>OX123192.2:14847102-15461950 GCA_944739405.2 Euclidia mi | reverse complement strand
CCAACGCGAGTTTAGATGAATCTGCTATTAACATCTTGGCCAAAGGTTTAAACTTCGCATTAACACCTAAGCGAATACCGTACGAAAATATAATCAGCAGTGTTGAGGAGACGATTATCCGTAATAAAGTACCGCCCGGTGATGCCGATACCCTACGACAGGACGTCGCGGTGATATTACGGAAGTCGAAGATACCCACTAGCAATGTCACTATGGAAGAGCGTCAAGCACTGAAAAGGATTCGGGACAACCAGGATATTTTAGTGCTTAAGGGCCGACAAGGAAAACGCCACTGTAGTGATGAATACGGCTGATTATACGGACAAGGAACGAGAGTTGTTATGTGATAACAAGGTGTATAAACCGGTCTCATATAACCCCACGGCCAGAGTAACGCGCAGAATACGAACACTGATACAAGACCACCAGGACCTGTTCACGGAAGACGAGTACAGCAAGTTATATGGTCCCAAGCCATACCAAACCACCTAGGCTATATGGTCTGCCTAAGGGTAACATAAGCTTAACGTGCCACTGCGGCCTATCGTAAGTCAGATTTCCTCGCCTACTTACGACCTTGCGAAGCACGTTGCATCGGTATTGCAGCCATTAGTCGGTATGACACCGTCTTTCGTAAAGAACTCACGTCATTTCGTCCAGATCGTACAAAGTATCCGATTGGAACCGGAAGATGTAATGGTAAGCTTTGACGTTGAGTCGCTCTTTACCAATGTTCCAATAAGGGAATGTCTAAAGGTAGTGATGGATAGACTGAGTGACAACGATATGCCTCACAACTAAATTGATCTACTAAAACACTGCTTAGATGGCAACTACTTCCTCTTCCAAGGCCAATATTACCTCAAGATCGATGGCGTCGCAATGGGGAGTCCAGTAGCCCCAGTACTGGCAATGGAACACTTTGAAGAAAAGGCGCTTAGCAGTGGGCCCAAGACCATCAGGCTTTGGAAAAGATACGTGGACGACATCTTTAGTATCGTAAAAGGAGGTAAGCAGGAAGTAGATCAATATGTGCAACACCTTAACTCCATTCATCCGAAAATGAGGTTCACCTACGAAATGGAAACTGACAGATCGTTGTCATTCTTGGATATCAAAGTGACTCTGAGAACAGATGGGTCCTTAACACACTGCGTATACCGGAAGCCTACGCACACAGATAGATACCTGCACGCCATGTCGCACCACCACCCTCGACACCTGCAATCGCATCGTATAAAGGAGCAATCGCTGAACGTATAAAGGAGCACATCGCAGCTGTAAAGAACCGTCAAACGAACAAATCGGCGATTGCGGAACATTTACTTCAATCGGGCACCAATCACTGGATTGAATTTCATCGTCCCCAAGTCCTCTCCACAGTACGCCACTTTTACCCAAGAGTTGTGCGTGAAGCGATTGAAATCAGAAAACATAAAAATTTCAATCGGGAAGAGGGCTTCAAATTGTCATCGGCGTGGAATCCTGTGATTTGGTTAACAACACTCCACTTTAACGCGCAGTCGGCGAATGTTCAATATACAGATACGGTTAGTGTGTTTTGCGCCGGTACTTCGAATATCAACGACCCAGGGGTAGAAATAGAATCTTCTACCTCGCACTCGGAGACTTGACATCGCCACACCAGTCAGCTTGCGACCACGGGACGTGCAACCGTCTCGAAACGTCAAGCAAAATAAGGTATGTAAATACCTAATTTGCATGTTCGCGTTAATTCCCGTCTATATATTTCTTAAACATGCAACGCGAGTGTTTAAAAGTTTATATTTGAAATAGATATTAACTTAAAGACTATAAAAATGTCGTTCAATTGAAGTTCCTTTTTTTTTGCTAAAACATGGTAGTGAGTTGTTACAATAGCAAATAATAAGAGACAACATGCAAAAAAGAAATAAATAACACATAATTGATCAAAACTGGATACTTATTATAAAATAAATCTCATTACACATACTCTTGCCCTTGCGCATACATGTCGTTTACTTCCATACTTCTTCTTATCTAATTCTTTACTCCTTTCTCTTTCGACACACAGTTGATTAATGTTTTCTTTTCAATTATAATTCACAAATAGCTCAATAAATGCGCAATAATAGATTTTCAACTACATTTACACAACCATAGAATGTGTATGTAAATGATCGTCGCGCTCAGCAACTGCCATGTCGGCTGCCATATTGATGGATTGTCTGTTAATAATCTCAGTTACGCGGACGACATGGTGTTGTTGAGTGCGTCGGTATGTGGCCTGAAGAGATTGATAAATAAATGTATGTGAGGAATATGCTCGTGATTATGGTTTGCGATATAACGTGGCAAAAAGCCAGTTCATGGTTTTTGGTGTCGGTACAGTAAGTTCCCAGAATGTTCCCTCTATTGGATTGAACGGGACACCTCTGGAGAGGGTGAATAAATTTAAATACTTGGGACATATACTTACACCCGACCTCAGTGATAATGAGGATATTGAGAGAGAGCGGAGGTCGCTCTCAGTGCGCGCCAACATCATAGCCCGCAGGTTTGCTAAGTGTTCGAGGGAGGTAAAAGTCTCGCTATTTGTGGCGTATTGTACATCCCTGTACACCTGCAGTCTGTGGGCTCGTTACACAAAGAAGTGCTACAGCGACCTCCGCGTTCTCTACAATAATGCGTTTAGGATTGTGGTGGGGCTGCCTCGGTTCTGCAGCGCCTCGGGCATGTTCGCTCAGAAGCGCACTGCCGGTTTTCACGCGATTATGCGCAAGCGCAGCATCTCTCTGGTGCGCAGAGTACGGGTGAGCTCCAACACAGTCCTGGCAATGATTGCTGACAGGCTGGACTGCGTCTACATGGTGAATTGCTGCAGCAGGCATGTTCAGGCAAAGCTGTTTAGTAGGCGATATTAATAACAGGGTCTGTCCAGTATCTATTAGGTAAATAGTAGGGGTTGTAATTGTAAATTTAATTTTGATAACATTTTGTATTATTATAATCTTTCGGACATAAACATTAATTTTATTGAATTGTATTTTTAATTTTTGACATTTATAAATTGAATTTTAACGGATTTTAATAATTTTATATTTAGTCATTGTTGACATGTAATATTGTTGGGATTTTATTGTATTATTTTTAAATTGTGCATAGGATTCCCATCAAGAACTTAGGGTCCCAAGCCAACCTCACCTGCAAGTGGTGCACCTGCCGATCAACGGACGAGGCTCTGGCAAACAAAATGTCCCAATAAGTGGCAATAGGCTCGCCACCTATTACGTGGGATCAAAACATTGGCGAAAAGTGGGCGTTTAATATGCCTCTGCCTACCCCTTCGGGGAAACGGGCGTGAGTCTTTGTATGTATGTATGTATGTATGTATTTTTAAATTGTATGATGTATGAAATTTGTTAACTTTTATGGGTCTAGTTACCTGAAATAAATAAATTATTATATATTATTATTATTATAGAATGAAAGAAAAATTTCCCGCGCGAAGCGTTCTGAATTCAAACTTGATGACATCTGTAATTTTGTTTTTTCTAATGGATATTTTTTTTATATTTTACACTTTGTCAGAAACTTATAATAATTATTAATAAAATACCATACATATTATCTAATAATAACAACTAATAAGTGTATATTTTAGAATGTACGTATTTTATTGCGACGTAAATATTTTATTAATTTATACGCCATCATAAATATGTTTTGTATTGCGAAAAATACTAAATTGATTAGGCAGAATAGGACAAATTTTGAACAAAAAAGTACATAAATGTAATAATTATTTCATCTATTTTCAGTTTAAAAGTCTTATTAAAGTAAAAAAAAATATTAACGGATTATTCTTATTATATTTATGTACCTATGTGCTTTATCGAACGTGTAAATAAAATTTGCCAAGATAAATATATTGTAATAAATAAGTACAAAATCTATTAGGCAGAAAAGAGCAAACATTCATAAATAAAATAGGATTATTTCTTTTTTTATTACATAGATTGTCTTTTTTAGTTCAGCTGCATATTATTATTTTAATTTAACTGTAAGTACTTACAATTGTTTTATTCTAAAATTAATTTAATACTGTAAAATGCTATCCTAAATAGTATATGTATAAAACAATGATTTATTTGAAATATATTTAGTTTGAAAGTCTATGGGTTTGTTTAAATATTATTGTGGTAAAAGGGATAACATTTTTTTTGTTTCACGTATTAATACATCGATAAAATTTAAAATGAATGGATCATTTCTGATCATTTTTTCATAACGCGCCTCTTTAGGCGCGTTATGAAAAAATGATGAATTTTGAAGTTATAGTTCCTTAACTATAATTTCAACAAAAGTTGACACAGTAAAACCATGCCAAATGATAATAGGACCAATTATATTATGATGTTAAAGATATTAATTTTACTAAAAATCTCCCGACCGCCATCTTGGATTTCCAAATGGATGTCATTTTCGTGATTAGGATCCATGAATACCCCGAAAATAATACCCATATTAATTTAATAAAAATGTCCCGTCCGCCATCTTGGATTCTCAAATAGATGTCATTTTCGTGTCCAGAATCAATGAAAACCCCGAAAATTATACTTATATTAATTTTATTAAAAATGTCCCGTCCGCCATCTTGGATTCCCAAATAGATGTCATTGTCGTGTCCAGAATCCATGAAAACCCCGAAAATGATACCCATATTATTTTTTATTAAAAGTATCCCGTCCGCCATCTTGTGAATGTAGAAACTAAAACCCTTGACTGCTCTCGTGAGAATTTTGTGTAACACATTGCGCGTGCATCGTAAACTTTCTCACTGTCATCGTTTTTTCATAACGCGCCTAAAGAAGTATAACTTCAAACTACAAACTCGCTTAGGCAGAATAGGACAAACCTTGAACAAAAAGTATATATACATGTATTATTAACCTCTTTTCAGTTTGAACGTCTGTGGGTCCCTTAGACTATATATATAATATTATAGACGGAGGGATCCCATCACTCAAAGTTCTGACATAGGACACCGTAGTGGGCCCCATTACCCGTCAAAATTAAATAGAACTTCATTTGAAACTTTGATAGTTCGTTCATAGACATTGTGATTTATTCGCATAAAGATTGTGACGCATAAACATAGTGACGTTATAACTTTATCGATACTTTTATTTTACAAACTAGCTTCGGCCCACGTATTCGCCGATGTGGGTGACAGTTATTGCAAAAAAAAGGTAGCCTTTACACTATTGTGATGTAGAAACTATACTGCAACATTTCTTTGAAAAAAATTAGTATACTTGAATACGATTATATATCTCAAGAAAAGTCTTAAAAAAACTTTCAGCTATCGCACACAGGATATCTTTTTTTGCCGGTAAAGAAAGAAATTTAAAATAAAATATAACAAAGGTAAAATCTGTTCTTAAAACTGCTTTATTTAGTGAAATTATACAGTAACTTATTAGTACTCACGTTTGTGAAACATCCTATGCTCAAATTCACTGGGTATTAGCAATACCACCTACCAGCTGATCACCTGCACACATCACAACATTATTTGCTTCGCACTACACCGTACTAAGATGTCGCAACTTGCTGAAATTGAAAACGCACAGAGAAGCCTTGAAGAAAGCTTTGCCAAGGGAATGGCTGAACTTGAAGCCCAAATCCAGAGCAGTGGACCCGCAAAAGATACTGTCTCCAAAGTCGCCGAGGAGTTCCGAACCTTCCGGGAGCTTATGTTCAGCATGCTGGGGTTACTCCGTAAGCAAATAAATGAATGCTCCCAGATGTTAGACACAATGGAGAACCGACACCGACGTAAGGCTGTAATCTTCCTAGGTATTCGTGAAGGTACTGATGAAGACTGTCCCGCTGTTGTAACAGACATCATTACAAAGAAGTTGGGTATATCTGGAGTTACACCAACATCCTTTTAGGCCTGTCAAAGGCTTGGTTACATCAATAAGGAACGTCATCGCCCCATTCTCGTGAGGTTCAGCAGCTTGGACGCCAAGAATGCAGTCTGGAGGGCGAAGGCGAAGTTGAAGGGCTCGTCTGTTACGGTCAAGGAGTTTTTAACCAAGGCCAGGCAGACCACGTTCACCAAGGCGAGAGCGCATTTTGGCATCAAGGCGTGTTGGACGCAGGATGGTGTCATCAATATTAAGGTAGCGGACGGTATTCGGATCAAAATCACGACTCTGGATGAATTAAATCCTCTGATGTTAAAATATCCGCAGACGAAGAACGATTCCCGGCCTGCAGTACGTCAAGGTACTGATAGCGTCGCACCAGCGAGCAACACCACTAAATCGTCGACCCGGCGTAATTAGATCTTTTATTTATTCTTTTTGTTATTTATACTCTATCTTAGTTTTTGTTGTTTCGAAATTCGCGTCTTCTTGGAACGTACTACCTACCTGTTTTGGATATTTTCTTTTTATGTTTACTTGTGTTTACCCACTATAACTAATTTGAAAGTAACCTCAATTCCTAAAAGTAAATACTTATTTTGTTACACACAAAAATATAACGTAAAACCTCACAAGTCACAACAAACTTTGTTATTGTCATTTGTCAGCATTGTCACTTTGACATTAGTCTACGTCATAGGTAAAATTGCGTTCCGATATGCGTAAAATATGTTTTGTTCTTAGTTTATTTTTCTTTACTGTAAAAATATTACTTATCGTATTATTGTGTTGGTGTCAGCTGGTGGGTGGTGCAGAAATGTGATTTTTGTACTAGATATAATAATATGATCGTCAATTGTATTTTATAATATTTTAGTAGAATATATTTTTATTAACTATATAGTCAATTCATATATTTGTTATATATTTATATTTGAATTTCTTTAAATGGCATCTGATGACGAGTCATGTTTTCACTCGGCAAATAATTCTGCTGTTTTTTCAGACGACGACAGTTTTTGTTCAGTAACAGGCACACTTGGCGATTTTATTCGTGGATCCTTTAGTCTACAACGACGCAATTCGTTAAATGTCTGCCACATTAACGCTCAAAGTCTCCCAAGTCATTACAGCGATCTTGTGGAGGCGTTTACACAGTCAACTTCTTTCCACCACTTACCCCCTTACTGGTTACATTCTAATCCGGAATGATCGCATCGGAAAGAGGGGTGGGGGTGTAGCCATTTACCTATGCAGTGACTTTCCTTATAAAATTATTTCTTCTTCTTCCTCTTCTATCGCTGCTGAATTTCTTTTCATCGAGGTTTGTGTCAAAGGGGCGCGGACCATTCTTGGCGTAATTTACTGTCCCCCAAATATCGATTACTTCACCGATTTGGAATTGGTTCTAGAATCTTTAAGGTCTGAGTACGAGCATCATATCATCATGGGTGATCTAAATACCGATCTTCTGCTCCCAAACTCCCATCGTTCCCGAAAACTCCACACCATTGTCGAATCTGTTGGTCTTCACATTTTACCCTTGAACCCAAACCCAAGGTACTATACAGGCGTTGCTTTGCACGTATGAACGTTGATAATCTAAATTTGGATGCGTTGAAAATTGATTGGGGGCCTCTAGAGGCAGCCACTACTGTTGATGTGAAATTAAACATTTTCAACGACACCGTAATCAAACTATATGATGTTCAAGCATGCCCCAGTACGGAAAATTAAATTGAAACGACTGCCTGCACCCTGGTTGACGCGTGGGATACAGATGGCGATGAGGCGCAGGGACCGAGCATTTCGAAAGTTTAAGCGTGACCGTTGCGAGGAAAATTGGGTCCTCTACAAAGTTGCTAGGAATCGTCGTAATCAAATGATACGAAATGCTAAACGAAGCCACATTTTCAACAACATTTCTTCCTCTTCCCCTGCCGATATCTGGAAGTTCCTAGGGATTCTGGGCATCGATAGGCTTAGAAGAGTGGATCCACCGCCAGCTCTTAGTCTTGACGATATTAACATTTATTCTGTCTCCACTCCAACGTTTGATCGTCAGTCTATGAGTCGAACGGTGGACTACATACATAACTTGGCTCGACCAAACATAAGTCCTTTTCACTTTTCTCCAGTTGCTGAGGCTGAGATCAAAAAGATAATCCTTTCAATTAAATCTAAAGCGGTTGGCTGTGATGATGTCAGCCGCTACATGATTATCACCATCCTGGACCACCTTCTTCCTGCCATTTCCCACATAATAAACCATTCCCTTGACTCTGGGCGGTTTCCTAATATTTGGCGTAAAGCATATGTTCGGCCATTACCCAAAGTCACTAATCCCCTTGCTCCCAATCACTTCCGGCCTATTTCCATCCTCCCTTTCCTTTCCAAAGTCCTTGAGGCTTGTGTTCATAAGCAACTGTCCCAGTTTGTGCATGAACACAATGTCCTCAGTCCCTACCAGTCCGGCTTTAGACCTGGGCATAGTACAGTCTCTGTTATGCTTAAAGTGACTGGCGATGTGAGGGCGGGTGTGGAGGACACTAGGATCACTGTGCTGGTCCTGGTTGACTTCTCGAACGCCTTCAACACCGTCAGTCACGATATCCTACTATCCATCCTATCCTATCTTATGATCTCCTCCGAAGCACTGGAATGGTTCTCTTCATATCTTCGTGGACGTCAGCAGTCTGTCAGAGTCGATGAATCTTTATCAAGTTGGCGAGACCTTGAGGCTGGTGTTCCACAAGGTGGCATACTCTCTCCTCTTTTGTTTTCTTTATTCATTAATCTCATTACCCTGGATCTTCAGTGTTCGTATCATTTGTACGCCGACGATCTACAACTTTATTCGCAGGCCAAAATCGAGGATCTGCCAGATGCGATCGATGCTGTGAACCGGGATCTAGCAAGAATTCAAGATTGGTCGGAGAGGTACGGTCTATGTGTCAATCCTGTGAAATGCCAAGCTATTCTTATTGGGAGCTCTAGAATAATGAACAGGCTGGACTTGGCATCACTACCACCGGTGACATTCAATGGCACTAATCTACCTCTCAGTTCTTCCGTAAAATATCTCGGTTTACACATTGACTCCACACTTAGTTGGCAATCCCAGGTTACAAACGTCTGCTAAAAGGTTACCGGGGTTCTGCGCTCTCTTTACCGCCTGAAAAACTTTCTACCTGTCAAGACAAAGACAATGCTTGCGCAGACCTTGGTTTTTCCTATAATCGACTATGTTGCGTGTGAATATATTTACGTTCCCAAGTTAATATACATATTAGTAGTAGGTCGTTACGTGTTTTGCTCGTAATCGGCTGTCAGTAGTTTTGTGAGTACGCATAATCGGTTCCAAAAGTGATTATTTCTGTAACTATTTATTTCTAAAAAGACAACTCCCGCATTAGGACTAAATCCTGTGTCGCGGGGGACTTTACAAACATACATCTAACGAGGACAATTAACACCCACACTCGAAACAACAATTTATGGATCACACAAAGTGTTGTCTCGTGTGGGAATCGAACCCTCGCTTAAACCACTACGCCAACCGTGCAGTCAGACAATGCAGTGTCTATACGGTATACCAAGAAACATTACTGTAGAATTATGCTAAATAGTTACTTTACATGTAAGAACCATATATCTATTTTCATATTGTAATAAATATTGCCCATTACTTTTAAAGGTAAACATAATTTCATTGTTTACGTATTAAATGAACTTTCCTTCATACTTTAGCCAGGCTTAGGACTGGCTGCACAACTTATTTTTTATATGAATTTACGTATTAAATGGATATTGAGAAATTGCACACATTGATCATACCACTACTATTGTAGAACAATAATTTATACAAACATAGCAAATTATCGTTCTGATTTACATAAGGTGCATTCTCATTTGAAATACCTATCCCAAAAGTGTTATCTGATTATTTCTTTTATTTAAGCATCGAGTTTGACATAAGACAATGACGATACGATGTGCATTACGAAATTATTACGCACACTATGACACAGCCCAGCGCATCAAGCTCGGACGAACTCTGGTATAATCGTACAGTTTCGTGAAATGAGCTATCGTGCAGGCGCACCGCGCGCCGAGCATCGCGCGCGCGATACATACCTACATACAGAGCTGGAACCATAAATTATACACATGCTGGTAGCTGGAACCGCTTACGAAAAGTAACTAGTTAAATCAGCCACGAAACTACTTACGCGGTTACGTGTGGTATACGTACGCAGTTTTATGAATCGATTACGTTAAATAACGCCCACTCCTAATAGGTACATATATAACGAGTGCGGCGGCGTAGGACAGCAATGGTGTTTTACAATTTATAGTAATTGTACCGAAATTGAACAATAAAAATATATTTTTACAAATTTTTATGTTGTTTTTTTATAAATTTTTGTAAAATTAAAAACGAAGTAACTTGAAAAACATATTTTTCTTAAATACCACATTGATATCTTCTAGGCTTGATAGTTGGGGTAGGTTATTTAACCAAAATCTCTTTTATTAATAATAAGCTACCTATTTTATATTTCAGGTAAATGAAGCGTGGAGCCGTATGGCGGATAAAATTGAATATTAATTTTATCCGCCATAACTGGCCATAAGGCTCCACGCCACTATTAACGAAATCAAAAAGAAAAAAATAATCATTAATGACAACATGTAGAATGCATCACATTCTACTTCAGTACCTACACATGTACGCGCAAGTAATAATTAAACGCACTGTTTAAATAAATAGCCGTGGCTGCAATTGCTTCTACGTCCATCTTTGTCTAAGCACCAATGCAGAATGATCCGTCACTTCCGTCAGCAATTGTGTAAATAGCAATCTTGGCGTCGCACAATGGCGAATATTACCAAAGAGATGGCCAAAATGTTTTAATAATAAAAATGCGTTAAATAAATCTATTGAAATTAAATGTAGCCTTTTGATCTAAGAATAACTTTTGTTTTATGAAAAAAGGCCGTGGTTCCAACCAGCGCGAATTTAAATACTGACTTTATGATATTGATGGTTTTAAAACAATAGAAGGATAATAGTTAGTATATATATATGATAGAGATTAACAAGAATTTAAGTATCAAAAATTGTATTATAATTAATAATATTCATAACTAAGAAACATGAATGATCAGAGATACACAAACTATATGTTATCCAATATGAATATCTAAGTTTGTTTAAATATCAAATACTGCACTTCAGGTTCTTTCAATAGTTAAATTTCATCCAGGGCAACTGCGTATTGGGCTTTCTGGACGTTTTACGTAAAGTTGAGATATAAGGAACTGAAGAAACGCAAAGTCTTTGAAATCAATGCCTCATTTGTAGTTTAAATACAGGGCGTTTTTCTAGTGAAGTCTCTGTGAAATTTTAAGCCTTTATTGACATCTTAAAATCATAATGAATCTATATAATCTAATGAATGTACTACAAAAAACCGTAAAAATAAATTAAAAATTTAAAATATTTACATGGTTTAGGCGTCATAAAATGCCTCCGCATCAATGTCATCGGGTAACGTGCCCAGAAGGCTGGCAGCATTGCCACGCTGGATGGCAATGCTGATTCTCTGAGCAAAGAATAAACCAGCCTTGTGGTCACGTGAGACGTCGGTTAAACGTTTCGATATTTCCCGAAATAGTGAACGAGCGCTCAGTGATATTTATTTATATCCTAATTTTTTGACTCATGTGCATTTTAAAATAGATATCAACTTTTTTAAAACCACTCATTAAAAGAATGAACTCAAGTTCAAGGCTTCAAAATATTCCACGGCAAAATGTACGCGTAAATACAGGGACTTGCAGCTAATAAAAACTAATCATAAGGCAGATATCGGCAGCCAAATCTAAAACAAACTAAATACTAGCATTAGCATTATATACTTCAATTTACTACAGCTTATTTTTCGGAATACAGAAGAATATCGTACTATTTTTTTATTCTTTCTGCTTATATGAGTAAATAGGTATTACTATCAATTTCTATGAGTCAAAAAAAATAAATCTAAAAAGTTAAGGGTATCGGTGTTAGGATTTTTTAGAAAGTAGTAACATCTGACAGCAATTATAATTACCTCTAGAAATAGAATCCATAACAGAAAAACACCAAACATATACAGTTGTAAAAACAACGTGTGACAACATGCGACTTAAGATTCATCGATATAAAGCACGATATTTTTGATCAAATTCTTAGGCAGATTGTTATAGGATTTTACCATACAAAATATACCAAAGAATGCTCAAAAGTTGCGTCATTTACTAAGGTTTAAGCTAAGTGTTATAAAAGTGTTCTATCAACAATATTTTAAAGTCATTTATTGGCCAGATTTTAGCAAATATTCGGCAGTGTGCGTCGTATCATGTTGGCCCAACATGCTGGGCCAGCTAGTTGGGCCAATGTGTACAGGGGCTTTAATATAATCTCATTGGTTCACCGTACTACAGATACAAATTGTGCCCGACTCAGTTCTCGAAAAAATGGTCGTACGTTGTTGTCCTGGTATAGGTCTATCATTACAGACAGGTTAAGTGTAGCCAATAAGCGTGATATTGTAGTGATCGACCGAGCAGAGCGACTCGCATTGATAGACGTTATTATCATATCGCATGACAGCAATCTCGTAAAAGCAGAAAAAGAGAAGGAGTTCAAATATTTGGGCCCAGCTCATGAGATTGTCGAAATGTGGGATGTGAACTCGGCAATCATTGTGCCGATAGTTGTGTCGGTATGGACTAATCGCCAAGAGCCTTTACCAACATCTAAAGATGCTCGCACTAGGCAGCAGAAAAACAATTTTTTTTAACAACAACTTTTTTGAGTTCGGTGCCAGTTAGAAGTACGCACACAATTTTATTTTCTTTCTTACTCACCATGCGGGCTCCTGGTTTAATTCTTTTAAATTATTTTATTTCTCACTTATTTTAGACCTAGGCGTATCTATAAGGGCGTAATTAATTTGAACTGTATACATAATATGATTTTGTAATGATTTGAGTTTTTTTTTACTAAGCCATTGACCCTGTCAGTGACTTTTTCTATTTTACCTTTAATAAATGTGATTCACTATGTGTGAATTATTTTATTTAAAATTGACCCTGAAGTTAAATTTTATTTCTAATCTATTAGTTAACTCACTTATTACTGCAGCCTGTTCTCGATTGGTGATTTAATATAATAATGTAACTGAGCATACTGGGCTCGTGCCTCCCTTCAATTTGAGAAGGTCTAATTTAGTTTGGAAGATTTTAGACAAACACTTGACGATCGTGATAATTTTCTAAATAATAAGCATATAACTTCCAAAAGTCTGAAATACGTAACGTGGTTTTGTATTCGAAGACCATTACGTGGTAATGATCTCGTCATTGACCCTATCATTGCATATAGGTAGTGATAATTAGTGATATTATGAATATCAATTGCTTTATTCAACTTAAAAAGGTAATTTAAAAATATATTTTTTATCGTTACTTATTTACTAGTGTTTAAATATAAGCTGGATTTATTCACATATTTTACTTTATCTGAGGATTTATCAAGATTCAATAGATATTCATTCTGAGTAAACCAAATCTAAGGATTTATTGCAAACATTATCGATATTTTATCAAAATTCATTTTGAGTAAGCACATCACAAGTCTAGTTAAAATTTACGACAATTTCGAAGATTCGAAATTACATTTGTATATTTATCTTTTTCTTACATGAGAAAAAAATCATAAGTCAGAATGAAGTGCATATATTGGGTAAGGTTGCTATTTTAATGCGGTCTCTATTACTTCCTTACTTTATGGTGGGTCCATAACCGTAAATTAAAAAGTAATATTGTGTACGTATACGATGTTACTTATGCATGTGTGTGTGCGAAATATATGTTAGTAGTGGTAACGTGTATTTTCATTAAAATCATATATTTCTAATGCATATTTTATTAAAAAATAGCATTCTGCACATCTACCACATGTAAGCAATAACTGTGCTAAATTTCATAATCCTTCGTTTGCGCATTTCACGTAAAAAGGCATCACAAAATTTCGCTTCACGTATTAATATATAGATATTAAATTGTTAAATATCTGTTCCTAAAAGGTGAAGGAAAACATTGTGGGAAAGTCTGCATGTCCGAGAGTTATTTTTATGGTCTAGAAGACATGTGAAATCTGCCAACCTGCTCACAGCCAGCGTGGTTGAATATGGCCTAGCCTTTCTTCTAGTGAGAAGAGCCCCGAGCCCAGATGTGTAACTCTTTACCTACAGGGCTAATTATGATGATGAAACATAACGTTAAACAGTTATGAGCATAGATGATATACTATAACCAGGTTATGAGTATTATTTTATGCATTCATGCCTGTATTCCTGTAGGGGTATGCAGAGGTGTAATTAATTATTAAACCCACATTTCGCCATGGTAAGATTTTGTTAGGTGCCACGTAATAGATAATAAAGCGCCATTTAGACGGAGAGAGTTTCTCGCACGTTTCGTACGAGAAATCGTATACTACTATCACAATCAATAATCGCCAAAACATTATCGTATCTAAATGTTTACATACAGGCAAGAACTAAATTCTCGCCTACGATTTTATTATACGAGATTCGCATATGACTTATCGCTAGGCGATAATTACCTGCGTCTGTTTACACAGCGAAATTATAGTAAGAAGATTCTGGCTTACGAGAAACTCGACTTGTATAAACACGATCTCGTATGACATTTTTTCAAGTTCATACGAGTATCGTACAAATCGGTTTGAACCGTTTTCAGTGCGAGATTCGTCATTCGAGTTTAGTGCTTACTAGAGAGTATTTCGATGGCTCCCACGCAAAAGGTCGGAACATTATTTTTGACTAAATTCGTTTTTTTGTGCCATTACAACAATCTTGAATAGTAGTATGTATTATTAAAATCCAAATTTTAATATCTTATATGAATAATGAGTTTTGTAATGGATAATGGTCTTAACATTTAAATGCTCCCGCGCATAAGGTCGCGCGGATAGTTCCGACGGTATGCTGCGAAACTAGTGTTAAATGAACAAATAAACCAAAATAGTGAAGTAACGGTCGATGACAATTTTGGAAATGGTTAGTTTTACTGATTTGTCTTATATTATATTTATTTTACATATTTATATGTGCTACGAATATAATAGATAAAATGTGATAGTGTTTAATAGGTCTCAACAAAAAAAAAACAATGATTACGACCATTCCGACGCATAACGTCGAAACGTTTATGTTACAACTATATGCGCTGTAATGAAACGTTAACAGTGGTCAGTTACGACTTTATACTAGGCAAAAATTTAATTCTAGGAGATGTAACTTATACTTAAGACCACTTGCGATGTATAAATATAACAATGAATAAATGTATAAGTCTTTATATATTACAGAAATACGACTTTATGCTCCGTTAAAAAAATAAGATACGATTCTCTGCTTTTCAAATTATAGTTGAAATATCATTTAAATTAACTTTCTAACTGCTTCGTTGGTCTAATGGCCGCGAGCATGACTGCCGGCTACGAGGTGTCGGTTTCGATTCCCGGGTCAGGCAATATATTATTGAGTTTTTCAATTTCGAAATTCTCATAACACGGAGTCTGGAATAGCGCCTAGTGTTTGACAATAGACATTACAATAGGACTAATAATTGGCGAAAAGTGTATGGATAATAATGTTCCCCTATCTCTAACCTCTGCCTATCGCTTTGGGGAATAAAAGAAGTGATGTTATTTTTTATTTATGTTAATTGTCTAACTCTCTATATATTTGTATTTGTTACTTGTGTATGGTTTTTAACTAATTGAAAACTTGTATTTTTAGTATCGCTGGTACTACTTGAAGCTGTAGACCAGTGGGATCAGTACAAGACGATGTTCAGGCAATGTTTTATTAATAGTACAACAAGCATTGACAACAGTTTTATACCAAGTATTGCCGAGGTGATAAATAAAATCCATCAGCAATTTTACCCTCAACTTCATCCCCAATACCAGACATGTGTTGAAGAATTTTCATACGAATTAGCTTATATAATAGAACCTTCGCTGGACATAACACCAATGCCCGCCCCAAATAACGATTTTTTTATGGCCACTTTGACTCCACTTTTCAGAAATGTATCAATTTGTGATGTTGAGAATTCATCTAGTCTCATTCATCTAGAACCAATTCACCACCGCTCAATAACGCTTCAAGTCAGGACTCTTCTGTCTGCTTGTCAAGTGAAAATATACCGTCAGCTAGAGTTGCAAGAAGACGTCACTGTCGCCGTGATGAGTGGAAAGATATTAAACGAAAATGTTTAAAAAATTTAGGAAAAGCGTATTTGAGTAGGAATGGAGTTCAAAGAGATGAAAAAATTTTAAAACAACCATGTCCAGATACTTGTAGTCTTAAATGCTTTCAAAAGTGTGATGCACACCAATGGGAACAGTTATTTTTTAAAAATTGGATATCACTGTCGACAGTGAGATTACATTGTCAACCAAACCGAACTAGGCGATATTAAGTATCCTTTCACTAACAATCTCGTTTCTTGACCTAAGAGAAATGTCAAGTAATGCTTACTTTTTATTGAATCTAATTCTGACTTACCCAATAAAGTGTTCGTTTGCAAGACGATGTCCCTAAATACACTTTCTATTGGAGAGAGAACTGTTCAAACAGCTTTGGCAAAATGGCGCTCTGGTGGTGGCTCTGTTTCCCCTGATCGACGCGGTGGAACTAGAACTATAGCCTTAGACGACGAAATAAAACAGGGTGTTTTAAGGCACGTCAATACGTTCCAGCCCGTTGATACACAAAATGAAGCTGATTCAGTCCATGCTCTCATCGAGAGACATACATACATACATACATATCGTCACGCCTTTTATCCCCGAAGGGGTAGGCAGAGGTGTATTTCTACACCCACTTTTCGCCAGATATACTTTAGTCCCACGTAATAAGGGGCGAGCCAATTGCCGTACCGGACACATTTCCAGACTCCGCGCTGCTACTGAGAATTTCGTGACAGAAAAACCCAATAACACTGCAGACCCAGGAATCGAACCCGGGACCTCCCGATCCCATGCGCACATTTATGCCGCGAGACCAACGAGGCAGTCTGTTTTCATTTAATTTAGAAGATAACTATAATTTCAATATAATTTAATTTCCTTTTAAGTTGATTTTATTATAATATTATGTCAAAGATAGTGTACGTGTTTTTTATTAAGTTTTGAAAAGCCACACTGCCAGTTTTAATTGTGTTTGTTTTTTTTTAAATAAATGATTATAATAAAACAGACTGTATTATGTTCCTATGATGAGAGTTATTGCAATAAAATTGATTTGAGCTGAAATTTCACGGTGTTTTTTATTAATCAAGTACCTTATTACGACCCCCTTTTAGAGAGATTCGATAGTTTGCACGGAGCATATAGTCGTAATTCAAACTTACGACTTTATTCGTGGCGTTTATATCATGTTTATGACCGCATACAGTCGTAACAATAAGATACGACCTTTTTTTAAATAAGTATATGGTCGTAAGTAAGTAAAACTAGTTCTTTTCGGTAACAAAAATTCCTTATAATATCCAGCACCTGGGGATACATTACATAACTAATAATTGACAGGTTAGTGCAAAAATATCTGTTGAAAATCTTTCACAATAAATTTTATCATTAACGTATATAAAAAATGCTCTCCTGGAAAAATGATTTTTTAGCCTTACGACCTTATGCGTGGGAGGCGTCGATTTGTTCTCAAAAATGACACAAAAATCACTGCACTCATGGTAGCAACTGTCACAAAATCTCGAATACGATTATTGCTTTGAAATTCTGTTTACACGGACACAATCAATATTCCTTGCGAGGCAATTGTCGCCAAAGTGAAGGAGCGAGAAGTGTGTATGTTTAGACGAAGAAACATTTTTATATTCTTTCGATAATCGCATCTTCGAGTCGAGAAACTCTCTCCGTCTTAATGGGCCCTTACTGGGCACATTGCCTGCGTGCTGCTCCGGAGAGTTCGAAAATCCCTAAAGTTCAAATAGGAAAAATAATTAAAGCAAGTAGACTTGGCACGTCAAATTCAAAATTGTTATTTATTCTTAACTCCAAATGACAGATAATTACATCACTTACATATGGAATATACTTCACATTACCTTCATTTACATTTAATATTATTGTACTCGATTGGTATACTTTTTTATTTTATTTTTTTAATATTTATCAACTTTGATAAATGTCAACTTTTAGATTCAACTTTTTCAGCTTTAGATGGAGAATTTAATAATACATTATATTAAAATTTACAGTTTCTTTTAAAATAAACATACATAAGGTAAATTAAAAGCACGTTTTAAAACTATTACGTGTGCCAGAGTATTTAAAAAAATCATTCATATATTAATTTATTAATATATATTTTGTCAGTAGACACACAATGAGTTTTCAGAGTTTTGTGATACATAAGTTGGTATGAAAATGGTAAAAAATATTTTACAAAATAGCGTGTATTAAATTTAAATTGACAGATTTCCAAGAAATTTGTAGAACCTTTGGAGTATTGTCATATCTCAAGACTCACAAACAGTAATAATAGGTACATAATAATATGACGCCAATAAAATATAAATATGTACAGCTAGTTTTACATTATACTCATGGATTGTTACTTTATGTCTATGGTTTTTTAAGACCCAACACTATTACTAGGAATAAATTCCGTACTGTGAAAGATTTTGCAACCCTAAAACAACGGACACAAATTACACTGAGGTTCGAAAGAAAGCTTTGGGTTGTAGATCACACAAATTGATGTCTTGCACTGGAGTCAAATTCACACTTGGTGAAGCAATAACAGAAATACAATCGCTTTAACTACCGTTCAAATAAGTGTGTACGTTAATATCATGCCACACTATACCAGTTCAAAGCACTTCAAAACAAGCATTGATAAAAGCTCCTCTAAACGGAAACTTTGTCGGATTTTTGCAGAAAAACCTCATAACAAGCTTAAATACCGCCAAAAACCTTTTCGCTGAACGTGGCTTTTGTACCATAACAAGAATACGTGCCTAATTGAAGTCGTACAAATCTGAATAATCCAACATGCCCTAAATTGACATAGCATTTTGTCAAAGCGGCGGTCACGTGCCTAAACAATTTAGGAACTGCGTATATATCGTCGCGTCACAAGACTTATATCTTAATACTAATGGCAATAAAATTCAGAATGCTTCGTCACTATGTACTTACGATGATTATTATCATTGATTTTTCAAATTTATCATTATACTATTAAGTTATATTTTCTTTGTCGCTTTGCTATGCTGTTACTGCCTATGGACACTGAGTATCTAAACGATCTTAATGTATTGTGCCTGACCCGTATATGGAACGAGAAGCTATCAAGATTGCCATTTTTTGTTCACTAAAGCTGTTACTTTTGTGTACAGTACAATGTCATTAATTTCTTGGCTATTCAGTCCAACTATTTGGAATTATATGGAAAATTCGACAGCGGTTATTTGGCGTACAAATAGATTTGTGTAGAGAGCACCATAGTTGCCTACACAAATCTAAAATTTAATTGTTCGACATGAAAAGACTAGGTTTCAAGTTAAACCACTATCTCTTAGTAATAAATTGTAAATCATCGCTATCGTAACGGCAAAGACAATCAAATATAGGAAAACTCCATGTCACAAGTATCCCATTTACTTTTTGAAATGCGTGTGAAGTCCACCAATCTGCACTTGGCCAGCATGATGGCTTAGGACCGTATCCAGCAGTAGGGTAGTTATATATAAGCATGATGATACCATTTTTTTTAAAGTATTTAGATTCAAGTAATTTCCGATTAAATGTTCCGTGTGGAGACGGATTAAGAATACGAAATGTCACCACCCTATATCATCCCATGGGTGTCGTAAGAGCCGACAGAGGGAGCATACTATGCAGAGAACAGCACTGTAAGAGAAGGAAAACTTGATACAAACCCTATACCAACTCGTTTGGCCAGCGTGGTATAGTAGGCCAATTCCTCCTTTCAAAGGAGAGGCCTGGTCCAGCAGTGGACTGTTAAAGGCTGATGATGATGATGAATTTCCGATTACTTTTATATGCGACAAAAGCGCTGTTTCAAATTGAAAGCCAGTTTGTAAAGGAAAGTTGTATGTATTTCTGTTGTTATTCGGTACCAAACTGACATAAAATCGGTTCCATTGTTCAGGTAAGCCAATGCATAAAACATGGAGTAACTTCCATGTTTAAAATATTGATGCAGATTGGTTTTTAAATGTATTTGAGTCCGATGGTACAAAAAGGTTGGTTTACGAAATGTTTTGTGATAACACGAATTTCAGAATTCAAATAAAATTAAAATATGTCTTTTCATTAACGTAATAAAGTGGACAAGTAACCTCTACTTTTCCTGATATTGAAATTGATAACTATAAGATTGATGACGCAGTTGCATATTATTGTACCACCAATTCTATCAACAAAAATAGTAAGCATAATATTATGTATTAGCATTTTTTTGTTGAGTTAGACTTTTCCAAATATTTGACAGAATTCAAAGAACCGCAATTAATTTACAACTACCAGGAAATTCACTGTAATATATTTTGTTGTGAACGGATCTCAATCGCGTTTATATAAAAAGAGTCTAACTGTGACCATAGTTCATGTAGTCAAGCCAAAACTTCGGGAAAATAAAGGTTTATTGCCAATACATTTTACGTGAGTGCGACCCATTGACAATGAATAATATAAATATTATTAACGCCGTTTAAATTACGAATATGGCTTTATTGGTCATACTCGTAATGCCTTCAAAATTCAGAGTACAGGCTGTAGCCAACTGGTGTATTCAATATACAATTAATTTGAAAATTTTTAATTTATTATATCGAATGAAAACTTCTTTGCTTTTAACAAGTTTTGATATAAAAGTAAACATCATTTTAGTGATAATATTCTAGTCACAAACGCGAAATTATTTTACAAAATAAAGGCTAATTATCATATATTTGTACCGACGTTTCAGCGTGGGTTATAACAGCCGTGGTCACTGGATGAGTTGACTACGATATTTCATAACCCAAGCCATCGTTGGAAAAATCAATTTCCAGTTGCTTGATACTAGTAACAAAAATATTAATATGAGTACAAATCACAAAAATCAAAAGACTTATCAATATTGTCATACAATTTCTATCTACAGCTGAAAACATTAACATCAGAGAGTATTGTTTACACAGAATTAGTTACAACAATATAAAATGTAATACGTATTACATGCGACGTTATCCAAACTCCTGGTGATGTGTGATCAGCATCCTCAATGATACGAGGAGTATCATTGAATACGCTAGCAGTTGTTGTGAGCTCGCTGACGAATTGTAACCGTGCTGCATCGCGGCTGGGGTTTCGCCTGTTGACAAGGAAAATTGGCAAAGTTTATTTAGGTTCGTGACTTTCTGCCTTCGTCCTAGTAAGTCTTCTCGTAACCACGGCTGGTGAAATAGCCATGCCGAAATGTCGAGGGAAATATAGGATATTTTACCAAAAGTTTCAAATAACAACACGTCACACGTCCGTGTGGTGACGGATTAAGAATACGGAACGTCACCACCCCATATCATCCCATGGGTGTCGTAAGAGCCAGAGAGAGCATATTACGCAGAAAACAGCACTGTAAGAGAAGGAACACTTGACACAAACCCTATACCAACCCGTATGGCCAGTGTGGAATAGTAGGCCAAATACTCCTTTCAAAGGAGAGGCCTAGTCCAGGAGTGGACCTGCAAAATATGTGTGCTTATTGTTTAATTTACAATTATATCATGTTTACTCTTTGTGCGTTTATAATGTTATCTAGGACATACTGTTTTTGATCATATATTCAGTAGGTACCTGAACGAGTATATTTTATCATTTCAAAATGTTGACTAAGTTATTTTTATAGTAAATAATACTAGAACAGAACTATTTTATAACTAAAGGAGCTTTCTAACTTATCGTAAGATTATCAGTCTCGTTTCATTTTTATCTATGCATGTCTACTTTCAATTTACCCATGGGAGGTATTTTAGTATCAACAGAAATCAATAAAACCCATTTTTGTACGGTTTCCACCATTAGATAGGGTGATTACTCGGTTTACACGCGTAATTCATGTCTAGTAGTACATGGTATAACTACTACATACATACATAGACTCACGCCTGTTTCCTGGAGGGGCAGGCAGAGACTACGGAACGCCATTGGCAATAATCCTACAATACCTCTCTTGCTTCATTCACTCCCATCAAGTTTCTATTGCATGCTCTTCTGTTTAGGGTACTTCTGACCTGTCCTTTTATAGAATGTATAACTACTTTATACTATTATACTATCTGTGGTATAGCCAAGCTTTAAATTGGCTTTATCGGTTAAATAAAATTGTGTTCAAACGTTATCCAATTTTATGTACTTTATTAGCTCTCGTTAAATAAATCGAACATTAGCCATCGTGAAATTCATTGAATTGAATTTTAGGGATTAAATAATAGCCTATTACTTATCATAATGGGTAGTAGCTTAAATGTCTCGGAAATTTTAATACATAATTTCAATAAAATTTTGTTCCTAAATGCCTGACTAAGGAAACACTTAAATCAACTGAGGCGTACGAAATAATTATATTTAGGTTTTATCCGAAGTAAGCGAAAAGTAATTAAATTTCATTAGGTCTCTTTGAATAAAAATGTTGTTCGCTACGAAAAGATTTATAATATTTTATTCAATTATCCGAAGCGTTCGCCCATGCCATGAATATTATTCTGCCAGTGTTAAGTCGATGCTGTGTCTATATTAGAGAGTTCGATGTGCTTTCTGCATTTTTCTTTTCAAATTAGGCTTCAGTGCGTAAGAGACACCATAGCTTACGTGGATAGTGGTACTATAAGAAGAGCCAAATAGGCGACAATAATTTTTATCTACGATACAGAAGTTAGCAACAATTCCTTTACTTTTAGGATATACTAGGAGTAATTTTATTACCATAATATGAAGAACGCGATTTACGTGATCCCGCTACTAACGGGACGTTGAGAACATCATGTTGTTCCTAATGAGCCCAACGCCTTTAGCGAAGAATCTCACACACTTCCTCTGCCAGCCAAACTAGTTCAACAAAAGTCATATGATCGAGTGGCGAAGTTGAGATGAGTCAAAGAATTTCAACAAAAACGGCGTCAATTCATTGTTATTCTGTCGTGTAGCTCTGTATTATGCTGATTCTAAACATAAATTAACCCTTAACAAGTACTATAAACTTTTCATAAAGGAGATAGGAGATGAACGACTAGAGATTATCCCTCAACTTCGAGTTCCAAAAATTTTGTGCGATAGTAGAACGAGACCTTTTACAAAACTTCCCAGACAGGCCCAACGGATAATGAGTCTATTATTCTAAATTAAAATAATTAAGCGATTTGATAAAATGGTAAACAGCGATAGAGCACGTGACGAAAATTTAAAATTAGGGCGAAGTATTTTATGTTATAACATAACATAACTTCACGCCTTTTATCCCCGAAGGGGTAGGCAGAGGTGTATTACACACCCACACATATTTTGTGTTATATTTATGCTTAAAATCATGAATATAGTATTCATGATCTGGTATACAGCAAAAGCTTAGTAGAGATACTAAAATACATCAATCAGAAGGAATCGGGTTCGAAAACCAATGACTTTTTATGTGCGTATTAAATAATGAATTATCGCTTGCTCCGTGCCTCGGAGAGCACGCTGAAACGTCGGTCCTGGTTGTCATGAAGATCTTTAACAGTTGTTACGGGGAGTCAGAAGGGACTCTCAAACAAACTGATACTGGTCTAAACCATGGAATATCGCTATTTCTTTGGGTGGTCAGACGGCAGTCGCTATGCGGCAAAGTTGAATATTGTGTTCTGTCTGGTTAAACCAGTAAGCGGACTTCGAGCTCCAAGGTGTAAGTCTTGGATGCAACCGGGAAAACGCTAGGACAGGTGCCATTAAGCTGGCTGTATAATATGAGCTAATCCTAGTAAAATAACCAAAATGAGTATATTCGTACATTTATTTTCTTGTCTGAGATATTTACAAGTTAAATAATAAATTTTAGAGTAAAGTTAGTCTCACTTTCAATATCTCCGAAATATATTTAATAAAATATATTATTATGGTACTTACGAGTTCTTTTATATTTTCTTCTGACAATTTTATGAAACGTAAAAAGAAATGGTATAATAAAAAATCCATAGATATTGTGTTTATGAATTTTGTTTTATAACATTCATAAAAAGTATACATTTTATAAATAAAATTTACCAAATTGCTAGATTATGGACTCTTGTGAGCTTGAAAGTGCGGTTAGTTTTTGGAATATTTTCTGGTTCTAATTATTTTGTTATGAATACATTACACAGGGCGACTTAAACTGCCAGATGGCCTAAGCATAAGCTGCAGTGGCACAATAATGGTGCAAGCAGGGCAACAGCGTGGCTACCACCAAGCAATTTACTTGTCATTTGATTTTTACCATTTTACGGTCATTTTCAATATTCGAACTATAGATAGATCTGTAGATTTTTGATTCGTGTTTGACATATTTTGAATGGAGCTTATGTCAAAAACGAATCTAAAATCTACAGATCTATCTATAGTTCGAATATTGATTTCCGTAGTTAATCGCATGTTAACAAGCAAACCTTAAAATTTTAACATACATACATACATAGACTCACGCCTGTTTCCCCGAAGGGGTAGGCAGAGGCATATTAAACGCCCACTTTTCTTTAAATTTTAAGTTGTAATACAATAGCCCACACATTTCGAACTTCCTGCGCGCGAGTCGGAAACTTGAATCTCGCGGGCGATGCATGGTTGGAGGAATGGCAGCTGAAATTCAAGTCAGCACTGTGTGCCGTAGTACAGCTGTGCTGTTATCATGCCTATATTCATATTAGTGAAGAGGATTGAAGTTTTGTTGTCATTATGTACCGTTTCCAAAATCGATTACAGTCGATTGCGTGTAAAAGTGTATTATTTTTTGCTGTTCCGTGAAACACATATGAATTGTCTATTGTTTTTTCTTCGGAATAGGAACCTGGTAATCTTAATCGGGTGCAAAACAAATTGCAAGAATTATTCATCTACGCCGTAGACAATAATATTGGATAATAATATGTCTTAACTATCATATTATATCCACGATACGAACATATAGGTACATAATAGATGTGATTTGAAAACGAGTATACGTGCATTCGCGAATGCATTAGTAATCATGACATACTGCCATGCAGATGTACCACATGTTTTTCTTGAATGCATACCTATGCCAATGCCTTCATACTGGTTTGCAAAATTTCAACTAAACCCATGAATGTCTGTTAATGTTGTTGTGTATAATAATAGATAATTTATATTTGCTCAGAAATTATACAAAATAAACTCAATCAACTAGAGCGCAACCTAAAGTAAAGAGAGCAAAGTGGCAACCAGGTAACATTAATTAAGTATGTTGTTTTCAGAAACAGAAATGTATTAGTATAACATTACTTCAGATACCTCCTTGTATCGCTCTGAGGCGGACGTGTAACGCGTAGAAATAATTAAATTTATTGTTTAGCGCGGCGCAAGCCGACGCTCGCAAATTTTTATCGCCATGAGTGACAAACTTGTGGCGAACGAGCTGCTGGCGTTCCTGCAACACAAGCTAGATGTCTTGGATAATGTCTCGGCTATTCAGATCTGTGCTTCAAACTTCAGCGAGGAGGAAATAGCGGCTGCCAAGCTGCTTGCGTACAGGTCGATAAACAAATGCGATCAGATGGTGTCCCGCAGGCGTGACGGGACGAAGAAAAGTCTGCAGGATATTATCACGCTGCTGAAGGAGACCGATCCTGACGACATGCCAACGTTTGTGGCTAGGAACTTGAACAAGTTGCCTCCCGTCACCTTGTCCATGTCACAAGCCTCTTGAGAGACATCGTCTTTCTTAAGGCAAGCTCATCCCAGGAAACCGTCGCACACTTGCGCACGGAGGTGGACGACCTACGTAATGCAGTTGCAGTAACTGGGTCACCGGCACGTAGTAACATCAACACGCGCCGAGGGGCCTGCGTTGATACGTCAGTCCAAAGTTTCGCGCCGGCAGTTTTGTCGCCGCGGAATGTTGTGACTGCTGAGTGCGCTACCCGAGCGCCACGCAGCCCTGCCCCCGTCCCCGCGGCTCCCTCTAGTACCGCCGCGCGACCTAAAAAAGAAGAGGCGCAGCAAGTAATTGCTAGCTCCCCTGCTGCTACTAAGAAGTTTGTGCCGGAGAAGGCATCGAGGAACGAGGTAGCTGATGATGGTTTTGTGACGGTGCAGAAAAAGAAGCGTCGTCAGAAAACCGTCAAGAACTGCTGCGGCACGGCTCCTGTGGAGCCTGGTGCAAACCTGCGTGCCGCCGCACCGAACACACCCGTGTACATCTCTCGCCTGCACTACACCACAACGGCGGGGGACATCGCGGAGTACGTACGTCAAAAGACCAAGTACTTGCCGAGAGTGCAGTTGCTGGAGTCGCGCCGTAATGTCAACTTCAAGACGTTTGTGGTGCGGATCCCGACCTGCTATCTACATGTCGTCATGAAGGAGGACTTTTGGCCGAATGGTGTGGTGTTCCGTCGCTTCACAAGTGCCTCACGAACGCACAGCATTATCGTGCAAGTTTATTTAACATAGTTCATAAGTATTCTTACTAACAAAAATTGTATATTGTATGTATGTTCATTCTGTAAGGTATCTATCATAATTAAAAATACATACATACATAGACTCACGCCTGTTTCCCCGAAGGGGTAGGCATAGGCATATAAAACGCCCACTTTTGCCAGTGTTTTGATCCTTGATCCATAATTAAAAATATGTATGTCAATCCATTGTCTAGTACCCATAGTACAAGCTCTGCTTAGTTTGGGACTAGATGGTGTTGCGTGTATTATATTGTGTCTATATTTATACTTATATAAATATATTGAAAAAAAAAACTTCACATACATTATACCCACCATTTCATACATAATACTCACATTTTGATAACTTAGTTGCGTAATAAATCCGATGGGAATTTTTAATAATAAATTGAAATTGGAACTGTAAGGAACCCTGGGGATCTCTCTTACTTGACTAAAGCAATAAGTAGATATACTTATTATTTTAATATTGTCATAATATTATTATCCCAAGTGATCACTCATAAAACTCTTCATGTACATTCATTTTGTATTTACTTTAAGATGTATAAACTATATAAAACTGGATACTTTAGCTCTCAACATTCTTCGGATACTTAAGTCCCTAGAGTCTTAAAACAGAACGTCTGACAATAAAGTAATTACTTATACTTACAAAAATAAAAAACATAAATCTTTATAATTATAAAGTATCTAATTTGTCTACGTGAGATTTGTGTGTAAGCTAACATTGATTTTTTTTTCATCTCTTTACCAGTCTTTTAAAGAATTAAGGCCTTACATAAAATCCAAGTACAACGGAAAAGTGACTTTGTTGCTGTGACTGTATTCTATCTCGAAAATGTCATTTTACCTTTTGTCTATTACATTATATTCATTAGCCTTTGTCGCGAGGTCTCTTAAATCTAGTGAAAGACTTGTAGCAGAAACAAAATTATGTTTATAAGATGAATTTTCTAATTTATCATTTATGCCAAGTATTTAATCCAGTTGAGAAGGTTCGGGTCGAGGGTTATTCAATAAATTCTTGATGGTGGACTTTGTGAATTTTCTTAGTTTTTAGTTCAAAGTTATTTTTAGGGTGGCAAATTAAATTAATAGTGCGGGTTCGTCGGATTCTGGGATCGAAGGGTCAGCAAGATGTAAAAAAATGTTTCAGAAGACTGCTTGGTTTTAATCAACCTAAGATTTTGCCCTTAAATAATATACTTTTGATATTTCTGTGAATAGAAAAGTTGCTAAGGTTTCTACAGGAAAAATAAGTACCAACGATAATTTTCGTCTCTTTAAGGAGCTCAAGAAATACTAGTACTCTACAGGGACGCAATATAAGGTTTGGTTTATTTGGCTTCAGTGTGGTAAGGTGCTCAGTCGCTTCGCTTTGAGCGGAAATTGCAAGATGCCATATTTCTAGTTACTTTGAAAACGACATAATTATATAATAGTTATTGGCGAAGGCACAAGAAATTTATTAGCCTTTATGAAGAGGTAAACTGTGTGTAGTTTATTACGAAGTATTAATATCTTAATGAGTATGTTTTGGTCTCAATATATTACATTTCGTTCGGCATACAGCTTAGTTGGAACCGTAATTTGCATAATGCTGTAAGAAATTCCATAGATTATGAAATAGATTGTAGGACGAGAAAATTGTCAGCCAATTGCCCATTTTTTACAGTATATGAAGCCAATCAAAATACAAGCGGAAATAAATATTGTAGTAGCCTTTTTGCTTTTTATTTTATTTTAAAGAAAACTCTCGCAATATGAGTGGATACTGTGTCATTTTGTGAATCACACAAGTCATTGTCCATTCTAGTGACTGACTGACAACAACTGCGTTACCAAAGCCATAAAATCCTTCAAGGCATCAAAACTTTTATTTAAATTAATTGAAAAAGCAACCTTACGTCCCAAAACCACACTAATCAACTTCGAACCCTGCCCCCAGCGCAAAGTTTTAAAATCCAAACACAGCGTATTCAGATTTTACGAAAAACATCACCAATATTGAATATTAACAGTATTATTGAATTGGAATCTCCATATCAATCAATAAACCTGTTACGGTAATGCTTATTTACGTGGACTCAATCCAAGCTAACTCCGAGGCAGAAAATTGAATCTTCCCTATAAAGTCTTTCATAAGAATCTTCTATATGTTTAAATTATGCTTGCCGGCTTTCATCTTATCTAACTGTTCACCTTTTGGCAAACATGGAATATTGGATTAGCAGGATTGCAATTAATTTCGTGACATTTCAAAGACAATTTAAATGTATTGAGTTATTTTAATAACGGAAAACAAATGTATTTTGTTACCTAATTTAAATGTCAAATCAGATTGAAAGGCTTTAGCATATAATACGAAAGTGTACGGATCATTGTAGTGTATATTAGGATGTCTAAATGACGTAATATTAATAAACCTGCGGGATTCATGAAAATGCCACGAAATAAGTATTTAAATTTTGTGCAGGCATCGAATTTCAATATCCACAAGGGGTTTTTCAAAGCCAAAAAAAATCATTCGTCTTTTGGATGTGATCTCAATAATGCATAATTATTTTCATTAAATCAATGTGCTAATAAATATAATAATATACAATATAAAGCGGTATTTAATATTTTTAAGACGCAAGGTTCCTAAATAAAAAAACTTAAGACCATTATTTCTTTACAAAATATGTATCTAATCAATAGTTTCTAAAGTCTAAACTACAAAGAAACCGTATTATTATATAGCAAAATTCCTTTCCTATATTTTTCATTTCTACTTTTGCAACAAATAATATTGTATACCAATAAATGTCAACAACACTTTTATTATAGGAACATACCTGTTTTCGAAGAATCTGTAATAGCCTTTACATTAGGTTCTCGTAACAGACTCTGTAAGTACTCATAAAATTATTTGGCGATAGCCGTCAAACGGATTTAAAATACGGCCCCTTAGAGCCGCTATGCGGTAAAGTTGAATAGTGTGTCATATCTGGTTAGACTAGCAAGCGGACTTCGAGCTCAAAAATGTAAGTCTTGGATGCAACCGGGAAAACGCTAGGATAGGTGCCGTTAAGCTGCCTGCATAATGTGACCTAATCCTAGTAAAATAAACAAAAAGAGTTAATTCGTACATTTATTTTCTTGTCTTAGGTACTTACAAGTTACATAATAAATTTTAGAGTAAAGTCAGTCTCACTCTCAATATCTCCAAATTACATTTCATAAAATATATTATTACTAGCTTTTGCCCGCGGCTTCGCGCGCGTTAAGTTCGGGGTAACACATATCTACTTTCAGTCTCAAGTTGTGTGAAGACACTCCTGATTATTGTAAAGAGTCAGAAGCTCTATAGGATACAAAGTAACTCGCTCAGTATCCATGACAATGTCAAAGCCATGTTTCAATCGTTCTCCAATATCAATATCTATAAACACTTTCGCATTTATAATTTTAGTAGGTAGAGAAAATCGTTTCAGCCGGTTGAGCGTAGTGTATAATTATTCGTATTAATATGCGAACAATGTATTTCACGCACAATATGACAATATGTATGATGTGACACTTGACAGTACTGACAGATAGCACATGCGCAGCACTCAATTATTCGCGCATGCGTTCTTACTTCCAAGAGGAAAATTTCTGCCGTACAAACTTCTATCCTCCCTAAAATCCCTCCCAGTTTAATTTTTTGCAACTTATGGTAGCCTATGTCCGTCTCCATGGTCCAATATGTCTCTATATTAAATTTCAACAAAATCGGTTCAGTCGTTTTCGCGTGAAAACGGAACATACATACATACATACACACTTTCGAATTTATAATATTAGTAGGGATGGCACTTACGAGTTCTTTTATATTTTTCTGGCAATTTTATGAAACATAAATAGTAGATTGTATGACAAGGGAGCAAAATAGTATTTTTACGGCGAGGGTGCTACTTTGAACCACGAGCGAAGCGAAGGATTCTAGAATAGAATCCCGAGCATAGCGAGGGATTCTAACGGAATCCCGAGCATAGCGAGGGATTCTAACGTAGAATCCTGAGCGCAGCGAGGGTTTCAAAGTACATTGGCCGAGGGAAAAATAATTTGCTCTCGAGACATACTCTACTTTTTATCCCCTTTCTATGAGAAAATAAATAATTTCGTGGGTAATAAGTTGTGTACGAGGTTGTTAGCTTCTTTAGTTATGGTTTCAGGAGTTAAAGCATTGTCACTTTCATAACTCGACGTAGAACGCATAATTTTTTTGCAAAATTCAATAAAGTATGTGCCTACTGATTACGAGAACAGACACGTAATTCGCGCGCTTTTTTTTGTTAGCGCGGGTCCCCACGCCCGTGCAGCCAACACTTAACCAGCCAGATGTTCATAGATTTTGCGTTCAAATTCTATGAATGATATACGTTCCAAATTCAAATCACTTTTCCGCCCGCTAAAAAGTTCTTAACAGAAAAGAGCTATTTTGCTCCCGCTAAAAGAGGAACAAAGCGACCCTTTTCGAATAGAAGGGATGAAAAAGAAATAGTATAATAAGAAATCCATAGTTATTGTGTTCATGAATTTTGTTTTATAAAAAGTAAACTTTTTATAAATTGATCAAATTGCTAATTTATGAACTCTTGTGTGAGCTTGAAAGTGCGCTTAATTTTTGGAATATTTTTACTTTTTAATAATTGAATATTTGAATATTTTGTTATGATTACATTAGACAGTGCGACTGAAACTGTCAGTTGGTCTAAGCATTAGCTGCAGTGGCACAATAATGGCACAAGCAAGGCAACGGCGCGGCTGCCACCAAGCAATTTACTTGTCATTTGATTTTGACCATTAAATCGTATGTTAACAAGCCAACCTTTCAACTTTAAGTTTACAATAGCCTACACATTTCAAACTTCTTGCGCACGAGTCGGAAACGTGAATCTCACGGGCGATGAATGGTTCGCGCACTGGCAGTTGAAATTCAAGTCAGCACTGTGTGCCGTAGTACAGCTGTACTGATATCATGTCTATATTCATATTAGTGAAGAGGATTGATGTTTTGTTGGCATTATGTACCTACCATTTCAACATCGATTACAGTCGATTGCGTGTAAAAGTGTATTATTTTTCCCTGTCCCGTGAATCACAAATGACTCATGACCTTTGTTTTTTTCTATTGCTTTTTCTTCGGAAAAGGAACCTGGTAATCTTAATAGGGAATTTGCAAAACAAATTTCAAGAATTTTAATTCTTGCAATTTGTTTTGCAAATTATAAATCTTTAATGATTCACGGGACAGGGAAAAGTAATACACGTATCGTGGATATAGATACATAATATAATAATAATACGGGTACAGAACTTACAGATTTAGAAACGAGTATAAGTCACGCGCATTCGTGAATGCATTAGTAATCATGACATACTGCCATGCAGATGTGCCACATGTTTCTATTAAATGCATACCTACGCCAATGTTATACTGGTTTGCAAAAATGTGTACTAAACCCATGAGTTCTTGTAAATGTTGTTGTGTACATACATAGAACATTTATATTTGTTCAGAAATGATGCAAAATAAATCCAATCAACTAGAGCGCAACGTAAATTAAAGACAGCAAAGTGACAACCAGGAAACATTAATTAAATACGTTTCTCTGTTTATCATACAGTGGAAAACAGAGGCACAAACAGGAATATATTAGTATAAAATCAATTCACATACATTATACCCACCATTTCTCACTTAATACTCACATTTTGATAACATAGTTAGGAAATAAATCCAATAGGAATTGTAGTAACATAACATAACATAACATAACTTCACGCCATTATCTCCAAAGGGGTAGGCAGAGGTGTCTTACATACACAAACTCTTCGACTGTTATGTTTCGGTCCCAATATAATAGGGGGCGAGCCTATTACCATCTACCGGGCACATTATTGAGCGAGCGGTAATTAACATTTTTAATACACACGTAACTTAGAAAAGTCATCGGTATGAGCCCAAGGTAACTGGGAATCAAAATCGAGACCATAGTATCGGCAGTCCGTTACGTACACCACTAGGCTATCGCCGCATTTAAATAAGGAATTGTAATAATACCTTGAAATTGGTTCTGTGAGCAACCCTCTCTTACTTAGCTCTAGCAATAAGTAAATATACTTAATATTTGAATACAGCTGCTATAATATTATTATCCCATGTGATTACTCATAGAACTCTTGTACATACATTTTGTATTTACTCTAATTTGTATATACTATATAAAACTTGATACTTTAGCACTCAACAGTCTTTGGATACTTAAGTCCCTAGAGTCTTAAACTAACTAGCTTCAAGATTTTTGCTTAATCGTAAAGTAATCCATTTGAAAACTTTACTAAACCCTGCTAATACTCCAAGAGTCTTAAAACAGAACGTCTGACAATAAAGTAATTACTTATACTACTAAAATAACAAACATAAAACTTTATAATTATAAAGTATCTAATTTGTCTACGTGAGATTTGAGTGTAAGCTAAAATTGATTTTTTTTCATCTCTCTAACAGTCTCTTAAAGAATTAAGGCCTTACATAAAAACCAATTACAACGGAAATGGGACTTTGTTTCTGTGACTGTATTCTATCTCGAAAATGTCATTTTACCTTTTGTCAGTTTGTTTGTTACATTATATTCATTAGCCTTTGTCGCAACGTCTTCTAAATCTCGTGAAAGACTTGTAGCAGAAACAAAATTATGTTTATAAGATAAATTTTTTAATTGATCATTTATGGCAAGTATTTAATCCAGTTTAGAAGATTCGGGTTGAGGGTTATTTAATAAATTCTTGATGGTTGGACTTTGTGAATTTTCTTATTTTTAGTTCAGTAAGTAAGTAGTTATTTTTACTGTGGCAAATTAAATTAATAGTGCGAGTTCGTCGGATTCTGGGATCGAAGGGTTAGCAAGATATAAAAAAATGGTTTTAATCAACCTAAGTCTTTGCACTTGAATAATATATTTTTGATATTTCTGTGAATAGAAAAGTTGCTAAGGTTTCTACAGGAAAAATAAATACCAACGATAATGTTCGTCTCTTTAAGGAGGTCAAGAAATACTAGTACTCTAGAGGGACGAATATAAGGTTTGGTTTAATTGGCTTCAGTGAGGTAAGGTGCTCAGTCGCTTCGCTTTGAGCGGAAATTGCGAGATGCCATATTTCTAGTTATTTTGACAACGACATAATTATATAATAGTTATTGGCGAAGGCACAAGAAAGGACGATGGGCGAAATCGTCTCCACCCATCAACAAAAATGAAATGTAGCTTAATTGACACATTTTGGCAAGATGATATTTTTTTACAATGGGGACCTTGCCCAAAAGCATGGGGTTGTCATAGTAATTAACGGTTAAACAAATATTCGTATAAGTACGTATTTTTGACGATTATTTGTAAAACACCTACTCACTAATGTATTCATTAGTGCAGAGTGAACATAGACCAGTAATATTAACACTCACTATTGTTATTTGCCTACTATGAGCATTATAGAAATGAATAATTAGAAGAAAATTAGTTTAAATGATTCATTCATTTATATTATACTAGACGGCGCCAGCGGCCTCGCCCGCGTCAATTATACATATAAACCGTCCTCTTGAATCACTCTATCTATTAAAAAAAACCGCATTTAAATCCGTTGCGTAGTTTTTAAAATTTAAGCATACATAGGGAAAGACAGACAGAAGACAGACTTTGTTCTATACCATGTAGGTAGTGATTATTATATAAAGGTAGCGATGGCATAATCGGGAATGGAAATAGGAATCGGGTCTGAATCCATTGATGCGCACCAATGACTTTTCGAAGGTAAGTGCGTGCTAAATTGTAAATTATCGCTTGCCCCGTGTCTTGGAGAGCACGTTAAACCGTCGGTCCCGGCTGTCATGAAGATGTTTGACAGTCGTTACGTGGAGTCAGTACCCTCAAATAAACTGATACTGGTCTTAACCATGGAATATCGCTATCCCGTTGGGTTGTGGAGGTCAGACGGCGGTCGCTCTGTAGAAAAGTTGATATTCTGTAATATTTGGTTAGACCAGTAAGTGGACCTCGGGCTCTAAGGCGTGTAAGTCTTGGATACAACCGGGATAACGCTAGGGCGATGATGATTCATTTATATTCGTTATTTTCCTATTATTCATTAATTATCATTTAAATGTTTAAAAATACATTATTTTTTAATATTTTTTAATTTAACCATAATGTCAAAATAAATTACAAGTGTAAAATTAAAATATAGGTTAATTAATAATAATAAATTGTTTTATATTTATATATCCCATGGATAAGAAAAAAAAGGAAATTAATTAAGTAGTGGATACTTAAGGTACACAATGGCATCAGTTTCATGTATGTTGGTATGTGGGGACGGAGCCCATACATTTTTGCCCATAGTCCTTTATCAGCCTTTATGAAATAGTTCATTGTGTATAGTTTATTGTGAAGTATTAATATCTTGATGAATATATTTTCATATCAATGTATTATATTTTATACGGCATACAGCTTAGATAGAAACGTAATTTGCATGATGCTGTAAGGAATTTCATAGATTATAAAATAGATTGTAGGACGAGAAAATTGTCGGCCGATTGCCCATTTTTTACAATATATGAGGCCAATCAAAGTACAAGCGAAAATAAATATTGTAGTAGCCTTTTTGCTTTTTATTTTATTTTAAAGAAAACTCTCGCAATATGAGTAGATGCTGTGTCATTTTGTGAATCACACAAGTCATTGTCCATTATAGTGGTTGACTGACAACTACTGCGCTACCAAAGCCGTAAAATCCATCAAGGCATCAAAACTTTTATTTAAATTAATTGAAAAAGCAACCTTACGTCCCTAACCAACACTAACCAACTTCGAACCCTGCCCCCAGCGCAAAGTCTTAAAATCAAAACACAGCGTATTCACATTTAACGCAAAAACATCTCCAATATTGAATATTAACAGTATTATTGAATTGGAATCTCCATTACAATCAATAAACCTGTTACGGTAATGCTTATTTACGTGGACTTAATCCGAGCTAACTCCAAGGCAGAAAATTGAATCCTCCCTATAAAGTCTTTCATAAGAATCGTCTATAGGTTTAAATTATGCTTGCCGGCTTTCATCTTATCTATCTGTTCACCTTTTGGCAAACATGGAATATTGGATTAGCAGGATTGCAATGAATTTCGTGACATTTCAAAGACAATACAATTTTCTTTAGTGATTTTCATAACGGAAAACAAATGTATATTATTACTCTAAATGTCAAATATGCTTGAATAGCTTTAGCATACGACAATCTACGCATTTTGTATTGTTATCTGGATGTCTAGATGACGTCATAATTAACCTGCTTAACTCGTGAAATTGCTGCGTCAGATGCTAGATTCGTATTGTCATCAATGACGATATCCATAAAAGATTTTTTTTGCAAAATTGAACGTAATCTTAATAACAGCATATTTCATTATTATTTTCTTTCAATTGATTACATGATAAATATAGCAATATTTTAACCAGCGCAAGTCCCCTCAATGAAAAAATTTAGACCATTATTTCTTTATAAAATATTTATAGTATCTGAAGCCTCAAGATTATGACCGGACTGAGGGAGATTCGCTATTTTAATAACAACAAACAAAGCGTATCATTATATGACATAATTCCTTTCATTATGTTTTTCATTTCACATAAAAATACATATCGATGCCTTACGGCCAAAAGAGGCTAACCGCCACTTAACAAACTTTACAGGAGAGTAGTTTAAAGTTCAAAATAAGTGAAAAAAATCATAGAAAACTTTCTGTACGTTCCAAAAGCTTTAAAATTTAACCATATAGTTTTTGATTAGGTCTCTACGAAATGACATTGTTAATTAAAACAAATCACACTCCTAACACTATTTACTGTCGCTTACCCTCAAATGGTCCTAATTATACTAACAGGAAAAAACGTCGTAAATGAAAACAACCCAATTAATGAGTTCCAACCCAAATGATTTAACTGCACCATTTATTTTATTTCTGTTGAAGAAAAAGAGCATACCTGTGCTTTTTCTGTTCATCAAGTGGAGCTAATATGACATAACCGGCTATTGGTTAATGGCAGAAGAACAAGGAAATTGTTATAAGTTAATTATCTATAAAAAAAACTATAAGCTCTTTTATACAACGCGAAAGCGCATTGTGATTAATTCTTATAAAATTATACATACATACTTACATACATACATTAGACTTTTATAAGTTTTTAAACTGGCTAACCGACTAAGGTATAAATTAAAAAAAGAGAAATTGTGCTCAATCAGTCTTTAGTTTAGAAAATTAAACAAAACAATTGTTACTCATTGTAAGTTAGTCTTGTATTATACATTCATGCTGACATTCTAGGTATGAAAAAAATATAAACTTGAAATTTCGTACCTAAGGACCACTTTTAAGTATGATGGTAGGCGTTTGGTCCTCGTCGTCCGCATGTCCGCGTCTACAGTTGTAGTAAATCACCTCGCGACGTCCCACGGTGGTCAATGAGCGGCAAAAATTCAATTTTGCAAAGTATGACTATTCGAATATGTCATACCAGTATTGGATACCTACAAGCCTAAATAAACACAAACACATAATAATTTTATTTTTATTGCGTTACCTTATTAGTTTAATTAAATTACAAAGTTGAAGTTAAAAGGGTATTGAATTTTCACTTGAAAAAAGCCCTAAGTTAGTGGGTTGTATGTTCCAGTTTGTGGTGTTTTTTAAATATACTTAAATTTTCTGTAATACAACACGTCTTAGAGAATCTACTAGATAATTAGTATTGTCGATAAAGTGATTAATATGAGTGCAGGATAATTAGAGAAGAAAGCTTGTTTTTAAGTAAAATTCTTAGTTTAAACGGCCATATATAGGTTGCGGCGGCTTCCGGTGGTTTCTCTTATAATTCAAATAATAGGCGCATTTGTGTAGATAATTAATAAATCACTTCCAGCTGCGAATACCTGCGAATCTCCATTTTTTTGCCATATTAGTTAATTAACTCATTATTACGCACATTAAGATGGTGCCTCAGACACTAACTTGTTTCTAACAACATTAGTTCCTCTCCGTCTCAATGACCAATGAAAACAATCTTCGGTGTATTGGAAGAATGAATCTCCTTCTTCAACCAAGTACTGTAGACCAGTACAGTTTCAGTTCATGAAAGAAACTACAGACGTCAGTAACAACGAAATTGCGAGAATAGAAAGTGAAATAACAAATCTTAACGAAACATATATATTATTATTACATAACCAAATATCGATGAAAAATATTTTGTTTTACTACTTTCTAAAGGAATAGACAACCTTCACAATTATTTCCGCTGCCCCATACAACATGTACTCCGTAGCCGGGGGAGTCCTCCCAAAGAATTTACCCAAAACAACCGCGTCCGATGAAGACATGCTTCAGGCGGAAGGTGAGGACACTGTGGCGGCCTCCAGCCACTCCAAAAAGAGGGTTCTTACTATCGCTTTTGCCGTGTATCCATTCACTGAATCGATAAAACAATGATGATGACACATGTTAAATCAGTCACGGTGACAAATTTTGAGGCAGAATAACAATTTGCAAAAGAGGGACCTACTAACGCTAATATATGTGCAAAACAAACGTGCAGTTTTTATTCTCTCACTCTCATAGTCCCATAAGCAATTCGACACAACAGAGTCATATCAGTCGCAGGATTAACTCTTGACTGTTACTGAGAATTCATCAAAAAATCCAATAATTCCTTGCAGGCCCAACCTGGGATTCGAACCCTTGATTATGCTCCTAAGCCAGGCCAGCCAACAAAAACTCTGTAGGTACTTATTTAACCATTCAGTATTGTCTGAACAAGATAGCAAAATAATGACTTCTTACCTATAAAACTTAAAATAACTAATTAGAATACACAATTATAGATGAATATTAAAGTATATTAAAATAATCTTACCGTTTTATTTCCTTCGAAAAACTTCGCGCCAAACGGACTCGCAAGCACGGAGGTGCTTATGCCCGCGGTGAATGTTCGCTGTGCAACGCTAACGACATTTTGTTCGAACGAAGGAGTGAGATAACCGACGCTGTTTGTCATTCTTCTGTAAGCTAACCGCCAAACTTTTGATTTACCTGGTTATCTAACCACCATACCAGATATTTTTTTGGGGAGGGAAAAAAAAGGGTAAGCGACAATGTAAGGCGACATTCGTTTGGATAAATTATCCTAAGCGCCTTCGATGATTGATTTGGTGACTAGGGAAAATAAAAATAAACGCCAAATAAAGTCACAGAAATGAGACCTAAATGTAATAAATGACATATAATTTATCCAAAGGAACTGCCCTAATATCCTAACCGAAAGTTTGGTACACAAAGGTTCAAGTAAAATTTGACTAATGTATTTTTTACAAAAAGTATTTACAGCCCAAACTACTTAACGTTCAAGTAAAGAAAAAAATATTCAAAGCCAAAAATGCTTATCTCACAGTTTTTAAATATAATTTTTATCCAACCACCATAATACAAAATACACCAAAAATAACTGTCGTTTATGACGAAAAACTTAGTGTTAGAACCTCAATTCCTTTACCGCCTAAGCGACAAAAAGTTTGTCCTAGAGCCACGAAACTTAGACCATTAGACGCAGAAAAAAAAGCCGATTCTAACCATATATATAAGTCGATTTCGCAAAAAATGTCGCTTACCCCCTTTTGGCCGGAAGGCATCGATATACTGTTCCACTTTTCCAACAAATAATATTGTATACCAATAAATGTCAACAACACTTTTATTAAAGGTACAGTACTTATGTTCGAAGTATCTGAAATAGCCTTTACATTAGGTTCCCGTAACAGACTCTGTAAGTACTAATAAAATTATTTGGCGATAGCCAACCGAAACGGAGTTAATATATGGCCCCTTAGCGGTTGACCTAGAAAGAATGTAGGTGTAGGTAGATTAGGATTATCAGTTTGGGAGTTTTGGTTAGTATCTGAAGACATAAAAGTATATTTTGAAGTACACATACAGCCGTTACTTGATATGAAGGCCATGTAAAGAATATTGTATCTGAGGCTTGGTCTCAGGAGATAAGTTTGCGCTGATAGTAAATATGATAATTTTGATATTCAAGGTTCTATTTTAAAGTTTTATTTAGGCAATAACATCGAGCAAATGGGATGAACTTACGTATTTTGCTCGCCTGTCCAATTAACGTCATATTAAACATTTTGACATAAAAATAAAACAACTTCTCTCATTTATATAACTTCGATGTGACCACAAAGGAAGTAGGCACATCCTTTCGAAAAATAGAATTTTTGAAATTGATTAATACATAATCGAGTCTTTAGTACAATCAAAATAAAAAATATAACGGAATTCAAATACTCATTTTTTTTTTATTCGATATAACATATAGTGGCTGCTACCAGCTTAATATGGAAAATTAAGTAGAACTCGGTGCAATTAATCGCGACAAGCAAGTGCGGCAAATAAACTGTTATATTTTCTAGGAAGATATTCTATCAAAATCTTGTTAAATACATGGCGATATGAGCGCATATTCTAAAAAAACGTTTCAATTCAGGCGCGCCTCTTCAAATGTAATATGCTGTCTTGAATTTGACAAAAAATATTAGCTCTTCGTGTTAGTGCTGTACTCTTCTGTCATTACTTTCCAGTATTTTTTCGTATTGCTTAATGTGATGTGTGTACTTAATTTAGATCTGTAGTTCAACCTCCAATCGACTAATTTATTCAAAGAGCCAAATACTTTCTTCAAAGAGCCTAAACAAAGCTATGAATCAGCATTATGTGAGAGCAGTTTAGCGTGCCAACCCATTATGAGTAAACATACATGTCAGGGTTAAACGGTGTCATACATTCCACTAATCATGTTTTAGCTTCAAACAATAGCTGTGAGATAATTTTCACCTGGCACCGATCCAGATTTTCTGTTGCTCCCAGAAAATTGCGCGCAATATCTCGGAAGTTGGTGATTGGCAGTTGCAGACGATCTTGCTAGAGTGGCGCGATGAAGAAGGTATTGCTATGATGTTCAGTGTTTGCTGATCTATTTTTCAGATATTGAGATGCACGTTTATTGTGGTATCGATAGCTTTAGAGATGCTTACTTGAAATAATATATTGTAGATGCTTTGAATGAACGACCCTAATCTCTTTCTTCTCCTCTCTATTTTACTTTTCCATGAAGGAACGATGCAAGACATATAGTAATGCCTCTTCCGTTCTTGCGCTATCGGGAACGTATCCAAGATTTCGCTCTGGAGACGAGAGTGCTCTTACTAGCCTAAATAGCTTTGACAGAATCTTAGCTTTGACACAGAGTGACTGTTTGTCCTCCGCAACGCTTAGTGTCCGTATAATCAACAGTACTGACTCTCCATAACAATTATCAAGTAAAAATCTGTGTGACAGCCCGGATCAACGACAAAACGTGCTCGCCCAGGCATGAGTCAAGTGATCATTAATCAACAACTTAAATTCTAAATTAATTATTTTTTAAACAGATACAAAATTTTATTTTACCTTACTTAATTAGGACGATGCGGAAAACATACCCGTTTACGCTATCGGGACTACAAAAATACACTACTACGTGAATAGAAACACAGCTGTAAATATAAACTGGTGGCGTATTCATTATGACCACTGAAATACCATGTTCAAGACGTGTGTCGTCGTGACGTGCACTAGACGTAAACGTGTTTCAGTAACGTGACGTACCACGACAATCAAAATATTGTATTCAGTATGCCATACGACAGATTGTCTATGCCTAGTTATCAATTTCACAACATTCGTTCATAAATCTTAATGCCGGTTTGCCGGCTCAGTTTCGATTTTATAAATATTATTTTACTAACTTGTAATTTTCACTAAAAGCTACAGTACAAATAGAAAAGGCTAATAAAGTTTAATTTATATTATTTTAGTTCAATTTCGCCAGGAAAAATCTCAAAATAAAAAATTGATCTTCAAAGTTTAGTTCATCTTTTGTACTTAAGTCAATTTTTGAACGCAAACATAATGATGACATTGATGACAGACATGACAGTTGCAGTAGCTCTACAATATAAAAAAATATAAGTGCGGTTAGTGCAGCAAATAGCCCAATTCTAACAGAATCTAATAAATCATAATGGATTTATTATTTATCCGAAGACGAGTGAGACGTTGGCGCCAGCGACAGGCGTCAATTTTCATAAAACATAATATTTAATTAAATAACTTTGACAAGGACACTGTTAAATAAAAAAGCAAATAAACTTAGCATTTAACCACTAACGGACACTGAATATAATATTAAACAAATAAACTTAGTACTTATTTATCCTCTATCGTTTTACTATAAACGCATTACGTGCATGTTACGTGACCTCTTAGCTCACGGAATTTTGACAACTAAATCCGTGTCCGAAACGTGCGCTACCGTGCTTGTCAAACTTAAAGTTGGCATAGTGAATACCGTTTAAGCCAATAACGTGCCGACGTAGGTAACTAGCACGTTAAAACACGTTAAGACTTCAAAATGGTCATTGTGAATAAGCCCCCTGTACACGAAAGTACTCACAAAAACAAGGTCAAAACAATTTTCTCTTTTCACAAGCAAAGTGCCTCAACAAGATACTTACTTTGTACAACGTGCACGGTGACTGACGCCGCCTTCGCGTTGGCTGGCACGCAAGTATAGTTGCCGGCGTGGCGGGGCTCCGCCTAACCTATGCCGACGTAGGTAACTAGCACGTTAAAACACGTTAAGACTTCAAAATGGTCATTGTGAATAAGCCCCCTGTACACGAAAGTACTCACAAAAACAAGGTCAAAACAATTTTCTCTTTTCACAAGCAAAGTGCCTCAACAAGATACTTACTTTGTACAACGTGCACGGTGACTGACGCCGCCTTCGCGTTGGCTGGCACGCAAGTATAGTTGCCGGCGTGGCGGGGCTCCGCCTAACCTATCACCAGGGGGCTTATTCACTATGACCACTGAAATACCATGTTCAAGACGTGTGTCGTCGTGACGTGCACTAGACGTAAACGTGTTTCAGTAACGTGACGTACCTCGACAGTCAAAATATTATATTCAGTATGCCATACGACAGCTTGTCTATGCCTAGTTATCAATTTCACAACATTCGTTCATAAATCTTAATGCCGGTTTGCCGGCTCAATTTCGATTTTATAAATATTATTTTACTTACTTGTAATTTTCACTAAAAGCTCCAGTACAAATAGAAAAGGCTAATAAAACCTTAATTATATTATTTCAGTTTAATTTCGCCAGGAACAATCTCAAAATAAAAAATTGATCTTCAAAGTTTAGTTCATCTTTTGTACTTAAGTAAATTTTTGAACGAAAACATAATGATGACATTGATGACAGTTGCAGTTGCGCTACAATATAAAAAATATAAGTGCGGTTAGTGCAGCAAATAGCCCAATTCTAACAGAATCTAATAAATCATAATGGATTTATTATTTATCCGAAGACGAGTGAGACGCTGGCGCCAGCGAGAGGCGTCAATTTTCATAAAACATAATATTTAATTAAATAACTTTGACACGGACACTGGTAAATAAACAAGCAAATAAACTTAGCATTTAACCACTAACGGACACTGAAAATAATATAAAACAAATAAACTTAGTACTTATTTATCCTCTATCGTTTTACAATAAACGCGTTACGTGCATGTTACGTGACCTCTTAGCTCACGGAATTTTGACAACTAAAACCGTGTCCGAAACGTGCGCTACCGTGCTTGTCAAACTTTAAGTTGGCATAGTGAATACCGTTTAAGCCAATAACGTGCCGACGTGGGTAACTAGCACGTTAAAACACGTTAGGACTTCAAAATGGTCATAGTGAATAAGCCCCCTGCTCGCTTTTTTTTTTAATTTTGTAATCCTATAAATTTATATAGAATTAAAAAGTTATTTATGCAGTTGATGTATCTCAAAAACTGGACAGAAATTGATTAATATTTTAATTTTTCCTTGATTCATATACAAAACACTAATTGTATTCTAAATTTGAAGCTTCTATGTCTGCTAAAAGTGCCTTAGACTTTTGATGATCGGTCAGTGAGTGACAAAATTAAGAATTTTGACTCGTTATAATCCTTAAACTACTGGTTCAAATTAAAAGCAATTTAAAATACACCATGCTTATACTATATCTGCATGGTTACAAAAAAATCAGGCTTCTAGTTTCATCCACAACGAAGTTATAGGAGGTTGAAAATGGCCTGAATTGCTTGGATGGCCTCACAACTTTGACATCAGAGTTGGCCGCACACTCACCCGAAAAATTTAAATGGCAGTGCCACTGTGCCACATTTCATTCATCAAATGAATAAAAAAATATGAACCTATCTTTACTAAGCTTCACGTACACCTGAGCGTCGCGACCGGCGGGTGTCAGAATTTGGAAGTCATCAAAAGTTTATGCAATAATAAGGGTACTATGGGATCTTTTAACTAGTGGGCCACTATAGGTATATACAAAAGTAGAGCCAAGTTGTTTGAATTATATGGTATGAAACAACATAGATTTGACACACCTTTTCGAGATTATGTAAAAAAGTACTCAAAAATTTTTAAACAAGTTTGTATTATGGCAAAATCTAAATTTATTAGTAGTAAAATTAAGCATTCAACAAATATAATTAAAGCAACATGGAAAATTATAAATAATGAAACAGGAAGAGCACGACCACGGGAAAACCAATTTGAACTTAAAGAAAACAATTTATTAGTCACCAATAAAACTCAAGTAGCACATATGTTCAATAGTTTCTTTGCGAGCATACCTTTAACAACTACTAGCTGTTTACAATCATCATCTTTAGACGCTGGAAATTTTTTGCTTAGCAGTGTACCTGAATGCAAGAGCGTGTTTAGATTCGAGCATGTTACCCCGCGAGATATATTGATCGCATATAATTCAATTAATATTAAAAATACCGGTGACTTTTGGGGCATTTCAATTAAAATTTTAGGTACTATAGTTGAGACTGTTGCGCCTTACCTATCTATAATTTTTAATCAATGCTTTGACCTAGGCGTATTTCCGGATTTGATGAAATTAAGTAAAATTATACCCTTATTCAAATCTGGCAGTAAAAATGAAATTAATAATTTTAGGCCCATATCTATCTTGCCGGCATTTAGTAAAATATTTGAAAAGATTCTTTTAAAGCAGCTACTAAACCACTTTAATTTAAATAGTCTGCTTCACAAGGATCAATACGGATTTACTAAAGGTAGATCCACTACTGATGCGGGTGGTGCTCTCATAAAACACGTTTATAGTGCTTGGGAGTCATCAAAGAATGCTATTGGAGTGTTCTGTGACCTATCTAAAGCATTTGACTGCGTTCAGCACGACACGCTACTGCGTAAGCTCCGCCACTATGGCGTAGAGAAAACCGCACTTAGTGTTGTCGATTCGTACCTGCGGCAGAGATTTCAGTGTGTCGATGTAAATGGGACTACATCCTCTAAATTACCTATACAGCTAGGCGTTCCACAAGGCTCAATTTTAGGTCCTTTTCTATTTCTTGTATATATTAATGACTTACCTTTTTATTTAAAAAACATCTGTGATGTTGTACTTTTTGCAGATGATACGTCACTTATTTTTAAAGTAGATAGGAATAGAAATCAATTTGATGATGTAAATAATGCACTATTACAAGTTACACAATGGTTTACAGCAAATAACCTAGTACTTAATTCTAGGAAAACTAAATGCGATAAAATTTGCTTTACCTAATGTAAGACAACTGGGACCTAATATTATGCTAGATAGGGAGGAACTTGACACAGTAGACTCTACAGTGTTCCTAGGTATTACACTAGATAATAAGTTACAATGGGGTGCACATATAGCATGTCTTGCAGGAAAGCTAAGCTCTGCTGCGTATGCCGTCAGAAAAGTTAGGCAACTTACTGACATCGACACGGCTCGTTTAGTTTATTTTAGCTATTTTCACAGTGTTATGTCCTACGGCATTTTGTTATGGGGCAAAGCTGCGGATATTCAGAATATCTTCGTTCTACAAAAACGAGCGGTAAGAGCAATATACATGTTAGGTGCAAAAGATACTCTTAGAGAACGCTTTAAGTCAATAGGAATTCTTACAGTAGCCTCGCAATTTTTATTTGCTAATATTTTGTACATTAGGCAAAATATAGGTTTATTTACCACAAAAAGCGATATACATAACATAAATACTCGAAACAGGCATAGGTTATATGCCCCTTATCATCGTTTACATAAAGTTAATAATTCTTTTGTAGGGCTAGGTATTCGTATATACAATAAAATACCAATTAGTCTTTTAGAATTACCATTTAGTACATTTAAAACTAAAATAAAAGACTGCCTTATTAAGAAAGGTTATTATACTATTAATGATTATTTCAGTGATAAGGATAGCTGGTCACTTACGCTAGACAACTCATGATCTTTATACCTAATTAGAATTATATAGATAATTTGCATTTTTCAGTTAATCTTTATATAATATTTCTAGTTCTTTTAAATTACTGTTCATGTATTATTAGGTCATTCAACTTGGGTACTACATTAACATTTGCATTGTTGTTCCACTAATTTTATTAAAGTTTTACTGCACTGTAAGATGAAGATAACTCGTGATTATGGGCTGTAAACTAATGTTTTAGTAATTTTGTGTATTCATATACAGTCACTTCTGTAACATATATTTCCACCATATAGTTATGAACATGGTCGCGAGTTGCCTACATTATAAGACGTAAGTGGATGCTCCTGTTACACAATATTCACACTGGAAGGCTACTACAGCAGTTAAATTGGTAACTGCATTAATTATTTAAGTATTATGTATGTTCCTAATTACTATTTACAAGTAATTAATTACAATGTGAAACAGTTGCAGCTCCTTACAAAAACAAAATATGTAACATAACACTGGCGATTAAAAAGAGTGGCCACGAGTTTAATTGCCCGTTCTTTCTCGTGGTTCTACCTATTGCTTTGCGAATGGGCAGTAAATGTAAATGTAGAAGCATTAAGTAATGTACATAAAAATTTGACGTTCATAAGCGTCACTTTGTGACCCAGATGAATAAATGATTTTTGACTTTGACTTTGACTTTGTTAAAACTTAAATGGCAATTTGCATGCATAAAGCTTGGTCCATTAATTATGCAGGTGCTACTCTTTGCATAACCTAATTGAGTAGTGAGGGTTAATATGATTATAACGAGGGAAAAGGTTAAAATTATAATAGTCTGCACTCTTTTTTGTGGGCCAGGGTCTGTTTTAAAGAAATCATTAAATACACTGAGCTCATAATATGATGATCAGATAACTGATAAATCTTATCTTCAGTATTGTATACAATTCTTGCGTTACTGACTGACTGAGAGACAACGCAGAGCCGCACTATTGGACGCAAGAAGCTGATATTTGGCATGTATGTTCCAAGAAGAGTGTAGAGGTGTGGTAAAACGAAATTTCTCGAAATTCCTTCGGGATGGAACAAAAACGGTTTTATTAAATAAATGTGTGGGCGTAGCTGCGGGCACGTTTTGTACGTGTTTTTGACCTACATGCACCTGAACGGATGGACTAATACGGCAGAAATTTTGTGTGTGTAATTTTTATGAGACTAAACATTGGAGACGGAAATAGCTTACGTTTATTGCGATATCAAAACTGTTTTAACTGCCTTCGTGGTCCAGTGCATAGCATATGTGACTGCTGATCGGTGGTCCCGGGTTCGATTCCCGGGTCGGGCAATAGTGTTACTGGGTTTTTCCGAATTCTCAGTAGTAGCACGGAGTCGGTGATGTGCCCGGTAACGGCAATAGGTTCGCCCCCTATTACGTGGGACCTAAAAATTCATGGCGACATGTGGCTGTAATATTACACCTCTGCCTACTCCTTCGGGGATACAGGCGTGAGTCTATAAAAAATAAAATAAAACTGTTCGTGTCTTCACACCCTCTCTCTCTCTCTCTCTCTCTCCCTAAAAGTTACTAATGATATTCTTGGTTTTGAAGTGTGACGTGAGTTTTCTACCTTTAATTTAAGTACAAGGTCAATGCAAAGGCTATCAACAGCAAAATACTATCCCGACATAGAACTTATCATGGTGTACCTTCAAGTGAGCAGGCCTTGTAACTATATTTTTTTCGCTATCGGTTGGTTTCCACGAACATTTAATTTGCGTTCAATGCCGCCGGCAAAACTAGCCATAGATGAATTTCATTCAGACACAAAACTAATCATCGTGCTCATACAAATATTTTTCTTTTGTGGGCACGAGTCAACGACCGCCGACTAGGTCAGTGTCAATAACCACTAGACCTAAAGGGAAGCCAAATAAAATAAATTACTTAGATCTCACGTAGGTTTGACTTTAGTTAGGTCAGAGTAAGAGTTTTGTTTTATAAGCTAAGGCAAGTAATATGATACGTTCTCAATAGTCTATTGTATAACCATTGTTATGATAATAAAATAATAATAATTCTAACATTGTTAAGACTGACATTTTTAAAATACATCTCAGTCATTATGGTGCTTCTGTCTCTTGGTCTGTCCGATCATTAGACAGGGCTTCGGGTACGCGCTCCCGGCTCTCCGAGCTACTGTAGTTACTAACCTATATCCTTCCAGAGACGACAGTAGCCTACAAACCCCTTCTTCCTCGTCATACATCCTATACATTTACCCCGTTTCTCCTATCATCTCCTACTTTATGACGATAACATTACCAAGGAGGGTTGGCGTCAGGCAGGCGGCTAGTAAAATACATGCCAAAACCTTTATATACTTTTATATTCCGTCTCGTATCGAACAAAATTATACTTTTATGTTATGTTTCTAAATATGTAAACTAAATACAATTTGTCACTTATCTTTGTACAGATAACAAAAAGCTATTCGTATAAAATGTCGTTTAAAATAAAATACAACTAAGACCTACACAGCCATTCCCGTGTTTCCTTATAAATAGGTCAGTCGTTTTTGTTTACATTAGCTCTAAAGCACTCTAGAGAACTCTTAGAATTGGCAGTGGTATACAGGTATAAAATTGCGTCTACACTAAAGATGTGCTAGGCAAGCGGAGCGGTCTCCAAAACAATCCGTCAAAGGCTGAGCGAGTAAATAAGGAAGATTACCCAAAACTCGGCGTAGGTGAACAGGCAAATGTTTACACCATTACAAATCATGGTCGATGCGGTTGGCGTAGTGGTTATAGCAGTCACATCACTGCTGACACTGCGCTGTCTTGTGGGCTCGACTTGCTGGATTGTGGGACAACACTTAGTGTGATCCAAACATTGTTGTTAGAAGTCTGGATATATGTATAGGTTGGATTGCGGGTTGAGGCAAGGTGGCTTGACTTCACCAACGCTTTTCAACCTCTACGTAAACGAGTTGATAGGTGAGCTCAGTGGCACCAGGGTCGGCTGTTACATCGATGATATCTGTTTTAATAATGTCAAATATGCAGATGACATGGCATTGCTGAGTGCGTCACCATGTGGTCTGAGGAAACTTGTTAACATTTGCGAAAGGTATGCCAACAGTCACGGTCTGGTATATAATGTTAAGAAAAGCGAGGTTATGGTTTTTGAGGCAGGGGGTAGAAGTCCTAAAATAATGCCACCTGTTTTCCTTACTGGCCACCCATTAAAAAGGGTTTATCTATTTAAATATTTAGGACATATTCTAACTCCTAGTCTTAAAGACGATAAAGATATGGAGAGGGAGCGCAGGTTTGCAAAATGCTCAACTAATGTCAAAATCACTCTTTTTAAATCATATTGTACATCCTTCTACACATGCAGCCTGTGGGCTAAATATACTCAAAAAGCTTATAATGCCCTCCGTATACAATATAATAACGCTTTCAGAGTGCTGCTGGGACTGCCACATTTTTGCAGTGCGTCGGGGATGTTCGCGGAGGCACGGTGTGATTGTTTCTTCACAATAATGCGCAAGCGGTGTGCATCCCTGGTACGCAGGGTACGGTCTAGTTCCAGCGGCATTCTGAAAGCCATTGCGGATAGACTAGATTGTTTATACGTTAATCACTGTTGCGCTATCTCACATGGAATGTAGTGCAACAGTGATTGAACGTTTCAAATTATTTGAATTGTATGTATGTGATGTGTATTACTAACATAGGTTAAGCTTTGTGTATTACTAACAAAATGAGTCTAGTTACTTGAATAAATGATATTATTATTATATACTTTCTGTATGTTTATAAAGTCCCCTGCGAGACAGAGTTTAATCAAACGCAGGAGTCTGCTTAGAAAAATACCTGTACCACCTGATTGTTATCCCGAAAATTATAAGTATTTAAAGTAATATATCCCACTGGTAGAAATTTTCTTCATGCACCGCTCAACTTTCTGACCGTTTACACTAATGCTAAGCTAGTATCTTCACATTATATCTTACTTACCTTGTTGGCAAGTAAGATATGATATGAAGATACTGAATCAATCTGTGCAACTAGCCATGTATTGGTAATCGGCAAAGTACAAAGCACTTATCCATAACACACACACTCTTCAACCAGTGCTATAATACGATTGATAGATATCAAACGCATCTCTAACATTGTAGCATAGCACATCCTGAGTGGCAAAATAGCCTTAGAGAAAAAGGTGTGTAGGAAACTAGACGAGATATATACTCGCAAAATTTACGTAGATATCTCGAGCGTGAGATAAAGAAATAACGTGAACCGAGGTAATTTTGTCTGTCGTGAAGAAAAGCCAAGTTTGCGTAGTAAGAAATAAGTTGCGTACTGATGACGTATGTAATTTTTCTCGTATTCTGAATGCTTTGTTTGTCTGGTGGTATAAGTTTGCACTTGTAATTGCTAGAACTCGTTGTACCAGATAATGTCCTTTTTCGGAATTTTTTTTTTTATTTTTTTTATTTATTTATAGACTCACGCCTGTATCCCCGGAGGGGTAGGCAGAGGTGTAAATATTACACCCACATTTCGCCATGAATTTTTAGGTCCCACGTAATAGGTGGCGAGTCTATTGCCGTTACCGGGCACATCACGAGACTCCGGGCTGCTAGTGAGTATTCGGAAAAACCCAGTAACACTTTTCCCCGACCCGGGAATCGAACCCGAGACCTCCGATCAGCAATCGCATACGCTATCCACTGGACCACGGAGGCAGTCGGAAATTCTTAGCCTATAAAAGTTAGTAGCGCTCATAGTGTGACTTGAATTTCCAGTGACAATTGCAGGATGACAAACTTGAGCAATGCCCGCACAGGTTACTTCTTGGATGGATGACTTGCACTGAATTTTCAAAAGAGAACTACTGTGCTGCGGCGGACATGTTAGGACAAGAAATGTTAAGCTATGTCGGAGGCCTTTTAGCTATAAGCTCTGAGTCTGACTCAGACTAGAGCTGGCCAAATATGAAACAGAAATACCTAGAAGAGAGTTTGGTTATCCACAGGGCTTTTAAGGAAATATACATAATTACATATATTTTGTACATGAGGACGCCCATAGCTACGCCGGTACATAAGTTTTAATTTCACTTTGTCTTTTGTGCCCAAAAGATTGGGCAGACAAAGTGATTGAAATTAAACTACAGTTTACGGATTTTATCGCGATTTATTGGTTTCACTAAGTTATTACATTTGAAACGAATGATCTAGAAACTATATTTTTAATTTATTACTAGCCAACGTTTCGAATCCTTTACAGAATTCATGTTCACGGCAGACTGAGGTGATATTTGTCTTTTTTTTTAATGTATAAGCTATCTAAAAGTACCCGAACCTTTTTTTTTCCTCAACTACTGGTGTTACTATTTACGCAGAATGAGCTCACAGAGTCCTTAGGTCTTCTGGTGACTTTGTCCTTCTTGGGTTTCATTAGCCTTATGACAGGGTCCCAAGCTGGAGGAACATTCCAACCATCTTCCCTATTGAAATTAGGGTGTTTTTTTTTAATTTCAATAGCCTCTCGTATCATCCTTGGAAGAAAACGGTGTTCTTTTGCGAGTATCTGTGGTTCATCAAATCGCAGATAGTGGTTGGGTCCTCGTTCCACATGTTCACACACAGCAGACTTTGTTGAGCGTTTATGTTTTATGTCAGCTATATGTTCTTTGAGTCGAAGCCCTATGCTTCCTTGGTTTGTCCAATGTATGAGAGCCCATATTCACAGTCAATTTTGTAGAAACCGGCCTCTTGCAAGGGTAACTGACACTTGACAGTTAGTAATAATTGACTGATCTTCGTTGGCGGCTTGTAGTAAGTTTTGAACAAAGCTCGCTTCAAGATGTAGCTAATTTTGTCGGTCACGCCCTTGATGTATGGGAGGACAGCAGGTTGTCTTTCTTCTACAAAATATATCACGTATATCAGATTTTTATCTTAGAAAACGTTCGAATATAACTAGATTTCCTTCAATATCCCGAAAACCTATGTAGGTACGAAAACGGGATGAAGCTAAATTATTTATCGTAAAATTATGAATCGGGCGACAGATACGTCTGAATATATCAGGATTTTTATATTTTTCGTAAACTGGCTGCTATCCAACCTAACTGGATTACCATATGGTAAGATGAAAGTATGTAGTTATAGATAAGGGTGTGCCTATTCAATCTTTATAAATGCCGGTTGGTGACGACACTATTAAATTTAGTCATGATTTGAAGTTCAAATGAATGACTCCAGTTTTTTATGAAGATAAATATTTTTATTGCAGCTATACCATACGTAATTGCATCCACAAGCGGTGTTCCAAGCCTAGGTATTCTGTGTCCGTTATAAGAAAATAAAACTTACCCACGACGCAGGCATGTATTATTATTCATAATTTGTTTAAACAACCGATTACTTTAAAACTCCATGATACTTCAATATTTGATTTTGGCAATGCATTCAATAATAAGCATAATTAGATTTTTTATGTCACTGAACTTGAAATAATAAAAAAAGAGAATACCGACATACTTTGAGCCAGAGCCAGGGCGTGGAGTTGCGGAAACTGCACGTATAAGTATACCGGCTGTTTCCGCAACTCCACGCTCTGGCGTGTATTTTGTGTACGGGTGGGAATAACTGATGTCACTCGAGGAAGGCCAGCAGGACTTGCCCACTACTTCGCTCAGGGTGTCTCTGTCTCTAGGAGCCGTCTCCCTCTGCTGTCATGTAATCTCGCGCCGTATTTTCAAAACGCCAATGACTAATCCAATTCGTCATCAAAGTATTTCGGTATTTTATTTTCTATTATTTCATGTTCAAAGCATAGCAAAATTTAATATTGAAGTATTATGGTGTTTAGAAGGATGTATGGTATGCCATACCATACATCCTTCAGATTTCACATTTACTAGCATGGTCAACATAGTATGACGACAACTTCTCATTTTATCTCATACCATACGTAACTATTGAATAACATTCTAAAAGCTGTACAGCTTGATATTGTAAGGACTCTTTATTATACTTAACATATTCAAATTTCAAATTATAATTACTATAAACACTTAAGTTTTGTTCAGCCATCATAATTTAAAGTACGATGTTTTTGGCTGATGGCTGTAGGTACAAGTGACATAGAAACTAGGAAAGCAGACTAATTTAAATCTAAGTAAGAACAGCGCATTCAAGACGAAAAGCAGTTGAGGTGGTTCTTTGAAACTGAGATTTATGCTCTAGTATTTCTGCATAGAAATGTTTTGTTTGGCTTTTTTGTGAGCAAAAATGACACGATTCTAGGAAATACAGTTAAGGTTTAAGTAAAGTACTGAGATCTTTCAAAAACGGTTAGCAAAATGCGGCCGTATGATAATAATGTATTTTGACTACCCGATTGCGTAGCGGGAATGTAAATGACTTCCACGCTGAAAGTTGCGGGTTCAATTCCCGGTCAAGTCAAACATTTGTATGCGTAAACATCGATGTTTGTCTTGGTCAGTTTCTATGTATAATATAAAGAAAAGTATTAATGTATGTTTATCCATTATCTAGTACCCATTGTACAAGCTTCTGCTTAGTTTGGGAAACTAGATTGGTGTTGTGTAAATATGGTAGAATATTATTATTATTGTTATATTATAAAAACAGTAGCGGCAGCTAAATACATCTGAAGCTATTATAGTACTCGTACGCGATTACAATTTATAAATGTCCTCAAATAGTGCCCTAATACCTACTACAGTCTACCAGGCACGATCGCGTAAGCAAGCCATAGGATCTTCCCTCTAGTTGTAGGAGCACCCACACCATATGCATATTGGAATACCAAGTGTGCAGTCTCTTGTACAATTTCAAGGTATGCACCACCACCAGCTTTTATTAATACTTAACAAATAAATTGCCGAACTTAGTGAACTCTACTGTCTGAAAGTACTTAATAAGCCTTTTTTTTAAACATGTGAAGTCTCTCTCTGTATTTGGTTATGTTCCACAATCGCATCCCGGGGTCCACTTAATAGTCTAAGCCAATTTGATTGAATATTAACTTTGCCACAGACCAACTACCACCTGACCTCCATAACCCCAAGAGATACCAATATTCTATAGTTTAGACTAGTGTAAGTTTATTCAGAGGAACTGAAATACCTGACTATTTCTTCAAAAATCGATCAGCAACATTAGGTACTAATAACGACTTTTTAAAAACCTTTTTGAATTTGACACGAAAACGCTGTAAACCATCATGGCGGTTGAGTAATATCACAAAGTGCAAACAAAACAAACCGTTAATGAAGTCTGGTCTGATGTACCCACTTTTATTTTGTTATATGCGATTTGACAGGTAGAAAGTTTGACGTTTTAGTTGTATTTACTACTTAAACGTCAACAACATGAATGGCGAATGTACTTTTTGACGTTATGCTCTCTGATTGGTGTTCACTGTCACAAGAATAAATACATTATTTATAGTTTTAGAATTCTAAAAATAACATTAATCTTACCTTTTTATAATAAATAATAAATTTTATTGACATCTTAAAATCATAATGAATCTATGGTTACTACAATCAAAACTAATCCTACTGTCAAAGATGACAGCCGGTACCGACGACTTAAGCTCATGTGGCCTATATAACTTAGCAAAGTTTTAGCTGCACTAAGTAAGAAGCTAATAAGATTTGTGTGCATTCTAGTTGAAGTTTAACTCACAAGGGAGTATGTGTAACAGTTAGAAACTCCTTCTTCTGTTAATTGTATGCCTCGCTTGGGATTTGCGTATCTTTTTGGGCGGTAGGTGTCAAAAAGTTCACAGCTGATAAAAAATATTAAGTTTTTATTTAATTAATTTATAGTATAATAGTGAGTTTAAATTGTTGTATTATCTCAGAAAATACATTGCTTACATGAACAGTATTGTTTATGTAATAAACATCCAGTAAACTACACCACCTGCCAGCACTTACATTACTCACTTCCATTCTTCACAACACTCATAGAAAACCACTGCAAAACAAAGATGTCACAACTTGCTGATATTAAAAAGGCTCAGGACAGTCTTGAGGAGTCCTTCTCAAAGAGGATGGCAGACCTTGAGGCACAGCTGCAAGTTGCGGGCCCAGCAAAGGAAACGGTTGCAAAAGAAGCCGACGAGTTCCGAACCTTTAGAGAACTGATGTTTTCAATGCTTAGCCTTCTGCGCAAACAGGTGAATGAATGTTGCTATAGTATCGATGCTATAGAGACTAGGCACAGGCGCAAGGCTCTTGTGTTTCTTGGAGTGCCAGAGGATGAGAAAGAGGACTGCAGGGCTTCAGTTCGCACTTCGGGATGCGGGCATGTTGGACCCAGGACGGCGTCATCGTGGCGAAGGCATCCGATGGTAGCCGCCTTAAGATAACCACCATGGAGCAGCTAAACTCCGTGATGCTGAAGCACTCCGGGGCTGCAAGCGGCTTATCTTCGGCGAGCAGGAGCGACACTGCGAGTGGTACGTCCAACACAAGCGCTGAACTGCGTAAATAATCAGTCGTTCTAGATTCGCTCTTATTTCATATGTACTTCAACGTTAGTTACAATCATTTACGCATGTATTCAAGATAATCTTAATATTGATTTGTTTACATTAGCTCTTAGCCACCGTTACCTACAATATTATGACATATATAATTAGTAAACCATGTTACCCACATTTATTTAGTCACATTTATCGCGTTTGCTAATTTGTTTATTTTGCTGTATTGACAAGTCTGACATCAGCTGTCAAATTGACATTCGCGTGAAACTTCTGCCTTATGCGTTCGGAAACATTATTGCTTTGGTTTTTTTTTCGTTTTGCTTGTGTGAGCTGGCGGGTGGTGCAGAGATGTTTAGTATTCATTAATATAATTTATTCTTGCAATTTTTTTTTAAACAATTAGGTATATTTTATTTAGTATATTAGTATTTATTATAATTTTATATATTTTATATTATTTATTTTATGGATAATTATTCAGATGACGATGCATGTCTGTCTGCTTATGATACAGCTGCCTCTGACTTAAGTGCTAATAAAAGTTTTTGTTCCGCTGATGGCAATTTAGGTGACTGCTTGCTACAATCCTTCGTTGCTCAGCAATCCAAGCCATGGCTAAATGTTTGCCACATAAATTCGCAAAGCATACCCAGCCATCACAACGACTTACTGGAGACATTTTCCGATATTAATGTACACGCCGTCCTGATTTCGGAGAGTTGGCTAAAACCTGAACTTCTTTCTACATCTTACTCTCTACCCGGCTTCATTTTAATACGGAATGACCGTGTCGGTAAGAGAGTGGTTGGTGTCGCTATTTATCTCTGCAGTGCCATTCCATTCAAAATTATTGAGTCATCACCGGCTTCTTCACCTGCAGAATATCTATTTCTCGAAATTGACGTCAAAGGGGCTAAAGCCGTTCTTGGCGTTGTCTATTGTCCACTGACTCACGATTATTTCTCCAGTATCGAGCCGATACTGGAATCTTTAGGGTCAGAGTATGAACATCACATTATCATGAGCGACTTCAATACCAATCTCCTTTCTCTCCAATCCAACCGTTCCCGTAAACTCCTTGAAATAATTGAGTCAGCCAACCTTCACATTCTGCCACTACAACCCACTCACTACAACACTGATGGGGAGGATACCTGGCTCGACTTAATTATTACATCTTCTCCTGCCCTAGTTTCCTTGCACGGACAATTTCCTGCTCCCGGCTTTTCCCGTCACGACCTTATTTTCCTCTCATACCGCCTAAAAGCCCCCAAATCCTCGCCTAAAGTTCTGCACAGGCTTTGTTTCGGTCGTATGAATTTTGTCAAACTCTGTGAAGATGCGGCTAATATTAACTGGGAGGCTATGGAATGTTCATCGACAATTTTGACGAAAAGGTTCGTATTTTTAATAGTAATGTTTGCCAACTCTATGATGTCCATGCCCCTATAAGGAAGGTGAAATTAAAGCGCCCACCGGCACCCTGGATTACGAGGGATGTGCGAATGGCCATAAGGCGCTGGGACCGAGCTTTCCGGAACTATAAGAAGGACCGCTGCGACAATACCTGGAACCTTTTCAAGTCTGCAAGGAATCAGTGCAATCAGATGGTACGCAACGCTAAACGCCAATACATTCTGCATAAAATTTCTTACTCATCCCCTGCCGATATCTGGAAGTTTCTTGGAACTTTAGGTATCGGCAAACAGTGACGTATTAGATGTCTTGGGACACTCAGTCTGGATGACATCAATACTCATTTCACAACCACCACCACATTGGATCACCAGACTGAGTGTCTCACAGTAAACTACTTAGCTTGTTTAACACGACCCAAAATAGATTCTTTTCATTTTTCTCCACTAGCCCCGGATGAGATTAAGAAGATACTCCTTTCTATAAAGTCTAATGCAGTGGGATGCGACAACATTAGCCGTCGCATGATCACTACTATCCTAGACCAACTCCTTCTAGCCATCTTGCATATCATTAACTTTTCTCTTACTTCTGGCACCTTTCCAGCCCTGTGGCATAAAGCTTATGTTATTCCTCTGCCCAAAATCCATAACCCTTCTCACCCGAATCACTTTCGTCCCATCTCCATTCTTCCTTTCTTGTCCAAAATCCTCGAGTCCTGTGTCCAGAGGCAATTGTCTAGGTTTGTCTACACAAATAACTTATTAAGCCCCTACCAATCTGGTTTCAGGTCTGGACACAGTACTACAACCGCCCTCCTCAAAGTGACTGGCGATGTTAGGGAAGGCATGGAGTCCCAAAGTCAAGAGCACACCAAAGTCACTATGTTGGCTTTGGTTGATTTTTCAAATGCCTTTAATACCGTCAGTCACGATGTCCTGCTATCCCTCCTTACCCATCTTATGATCTCATCTTTTTCTATGTTTATTAATCTCCTAACTCACAATCTTCAATGCGCTTATCATCTGTACGCCGATGACTTGCAGATATACTCTCAGACCTCAACAGTGAGGATGTCTCAATAGCAATTCACGAGTTTAACAGGGATCTAAGCGCCATACAGAACTGGTCACACAAGTTTGGTTTGTCCGTAAACCCCAGCAAAAGCCAAGCAATCATAATTGGTAGTCAATGGGCTATTAAAAGATTAGACCTCTCAACTTTACCATCATTAGTCTATGACAGCAACATAGTAGAAATGTGCCCAGTTGTCAAAAACCTTGGCTTACATTTAGACTGCACGTTAAGCTGGCGAAACCAAGTCACTGAAACCAGCAAGAAGGTTACTGGTACTCTACGTACTATCAATCGATTAAGAAACTTCCTTCCACCCAAAACTAAGACAATGCTTGTGCAAACTTTCGTATTTTCCTTGATAAACTATGGTGATGTATGTTACTATGACCTGAATGCAGATCTTCTTAACAAACTTGACCGTCTTCTCAATAACTGCATTCGATTTATTTTCAATCTTCGCAAGTATGACCACGTGTCTATTTATCGTTCCCAGTTGAAGTGGCTTCCTATTCGTCAAAGACGCAGTCTGCGTGCTCTCACTACTCTCTATTCTATCCTCATGTCTCCCAATACTCCTGAATATTTAAGTTCTTACTACCAGTACTTAAGCAGCAACCACAATCGTGACCTTCGCTCATCTAATAACCTTCTCCTTCTTTGTCCTTCACATAGATCTTCTTTCATCCACTCTTCTTTTCCTACCCAAGCTATTCTTCTCTGGAATGACCTTCCTCTCGAAATCAGCACGGCCACTACTAGGAATTGTTTTAAGAGAAGGGTAAAGCAGCTATTATTGGCTAAGTTAGCAGAACTATCGTAACATTTATAATTATATATTTTATGTATCGGTATATATATGCATATATGCATCATTACTGTGATTTAATTGTATGTAATATGTGTCCATAATGTCTATTAAATATATATATATATACAGGGTGGCGCTACCATAGAGGCACTTTTAAAAAAGAGGCATAGCTTACAACATTCTGAAGCCTTGTACAAAAACTCAATTAAATCGCTGCAGTAGTTTAGCCACAATATCGATTTTAAGTTCCGCAATTTTTGCACATGCTTTGAATTCCACACAGCTGATACAAAACGGTCAACGACCCTACATTGCGCGCCGCGACTCGCTACGACGCGACGCCTCGACGTCATCCGAAGTTAGGCTCAGCGCAGACAGAACGGAGCGCAGCGGAGAGGATTTTATTAACGCACTTGAAAATAAACTTTATTTTTTTTTACAATAAAGTGCATATATGCTCGAAGTTACGCGGGAATTCCCGCGCGGCGTCGAGTCGGCGCCCGCGTCGTACGCGTACTTTCAGTCAGTGTTGTTACTGAGTTTAACGAACTTTTGCGACAAAATATTTATTGTAGAGTGTGGTAACCCAGAACGGTTTACTCACGCAGGCTCGCGAGGTCGCGCGCAAGCTTGAGCATACGCAATCCGTAAAGAAAATGCCCGAGACGGCGCGGGGATTATTCCTCTCTGTCTGCGTTGACCCTTAGACGTCGTCGTCGTGCAACGTCGCTTCACCTCGTAGGTACGACTCGTCGTTGTAGGTTTTTGCGCCCGAGTAAATTTTTACAGAACAAGACTTTTGAAACCTTCTAATTACCTTTTCAATAAAGTTACATAATAATAAAATGGATCGGTTCCGGCATGCACGAAAAAATCTAATTGTAAGAGTGAGTTCCTACTCACTCTTACAGTAAATGCACTATGTGTGACAAGGACAAACATAGTGGAGCCAAATAGAGTTGCCCAATTATGAACAAAATATTGTAAATAGTATCGATAAAAATACCTACGCACCGTAAAAGTTTGTTGTTTATTGTATCGATATTGTTTGTATTTAACGTTAATGTAATCTTCTTATCAATGACTTTACGTTCGATATTTTCAAAGTGTGGTACAAATAAAGACGACGTTTTTATTAATAAGTAAACAATGTTAAACATGTAAAGATATTCAATTATTGATCAGATTGCGCGCGCGCTTTTCTTAACTTTATGCGACAGTTGTTTTTTGTACTTATTTAATTGAGTGCTTGTATTTATTTGTATTATTTAATTGTGTTGGTGTTTAGTGAACTTTATCATTCGTAATTTTTGCATTATTTGTAATAATAATGACAAACTTTACGTCGTCCAAATATGCGGATATGATTGTATTACGTGTGTTCTTGTTGATATGAAAAAAACACCAGTGCTTTCCTAATTACTGAACAAATTTCATTAGAGTGATGTGAAGAATTACTGAAATAGGTAATTCGTGATAACAATGGCGGCCATTTTGAGTATTTGAAAATTTTGTGCTACCTTTTACGTGGGTTTGTGTTAAGTGGGTTTTTGTTGATATGAAAAAGACACCAGTGCTTGCCTAATGAGTGACCAAATTTCATTGGAGTGATGTGTAGAATTACTGAAATAGGTAATTCGTCAATAAATGTGTGTGAACTACCTCCATGGCTCCGTCTGCCGCATAGCACATGTTGCCGTTCTTACAAAGGTCAGTAACCTAAGTTCATATTGGTCTACAAATAGTGTTTCGTTTTGTAACTCATATTTTATAGTTTATTTTGTTTGAAATTTTCATTTTTTTATTTTGGCCCCAGGGTCTTTTTTGATGGCATCAATGCTACGTCCTTTTTAAATAAATGCCCCTATGGTAGCGCCAACCTGTATATATACATATATATATATATATATATATATATATATATATATATATATATATATATATAATATAGGTAAGTCAAACTCAACCTTTTAAAATACACCTACTATTAATCTCTGCACCACTCTAAGGTAGACTGGCAGAAAATGCCTAAGGCATTAAGTCCACCTATATACGTTAAGTGTATAAAGCTAATAAATAAAAAAAATAAATAAATAAACATATTACGATGCACTTGCAAAACTTTTGTTCTACCGTCAAGAGTCGCGTTGAATTACTCGACTTGAAATGAAATCTTGGCGACGTTTCATGCTTTACATGTTACGGGGATATTAATTGTTTATGGAAATGTCAAATATGTATGGCAATTTACGAAGGAATTTGAATAACAGTTTTGTGCAATACACAAATTATTGTTTAATATCTGGCTGTTGATTGAATGTATTTCTACTAGAAATAAAAATAAGTTTAAAAGTAATAAGAAATAGTATTAATTCGCTGCTAAAAATATGAAAATGAAATTTTAACAATGTTCTATTTACAACGTAAGCACGGTAGTCAAAGTCATTATCAAAATCATGGTAATTTTAATACTTCTCCTTAAGTAGGTCAGCAGGGATTGAAACCTATCTCTGAAACCGCTGATTTAGAAGTGAACACCCAGAAAATGCGGGAAAAAATATAATATAAAAGTATAATATAATTATGTATGAAAGAAAATACTCACTCAAATCATAGTTGATCATCCAGTTCTCGAAGTACCAGAAGACGTACGACGGAGGCTCAGTGGATCTCTTCACGACGCACACTAGCCGGAGCATCGAATCTTCGTGGACGATCTTCTCTGACTCGCCCACTATCTCGGCATTGGCCGCTATGTAGAAGAAAATAAAATTATTAGTATCTAGAAAGAAAGAATAAAATAAAACATACTATTAAGTACCCATTACGGGAGTACCTATTAAAGTACTTACTTGTTACATAAATCATGACACATGAAATATATGAATATGTAAAGCTCGCTTCCCATGGTGCGTAATTATGTGGACACATCCGCGCGGCACCTTTAAAGATGCCCCGGGAGACGGGTTACTTTACAGATGCCGCGCGATTCCGTCCGCAAAACAACTCACCGTTGGAAGCCAGACACTTAAGACTGTCAGTAAACAGACTTAAAAATAAGTAATTAAACTATCGTAAGTTGTTTCTCAATCAATCGAAAAGGTTTTTTTACTGAATAATTTATTCCAACCTTCTAAAAGTAAATGCATGATAAAAAGACTGAAAAGAGTCGATACAAAAAAAAAACAGATGCTTAAAAAATCTTAATCTAAAACTGAATACCTAGACGTAACAGAAACTTATTTTTAGTTGTATTATCATTGGAAAATTATGAAAATTGTCACCAAATGCGAATCAGGCATAAAAACATTATTTGATTTAATTTCAATACATTTAATTCTTGCTCAAAATTTTAGTAATAACCACATTATTCAACTATGCTATTCCACTGGCCACACTTTGGTCACAACAAAGGATTTATTAGTATTGGTATATTTCAATAACAATCCCTATTAACCATGCAATTTATTTCTTTACTTTGATCTGGTTATCATCCAATTTAAATGAATGTTATCATATCAGTTCACATTTTAATCATTCATATTTTGATTCCAGTAAATCAATTTATTTACGTGTAATTGATAGTGCATAGTTTCTTTACCATACCTCTAAATCTGATAAATTACAGTTCAATTAAAGTAATAAGCTGTTTCACATTACTTTTGTGTGCGGTATTGGTACAGAATTTACACACTAAAACATTTTTTGCCTTTTACACAAGCTTAAAAAGCAATGTTTTTTATTAACAAAGATAGCCTAATGGATTAACTTATTTAAATTTGTTTAAAGCTTTGTAGACTAAAATAAAAGTTAACCACCTGTCTATCTGGATATTAATATTTTAACCAACCAACTTACAACCTCAAGCAGTAAAACACAATAAAGGTGCGATAATAGAAATAAACTAAGCAAAAGTCTTACCAACGAGAACGAGTTTGAAGAAAATACTGGTAGGCGGGTGAGTAGGGACCTGGCACTCGTAGTAGCCAGCGTCTGCTGACGTGGCGAATCTTATGTGTAACGCCCAGTCCTGGTAAAAATAAATCACATTAAAGGTCTCGGCGAAAGTACTTCACTAGGGTGGAAAGTTTTTGCTTAGGGAAGCAAATTTACACTATAGGTTTATGAAAACAATTGGCTTTTTTGTAAGGAATAGTTATTTAAGTAATCTGTTGAAACTTTATCGCTATAATATGGTTCGAAATCATTATGTTCTAGTAAAGGAATGGAACTTAAATAGAAACGCAGCAAATGCCAACAGGCACTAATAAAGAAACACGGTCATAGTCAAAAGTTCAAAACATATCAAACACCAATATCAAATGTTTTTCGATATTATACCTACTTTAAATTAGAATAATACTCAATAATTTAATTTGTTCAAAATAAATGTTAATTTTGTATATATATTATGTTTTCCTATAACTCGTTCCTTTGGAATAGATGACGTATTTTCATTACCTGATGGCTTAATGTTGGTGAACTTTAAATTAGAATACTACTAAATAATTTAATTTGTTTAAAATAAATGATTTAAAGTATGTCGAGCCAATCAATATAAATAATAAGAATTGACAAAGTGTATTTTGGTAAGTATCAGCAATTCAGTAACAACATGAGAGATGTAATACTATCCGCCACTTAAAGTCCAGAACTCCAAACAACCGTCCGATAAGACAAAGAAGATAAACAAACAACGACAAACACCAATAATTCTTAGATACAATTCTGAAAGATTTAACCAAACAAATCTAAAACAATTTTAGATTTCAATCGAAATCCACAGAACTGTATTGTAATCAGTAAATTAAACAATACAAACACAAGTATAGACTTTGAAAATAAACCACGAGGAACAATTGAGAGGAATTTTGACAATAATGGGTCTTTAAGATGAACACTGTCTACAGTCGAATTGACAGTATTGTTTACTTTGTTCAGTTCATGTATCTTTTTGTGGTACCTGAACAAATATAGAGCACTTTTTTAATAGTGTCAACTTTGTCTTTCACAAAATCTTTGCCATTTCGACGGTGAAGTTTTATCTTGGTCTCTTGATTAACTTTTGCCTTCGATTTATTTAAACTCGAGCGCAGATGTATTTACTCTCTGGGGAAGATCAGCAGTTTTACTTAAAATCTAATTTTAAGCTCCTGTTTGTTTTATAATGTCCAATGTTGTTATTCTTCTTAATAGGATATTTTGACGGTGATAAATTGATGCGATGCTGATTAAATAGGTCAGTTGGCACAATTCTGAGACTGTCTAAATTTTATTTCATGCTGAAAATGAGTTCTATCCACAGGTCAATAAAGTAAAAGCTTGTGGTCAAACGTTTTTAAGTCAACGTGCTGTTAAGCAACATCGAAATAAGATGGTTAATGACGTGCAGTACTGCCTCACTATAACCAGCCTAGTACGTCTAGCACGGCGCACGTCCGTAGACAAGATTGTGCCACAAAATCTTACTCGAGGACTTTTGTACGATAAAACTTAAACGTCAATTTTCCGCACAACACGCAGCCTAGTCGTGCCGTAGAAGTTTGGTTGCAGCTCGCACTGACCGCTTTATATGAATGCGTTATAAATCATGACTTTACCGACTTTGAGATATACGGCCACTATTTCAGTTGTCACTATTTTGCTAATACACGCTGTCCTACGTAAACGACCGTTTTTTTAATTCTCAGTGATACTGAATTCATCAATTCACTCAAAATGTGAAAATCATTAAACTTATTGTAACTAGTTTTTCAAACATGTATAATATATAAAATAATTTTTGACCACGATTACGATTTACCAGATTAAAATGTAAAGCATTTTAGTAATACTTTTACCATTATATTTTGTCATTTTCATTTCCTTTTGTTTTAAATTTTTGCAGTTCAATAAATTCCATGCGTATTATGTCTAATCCTAGTATCATTTATCTTACGAAAATGTACTATACTTTAATTCCCAGCGCCAATTTAAAAACTAAATCTGCAGCGCCAACAAAGACTTTGTTCTAAATCCCGACTCCTCATTATTTTCGCCCAAAGAATGGAGGTGGAAAATTCAAATATGTAGGTAACTTTTGTAACAGACCGGCCACAACCTTGTCTCTATCGCGACATGTGACGAGTAATTCCGCGTTCTCCTCCGTCACTGCCACCTCAAAGTAGAACGTGGCATGAACATTGAGTCAGCAACAAGGTCGTGGCTAGGCCGTCACAGCTGGATGAGATCGACGTATGAAGATTAATTTAATCGCAAGTACTCCTGAGTCAAGTGTACTTGTACTCGTACCTCGTGCTTATGACATGAGATGTTAGAGTATAAAAAGTGTTTGTGTAAAAGGATCCGTGTTGATGATTTTAATCAGCTTGAATGGGATTGGGTGAGCGTAATTATGTGTGTACGTACGACAGCGGTGTCGGGTAAATTGATGCGGTGGATTTGAAATGTTTGGATGTTTAATGCGGTTTGTCGGTAATTTATTGTCGATAAGATAATCTGCTGGGTGAACTAGATGATATAAAAACAGAGATAAAATAATACGCGTAGAATATTACATAGAACACATAAGTGGACATGGAAGTAATTATACATACATACATACATACATACATACATACATACATACATACATAGACTCACGCCTGTTTCCCCGAAGGGGTAGGCAGAGGCATATTAAACGCCCACTTTTCGCCAGTGTTTTGATCCCACGTAATAGGTGGCGAGCATATTGCTGCTTATCGGGATATTTTGTTTGCCAGAGCCTCGTCCGTTGATCGGCAGGTGCACCACTTGCAGGTGAGGTTGGCTTGGGACCCTAAGTTCTTGGTGAGAACCCTATGGAAGTAATTATGTAAATTCTTATGTATCAAACGCCAAAACTTGACTGTTAACACTATTGCGTGTTCGTTACTTAATCACGCAGAAATGGTTGTACGGATCATTGTAAAATGTAGTCTACACATTAGTTTCTTACCTAAATTACCACAAACTTGGACAAACCCACGGGTGGAAGCCCTTGTAATCGTCAGATTGATGTCTTTCGATAAGTCTAAGCCCGTGGTTATAGTTTATATGTATTACAATGGCTACCAATGTAGCCACGATAGTACATATAAAGCATTTCTAATATAAAACGTAATTAGCAAGCTAAGGAGAGACGTAATTAAAAGTATTGCTAAATAAATTATTTTAATGTACAACCCAACTTCCTAGTTACCGTAAAGAGGAAACAAATTGCGAACATCAAATTTCAGCGAAACTTGCAAGAGCAAGTTCACGTTACATTATTTCAAAAATATAAGGCAATTTAGATAATACTGCCAAGTTAAAATAAGACTCACTTTCCGAAGTACGTTTGAAAACTCATTAAATCCAGTTCCGCGGTATGTATATTTGAATAAGCAGCATTTCCGAGTGCGGTCACATTTTGGATTGGATTAAAGTTAGCTGGACGTATAAAACATAATTTGGTCACGATTTAAGTGCAACAACGCTACAGTTGGCATACATTTAAGATAAGCGTCCCGTTTGACACAATTACGACGAATATTTACTGGATTATATCGGTGCTGGTGAATTTTCAGTTTAAATTTGGAACTGAGTGTGATGCACTGATTGCAATTACAGGATATTAGGGGGTGTTTTGTGACGATAGTTCTGACCGTATGTTTGACCTGTAGAAGTAATAAAAGAATTGCTACTTTACGTTTTAATTACTTAGTACATGCAGAATTTTTCCAAATGTATTCAATATTTTGAATTTTAGAATGCCAATCCCGAATATACGTCTTATGAATGATTTCTTCAAAAGTAAAGATATGTTTTCAGGAGCATTTTGCTTCAGCAGATTTTTGGGTGAACCACTGTAAACCTGTATTTGAAATCTATATATATAAAATTCTTCCGTTACTGACTGACTGACAGACAAGTTACAGCCAAAATTATTGGGCACATGGAGCTGAAAGGCATGCATGTTTTTGGGGACCGTAGTGCACTAAGAAGAGATTTCCCGAAATCTGCACGGGATTGGGTAAAACGGGTGAATTAAAAAAATGTGCGGGCGTAACTGGGTGCGTCCTCTAGTCTTCACATAAATGTTCTAAGTGTTATACTACGGTTTTATTTATAAATACACGACAATAACTTTCATTGTAATCTACCCACTCGTAATACAGGTGCCCCGGGTATGCGCATCGAACATCGAACCATGAATGACGCATTCCCTGTTTCATCCGCAGTACTTGTTGGTGCCCTACTTTCTGCCCCTCTCCTATCTCCCTTGGCAGGGTCGTTTATTATTTTCGGATTTCCCATTTAATACTGGCTTCTAGTTGGTATCCCTCTTCTGTCGACTTAAATTGTCTGGAAGTTTTTTTTTGATATAATGGAAATTATGCATTTTTTTTACCGTTCTAAGTTAATAATTGGCGCTATCCGTGTTACGTCAAAAAAATAAAATTATCTGTTGAAAAAAGCCGCATGTCTACAAACTATTTGTTAACGTGTCGATTGATCTGGATAAAAAATATTTAGATTTAACATATAATTCCTTTCCATTAGACATGGTCCAGAAATAACCTACATATTTTTAATAATTTTGATCTCTCTCTCTGCTAACGTAAGAATATTATATCTACCTACATCGCCTGGAATGTCCTGTAATCTATATAAACAAATCGAATTACGATTTTGTTGTTGTTGCCTATTAATAAAATAAGCGGGAAAATCATGAACACTTCAATACACTACGTGAACATGGGTGGATACGTTTTATAAAAAACATACACATTTTTGGAAAAAAGTGGAAAGGAAGCTCAAAAAGCTTCCATTTCACTCAATCTCCGAATATAACACTATTTATAACAAAATTGTTTATAAATTGTTGCTATTTCATGTCCTATAAGTGGATTCCCCTGGCTCAATTTACGTATTGTGGTTGAAACTAGTGATGCTTTAGTACGATTTACGCTCAATACAACAGAAATCTATTTACTTCTTTATTTGACAACATGTGACGTTTTTCACAGCATAGAAGTTTATTTATCTTTTTCTGTATTTGTAAGCAACATGTGATGCCCCGGTATTGCTTTTGCAGTTCTAAAGGTGATCAACAACTTCTACGTGAGTTCTAAGGGGATACGAACAAGTTTATACATATCAATTGCGCTTTTAAATCAGGAATGTTGCAAGTACCATAGAGGCTTAGAAAATAAAATATGGTAAACGTTTTATGTACTTCTTTATATATATATATATATTTACTTCTTTATTTTGTCTTTACATAACACATAACTTCACGCCTTTTATCCCCGAAGGGGTAGGCAGAGGTGTATTACACACCCACACTTCGCCAATTATGTTTAGATCCCGATGTAAAAGGGGGCGAGCCTATTGCCATCTTCCAGGCACAATGTTAAGCGAGTGATAATTAACATTTTTAATACACACATAACTTCGAAAAGTCAGAGGTGTGTGCCCGGGGTACCTGGGGATCGAACCCGAGACCATCGTCTCGGCAGTCCGTTACGTACACCACTGGGCTATCGCCGCTGCTTTTGTCTTTAATAACGTGTAATGCACAGGATATATTGAAATTACCTAATTGCTATTTTTGTTTTAGAAAGCTTAATATAATGCCCCGATGTAATGCTTTTGTAAGTCTCAGAGTATATGAAAATGTTTCCACTAGAAATTGCTGTTAAACCAACAATGCTGCTACTACAGCGAAGGCGCTGTAGTAGCACCATTGTTGTATATAGCAAATGTTTATAGTAGGTACGTTGATTTCTATTATATTATTTACTATGAACACTTCTATCCAATCATTTTTATATATCATTTTTAACTAAGATAATTATTTGTATGGTCTCAATACTGTGTTATGTTTTCACACACGCAAAGACTTACTATTACTTAATCGTAAATTTTAATACAGTACTTTGCTAACCCTAGAAAAATTAAAAACGCAGACAAAGCCATCTATGGCCTTCGCTCTGAAACCAACTTTACCTTCTCATTATATTTCCTAGCTCTTTTATTTATGGCCGTAAAGTGGCAGATGGGCTAACGGCCCACCTGATGGTAAGCGACAACAGCCGCCCCTAGAATTTGTTCATGTTGGCCTTAATACGTAAGGTGTAAACTCTTCTAATGTGCAGTAATTTCAGTAGCTAAGAACTATTCAAACCGGAACATAGTTTGTACATGCAAATTTGTACATTACTACTTGACGCAATATAAGTGGTACAGCGGTGGTACCTATCTAGACGCCCCTCGCAATAAGAGGTATTATAGAAAAGACAAAAAATACAAAAAGGCAGACGTGAAATTACAGTACTACCACTCGTCGAACGCAACACAATACTGTGAGAGTAGTATGCATGCTATAATAATAATGGTTTCACCATTCAGAAGACGCTTATACCATTCGTATTTATCGGATGAAATCTTCAATAGAGGTTATACTTTCTCTGCGGTATTTATAATATACTTAAAGAAAACAATTTAATAATATTCCAGACAGTCTTTCATACGTAAACTGCAAGAAAATTGAATCACTTGCAAGCCTTGTAAGACGGAGAAAGACAGTACATAATGTTCATGCACAAAGAACGGATATTGTGTACGGATGTGTAGCGTTTTTATCCCAAGGCTAAATAACGCTAAAAGTACATAAGCCGCAGTTTATTATTTTGAGAGTAAGATAAGCGTTTATACATAAATCACAGGAAATATTATAAGCATACATAAATAAATGTCTTTTGAGGAAGAGATAGCTCAGGGAAGATACCGACTGACTGCTATGCAACAGGGATCTGGTTCAAACGCACGAAGCGTACAATCTTTTCAAATTTTGTGCTCGTCCTTGCGTTACAGACTGGCTGAAATTAGGCATGTATGTTCATTGGAAAGCCCAGAGGTGTACTTAGGAGGGATTTCTCGAAATACCCGCGGGGTCGCGAAAAAGAATGTGCGAGCGTAGCTGTGCTCTAGGGTGCGTATAAATTATTATGATTGATTACCCCGTGCCTTGGAGAGCAGGTTAAGCCGTCGCGTCCGGCTATCATGAAGATCTTTAACTATCATACTATGGGGACTATGGGGAATCAAATATACTGAGAACAGAATATTTCTCAAACACCGGTCCCCAACTACAAATGACTATGACAAGTGCAGGGACAATTTTTAAAAACTTACGCTTCAGCATCATCTCAAATATTCTCAAAAATATCATAACACTTTACCAACCACTTTTTCCAGCGACATATAACACTGAATGATACAATTCTCAACCGCAACGAAACAATAGTTCAATGGAACAAAAACATGAAACAAAATCATACATAAACGTAAAATGTCCATTCCAAAGCACTGTTATAGTGGCTATGCAATCGGTTGAGTGGTCAAATGGTAATCCCTATTCGGTTGCAGTATTGAGTGCTAATTTTAAATTTGAGTGGCGCATGGCGATACATAACTTAGGAGCTTTCTGATAATAGAATATATTGGAACACGTGGTACCTGGAATATGATTTAAATGTACATATTTTGATTACGTATCATATTGTGGCGCTTGTAGCGTGACTTCATTTGACACTGTTAACCTTAGAATACTAATCATCGCCTGAGAGGCCGCGTTCGGTTGATTTTTTTAGAATTTTTTTAAATTACATCTATGTATCGCGGCGTGCGTTCGTGCCAATATAGGGCACCCCACGACACGCTGGAGAGTGGTCATGGGTTTAGCGGGGAATACTCAGGTATCGAGTTATTGACCTCACGTTCGCTTGGGAGGCGATCATTAGTATTAACGGTAAGTTTTTTACTGATGTCGTGTTTTAGTTTTTTGCAATTATTTCTTTATTTATTTGTAACAATAAGTTTGATTTTACTGAAAATTGATCAGTTTGTTTCAGAGATGAATCTTGACGAGAACCAGATAACAAACTATTTGAAAAACGAAGATTCGGACAGTGAAACTGAGGATTACGATTCAGACGACAGTGTGGCTGATCCTACTCTCTTACCTTCGTGCCAGCTTGAAGATGATCACAAAAATATTGCTTCAAACAATCTTAATATACCTACTAGAACTTCTCAAATACAAGCAAGCACAAGAACCGAGTTAAAAGCTGCTCTACAAACCCAATCTCGATCTCCAAACTGCTGTAATTGTGATAGAAAAATATAGCTGATTTTAATTTACTCTCAAACCAAATATCTTATAATTAGAATGGTATTTTTACTATTATGTGATCTAACACTTTAATAATACTTAATTTAGATAATAAATTGGAAGCTATATGTGTTTTTTTTTTATTTTTTATTATTATTTTAAAAAGACTGTTCAAACAAGGATAATGTTAGTTTTAAGATTGATTTTAAGACTGAAATTATAATTTTAAGGAAAATGTACCATTAAATTAAAAGAAACTAGGTCTTTCTTCATTATTTTGTTACATTTAATACAAATTTGAATAGAAAAATCTTTTTAAAATCTTGTATTATTTATGAAGTAGCCTCCCGAGCGATCATTAGTATTAAGCAGTAAAAAAGTAAGATTAGTACTCTAGAGTTAATAGGTTTGCAAAGTAAAGCAACGCTTGCACTGTTCACTACTTAGATGGGTGACCGCTTGTGGTTTCATCATCGGAGCGCTACCGTGCTTTGTGGTCTCGGTTCTTGTCTAAGAGCACATAAAGCTGAGAATCCCTTTACTTGTCTCAAAACAAGAGTTAGGCCATGTCAAAGATTCGGTGCGGCCTGAAAAGGCCGACACTAGTTGGCCATATACTTACACGACAAAGAAAGGAAGAAAGATTACAATACATAATGATCCAAGAAAACCTTCAAGTTTTCATTTTGTTTTCTCCTGTTCTTTCCATGGTTAATGTACAGCCAAAAGACTGCCTGTAGGATTTAAAGTTCTATGGACAACGAACAATGTAATTCCACTGCTACTTAGTGCATGGCAGTCATTTGTAAAAATATGGTTAGAAAAAAGGCTCTGAAGAAGTACCTATGTATATTCGCCCAACAAAACTTTAATTTACATGAAGACATCGTCATGGGAGATTTCAATACCAAACTCCTTTCTATCCAGTCTCCTCGAGCCCAAAAACTCCTATATATCCTCAAGTCAGCTAATCTTAGTGTGCTACCACTGCAAGCCACTCATCACAACAATAATGGCGATGACACCTGGCTGATGTTAACCTCTAGTCCATCCTTAGTATCTTCCCATGGTCAGTATCCTGCTCCCGGCTTTTCCCATCATGACCTCATTTTTTAGACGCCCTCAACCCCCCAAACCTCAACCTAAAGTATTGTACAAGCGTTGCTTTGCTAGGATGAATGTGGAGATGCTCTCCTCGGATGCCTCCTCGATCGACTGGGAACCTATGATGGAAGGTTAGGTTAAAACGTTCACCAGCGCCATGGATATCTAGGTTGGTTCTAATTGCGATGAGAAGACGTGATCGTGCATTCAGAGCATTCAAAAGGAATCGTTCCGATGATAGCTGGGCCCATTATAAGGCTGCAAGAAATCGCTGCAACCAGATGATATGCAATGCCAAACGCCGACACATCATAAGCAACATTGACTGTGGATCTCCAGGTGATATCTGGCGATTCCTAGGGACTTTGGGGATTGGCAGATCGAGGCAATGCAGTCTACTGGGGACCATTGGCTTTGACGATATCAACACCTATTTCAGGGATTTGACAGATTGACTTCATTGCGGGGCTGCCTCGACTTAATATAGATCTTTTTAATTTTTCTCCTGTCACCTCAGATGAAATTAAAAAGTCGATCCTTTCCATCAAGTCAAGGGCAGTGGGCTACGATAATATCAGTCGTCGTATGATCATCACTATCCTTGACCAACTCCTTCCTGCTAATAATCACCTTTTCCCTCTCCTCTGGTCAATATGCCGCCGTCTGGCGAAAAGCCTACGTTCGGCCTCTTCTTAAAATCTCCAATCCTGCTATGCCTAATCATTATCGATCCATTTCCATTCACCCATTCCTATCCAAAATCCTAGAGGCTTGCGTACACAAGCAATTATCCAGATTCATCCTATCCAATAATATCCTTAGTCCATTTCAATCCAGATTTCGGCCTGGTCATAGTACTGTTTCCACTCTTCTGAAGGTGACTGGCGATATTAGGGCGGGCGTGGAGAAAGCCGAAGTAACTGTGTTAGTTTTGGTGGACTTCTCAAACGCCTTTAATACCGTCAGCCACGACGTACTTTTGGCCATCCTCTCCCACCTTAATATTTTATCTGAGGCTCGAGATTGGTTCTCATCATATCTTCGTGGTCGCCAGCAATCTGTTCGCATTGATTGCGCGATTCGCAAATTGTTGCGATCTGGACGCTGGGGTTCCACAAGGCGGAATTCTCTCTCCTCTTCTATTCTCACTATTCATTAATCTCATTACTCATGAACTTCAGTGTGCGTATCATCTGTATGCTGACGATTTGCAGCTTTACGCTCAGGCAAGGGTGGACAATATGACAGATGCAATTGCAAAAATTAACAGAGACTTGCATGCGATACGGATGTAGTCTGACAGATTTGGCCTCTGCGTTAATCCAACAAAATGCCAGGCCATCGTGGTGGGAAGCCCGCGTATGATCACTAGAGTTGATTTCACAAGTTTGTCACCTATAATTTTTGACAGGTGCGTTATATCATCTTGGTTTGCACATAGATAGAATCCTTGACTGGCGGACTCGGATCTCATTTGTCAGCCAGAAAGTACTGCACTCACTGTATCGTCTCAAGAATTTTCTTCAATCAAAAACCAAAGCAATGCTTGTGCAAACTTTAATCTTCCCTATAATTGACTATGGTGATGTATATTATCTCGACCTGAATGCAGATCTACTCAACAAACTTGACCGACTTCTCAATTATTGCATTCGGTTAGTTTTCAATCTGCGCAAGTATGATCATATTTCCAAATTTCGCAAGGAATTAAAATGGTTGCCGATTCGTCAGCGACAAAATTTGCGTACCTTGTGGACTTTATACTCCTTTCTCCACTCTCCTAATAGTCGTAGTCATAACAGCGCACAATGATTAGGTACATAATAAGTAATTAGGTGCATATACATAAATATATTAGGTAGGAACACAATCATATCAATACATTTCCCACATTTTTTTGCCATACCCACATTCAAAAATATACATAGCTAACTGTACGCCGCCGATGTGACAATGAGGCAGACATTCAGCGTTGCGTCGTTCGCGTACGTTAACGACTTGCTGGTTTACAATGCCTGCCCCAAGTGACGTCAGTGACGCAATAAACGTAAGGTTACAAAATTATAACTTAATTCATAGTTACTACTAGCTAACAAATAAAAAAATAAAAAAATGTAAAAACTGCCTATATGCGTACACAACAAAGAAATACAAATAATTTGTAGGAGGTGTTATATAAAGTGCACGTGATTTGTTTACAATTCTACGTAACTGACCACTTGGTTACTTGTATTCACCGGTGGTGGCACTGCTACAGCGGTGATCGTCACATAAACAAGTATTTAGCTCAGCGTGGTCACGTGATGTAAACATAACATTATTACAACAATCATACTCCCACAGTTCGCCAAATAGTATTGGTTAATACAAGGGTTATATAATATGTGGTTATCGAAAATAACGTAGCATCATTACAGGTAATTATATAATAATACTTAACATAATATTTTATTCTTTGTAGAATATTATTAGGTGCAATTGTATACAAATCATCAATGAAACTATAAACTCTGCTTAAATCTATGATCAGACATTACAAATAGATTAATATTATACCTATACTATGAAACTAAAACATCGCAAATATCACAATTTAGTTATTTCTTTTTCCTCTACCCACCGCTCGTGTGCCTTCCCTTGAGTTATTGTGGATTGTGAATAAAAGGCATGTTCAGAACGACACCCAAAACCGACCAACTGAGGATTCAGTATACATATTTTGCCTAAAGGTCATGGCCATTGCGTAAGTAAAGTTCTTGAATATTATTTAATATTATTTTTCTGTTCCTCCAAAAGATATCTTTTGAAGGAGAATTTAAAAGATGTTTGATGTAACGATTATCAAAGATCTTCATGACAACCGGGACCGACGGCTTAGGGCTCTTTCAATTTAGTCGTTTCGTGTCGGATCGCTGCAGTGCCGAAGCGGTGCGTTTGTCGTATGGTGCACGGACAGTCATTTGTTTTCATACAAAGCGCGCGGTGCGGCAACAGTGCGGTGTCGGTACCGAGAACGCACGACAACAGGGGGCTTATTCACTATGACCATTTTGAAGTCTTAACGTGTTTTAACGTGCTAGTTACCTACGTCGGCACGTTATTGGCTTAAACGGTATTCACTATGCCAACTTCAAGTTTGACAAGCACGGTAGCGCACGTTTCGGACACGGTTTTAGTTGTCAAAATTCCGTGAGCTAAGAGGTCACGTAACATGCACGTAACGCGTTTATTGTAAAACGATAGAGGATAAATAAGTACTAAGTTTATTTGTTTAATATTATTTTCAGTGTCCGTTAGTGGTTAAATACTAAGTTTATTTGCTTTTTTATTTAACAGTGTCCGTGTCAAAGTTATTTATTTAAATATTATGTTTTATGAAAATTGACGCCTGTCGCTGGCGCCAGCGTCTCACTCGTCTTCGGATAAATAATAAATCCATTATGATTTATTAGATTCTGTTAGAATTGGGCTATTTGCTGTTCTAACCGCACTTATATTTTTTATATTGTAGCGCGACTGCAACTGTCATGTCTGTCATCATTATGTTTTCGTTCAAAAATTTACTTAAGTACAAAAGATGAACTAAACTTTGAAGATCAATTTTTTATTTTGAGATTGTTCCTGGCGAAATTGAACTAAAATAATATAATTTAAGTTTTATTAGCCTTTTCTATTTGTACTGTAGCTTTTAGTGAAAATTACAAGTTAGTAAAATAATATTTATAAAATCGAAATTGAGCCGGCAAACCGGCATTAACATTTATGAACGGATGTTGTGAAATTGATAACTAGGCATAGACAAGCTAACGTTTGGCATACAGAATACAATATTTTGATTGACGTGGTACGTCACGTTACTGAAGCACGTTTACGTCTAGTGCACGTCACGACGACACACGTCTTGAGCATGGAATTTCAGTGGTCATAGTGAATAAGCCCCCAGTACAGCAACGTCGCAAGCTCCACGTGTTTATTTCGCTGTTGAATAGTGCGGTGACTAGACGTGAGAGCTAATTTCATCGAATTTTCATGTTTATTATTTGCTTAAAATAGATGATATAAAAGTGGAAAATTCATAAATGAAATTGAATTACGTCCTGGTATTTGATATAAGTTGTTTAATTTACGTACCTCAATGTTATCAGTACTCTTTTTTCGGCTGATATACACCGCTATTTTTTAATTAGTACAAAAACTTTAAGGACAGATTAGCGAAGATATAATTATCATATATGTGACGTAAGAATTTCATAATATCAATAAAGAGCAAAGTTATTATCATTTGTTTATTGTAGAAAATCTCACTTAAATCATAGTCATATTTTACAATCCATTCACTAATTCATTGATAATATTCCATCCTGCTCATTTGCATTCTCTCTGTCGCACTTATGATGTAGGTAGCCATAGAAAATAAAATGAAGAAAATAATAAATGTAGGTAGTTATTTTTTAATTTTGTTAATTCTTCGTCCTTCATACTTCATTCGGGCTTAGGACCGGTAAAATTTATCGTTTAACAAGTAATTAAATACGGAGGTATGTAATTAGAAAGCAAACAAATATCAAAATAAAAGAAGGTGTTCTGGACTAAAAGAAAAGAGTAATTTTGACGTATTTATGAAGTTAGAATCATCTGCTATTTACAAATATTATTTTATCATCATCATGTCAGCCTAGAGACGTCCACTGCTGGACATAGGCCTTCTTCAAGGTGTGTGGAGAACACAGACCGATTTTGAGCCGCCCGCTTCAAGTTATTATTTACTTAAGTACGTATTATTTACTAAACTTACAAGTATTTCCATTGTCCTTCGAAATGTCCACCACCGTTGTCAAAAGCATCCAATATGCACTGTTTTAATTGTTTGACACTGACCGGATCACTTTCGTACACTCACAATAAGATGTCCATGGGTACACAGCTGCACTCGCGATTTTTCCACTCAAAAAGTACGCACGAAGCATAGCTACATACTCCCGTGATATGATAGGCCATCGCGTCGGGCAAACGTAGACAAACAATTAACTTTTGCAACGAAATTAGATACGCTCACTTTTGCTATAACTGTTTGTCGCAATTTAGTACTGTTTTTCGCATCGTCGGGGCGTGGCGCAGGCGCAGACGCAGACGGGCGGGGGGGGGGGGGGCAATTTATCAATGGTTCATTTTACCATGATACTCGTAGTACTCGGGTCGGTCATAGTATTAGTATTGCATTTACCAATTATTACGTATTTTTGTGGACAGTTTTGGGACTTAGTGTTTTTATTTTTTAACTACGTAAATCTTTCTCTTAGCGTTATCCCAGTTTCAATCTGGGGTCCGCTTTTTAGTCTAACCGGATTTGGCTGAATATTAGCTTTTCCACGGAGCGACTGCCTGTCTGACCTCCGCAACCCGAAGGGATAGCGATATTCCATGGTTTAGACTAGTGTCAGTTTATTTAGAAGGTAACGACTGTCAAAGATCTTCATGACAACCGGCACCGACGGCTTAACGTGCTCTCCGAGGCACGGGACAAGCGATAATTAACAATTCAATACGCACATAACTCCGAAAAGTCATTGGTGCGCGCCGTGGATTCGAACCCGATACCCTCTGCATGGCAGTCTGTTGGTATATCCACTCGGCTATCGCTGTGCCTATGTAAGTCCTTGAATTAAGCATAATTATAATTTTGGTCCATAATTATTACTACCTCCGTGGTCCAGTGTATATCGTATGCGATTGCTGATCGGAGGTCCTGGGTTCGATTCCCGGGTCGGGAAAAAGTGTAACTGAGTTTTTTCGAATTCTCAGTAGCAGCACGGAGTCTGGTCATTTGCCCGGTAACGGCAATAGACTCACCCCCTGTTACGTGGGACCTAAAAAATCATGGCGAAATGTGGGTGTTACGTTACACCTCTGCTTACCCCTTCGGGGATACAAGCGTGAGTCTATAAAAACAAAATAAAAAACAAATAATAAGGAACTTACACTTGTAGTGAAACGGGAGATGATGTTAACATTATTTTTACCAAGAAGCAAATCAAAAATACTCTCAGATATACGTCTCAAAATATCATAAAAACATTTCAATAACAACCAATTTAATATAACAACCAGCTCGCAAAACACGCAGTTTGCATGCTACAACGTACTTAGACCTCTGTATTCCCTGCTTATATCAATCGCATAGCAACATAATACCAACAAACTCAGATAAGCCGAAAGAAGTAACAAAGTCAAAGCACCCAAAAGCATTGTAACCCAAAACATAAGCATACGAATCACACATTAAATAAATATTTCCGCATATTAAACACATATTTTTACATCATGTCGGTTGTACGTGGTGTATTAAAACTACAGTTTTAAACAAAATATAAAATTAAGGGGTATGTACACGTACGTGCTTTGCGACAAGGACGACAGTTTATGTTTATTGCGGACTAGGAATGTAATGATGGTTAAAAATGAAACTTACTAAATTTTATACAGTATGAGTAACTGACTAATACTATATTTTTTGTTGTTTTAGTATTGTTCTCCATAATAGTGACATGACATGTTATGATCTAAATCTTATCTTATACTAATATAAAAGCTGAAGAGTTTGTTTGTTTGTTTGGTTGAACGCGCTAATCTCAGGAACTACTGGGCGATTTGAAAAATTCTTTCACTGTTAGATAGCCCACTTATCGAGGAAGGCTATAGGCTATAATTATAACATCGCGCTATGTGCGACGGGAGCGGAGCAGTAGCCTTAAATAACGCGGGTGTAACCGCGGGCATCCTCTACTACTAATATATAAAGCTGAAGAGTTTGTTTGTTTGTTTGTTTGGTTGAACGCGCAAATCTCAGGAACTACGGGACCGATTTGAAAAAATATTTCAGTGTTAGATAGCCCATTTACCGAGAAAGGCTAAAGGCTATATAACATCGCGCTATGAGTGACGGGAGCGGAGCAGTAGCCTTAAATAACGCAGGTGTGTCCGCGGGTATCCTCTATTGAGATATAAATAACAAGCAAAGCGCACCAATATATGCGTTTTATTTCTTGCATGGTATCTAAAGCCATCGTTACCGGCTCTCACTGTATTACGCCGGTAATCAATCTTTTATCTATCGATGGATTTAGGTACTAGAGATATATGTTTGACATGAGCTCCATAAAAAATGTGTCAAATATAATTAATATCTCTAGTAGTTTACATCGATAGGTCAGATATTGGGAACACCCATCGTGAATTCTGAGCTCTAAATTATCTAGTACCCTTAGTACGTTCTTTTTAATAGTAATAGGCGGCAAACAAGCAGCCAGATCGCCTGATGGTAAGCAATTACCGCCGCCCATGGACACAAGCAACACCAGAGGAGTCACAAATGCGCTGCCGCCCCTTGGGGTTGGGAAAAGGACTAGGAGGAGGAGTGGGATGAGAGAGAAGGAATAGGGGATGGGGCCTCCAGCACTCTCACTCACCGAACGAAACGCAACAGTTTAGGTACTGTTACTTTACGTCGATTTTCTGTGAGAGGTGAGTACTTCCCCGGTCGAGCCAGCCCATTCATGCTGAAATCAGCAAGGCTCTACTACTTTGGCAAGTACTTGTTCTTAGTGAGTTCTGCTTAGACTGGGACTAGATAGTACTAGGTAGTATATTATACTGTATCATAACTTCACACTGATAAACCGGTGAGCAGTATACTAGTTCTCCTCTATAATGTCGTTCCTGTATATAAACTAAAGTTAACTAAACAGTGAACTGCCCTAGATATGAACCCCGCTAAATAGAACATCCCTCATTATTAGAACAATTCAAGCATGATCTGTGACAGGCTGAGCGATATCACCGGTAATGTTTCATAGATTATTCTAGACGAGTAAGTTTCTGCACAATGGTTTTAAAGGACTGCCTAAAACAGGAGTCTAACGTTTAGGATACATGTAAGCATGATGTGTATTATTTTTTTCACTAAACCTCCATATGTTTTAACAAATGTGGATGAATGCGGAAATTGTTCTAATAACATTCTATTACCATAAACTTTTGTAACAACGATATTCCTTAATTTTTATTAGTTTGCTTATCAACATACCATTCCAACATAATGACTTATTATAACGATATTTCTTTATTTTTATTATTTAATTTTTCAACAGTGCAGTTGGTAGTCTAAGTTTTAATTTTTCTTAGTGAATAATACCAAACGTGACAAACGCTTAAGCTTATACGAAACCCGTTCATAATGATTACCCGGAGGTCACACATCGAAACGTAGATTTATACACAAATGTATCGGTTATTTGATTATAGACTGCTTTTTTTATAGACTCATAGACTCACGCTTGTATCCCCAAAGAGGTAGGCTGAGGTTATTACAGTATTACAACCACATTTTGCCATAAATTTTAAGTCCCACTTAATAGGGGGCGAGCCTATTGCCGTTACCGGGCACATCACCAGACTCCGAGCTGCTACCGAGAATTCGGAAAAACCCAGAAACACTTTTTCCCGACCCGGGAATCGAAGCCGCGACCTCCGATCAGTAGTCGCATACGCTATCTACTGGACCACGGAGGCAGTCTTTAGTTATAGAATATGTTAAGCGAAAACCATTATAAAATAGCCTTATTTAAAGTTTGTAATACTTAACCTATTTTAAATGTGTATTATTTGTTGCTACGGTAAACTATAGTGTAAATGTGCCTTTACAAAGGGTTTGGCACAAAACTAGGCTATACATAAAAGCTTAACGTTTATTTGTTATGTAACATTTGTACGTTCGTGTTCAGACAGCGTTAAGTGTCTGCGGCAATTTTTGTAACTTTGACGTGTATCGATTTGTTTATCCTCGGATTAAGGACAGGTTTGACTGTCATACAGGTAGAAAGTAAACAGTAAAACGGATTATTTCATACTTTTTTTTATATTAGGCAAAGCAAGCAAGCAGACGGATCCTGCCCCGATGGTCTGCAATTATTGCCGCCCTTGGACACAAACTACACCAGACAAGTCAGAAGTGGGTTAATATAAAGAGAGTAGAAGGAAGTTGAATAGAAGGAGGAGTGCGATGAGAAAGAAGAAATAGTGTATGGGAATGCCGGCCCTCTTACTCACCGAACGAAACCTAACAGTACAAATACTTTACTATACTTTGTCCGCGACTCGGCCCACGTAAAACTCTGTTTCATCATCATCATCATCGCCCTAGCATTACCCGGTCGCATCCAAGACTGGCACGCCTTGGAGCCCGAGGTCCGCTTACAGCAGTCCGCAGATATGACAGAATATCAACTTTTCCACAAAGCGACTTTCGTCTGACCTCCGCAACCCTAAGGGATAGCGATATTCCATGGTTTAGACCAGTATCACGTAGGACTTTGTTATATAGAGGTAAAAACTAGCCTACGTTGCACATCTTCCTAATATCTCCATGCACGAAAATCATACCACAACTTCGCTCCATTGGGACCTGAAATTAGAAAAAAAATTAAGAAACACACTTTCACATCTAATACTAATATATAAAGCTGAAGTTGTTTGATTGTTTGCTTGAAAAATCCTTTCAGTGTTAAATAGCGCATTTATCTATAGAACATTACGCTATGAGCCACGGAAGTGGAGCAGTAGCCTTAAATAACGCGGGTGTAATTCGGCGGTTATTACAAACGTAATCACGTGCGCGCTAGCTTTCAGTGCGTACGCCTGACTTATTTTGGAAGCCGCCAATACACTTTCCATAAGGCTCAACTTTGTAGTGAACTCGTCTTTGGGTAGCATACGGAGACGCGCATTTAGATTTTCCACAAAGAGGACAAGAAAAAAGTGTAACAGGTAAAAAGTTAAGTGTAAATCAGATTAGTTTTTATTACAGACAAGAAAATATAATTACAAACATTCATCATCATCGATATTGTTTATAAACTGTCCCATTAGTGGGCACGGGCATCTTCTCACTATGAAAAGGGTAAGGCCATAGTCCATCGCGCTGGCCAAGTGTGGGTTGGCAGACTTCACATGTTTTTCGAGAACATTATGGAGAACTCCCAGGTATGCAAGATTCCTCACGATGTTTTCTTTCACCGTTTAGCAAGCGATAATTAACAATTTATTTAGTTATTAAAGTCGAAAAGTCATTTGTGCGCTCCGTGGATTCGAACTTGAGACCCTCTCTCAGTATTTCTACTAACCTGTAGCTGCTTCACAGATACGATTACGAACATTATTATTAAATATCACTACATAGTATAAAATAAAGTCTGTCTTCTGTCTGTCTGTCCCTATGTATGCTTAAATCTTAAAAACTACGCAACGGATTTTGATACGAATTCAAATTCAATTCAAATTCAAAATCATTTATTCATTTGGGTCACAATGTGACGCTTATGAACGTCAAAATAATAAATTTATAAAATAATTACTTATACTCAAATTTAAAACATTATTACTGTATGCTTCTACATTTACATTTACTGCCACGTTCGCAAAGCAATAGGTAGAACCATGAGAAAGAACGGGCAATAAAACTCACGGTCACTCTTTTTCATCGCCAGGTTTTGCATAATACACAATTTACATTTTGTAAGGTGCTGCAACTGTTACACCTTCTATATCACTTGTATATATTTACTGTACATAATAATACTCAAGCATAATAGTTTTGGTTAGCCTCCTCAGAATAGACGTGGTGAAACAGGGGCATCCACTTACATTATAAATACGCGAAAGTGATCAGAACCATGATGGAAATGATGCAGTTACATATTAAAATCTAAACCACGACCTCCTTATTGCCGTCCTCTCCTACTATATGATTTCATCGGACGCGCTGGAATGGTTCTCATCTTATCTTCGAGGACGTCAGCAGTCTGTTCATGTTGATGAAACTTCGTCAACTTGGCGAGATTTGGACTCTGGCGTTCCTCAAGGCGGTATAATATCTCCTCTTCTGTTTTCATTGTTTATAAATCTTCTCACACATGATCTTCGCTGTACGTATCATCTTTACGCCGATGACCTGCAGATTTACACCCAGGCAAGGGCAGAAAGTCTTACTGCAGCCATCGATAACATCAACTGGGATCTAAATGCGATCAAAAACTGGTCAGATAGATTTGGTCTGTCAGTTAATCCTGATAAATGCCAGGCAATCTTAATTGGTAGCCCACGTATTATGTGCAGAATGGATGTCAAATCGCTTCCACCTATTAATTTTAATGGGTCTGTTATCCCCGTCAGCCCCAGTGTCAAAGATCTCGGCTTACACATCGACGCTGCCCTTGACTGGAGAACACAGATTGCAAATACCAGTCGCAAAGTCACAGGAACCCTGCGGACTCTATATCGCTTGAAGAACTTTCTCCCAACCAAAATTAAAACCATGCTTGTGCAGACTTTAATTTTTCCTATAATCGACTATGGTGATGTATGTTATCTCGACCTGAATGCAGATCTGCTCAATAAACTTGACCGCCTTCTCAAGAATTGCATTCGATTCATTTTCAATCTCCGTAAGTATGATCATATATCTGCTCACCGTTCCCAATTACGATGGCTGCCTATTCGTCAACGTCGCAAATTGCGTACACTGACGACTCTTTTTTCTTTGTTGAACTCTTCTCATGCTCCTGCTTATCTGTCTCCTCAATTTCAACATTTATGTAGCAATCATAACAGAAATCTCCGCTCCACTAACAATCTTCTTCTTCTCTGCCCTTCTCATAGTTCCAGCCTTGTTCATTCTTCTTTCTATATACAGGCTGTCCATCTTTGGAATGCACTCCCTCTCGAAATCAGGAAGTCTACATCTCGTGAACTGTTTAAAATTAGACTACGCCAGCATTATATGGCTGAATTGGTAGAATCATAATGAACTCTGTAAAGGATACTTGTATATGTATATATATATGTAATATAATTATCTATTATACTTGTATGTGTATATATGTATTATATTTTGTATGTATATATTTATAATAATATGTTACTGTTAGTTTGCCTATTATTACATATTTATTTAGTGTGATATCTATTAATTATGTTGTTTTAAATTAATATTATTTGTAAAATTACTCCCTCCTTAAGCACCTACTTCAATCATCTCTGCATCACCCACAGGTTGGCTGGTAGAGAATGCCTCTGGCATTAAGCCCGCCTTTGTGCATTACTTTTTTTTGTAATTGTGCAAGAAGTTTAAAATAAATAAAATAAATAAATAATACCAGCCCGCAAGACCGTCATGGACCAGTCATCGCAAGTAGCACCCGTTCACGAGTATGACGCATGTGCCAGCCATCATCCCTTTTGCCATATTAGAGGGACAGGGATGATCCGACACACGACGCCACCACAAGAAATGACATTTTAGTGAGCATGACGACAACGGTATACGAACCAGCAGTAAGAAACAATCTATTGGTATACTGACCATGACCGCCAATTACCTCCATTTTCCAGATCGTTATTCTTAACATAAGTTAGTGGAACGCGTGAAGGAATGCAAATGTAGAAAGAATTTTGTGAAGGTGACAAGTGAACAATGATATGATCAGGGATAAATAATGTTAAACTACATTCAACAAACCATAAAAATATCCAAATCCTGCAAAAATCATGTGTTCACGAGGCACCTCCACTTACCATGTAAATAAAAAAATCGTGAGTTAAACAAGCCTAAGCCTATCCTCGCGGTGTCTTATCATTTAAAAAATCCTTAATAGTGTAATAACCCCTTTGTAAAAGAAAGTTCCTAATTGTCCGTTTGTATTTGTGCATGGGTAAATTCATTATTTCAAGCGGCAATTTGTTGAAAAATCGTATACCAATCCCTGCAAATGAGTTCTGAACTTTATGTAGACGGTAGTTAGTTCCCACCAGTTTATGCTTATTCCTTGTGTTCACTTTGTGCAAATCACTATTTTTGCGGTATAGAGTTTTTCTTAACGTACATTAAGTTAGCATATATATATTGCGATGCAACTGTCAATATATCTACTTCTTTAAATTTATCACGTAAAGAATCTCTAGCACCTAACTTATAAATTGCACGTATGGCCCTCTTTTGAATGATAAAAATAGTCTGTATATCAGCAGCTGTACCCCATAACATTATTCCGTAAGACATTACGCTGTGAAAATAACTAAAGTAAACTAGTCTAGCAGTATCTATATCTGTGAATTCCCTAACTTTTCTAACTGCAAACGCTGCAGAACTAAGTTTCACTGCGAGACAGGATATTTGGGCGCCCCACTGAAGCTTACAATCTAAAGTTACACCTAAGAATACGGTTGATTCGACTAGTTGAATTGTTTCCTCATTTAAAATTATATTATAATAAAATTATACTAGGAACACTTTTGACAGTAGGCAAAGAGAATTTAACACATTTGGTTTTGCTTGAGTTGAGTACCAAATTATTTGTCGAAAACCAATCTAATACTTGTGCAAGAGTATTATTGACGGTATCAAAGTTACTTAAATTACGATCAACTTTAAAAATTAGTGACGTATCGTCGGCAAACAAAACAATATCACATAAATTTTGTACAAAGAACGGCAAATCATTAATATATACTAAAAAAAGAAATGGACCGAGAATAGAGCCCTGTGGAACGCCCATTCCTACTGGTAAACCTAGAGACCTACTCCCATTAACATCTACATACTGAATTCTATCACTAAGGTAGCTGGCAACAAGATTGAGTGCGGTATCTCTAATACCATAAAGTTTCAATTTAAGTAAAAGTGTATTATGTTCCACACAGTCAAAGGCCTTTGATAGGTCACAAAAAACACCAATGGCATCCTTCGAGTTTTCCCAAGAATTAAAAATATGCTTTAACAAAGTTACACCGGCATCAACGGTAGAGCGACCCTTAGCCAAGCCAAATTATTTGTGTGAAAGTGGCTCTCTAGTTGATGCAAAATAATCTTTTCAAAAATTTTACTAATAGCAGGCAAGATAGAAATTGGCCAAAAATTACTAGGTTCGCTCTTTGATCCCTTTTTGAATAATGGTATTACTTTACTGTGTTTCATTAGATCAGGAAATACTCCTGTATCTACGCATCTGTTGAATATTGCAGCTAAATATGCAGCTCAGCTTTTTTTTTTTTTTTTTTTTTTTATTGCTGCTAGTGGCAGACGAGCGAACGGCCCATCTGATGGTAAACGGTAACCGCTGCTCATGGACTTCGCTAATGTCAGGGTATACACAGCAAAGCCGCTGCCTACCGTGAAAGTAATGCTCTCTTTAAACCTCGTTTGAAGAAGGACAAGTCATAGTGCTCGGGAAACACCGCAGCAGGTAGTTCATTCCAGAGCCTACACGTACGTGGTAGAAAAGATCGCTGGAAGCGCACCGTACTAGATGAGAACGCTTCCAGGTAGTACGGGTGAACTCTACTGCGTCGGCGAGTGGTACGTTGGTAGAAGGGTGACCCTGGTACCAAATTAAACAATTCTTCGGAGCACTCCCCGTGAAAGAGTCGGTAAAATACGCAGAGAGAACCAAAGTCTCTCCGCTGCTCCAGCGACTCTAGTCTAGCCGTGAGATCGGGATCATCGACGATTCGAACAGCTCGTCTCTGTAGGGAGTCAAGTGGATCAAGCTGATATTTTGGCGCTCCAGCCCAGAGATGTGAGCAGTACTCCACATGTGGCCGGACTTGCGATTTATAAAGCATAAGCCGTTGGCTTGGCGTGAAGTACCGCTTAGCCCGGTTCAGCACTCCCAGTTTCTTGCTTGCCAATTTGGCTTTATCCTCCAAATGACTCCCAAATTGGACTTTGTTCGATATTTCGACGCCGAGGATCCCAATATTCTCGGCAATATGCAGGGGTACTCCTTGAAACCGAGGCGCTATAACGAAAGGGTCCTTCTTCGCAGTGAACGCGCATACTTGTGTCTTAGTGGGGTTATATTGAACAAGGTTCTTTTCACCCCATTTGGAGGCGCGCCCTAGAGAGTCCTCGACTTCAGACACAAGTTGCAATCGTCTTTCCTGTACCTGGCTCCGAGGGACATTCTGGTGGCTGGTGTACCGCGCATCACCCGTACTGTCATCTGCATAGCAATGCATGTTCTCAATTGACAACAAGTCATTGATATGCAAGATGAACAGCGTTGGGGAGAGCACCGAGCCTTGTGGGACGCCAGCGTTGATCGACTTCATTTCGGAGCAGCTGCCGTCTGCGACGACTTTAATGCTCCGATCAGCCAGAAAGCTGGCAATCCATTTGCAGAGTCCCTCGGGGATTCCATAAGATGGTAACTTCGATAGAAGTGCCCTGTGCCAGACCCGGTCAAACGCCTTGGCAATGTCAAGGCTAACGGCTAGAGCTTCGCCCCCACTCTCCAAGGCTTCTGCCCAGCGGTGTGTAAGGTACACTAGAAGGTCGCCAGCCGAACGACCATGCCGGAAACCGTACTGGCGGTCGCTGATCAGCTGGCGATCCTCTAGGTACTGGAGGAGTTTGTTGTTGATGACTCGCTCCATTACCTTGGAGAGTAAGGACGTTACCGCTATTGGCCTGTAGTTTGACGGGTCCGATCTGTCACCCTTTTTAGGAATAGGGTGAACATGGGCTATCTTCCACGAAGATGGAACCCTGTAAGCATTATAGGAAAGACGATATAAGCGCGTTAATACGGGAGTCAACTCAGGGGCGCACGTCTTCAGCACCACTGCTGGGATGCCGTCAGGCCCACTCGACTTGTGGACGTCCAGAAGTTTGAGCTGCCGCCTGATCGCACGTTGTGTAATGCGGATTTCAGGCAGGGAGCTCCCACACCAGGGGATGGACGGTGGTGTGGCTCCCTTGTCATCCAAGGTCGAGTTCGAGGCAAATAGTTGGACCAAGACGTCAGCCTTGTCTTTTGCGCTATGGGCCAGACTGTCATCAAATTTACGCAGTGGCGGGAGACTGATCTGGCAGAAGTTGCCTTGCGCAGCTTTGGCGAGCGACCAGAAAGCACGACTCCCTGAGGGATATCTTCCAAGCCGCTCACCAATTCTGGCAACGTGTTCTGCCTTGGCCTCAGCAATAGCCTTCTTGCTGGATCTAGAAGCGGCGTTGAATAAGCGTTTCTTCTCCTCGACCCAAGGACTTCGACTCTTCCTGGCCTCGTTCCAGGCCATATATGCTGACTGCTTTTGCTGCGCAGCCTCCCTACAGGTTTTATTAAACCACGGGCGGCTGCGCCCGCCAACAGGTATGTGGACGTTTGGGATGAATAATTCCATCCCAAGGAGTACCACTTCTGTGACACAGTCAGCACAAGAGTCGGGGTCATCAGAGGAGAAACAGTGCCGCTTCCATGGGAAGGACGCGAAGAATTCCCGCAGTCCATCCCAATCTGCTGACTTATATTGCCAGACTCTGCGGGAGCCAGTCGCATTAGAGCGATCTGGTTTCGCAACGGGGGCTGTGGTGCGGACAAGGCAGTGATCTGATGACCCGAGAGGTGCATCGACCACCACCCTGTAACCGCATGGGTGCGTAGTCAGCAGTAGATCCAACAAGGAGGGTACATGGCTCACAACGTCTGGGATACGGGTGGGCTGTTTCACCAGTTGTGAGAAGCCATAGGCCGACGCCATATTGTACAGGGCCCGACCCGGGAGGTCAGTGGTCCGGGATCCCAACCACTCCTTGTGGTGAGCGTTAAAATCACCAAGGACCACCACCTCCGCGGAAGGGAACTGTTCCAATATTTTATCAGTCCCCTCTTGGACGCTCTCAATTAATTGAGTTGGCCCCAACTCACTGGCATGAGACCTGTAAAGGCACGCGTAGATTCGGGATTGGCCCCCATGATCTACTCGTAGCCACAAAATTGACAGGTCTCGATGCTCGAGGCCCCGAAGGCGGCGGTAGCAAATATCGCCCCGAATGAAAACGCACACCCCGGCTTTACGGTGAAAGGGATGCTCCAATTCGTAACCGGGGTATTTCAAGTACGATATATCGTCCGGGGCGCCTATTTGCGTCTCCGTTAAAAAGAGCAGGGCAGGCCGCGCCGTCTCAAGGTGGTGATGGACGGCGTCGAGGTTGCTGTGTAGACCCCTAACATTACAGAAATCCATTTTTATTGTGGATATGGAGTCCGCCGTGGTAAAACTTCTGCTCTTATTTTTCTTGCGCGCCATGATTTCTGAGAGAGAGCGAGGGATAGGGGAAATGAGTGTGGTGAAGTCTAAGTGGTGCCCAAAGAAAGTGTATAGCCGTGTGCGGGGTGGATCCGCGAGTTGTGTGGGGAGCTGACATGCAGCACGGAAGGGCCCCCGGTGCCCCCTCGTCTGCAGCCACCGGGATCCACTCCGGTCTCCTACCCCGGCACGATGTCTGCAGAACGAGATTTTCGCCGGTTGGCGGAACAGCCTCCCGAGTAGGATGGCCTCGGGTTCGGGTCCCCTACTGACCGGCAGGTGGCCGGCGTAACCATTTCCACCAGGTCTCCCTGAACTGCACGTCAGACCCCCACGCCCAAAAAACCCACCACGACTTTTGCCAAGCTGGCCTCAAGCCCCACGCAGACTCCACAACACCCAGGGAAAGGATGGGAGAGATGGGAACGGCTACTCTGCCCTTCAACCGGAACGCAAGTCTGCTTCGCGACCAAAATAGACAGGGTGGTGTCAGCTAGAAATAAATTGTCGCACAAGTTTAACAGAAATGCCCCATAAGTCAACAGATTTTTTTTATTGAGCGTCTTGAATACCTTCAGTATGTCATTGGTGTTAATATATTTAAAATTAAAAAGCACATCACACTCATTCACATTGCCCCTAACCAACATTTCTGCTTTGCTTGGACATGAATCTAGACAGCTGGTTGTGTTCACTGGTATGTTTATGAAGAAATTGTTAAATGTCTGAGCAACATGAGTTTTCCTAGTAATAATTTCACCATTAAATTTTAATTCATAACTGTTATCTACCAATTTAGCTCGACCAGTCACATTGTTAATAATGCTCCAAGGAGTTTTAATTTTGTTCTTGGATTCTTTGATTTTATTGCTTAAATATAAGGATTTGGCTAAAGCACATGTCTTCTTAAAAACCTTTGAATAATTTCTAACATATTGAATAAATTCAGGATTAAAATTGTATTTCTTCATACCATATAGATCATACAACCTAGCTCTACTTTTGTATATACCTACTGTTGCCCAGTCACAAAAAAATACTTTAATGCTTCTTGCAAACGTCTTCAGTTTAAAAAAAATATTGTACTCATCATTAACAATTTTAAATAAGCATTTATATAATTCATCAGGATCATCAACGGTTAAGTCAATACTGGCGATCTTGGCAGTAACATCATTACTAAAGTGTTTGAGGCGAGCAGAGGTCATTGGCCTACATGTAATTTCTTGTACTTTGGGGGTTGTATTAGTTGGAATTACAACCTGTTGCCCGCAGTGATCCGATGTCAAGTCAGTTAAAACAGCCTTACTTAAATAAAGTAAAAAACATTATCTAAACATGTAGACGAATGTGAAGTTATTCTGGTTGGTTCAGAGAACAAAACATTTAAATTAAATGACCTAAATAAGCTAACTAACCTAGTAAAAATTGGTGATTTTTCTAACAAATTGACATTAAAATCGCCACATACGATTATAGACTTCCTACTAGAAATTATGTGTTTTAAGACATCCTCTATAATGCTTTCAAACTGAGAAAAGTCACTTTGTGGTGGTCGATACACACACACACTATGATATGTTGTTCAAGCTCAACACATGAAATCTCAGCAGTGCGCTCGATAGAAAGTTAAGCTATATCCTTACGTTCTTTACATTTCAAACTATTACATACATACATATATTAGAGAGCCACCACGAATAGCCTTCTTTCTTACGAATGCACTTATAACTGAGTAATGTTGATTGTTAAATATTAATTGGTCACCTCGCAACCAATGTTACGTAATACATAAGATATCAATTTTATGTTTATTTAAAAATAAATCTATTTCTAAATCTTTGCCAGATAGGCTTTGTATGTTTTGATGAACTAAGTTTAAAACACATGAATGCCTATCTGTTGTCTCATCTAATAGTTTAAACTAATAGATGTGTCAATACTACTATTGGTATAACTATTATCTAACAAATTCCTAAGTACTCTAGTAGTACTCCTGTCAGTATATAAATTAAATGCTAATAATTTAGCAAGTTGTCACCTATGTACATAAGAAATAAACATAGTATCTTTTGTTAAAAGAAATTACTAATAAAAATATTAGTGTCAAAAAATAAAATACTGTCACTATGACATGTCCTATTGTACAATAATAAATTTAATTTGCCTATCTGCCTGTTTTGGTCATCTGTGAGAGTATATGAATAAGGCAATGCACAAATAATAAAGCTACATCCTATTTTTGTGCTAACATCTATCATTAAGTCTGTTAATTCTATGAGACTGTTTTTGGAGACTAATGAGCTGTCACCATACAATATGAAGACAGTAGTTTGTGCATTCAAGTCGGCATTCTTAATCTTATCAACTAGGGTACAAGACTGAGCTCCAGGTGAACAAAAGTTCTGTGCTGGTCGCTCAGTGTAATGATCAATTAAGCTCCCTAAACCCACTCCCAGTTGGTCTGAAAAAATTATTATATTCTTACTGTCAGTCTTTACTGGATGCAGTTTGTTTTGTGTATTATACTGACATCCATGTGCATTCAATTCTATTGAGTCAGCAGGTGTAGTGGCACACTTAGTTGTACAACTGGAACAGTAATTATTAGAGTTGGATAATGAGATAAGTTGTTTTAAATTTTCTCGACCAACTCTTGAAATTTCTTCATATTTTAAGATGTATTCATGAGCCTCATTCTGGTGTTCCATTATAGTTCTAGTGAGTTGAGCTTGTAGATTTGATATTTGTGCTTGCAACTCACTTGTGTGTTGTTCATATAACAACCTACCAGAAACTAATTCTTCATTTGTTTCCTCAAGCTTTAATAAAAGAGACTCACACTCTTTATTTAATTTACAGTTATCTTGAGCATACTGACTCAATTTGGTAGACCACTTAGGACCAGATCTAAGTTTCTTAATTAATTAATTTAACTTAAACAATTTTCTAAATTTATTCTTACTAAGACATTTCTTGTGACAGTTACATTTAAGAGCTTTTAGCACATTAATTTTGTCACCCAGGAGCTCAGAGAATAAGTTGTGAGTAGCAGTACTGTTAAAGGCCGCAATTGTGTCTTCTAGAGTTGAAATTCTGCCATAAGCCTCATTGAGACTTGCTTCTAACTCCGCATTGCGGCTAAGTTGTCTGGAGTAAATTTCGTCGCAGCTGCTGAAACACCTAACTTCTTCTCGTAGTCTGTCCCGTTGATCCAAGACATCCATATGCTCTATATGCAGCTCCGTGAGTTGTGTCTTCAGCTCAGATATACGGTCATTCACAATTTTAATTTCTTCTTCACAGTCAACGCGTTCCCTTAATAGTTGACTGTTGTCATCCTTGTACTTCTTTAACACGAGCAGAGTTATTCTTAATTTATTTTCCGCCTCCTTGGCCGTTGCCTTCCGAGTCATCATATGGGTAGACATTGCCAAGGATTACAAATTACTTATATGTTAAATAATCAACTAAAATTATATTAAAACTTTTTAAATTACGGAGCTAAAATTATTGAAGTCTGGCGGTTACAGTTGCCAGAGCAAAAAAAAGACGGTTTTTTTATAGATAGAATGATTCAAGAGGAAGGTTTATAATTATGTATAATTGACGCGGGCGAAGCCGCTGGCAACGTCAAGTTATTAATATATCAATTATCTAGTTACTATGATATTGCCTATCCCTCTCATTTTCAAAGGTACTCTGCACCTATTTTCAGATGTTATGTTGGTGCATGAAAAATTAATTCTTATCTTGAACACGAAATGATTTTCTTAAATTATTATATTCAAAGCCACTCCTTGAATGCTCTCTTGGCGTAGCATTCAAATTATTTATAAACGTTCTATTCATCAATACAGCAAGATACATACAAATGACTGACTGCGTAGTCTATTTCTAGAATAAAACGCATTGCTACTGAGAAAAGTCGTAATTATGATCTACACAATCCCACGCATACGTAAGCGTAAACTGATTGCTAGATTCACAGGTGTTATTCTTAGAATTATGAACATACTGCGACATTTTGCGGTTAACGAGACAACTATCTTAGAAGCATAATAATACCACGTATGTTCAACAGCTGTTACATTAACTATTTAATCACACAAAGGTAAACGCTTCCACGAAAACCTTGACGATTCTGTACTAATGTTGTATTCTATTTTATTGTTCAGATTTTACGCCTATCAAACGTGTACTAGGAAATATTATACCGGCTTATAGCAGTATATATTTTTTAAGACAGTCGCTATACTAAGCATGAACTTTATGTTTTATATATTATGGTATAATTTTAGGCAAATAATAAAAATAATTTTGGCACATCAAACATATTAGGAGCAAGGCACAATATAAGCAGAAGTAATAATCGTAGAATGAAAGGAAATGAAAGGATTATTTATTTCGTGTAAACTTTTTTAAAGTGCTTACGAAAAGTCAAATTAAAATTGTTCAGTTTATACATCATTTATATTTTGTGTTGAATTAGAGCAGCTCAATCCTAAGCATTTTTATCGCCTATATAATCAGTAATTTTATAATATGCTTTTAAACACAGTGTAGATTTAACAATAATTTTGAATTTATTTATAGATAAATTTCTTATACTAAGAGGGAGCTTATTATAAAAGCGTATACACTGCCCCATAAAACAGCTACTTATTTTGTGGAGGCGGGTGCTATGAACTATAAGATTATTCTTATGTCTAGTATTTACAGTGTGTAGATCACTTTTTTTACTAAATGTGTCAATGTTCTTGTGGACATATAACAGATTCTCGTATATATATATAGTAGAAATATGAATAGGTAATTACATACAATGTTGAGTCTGGTAAACCAAAGAAATGGAAAGATGTGATCATGTTAAGGGTTACCTGAAGAATGGGATGAAAGAGAGGGGAGAAGATAAAATTGCAGACATGACGAATTAGGTATCGGCACGCACGTAACCCACGTTGAACACAGTGTGACTAGATTAAAGGACTACACGAGTTATGAGATAAAAAAATTAACAGAAGTGACGTCATTAAAACTCCATGTATCTAGTTATTATTGTCATCATCGTCCTAGCGTTATTCCAGTTGCACCCAGCACATACGCCCTGGAGCCCGGAGTCCACTTACTAGTCTAAGCAGATATGATACAACATCAGTTTTTCCACTGAGCGACTGCCACCTGACCTCCGCAACCTCAAGAGATAGCTTTATTCCATGGTTTAGACCATTATCTGTTTATTTGTAACTCTATACTATAGTATCCATGCAAATTTTGGTTTGCCTTTAACAAATGTTTACTACCAAAGAAACACAAAATTAAAATTTACCAATGACGCTCCTGTTACTTTCTGTAAGAAAACCTGTCAACGGTTTAAAACGACGTAAATTGCCCGACCTAAATATTTAACAGACGGTGTGACATGTCATGTCGTTATTCTAATAATGGCTGAAACTTCGACGGTTAACGCTACCGTAGTTTGTAACTGTTTAAACTTGTCCCCGTTCCTTATAATAAAGTATTGATTTTTGTTTCAAATGCTTCATTATCGGTTCTATTCAGAATTGGTTCTTGGAAATCCATTGAGTGTAGATCCATGATGATGTCTGTAATCTTCTTTTTGCAAATGGCGTGTACGCTCTTCAGAAAAATCAAGTGTACTACTACATTTCCCAAGTTTAATACCAGCTAATACATATGTACATAAATTACATTTTTATGTTTTAATATTTAATTAATATTGTATCTAATATCGTCATACAGCCTTTCACAATCCGCTGCTGGATTAAAACCACTTGTAATGTAAATCACGATCAGGTTATGAGTCAATAGTAGGATTTAGCCAAATATCTAGCAGTACTCAGTTTTGCGAAGTGTTTTGGCTGTGTCAGCAGTCATGGTACCACACTGTTTATAATTAAAATTCTGACTGTTAACGAGTGGCATGAATTTCTTGCAGGTTCTTCTCGTGGCCATAGCATTCCAATCTCGTAAAAAAATACGTTCACAAGTGTTGCCTTGTAGCCTATATGAATAAACAAATTCGAATTTGGACTCTCTCTCTCTTCCTAGCTATATATCCCACATGGTGGTGGGATCAGCTTTCCTTATTTTTCTCCTCCACTTCGCTCTATCCGTGACATCCTCGTCAGTAATCGATTTTAAACTTTCGCGATTTGTATACATCATACAATATTATTTAGCGGGTCTTAGTCGCGATAATTTATTTATTTCAAGGCATAAATACCTCTGTTATTCTCCTACGTTTCTACCGGCTTGCAACGGTTGTGGTCCTCGTCAGTAACCTTGCATTCCCTCTTGTCCTTTAGCACTACATCTATCCACCTTGTCTTGGGTCTGCCTCTAGGTGGAGACCTAGAGGCAGACCCATGAATTTGGCACTGAATCTGGCACTACAGCTTGACCTCAGTCGGAGGACCGAGGTCAAGCTGTAGTGCCAAATTGCCAACGTAGTCTGGTGGCTTCGTTTTCACGTGACCAAACCACCGTAGCCTACTTTCCTGCATCTTATCGGCGATGTCGCGTACACCGAGGCTCCCCCTTACGTATTTGTTGTGGATTTTGTCGAGCCTGGTTACGCCGCACATCCACCTTAGCATCTTCATTTCGGCAACTTTAATGGCATGCACGATTTTTTGGGTTGCAGCTCATGTTTCGTTTCCATGCGAAAGAACTGGCCTTATTATGGTCTTATAGATCAGGCCCTTGAGTTTTACAGGCATCTTCCTGTCGCAGGTAACACCAGTTACTTCTCGCCACTTAGCCGCAGCATGGCTTATGCTGCGGCTATTCTGTGCTGAATATTGCATGCTAAGTTCCCAGACCTGTGCATCATATCACCTAGAATCGCTCATAGTAACAAGTTCATTAACGGGTTTTATTCGCGACTTTTAATTAATTTAAGGTATAAATACCTATGTTTTACCGATGATTCGGCCGTCTTACAACAGCCTTGGTCGTGGCAGGACTGATGTCATCTCAGCGTCGTCCTTGTGAAGCGCGGGTTTCAGCAGCTACCCTCACTTGCTTTTTATTTTTATTTTTATCCGAACTGTCGGTACGTCGACACACAACACTTATGACGTCTAGTAACATGTTGGCCATCAATAGGAATTGGACTGTGGATAAGTAGGTATTTCGAGCACTGCACGCGCGCGCTTTTAATTGCGGTTTAAAAGATGTGAAAAATTAAAAAAAAAAATCGTTTCCCAGGTAATATTTTTGGTTATTATGACTTGGCATGATGTCCACAACGAGTAGACTTCGGGTTGGTGATGGGTCTTGTGACACCCTGTATATATATATATATATATATATACATATATATAAGTATATATATATAATGGCTTTATATATATATATATATATATATATATATATATATATATATATATATATATATATATATATATATATATATATATATATGTCACAACGCGTAACGTTTATACCAAGATGTTACCTAAACTGAGTACTAGATGTCGCTCGTGAGAGTGCCTGTGACATAATCAGCCTGTCACTTGTCAAGTTCGCGAAGCGTCAATGTCAATGTCATTCGTGAGCACATTCTGCCTGTCATTTGTCAAAGTGCAGAGGCGATGTCGAATAAGTCAGTTAGTTGAGTCGACACGTGCAAGCGAGAGTGAGCTTACGAAAGGCATCCGTTTCCATCCGATTAGTTTGTGAATAATTGTGATTGGTGATATTCTTAAATCATTAAAGAAGACATTTACTATCCATCTGTGGTGTTATTTTGTATCCCCACAAGATGCAAGAGGAGAATAACCGTGTACCAGATGACTGCAACTTTATGGGTTCCCCGTCATATATATTATTATTATTTATTTAATATAATGTATGTTGTGTGTAAGTTTTCACATAACTTTATTTTCTCTTTTTCACAAGATACACCATTACCCACTATTTTACTTTATATTCTAATAATTTATTCCGAACTAGGTTGTCTGGAAGAAATCGCAATGTGCGATAAGACCGCCCTTGTACCACTAGTGTTAAGTTTTCAATGTAATTTATTGTAATTTTGTCTATTTACTGGTGTACAATAAAGTGTTTATCTATCTATCTATCTATCTACTGGGTTGTCGCAACACTCAGCCCTAGGCCACCGGCCTGTAACTGCTGTTTCCACGACAGAAGTGCCTCTTGCATGTCTGTGCGGCTCTCGGTGTAGAGAGCAACGTCGTCTGAGTAGATAAAAGTCCACGACGCTGAAGACTGCGCTGCTTCAGCAAGTGAGTCTAGAACCAAGCAAAACAGAAAGGGACTCAGTACTGAGCCTTGATGCACACCTTCTGTGACCGCTATTGGTTTTGTCTGACCCACTACTGTTCGCACCATTGACCTCGCATTCTCGTACATGTCGGCTATGATGGTAATATAGTGCTCGGGGACGTTCTTCTTGCAAAGGCTTCACCAGATCGTATCCCTTGGGACGTGATCAAGTGCCTTTTCTATGTCCAAGAACGCAACATACAATGGTCGAAGTTTCGCTCGATACTCTAAAGCGATCGTGTTTAGAGCAAACATAGGATCGTTAGTAGATAAGCCCGGTACGTCGCCATAGTGATTTTTTGACAGCGACCACTCTGGTCTCAAGCGGCTGTCAATCACTTTTTCATATAACTTCATAGTATGGCTTAACAGCTTGATTCCGCGATAGTTGTTACATTCGTATTTGATGCCCATCCTCTTATAAATAGGAACTATTTGTGCTCAATCTCCATGCCTCTGGCATTTTGGAAGATAGCAACACACAGTTAAACAAGTCGGTAAGCAATACGACTCCTTGTTCACGAAGGCACTTCCAAGCTTCCACTGGAATACCGTCAGGCCCCATGGCTTTCTTGTTGGCGTTCTTTTTAGGGTTCCGTACCTCGAAAGGAAAAAAACGGAACCCTTATAGGATCACTTTGTTGTCCGTCCGTCTGTCAAGACCCTTTTTCTCAGGAATGCGTGGAGGTATCAAACCGAAATTTATACTAAATACTCGAATCTACGGTTCCATAGAGCTGTAAAAAAATCAAACTTCTAGCCCAACGCAATCAAAAGATACAGCCGTTTATGCTGCAAATTGCAGCATATTTTCAAACTCGCATTGGAATCAAAACCTACAGGGTACTTCCCGTGAACTCAGAATCTTGAAATTTGGTACAAAGTAACGTCTTATATCACATATAAAGGAAAAATTGTGAAAACCGTAAATTTTTAGTTAAAGCATATAAAAAAATATTTTTAATGAATTTAAACCCCTTTCTCTTGAATGCGTGGAGGTATTAAATTGAAATTCATATCAAATACTCAGGTATATAACACCGTTAGGCTGCAACAAGATCAAGCTTCTATGTCAACACAATCAAAAGAAAGAGCAATTTATGCATATTTTCAAACTCGCGCCTACTCGCAAGTGAATCAAAACCTACAGGGTACTTCCCGTGAACTCAGAATCTTGAAATTTGATACGAAGCAACGCCTTATAGCACATATAAAGGAAAAATTATGAAAACCGTAAATTTTTAGTTAAAGCATATAAAAAAATATTTTTAATAAATTTAAAGTTACTACCCCTTTCTCTTGAACGCGTGGAGGTATTAAATTGAAATTCATATCAAATACTCAAGTATATAACACCGTTAGGCTGCAACAAAATCAAGCTTCTATGTCAACGCAATCAAAAGAAAGAGCAATATAAGCATATTTTCAAACTCGCGCCTACTCGCAAGTGAATCAAAACCTACAGGGTACGTCCCGTGAACTCAGAATCTTGAAATTTTAATACGAAGCAACGTCTTATAGCACATATAAAGAAAAAATTGCGAAAACCGTAAATTTTTTGTTACATCATATTAGAAAATTATTTTTTATAAATTTAAAGTTACCACCCCTTTCTCTTGAACGCGTGGAGGTATTAAATTGAAATTCATATCAAATACTCAAGTATATAACACCATTAGGCTGCAACAAAATCAAGCTTCTATATCAACGCAATCAAAAGAAAGAGCAATATAATCATATTTTCAAACTGGCGTCTACTCGCAAGGGAATCAAAACCTACAGGGTACTTCCCGTGAACTCAAAATCTTGAAATTTGGTACGAAGTAACGTCTTATAGCCCAGATAAAGGATGCGGAAGGCTGAGGACCGTGTACTGTGGTGCGTGTTGGGAGAGGCCTATTTCCAGCAGTGCACTGCGATAGGCTGATTGAGATTTTAAATAACCCAGACGCTGCAAACGGCCATTGTGAATGCTTGCATTTCGAAACATTTAATGTCAGAGTGATAACTGTATATAGGTCACCACAATGTCCAATTTATGTTGCAATAGAATGCATAAAGACAACAATATACGGCAGCAACCTCAATAGGTATAATTCATGTTCTCGTCTGATTGTCGTGGGAGACTTCAAAATTGATTTTAGAATGAATCCCCAAAATAGAATTTTCACATATTTTTCATCTATAAACATGTTTCCGTTAATAAACACTAGCACAACACGAAGTAGTACATTTATAGATAACGTTTTTTCGAACTTCAATGTTCAATGTGGTACTTTCATACCTTTTTCAGTCTCCATTTACAGATCTGGTTCAAATTTGATACAATTCCATACTTTAAAATTTTCATTTCCTTTATATGTTTTTTTTAATTTACATAACGTAACATAACTTCACGCCTTTTTATCCCTGAAGGGGTAGGCCAGAATTGTATTACACACCCACACTTCGCCAGTTATGTTTCGGTCCCAATGTAATAGAGGGCGAGCCTATTGCCATTTACCGGGCACATTACTAAGCGAGCGATAATTAACATTTTAAATACACACATATGTAACTCCGAAAAGTCAGTGATTTGGGCCTAGGGTACCTGGGGATCGAACCCGAGATCATCGTCTCGGCAGTCCGTTACCCACACCACTGGGCTATCGCCCCTTACTTATTTTTGTTATTTATTTAAGAATATTGATTATTGTTTTATTTTATGTGTAAATAGTCACCATAGTTTAATTTTCATGGCAAATAAATACTATAATTATTAAAAATACTTAATTAGTATTTTTGTAACAAATTTCTAATAGTCACTAAAACTTTGTAAATCAATAACTTTGATAAAAAATCTTACCATCATTCATCAGCAGACTTTTGCAAGGCTGGTATAGGTATTTAAGTTATATTATAAAATAAGCGATAATGTTAATATAAAATAAAGGATGACTGATTACAAACGACAAAGGCACCTTTTTCTTTCATTTATGCTCCTCCAGCTTTCCATACTGTAATGTTATGGATTTCATTTTGCAATAAAATACCATAACTATGACTGGTGAACTTTTACTTATATACCTACAGGTTTGTACGGAACCCTCGGTGCGCGAGTCCGACTCGCACTTGACCGGTTTTTTTTAGTGTCATTTTGACCTCATTGGGATGTATTGGGGGTATAAGTCCAATGTTCCTGCTGGTGTTTTCGAGCTGCGTAGTGGCTTGAATCGGGTTGAGTAGCTGCTGATAATATTGATGCCAAGCTGATAGGACATCCTTATCTTTATATAGCAGTTCACCATCTGGAGCTTATATATACATTTTTGACCTTCTTTGGTCCCCAATTACTCATACATGGTCTTTTGGGAATTTGCGCGTTCTACTGCTATTATTTTTCTAGTCTCCTTCTTTATTCTTTTATATTTTTCCTGGTCTTCAGAAGTCTGGGTAGATTGCCAAGTCTTAAAGGCATCTTTATTTCTTTGTATGGCATTTTTCATTGCTTCTGTCCACCACCAAGACTCTTTGTTACTTATTAAACCACCCTTTGTACCACCAAGACTAATCTTAGCAGCTTTTACAATGGATTTGCTAAGATGATCCCATATAGTATCAATGTCTGCTTCAGTATCAACTTTTCAGTTGCTAAGATGGTTACTGAATTCTGGGATCTTGTCTCCTTTTAGGTTCCACCATTTGATTATTTCCAGCGTCTGAGATGTTTCGTCTTAGATGTTTTTTTAAAAAGCATATCCATTACAACGACACGATGTTGAGTAGGTAACAGCGCATTTTCCCGGAATGACCGTACAATTTGCTACCCGGCCTATATAAGTTCGATTTTCCAGTATATAATCTATCTGCGATGCTATTCGTCCGCTTTTGTATGTTATTATATGCTCCGCCTTTTAAGTAAAGAAAGAATTTGCTATAGCAAAATCGAATGCTGCAGCTGTAGAAAGGATAACTTCCCCTCCTTCGTTTAGAGTGCCATACCTGTGACCTCGATGCACTCTTTTAAAAGCATTGTTTTCAGAACCTATGTGACCATTTAAATCCCCATCTCAAAGTATCGTCACTTTCGGGAGTATTTGTTGTAGATGGTCTTCCAGAGTTGTCCAAAATGCGTCTTTTTCAGTTCTGCTACAATCCGCCTAGGGAGCATAAGCTGAAATTACATTTATGAATTCTCCTTCAACAAGTGCTTGAAGGGACATGAGCCTGTCGTCAATTCGATTTATCTCTAAGATATTATCGAGATGTTCGGCACTGACAGCAATTGTTACACCATTTATTCCATGTCTAGCGCCTACATACATAAGTGTATAAACCTCTCCGATGTTACGGACCAGTCCACAAGAGACACTTGTAGACATGCGAAATATACCTTCCTACGTTTGAAGAGTGAAGCAAGTTCTTTAGTCTTTCCAGTTAGTGTTCCAACATTTATAGTAGCGAAGCGGACATTTAGGTTAAATTGTGGGACTAGCGTCGTTAGCCGAGCCCATCCGTGACTCGGTAGCCCTTGCACATTGTTCGCTGATGTAGGGCGATATGTCTGCGCGTCGTTTCGTGGCGATGCCCTATCCGTTATCCTCAAAGTATTATGTAACCTATCCATTTGCGGTCTTATAAATTTGGCGATATGTTTGGGTTAGTAAATTCAGTACCGATTGCCATCTGACGTACAAAAACCTACCCCTTTGAGGTAGGGATACCCCCAGGATAGTTGATGGTTCCGGGAACAAAAATTTCTTCCTGTACATAGCGATTGTCTGGTTATACCGCCAGAACTACGGTCGCCAGAGCCTCGTCCGTTTATCAGCAGGGTGTGACGCGAGCAGGTGAGATTGGCATTTTGGATGATAAAGATGTTTATTCCATACCCGCTACACCCCAAATACGAATTGGACTACTTCTAAATATTTCAAAAGGTAGTCCGATCGTTTATAATTTTTAATTTCCAATCTTTGACCACAAACGACCCCTAATGAATTCCATACCCCTTGCGATGCAGTAGGTCATTAAGAAGCAATTATCATGCATAAAAATACTTTAATGTTGTTAACACGTTTTGCTATTAAGGTGTTATGATTCAGTTAAATTTCACCACGCTATTTCAAATTAAATGGTACGTATAGTGAAATTGGCTTCAATGCTTAAGCTTTGTATTTTAATATATCTAAATTGCTGTTATTAGTATTAGCTTTAATTATATAAGATAGTAAAATAATATTGCATATGTACGGACGTATTGACTATAACAGCAACACTTTAACCCATGAAACGCACGCAATTTAGGATATTTTTTACTGCTGCATTTCGTTCCTTGATTTTAGATATTCGTATTTCTTCTCTTCCCTTCTTTCTTTCGAGGAGAGAGAGTTAGAGAGGTAGGGTAGGAGTGAGATAGAATGAGAACGGGAAAGACTTTTGGGAGAAGATCTTATCATTTTACTAGATGAGCTCGCGGTTACGCCCGCTTTATTTAGCTACTGTTCCGCTCCCATGGCTCGTAGTGTAATGTTATATAGCTTATAGCCTTCCTCAATAAATGGGCTATCTAACACCTATATTTCCAAATTAGATCAGTAGTTCCTGAGATTAGCGCGTTCAACCAAAAAAAATCTTTAGTTTTATACCTAATATTTTATTTTTATCTTTTTCTTTTATCTTGAAAAGACAACTCCCGCACTAGGGCTAAATCCTGTAAAACATACAACTAGCGGACACAATGAACACCCGGACTCGAAACAACAATATATGTTTAAATTATTAGTAAACTAGATTTCCTCGTTTGTATCACTGGCGCCTAGAGCTACATTAATATTGTTAGACGTGTGGCATTTTTGTCGTTCTTATCCATAAAATATTGAAGGAAAGTGTGCTTAGGTTTGTTTGCCCTTGTTCGACGCTAAACCTACAGTACGGCTTTTGATGCGACTTTGCAGTTTATACATCGGAATAACACATAGGCTACATGCCAGTTACGATAGCCGGGCAGAAAGCCACGGGCAGATTCTAATTTGTGTAGGTATTATATAAAGTTCTGGCGTTAATGACTGAATGGCAGGCAAACCACAGCCAAAAATACTCGGCCCAGGAAGCTGAAATTTGGCATGTATCGGTATCGTGTGGCTTGGGGACAGCAAGGGTGCACTAAGACAGGATTTCGCGAAATTCTAAAAAAAAGAAGAAACGATTAAAAATAATGCGCGAGCGTAACTGCGAGCATCCTCTTGTATTGCAACAAAAAGAAAAAGAATTGCTAATATTATTTGTGTAACGAAATTAAATGTATATTTACTTGTATACTTTTTAAATGTATACTACTAGACAATTCAATTGAAGCACAATGCTGGTAAGGCAATTAAAACATAAAAGTCATATATTCAAAATTTAAATTAATTGTTATAAATTCATGCATATTTTAATATTGCCGTGCCCTGACAGGGTTTCATGTTAACAACTATGTACACATGAAATGCAATAAATGATTTCATTTGATTTGAAAATTCTCACTGTAAATAGGTAACTACTCAATCTATTTCTATTATTGTTTTTATAACTAGAACGTAAAACAAAAAGCATGTCGTATATCTATTGTAATTTTAATCACCTTGGTTTTCGTGGAATGTAATTATCTTTTCTTTGTTTCAGCCTTCAATATTTATTATTCCTAAAACGTGATCTAGTATTGATAGCACTTAATCATTAGCGCTTAATCAGTCATTATTGAAACCTTGGATAGGTTTCAATAATGACTTTTACCTATCAATTAGGTGATATGCATGCCTATCATTACTGTAATATTAAAATAGATCTAAGTGTTTTTGCTGCCCTTATAACGGTGTCCCAAAATCAACGCTAGATTGGAACTGTTCAGAAAACACAGATTTTTGCCTTAGATAGTTTTTTTTTAAATCAAAGTACATAGAATATGACGTTATAAATACGTTGCAACACATTAGTCTAAACACTTCCACTGTTTTTCACAAAAAGTCTTGAATGTAAAAATTTGCTTCCTCGATGATAGTTACACAAATATAAGATTGGAATGATGATCTTCGAAATCAAAGCCATCGATGGCCGTCCAACGTGTTTGGTGACCAACTTATTTAATCGTAAATTTTTACTATCTTTTCTTGGGGAAATCTTTAATGTTCGTACAAACAAAGGAAGTTTATAATTAATTGTGGAATATTATTTAAAAATAAAGACACTTTTTAAATACTCCTAAGCCACCAGTTTCAAGAATTGCAGCTTGCAGCCGTGCAAAATGCGGCAAATTCAAATCTTACCATTTTCATACATTAATATAATTATGCATAGGTCTACGTCTAAATAATGTATAGTAGATTCGATCGTTTTTAAATAAGTTTGACATAATTGTGCTTAGAACAACATGGATTCTTAAAGGGAAAATCGACTACACGGTTTAACGGTAGTAGAGCCTTGCTGATTTCAGCATGAATGGGCCGGCTCGACCGGGGAAGTACTCGTACCCAGGAAATCGACGTAAAGTAACAGTAGGTACATAAACTGTTGCGTTCTGTTCGGTGACTGAGAGTACAAGAGGCCTTATCCCGTATTCTTTCTCCCTCATCCCACTCCTCATCCTATTCCCTTTCCCAACTCCGGCGGTAACGCACTTGTGACTCCTGTGGTGTTGCTTGTGTTCATGGGCGGCCGTAATTGCTTACCATCAGGCGATCTGTCTGCTCGTTTGCCGCCTATTACTATAAAAAAACACGAACTTTTGAGCTCATAAATAACATAGTCAATTGTGTAAATGCAAAGATACGTATGACAGCAATATTTTTTATATGAGCAGGGCTTTTGATCATGTGGGACATGATTTGTTAATCTAGAAATGTTTTCACTAGTAGTAGTTTCACTCATGCAGACATTACTTGTAACAAAATTAAGAGGTTTGTATATGTATTGTGGTGTTTAACAAAAAATTCAAATAAGTGTACAGCTCTCATGGCTTATCATTTATTTGTAGTATCTGCCCTTAGATATGGAATTGTGCTATGGGGTAATTCTGTGAATATAAATATAGCATTTATAGCTCAAAAACAGTGTATACGAGCCATTTGAATGGATCTCCATGGGAAACGTGTAAGCCTCTATTCCGACAGCTTTCATTGTTGACATGTATTTATATATGTAATGCGTATTTTTGTGAAAAATTATAGTGACTTGTTTAGTTTTAAGAAAGATTATTCAGATAACATGTATTGGGTGCATAGGGTTCCCACCAAGAACTTAGGGTCCCAAGCCAGGGTGCGGGGGACAGTTCTGTCCGTCCCTCGCAGTCGGGCGCGGTCGCGGGAGGAGAGGCGTGTCGGTGTTGCGTTGCCGCGCGCCCTGTCTCCCGCGACCAAATGGGGGCGCACCATCGTTGCGTCGCGGTGGGGCCGCAGAGGAAGAGGAGATGCGGTGTTGCGTTGCCGTCCTCCCTATCCTCTGCGGTCGCTGGGTGTTTTGGCGGCGGAGCCCAACACCTTCATCCGCCGCCAAGGGGGTTTTGTTCGGGGCCCGCCTGACCATCTGGCGGGCCAATACCCGTCGGGAAGTAGTGACGAATGCTTATGCGAATCCCTACTCTCCGAGACACGGTTACATGAAGAACACGGGTTGGTTTTTAGTCAGTACGAGTCTGACAGTCCCCTTCGTCCTTCCCCCGGGGCGGAGGGTCTCCATGAGGATTTTCCAACCCGACACCAAAAAAAAAAAGGTTCCCAAGCCAACCTCACCTGCAAGTGGTGCACCTGCCGATCAACGGACGAGGCTCTGGCAAACAAAATATCCCGATAAGCAGCAATAGGCTCGCCACCTATTACGTGGGATCAAAACACTGGCGAAAAGTGGGCGTTTAATATGCCTCTGCCTACCCCTTCGGGGAAACAGGCGTGAGTCTATATATATATGTATGTACATGTATTGAACATACACGTTATCTGAATAACCTTGTTCTACTACCAATACGAACGGAGATAAGTTGTCGTAATAGTTACGAAATAGGTGTACGCATTAACAATCATCTGCCTTATACAACTTGTAACTTGTCTCTTAATAGATTTAAAGGGCAATTGTTTTAATGGCTATCGAAAAAGGGTTTTCCTCTGTTAGTGAATATTTAAATTATAAATGTTGATATATTTTTCTTTGCAGAGCTTTTCCATATTTATTTATTTTTTGTAACTTCTGTGTAGTTATTTATTTTCTAACTTCATATTGAATTTGTATGTCATGAACTGAGAGGGCTAATGTGCTGGACTTATCTATACTTTACCACCATTGTACAGCCACATTTTGACAAATAAATTATTTGAATTTGAATATAAATATAATTACAACAATACACAAAGTTGTTGTAACGACAAACTAATTAAAGAGCCACAGGCAACACAATTGTTCACCTAAAATAGACATGCCTTAAATTAATTACTTTATGCTTCATACGTCAACCGCCGAACTAATTCGATCATGACGTTATTAGTTTATTGATCCATAGTTCTCACCGCAGAATGAACTCTCTCAATTTGTTCTGTAGTTCTCATTTTAACGTAAGCTTGGTGAAGAGACCTTGAGAGATCGCTGGAGATAATGGCCTTGTGAAATTGTGAAACCGACTGATTTACAAAAGAACGGTAGAGTAAAGCAACAGGTTATATATTTTGGGAGGTCATATAAAAAGCGATCACCTACCGCTTTTACATAACTTCATGCCTTTTATCCCCGAAGGGGTAGGCAGAGGTGTATTACACACCCACACTTCGCCAGTTATGTTTCGGTCCCAATGTAATAGGGGGCGAGCCTATTGCCACCTACCACGCACATCATTAAGATAGCGATAATTACTTACATCATTACCGTGATTTGAAGAGCAAATTGAGCTGTAGGTTCTAGTTCTTGTCTCAGGATAGGCATGATCAGACCTCTCAACGGCCTATAAGTACGGGACTCTATGAAAAAGGTCTTTAAGATTACCTGGACAGTGTTCGAATTCATTAATACTGAGTCTTACCTTGACGTGTCTTCCGTGTGCTGAGAAGAACCTGCTATCGGCACTGTACGTCACCAGGCCAACTGATAGCAGCAAGTAGTCCTTTCTTCTTATCCATGTCACCTACGGAAGGCATAGACTTATAGATTATAGAGAAAAAATTCATCTATCTGTATATCCAAACATCACGCGCTCATCGGGGTAGGTAGAGATTATGGAACGCCAAACGAGCCGGTTCAAACACACCTCATTTGCTTCTCCAACAATCAGTCACCTCATAACTCATAATTTGACCCATTCCAGTACGTCAAGTATTTTGTCGGCGGCGTACGCTCATCTTAGGCGTCTCCAAGCGACATCTCCATTCATTCTTACTCAACAAATTTCTTTCCTATTTCTACTTCGAAATACGTGTTCAGTGTATTTTAAGGACTGGACAGTAAATATGAAATGTATCTATTACTCCCGCCATTATCGACGCCGTAATCTAATTCAAATTAATAACCGTCAACCGTCAACATCATTCAAATAGTACGAAATTTACTTTTACAGCTCTATAACATGACTATGCATTGTTATTGTATGTGTGTGTGTGTGTGTGTGAATTCTATGTTTATAAAAAAGCAAAATTTTATGATTTAAGGCGCTGTCCTAAGCGACTGTTTTGGTAAATGAGGGGGTGAAGCAGGGGAGGTGAAGGGAGCTTAGCTCCGTCTACTGCGGGGCGCCCCCCTTCATTCTCGTCGCGTGCGGCCGTATTCTGGCGACATCCGTATTCCAATATTTCAAAATCGCAAGCAAAACGTTTTAGCATATTAAATTTAGATACTGATATTAAAATTTATATTACATATATCAATCTGTTTGTACAATATAGGCATAGCGCAATTGTTGTTCTCAGTGCAGCCATGAGCAAAACTGGTTTACATTAGACGTTATAGGTATTAAATGTTGACGAAAGTAGGTAAATACCTACGTGCCGTAAGATGATAAAAATAATTAAGTCAGTTCCATGTATGGAGAGGCCATTATTATGTTTGTTTTGTTTTTGTATAAAAATAGTGAAGCAGTTCATAGAATACCTACATCTAATTCCATTCCTGCCAGTTTTCAAATCTGTTTTGCAATAAATTGGCTGTGACATACGGGCGGACAGACAGACAGACATTGCGAATCTATAAGGGTTCCGTTTTTACAATGTTTGGCTACGGTACCCTAAAAAACACAATACTGTACACAATCTACTAAGCGCAAAAGCCGTATCTCAACTAAAGCGAGTTACGAGATAATTGAAGTTTAGTAAAAGTTGATTTCTTTTATTTATTTATGGATGTTTATTGTTATTATAGGTATAATTATTATGGCAAAGGTTTCGAAATACGTCGCCGTTTTTAGGGGTTGTGAGCGATTGGAGAGGGAGCAGGGGAGGTCTTGAAACCCCCCTCACCATTTTCACTTGCCGAAAATACTTGGGTTCCTCTGAAAAAAAAAATCTCCAAACATCGGTGTGTATGGCACTGCCAACTTCCACATTCATCACACTAGTTTAATAAACTAAGGTTGTCGGAGCCCTGCGAAGGGCTCCTATTTTCGGATTAAGGGTCAAAAGAGAACCTAACATAACCTATTATTTACTTATTACAGTCGCACCTAACCCAAGGCACTTGGAAGCAATGACGCACAAATTTGACATTAGCTGTCAATATGATCATTCCAAGATGACAGATTTGCGTTTCGTTTCACGTTTTTCACATAAAACCTAAAAATAACATTTGTAAAACTGTACTAAAGTATAAAAACTATGTTCCGTTTTGCATAATTGCCGAAGTATTTATGAAATTTTGGAAATTGTTTAAAAATATTTAGACGCAACTCCGGCAGCCAAAAAAGGAAAGGATTAAAACGAACTACCTTAAGCCCCCTACACTACCAATACCCTCAAATTCAGGCGACTCGTTTCGAAACCCAACCCATTATTATTTTTCAAAATAGATGAAACATCAAAAATATATGTGGATATACTTTATTCATGAGATACTGCTATGTCGCTTAGAAAATTATAGAATTAGAATTTGAGGTACTGCTATTTCGTTAGCTCTCGTCATACATGTTTGTATGGAAAAATATAAAAAATGTATTTCGCTTCAAATATGTGTTTTTTCAAAGAAAATAAATATTAAAAGATATTTATTTATATTCATTTATAATTTATTAACGAAATACAGAGTTTACAGCTCATCAAAAGTTAGCTGTCTGCTGCAACCCGGCAGGTTTTCTTTAATCTCATCGAATGTTAAAGGCAGTGTGTGAGGTGATAAGACTTATTATTTGCTGTTGTTCACGAGGCACAGTTTCATTTACTTTCCTTTTACGGCTTGGTATTGTAGAAATTTCAAGCACTGATGAAACATTTTCCTCTCCGTGATCTCGCAATGCCATCCCTTGAGCTTGACGAGAATCAACAATTTCAGGCAACTGCCAATTCATATAAAACGCCACAAGCTTCTCCCAGGAAACGTCATCTCTTTCTATAATTTCTATTTTTAGTGGTATACTTTCGCCACTCACACACACAGCAAATAAACACTTTTGTTTGCGTGTAACGTGGCGTTGCCCCTGAATTTGGTAATAACAATTACAATATTTGTTTAGACTAGTCAGTTCACTTTTTTATCATGTTTCCATATTTGTATTTTATTTGCTCTTTAACTATTCTCCAGGCCATTCTTATAGGCAACTTTAGAACATTAAATTTCCACAATCGTGTTTGGACCTATTAATCCATCTGGCGTGGCACCAATAATCGAATAATCCACAAGGCTCGATTGTTACATTTTCTTGCTTCGCCAGTTGTTGCAAAGCCAGTTGTTCATTTTAGATTCCATGCGCAACTGATTTTACATTGCAAATATTTTATTTGTACAATATATTTTTTACTAAGTTGGCTTTACTGCTGTTATCTCTTTTTTTTACCACTATACAAAAATTTCAATCTGTCAACATATTCTTACGCAATTCGAACCAGTCACTGCTATCCCTCTTGAAATTTTTGCTTATCACTACGGAATTTGAGTCAAATTTGTTAAAAAAATTGTTTGGCATTTCTTGGCTAGCTCTTGAACAGATAGATCGTGTTAGGAATAACTGAAGTCAAATGTGTGTAAGAACTGTTATCTTTAACTTCACTGTAATTACAATAATGATAATTAGTTACGTACTTTACTATTAAAAAAATACTATATCTTGTGTTATAGCAAACAGAGAAGTCACCTTCTTACTTATAAATTGAAAAGATTTTAGAAATTAAAAAGATATTAGATGTACTGAGACATACCTAATAGTTTATGAATAATCAAAGTTTTACCCGATGTACGTAAAAAGGTTTATGTTCAAAACACAATAATACAACATTCGTTACCGCTTGTGTGCGGATTGCGGAGCGCCATATTAGCGCTGTCATCATTATTGTTCGCCGTGGCGGCATCTTAGCGCTCCAGGCGCTCTGACAAGCTAATGAATTTGAAATATAGGTAAATAAAATGATTCGATTTTATGTTATTACTCTTTCAAAAATTGAAAACTGTGGCAGCTATGTATTGTGAGAATAATTTATATAATTATATTATGCATAATCGATAATATATAAGTAACATAGTTTGTCATAAAAGACTCTTATGAAAATAATTTGTGTAAAAATGTTACATATTTCATAATAACTTGGCCATGGATGAATTTCTATTTTATTACGACGCTTTCTTGTACAAATCCTTCGTAGAACTTCATTTCTATAATTGTCCATATTTTATTCTTCTAATTATATATTTATAAGCACAGAAACAATAACACATTAAACGCAACAAGAGTATAAACTTAGGTCCTAATGATATGTGCCCATAGTTACATGAAAAGCCTATTTGATTCAAAGTATTCAGTCTATAACATAAAACATGAAATTACGAACTCAAATCGGCGTATTATAATAACAAACAGGTTTACGTAAAATTTCGTGCAGCGGAGACGCAAGCGACATGACCTATCTCTCAAAGGGCTCACAGCCGAATGATGAGGTCTGGGCGGGGCGTAAACTAGCAACTGACACTCAGTACACCGCTTATGCTAATAAGGTTTAAATTGCTGAAGCGTTTGATATTGATGGGATCTACCGAGCGTCAAAATCATAGACGTTTGGCAGATTTTATTTCATTTTACAAAATATACACGTATAATATGAAAATGAATAGGGTAATTCTTTAGTTCATTAGATTTCCTACAATATTATCAAAAATAATATGACAGCTTACGATCAAAATATTGCAAACAGTGAGACGAAAGATTATTTTCTGCCTGGATTTTGTGATTTTTTTACCGTGATTCTATTTTACATACATGAAAAATTCTTTCATAAGTCTTTTGTTCAGACTTTTGACTTTAAGCTCTATTTTTTGCTAGTTTGTAATATGTACCGTTATGGCTAGATGCGCGACGAAAAATTAGGTGTTTCACGGCTTCTGAGGTATAAGAGCGCCTTAACGGATATTCACGTGCTAACTGACCCTTGACAGATTAAACAGAATAATTTACAACAGATTAGTAAAATCTTTTTTTAACGGCTACAGACAGTAACTTAATAAAAATAAAGCAGGTAGCTTTGTTATACAAGGATCTTACAATCAGTTTAAATGTACGTGGTAACTTTAAAAGTAACTCGTAAACTTTACGTGGGACCTAAAAATTCGTAGCGAAATGTGGGAATAATATTACACCTCTGCCTACCCTTTCGAGGATTACAGGCATGAGTCTATAAAAAATAAATATAAAAACTTTAAAACTGATTTGGTAATGTCAAGTAGATTTCAATTTAGCGAAGTGTGGCTGTGATATTGCTCTCTGAGAAGAATAGACGTGAGATGGTGTGAATTTTATTATTAGAGCTCTAGGGGATTCAGGATGAATGATGAATTATTACGAACAATTATTACGAACGTGTCAAGGGTTCCCAGTAATTGGAAAGGGTTTCTTATAGTTTTATCATATCATTGCTTTCATCAGGTAACTACATAGGCCTAAATTGACAAAACAAAAACATTTTGAAAAGGTTGTTTTTATTTACAATATATACCTACTAGTTATACTTTTTTCAAGTATTAGATATGGATATTTATTTATTTTATTTATTAAATCTTTATATACACAACGTATACAGCCGGACTTAATGCCATGGGCATTATCTCCCAGTGTACCTTAGATTGGTGCAGAGAGAAAAGAAGTAGGTGTAATATAACATAGATTTATTATATACTAACGTTAGATTGGCAATGGAGTCAGTAAAGTGAGACCAAAACAAGAAAACACTAGTGTGCGTGTAATGAGCTTCTATGCAAGACAAATAGTGTTGGGCATGGCTTGCCTAAACTATGATTATCGATAATATGGGCACGGTGTCATATTGCCCGATTTAAAGCATGATTGAAGTAGTGTCAATAACTGAGAGAAGATAATAATAAAACTACAGATAAAAACTATATTTTTTTTTATTTTCCACCAAATAAAACTAATTTTAAGTGAGTTTTGTTAGGTTTGTCCGTGTGGTGACGGATTAAGAATACGAATTGTCACCACCCCATATCATCCCGTGGGTGTCGTAAGAACCGACAGAGGGAGCATATTATGCAGAGAACAGCACTGTAAGAGAAGGAAATCTTGATACAAACCCTATACCAACCCAATTGGCCAGCGTGGTATAGTAGGCCAATTCCTCCTTTCAAAGGAGAGGCCTAGTCCAGTATTGGACTGTTAAAGGCTGATTATGATGATGGAAACTAATTTATTATTAGAATGTCGCAAACTGCTGTGGAAGTATTCTGCAGTTCTGCTTCATATTTTATTCTAATTGTTAAATAAATTTCAATTATTGCTTTTATTAGCAAGTATTTGTGATTAAATAATGCTGGTGAGTCATACATAATAATATTATTGTTAAGAACTTTGAAATGGTTTTTGCAAGACAAAAGGCAATCATTTACCAAAATTTTAAACATTAATTCGGTAACATTTTTTCCTTTCATACATCTACGGAACACTCGTTCAGATCGGACACCTATTTCATAAACAACTTGGGAAGGATAAAGAAGGCCACCTACATCCTTTTTATATATAAGTGAATATATTTTAATATCACCGTAATGTACATTAAGACAGGGTTCACATTTAATTTTCTTTACAATTTTTTTACCACATATCCACAAATATATTCAACAATGGACTTGATTATATTACCCATTCCTTCAGGCACCCACGGCATAGATGACACGAAATCAGAATCTTCATCGATTAACTGAACTTTGCAAACAGCGACATCCTGTGGTGCTATTATTGCACTAAACCCGGTTGTAGTATTAATCATGTTTATGGTACGTGATATCTGTGCGTTAAGAATACTAATTATCTCTAAATGCAAACAATTGGCTTTGTCGCTGATTTGCACTTCCACATGGCACACGAGTCGTTTATAGGCTGCTGTGAATTGTCCATAAATCCCCCTCAAGAGCGCACTGAACTAAAAAATGTTTCCAAATGGTCGCTTTACTCTTTGAGCGCCCCTATTAGAAAAACATTTTTCTTCAAAGTGATTGCTGCATATGGATGAATATTGTTTGGAAACCCAATCTTCTCTGTTTGTCATTTTTAGCCATTTTAATCGGACCTCATTATTTTGAGGAAATCTGAAATAAGTATTTTAATTTATTTTTATTATATTCATAACTACGACATTTGGATAGAGAACATAAAAGTAAATAATATTTATTTGTTAAATAACAGTATGGAAGGTATGCAACCTTTGTCAGTCAAGTTACAAATCAATATTTTCTTATCGATATGATTTGACATTACGTCAATCACTATGAAATTTAGCTTAGAAATAGTAAAAAATCACGTATTTTATATTATCTTTATTCTAATTATTTTGTTTTCAGAATAATAATATAAAAATTGTTATATTATAACGTATCCGTTTGTGCATATATTTCTTTTCAGAGTTGTAAAATAATGCAATGAGACCATTAAAACTTTCAACGGTACTTACGTATGTAATGAGTAATTCTGGGGATTTTCTCTCTTACACGAGTTACATACGGGTACTGCACACGTTACCATAATTTCTTTTGTATGTATAACACCTGGATTTCACTAATAAACACGTTATTTTGGAAAAATAAGCGAGTTTTGTACCGTTCACAATTAACGTTGGGCCAATACAGGCCAATAGCGTGTACGTGAATGGTCTCGCCTATCTATCTCACTCTAACATACTAGTTTCCATATTCTTTCTCTTTCGCATCACCGATCTATACGTTAGTATATAATAAATCTATGTAATATAATGAAAATGAATTTGAAATAGTTAGTTGTCTTCTTTAAAGTAAAAAAAAACAGACTGCACGGTTGGCGTAGTGGTTTAAGCGGCCGCCTCGCCAAGTGACACTGCGCTGAGTGTTGTGGGTTCGATTCCCACACGAGGCAACACTTTGTTTAATTCACAAATTGTTGTTTCGAGTCTGGGTGTTCATTGTGTCCGTTAGTTGTATGTTTGTAAAGTCCCCCGCGACACAGGATTTAGTCCTCATGCGGGATTTGTCTTTTTTTGAAAGTAAAAAAAATAACACAAATATTGTAGATCTAAAGATACATTCACATTAAAAATATACTATACACAAGAATATATATATATATATATATATATATATATATATATATATACGTATATTAGGTATATACATATTAAACAAATATTATAAAGTTAGGTTAGATAGTTCTTTTAAGAATAAGAGGCTAGCTTTAACAGTTTTAAATTTTGTGCTCGCTTTAACAATATGTTTGACCTTACACTTCAATGTCTCAGTCTCTACCAACTAAAGCATAGTATTTAAGTAAACGGAAGTAATTACATATTGGGTGGCATATGATGGAAGCAAATTATCACAAATTAATAAGCTATACACGTTAACAAGTAATTTTCGACTTAATTGCATGTTTTGGTTTTTTCGAAGGTTAGTTACGGAACTTAATGAGACACTTTTTAGACCGTGTTTTTTTATTTCTTCAATATTGAGACGTTTGGTGGCTCGTTTTAGATTGTTTGTAGTGATAGTAGAGCCTTGCTGATTTCGGCATGAATGGGCTACCTCGACCGGGGCATTACTAGGCTCTCACAGAATATCGACGTAAAGAAACCTATAACGTTGGGTTTTGTTAGGTGAGTGATGGAGGCTTCATTACCTATTCCTTCTCCCTCATACCACCAATCCTTCTATCCCTTTTCCCATTCCAAAGGGCTGCAATTCACACGCACAGAGGATCCTCTGGAGTTGTTTGTGTCTATGGGCAGTGGTAATAGCTTAACATCAGTCGATTCGACTAATCGTTTGTCGCATAATACATAAAACAAATATTCATAAACATTACTCGTTGTCTTTATACAATTCACGAATTTCCCGGACGTGAATATTCTACCCGTATACTTCGTTACGTCACCTCATATTTCAGTCTTTCACTCCGTCAAACTTTCCCTCATTTGGCAAGCACTCGCCATTTGGCAAGTTCAGAAATACTACCATTACGTAATATTAACACAAGCCTTTTATATTACAGCAATCGTTTACTAAATGAGGAGGAAGTTGGAGGTTCCAAGGCTAACACAGTGCGATATAGTCGACACTATCGTCTGACGGCTGGTCCAATGTTTGATCGATTTTATACGGTAGTAGAGCCTTGCTGATTTTAGCATGAATGGGTCGGCCTTGACCGGGGTAGTACTACCCTCTCACAGAAAATCGACGTAAAGTAACAGTACCTAAACTGTTGCGTTTCGTTCGGTGAGTGAGAGTGCCGGCGGCCCTATCCCCTATTCCTTCTACCTTATCCCACTCCTCATGCTAACCCTTTTCCCAACCCGAAGCGGCAACGCACTTTTGACTCCTGTGGTGTTGCTTGTGTCCATGGGCGGCTATAATTGCTTACCATCAGGCGATTCGTCTGTTCGTTTGCCGCCTATTATAAAAAAAACTATCCATGGATTTGGAGATTATAGATACGGCATAACCTCTTTACAAAATATGTTTGTCAAATATGTATCTCTAATATGCTCTCTCAAGGCACGGGGCAAACGATAATTAACAATTTAATACGCACATACTTCCGAAAAGTTAGTGGAGCGTGCCATGGATTCGAACCCGATACTCTCTGCATGGCAATATGTTTTTATCTAGGTACCTACACTAAGCTTCCGCTGCCTACTAGTTACTAGACAATGGATTAGTTTACTTATATACTTAGTTTTTAAATAAATACATATCATACATAGAAAATACTGGTGGGATTTGTCTTAAATAAGGCGTACATTTATATATTCTACTGTGTATAAAATCTCATTTACCTTTAAATACCTTCGGTTTAGTGAGTATATATATCGTGTGGTATTCCCAATTAAAGGATGAACTTACGTCCGTAACGTACGTACTTAAGTTTTAAACATCAGGTATGAAATATCAGCTCTGCGTAGGTTTCAATGTTAAAGAGAATAACAACATTAATTAAGTGTAATGTGTGATAGACTAGAGAGGCATATCAGCTAAATAAATATAACAGGTATCATAAGACCAGTCTGTCACTGTTACAAAACAACTGAAATAACAGTTCCTACTCCTTGCAACAGTGACTAGCAAAACCGGTTCTCTATTCATGCATATGACATATATCTGTGTTTGAATAAGGTAGAGACTGTTACAGTTACAGATTCAACAGACAGAACAGTTTTTATTTGCGTTTTTAATTTGTAACTATCGCTTGCCCCATGCCTCAGAGTCAAGTTAAACGTTCCTGGCTGTCATCATAGAGCATAGATATTTACATAGAGGCGCATTTCTTGTGGGCGCTCTGTAGACAAACTTTCTGTGACCCATTTTGTCAATTTGTCGCTTGGCGGCGTGGCAGTCGTACTGTGACAGCTGTATCTACGAGTGCAAGAGAGACGAACGTTTCTCCTGTCTATCTTAACTACGAGAGCAAGAGAGACGGAGAACGACGCCAGCGCCGCCAACGGCGCCACCTACGAACTACACTGACGTGTCGTCAACACGCCAATTGAAATCGGCACACGAAATTCTTAAGAAATGAGCTTCTATTATAAATCTGTATTCATTGCTGTCATGAAGATCTTTGACAGTCTTAAGGGGGAGTCAGTACCCTCAAATAAACTGATACTGGTCTAACCCACGGAATATACCTATTTTGACGATAAATTAACCGGGTACGCGAAGAAGTTCCCTCAGGATGCGGATGAAAACCGTGGGAAACTGGTAGTGTATTATAAAATGCACTTATATCTACTTACAGTTGACGCAAGAAGCACCTACATTTAATAATTCTTGACAGAAATATAAACAAACATCTTCTATCTACGTCGCTTCATAATGTGACGGCCGGCGTCATGTCAAAATTGTCATCACTACGGTTGCCAAGGACTACTGACGTCTACACGACAAACTAGCCAGTCGTCAAACACAATAATTAGCAAAGAGGTTTGAAGACTATTTTATTATTTGGAAATGTCAGTTTTTAGTTTGATTACGTATACACTCTGTCAAGTGTTCGCCAAATTCACCAGTCATTGTCAACAAGGCGATGGCCGTGCGGAGAGCACATTCCGTTCTCGTTCTGAGGGCGTGGGTTCAAATCCCAGTCATAACAGTTATGTGGATTATGGTTATTATGAAATTTGGAAAATGTTTATGAATATTTGGCAAATATTTAAAAAAAAATTTTTTTTCCTATTTATTGCTGCCCACATATTTATATATACTAGCAAAATATAATATATTTCCATAAAACAATTAACAATTGGAGATTATTGATATATATAAGACTTAAAATTATTAATTAGTTTTATTAAATAATTTTAAGTCTTATAAATATCTATAATCTCCAATTGTTAATTGTTTTATGGAAATAAATTATATTTTGCTAAAATATTATTTAAATATTTCGAGTAAAAATTAGAAAATTCTAGAAACTTCAGGCAGAAATGGAAAGGTTAAAAAGAGACCGGAGATGGAAATACAATTGAATAATGAAATGACAATCGAAATTTGTGGATCTAGAACATTCCTAGGTGTATATAAGGCGGTGTAGACGCGCTGAGCGCCAGTTTAAGTTGAGAAGTGGTAAAGTGGAGAAGATAAGAAAGAAGTAAAAGGAAGAAAGAAGTAGTAGTGAAATAAAGTGAAGTGAAAAGTAAAGTGCAGTGAAGTGCAGTGACGTGCAGTGAAGTGCAGTGCAAAAGACGTTAGTGTTGGTGCTGTCCGCGACGAAATCGAACGACGCATCGTGTGTGGGAAGTCGAATAAAGTGTCATCAGTGCTACTCGGTGTTTCCTTCCAATCCCGTTACCCCGTCCGTAACACTATCCTTTTGGGTTGCAGAGATGAGACGGCACTCGCTCTGTGGAAAAGTTGATATTCTGTCATATCTGGTTAGACTAGTTAGTGGACCTCGGGCTCCAAGGCGTGTAAGTTTGGATGCAACCGGGTTAACGCTAAGACGATGATAAGAACAGTTGTTATTTATGATAAGAGTGATCGCAAATAACACATAGTATAAAATAACAGCCAGTTATTTTATAACAGATATTTGGAACTGTTATTTTTGTGTAACAGTGACAGATGGAACAGATATGCGAATTTACCTGTTACGACTCACTCCTAGTAAGTGTGGGTGTAATTAATGTGCTGTAACCTAATAATATACAAACAATATCTGTTCCATTAGCTAACAGTTGTAGGTGGTGACAAAATTAGAACCAATTATGGAACCACAATTAGACACAAGCCATAATTTTGGTTGTTCATTCACTCAAATAAATTTATAATATTTTGCTGTTTTATCTATATTAATAGTATGAAGTTGTAGATTTTGTTTGTTTGGTTGAACTTCAATAACAACTGTTTGATTTGCAAAAATATTTTTGTGCTGAATAGTTTTTTTTATTGGCAGGCAAAAGGCTTTATAATATCACGCTATGAATCTTAGAAGCCGGGCATTTTCCAAAAATATCACAGGTCCACATTTAGTTATCATATAAAAGTTTACGGAGACGAAATTGAAAATTAACTGTCTAACTTAGTTTCACAATATTTCCGTGTAGTTTTAAATGACATGGAGAAGTGCCAACTTAAAATGCGTCGCTATGAGCATCAACTCACTATAAAGTTTTGTTTGAAAGTTACGACCCGGTTACGACTTACAGCGGCGATGTTACAAGGTGCGCTTTACTCCACCGCGGCCACACGCCGCAGCCGATGTCGCGTCAGAGTAAACGCGCCTTGTATATCGAAATTGCTGCCGCTGCCGCCCGCTGCTGTAGGTCGTGACTGGGCCGTTAGTTAGTCTTCCTTAATTGCTCTTATTTTGGTTTAGAAAAATACAGCAATATTTTTATTTTAGTTTAATGACTAAATGTCAAGTAATGAAGTAAAAAATAAAAGTAGACGCATGACGTCACAATGCCCCCAGCATTGTGACGTCATGCGTCTACTTTTATTGCTAAACACAAAAAATCTTATCCGAAGCTAATAATTAATATGTCTGGTTTGTTTCTAACTTACATCATTGCTTGAATTTTTACAGTTCGTAATCATAGACTCAGTTGCTGGTAAAAATAATAAAGATGGGTTTTACATTTATTTTCGACTAGAGGTTGACCGCAGCTACGCCCGCACAATGTGTTTTAATTTTACCATTTCTGCCCGATCCCGTCCTAATTTCCGGAAATACCTCCTTAATGCACCATTACCGTATCAAAGGAATATTTATAAATACATGCCAAGTTTCAGTTTCTTGCGCACAATAGTTTTGGTTGATCGTCTACTAATATATAAAGCTGAAGAGTTCGTTTGTTTGATTGAACGCTCTTATCTCAGGAACTACTTGTCTGATTTGAGAAAATCTTTCAGTGTTAGATAGCCCATTTATTGAGGAAGGCTAAAAGCTAAATAACATCACGCTATGAGCCACGGCAGCGGAGCTGTAGCCTTAAATAACTCGGGTCATCTAGTTTTATATATACTTACATACATACATATCGTCACGCCTTTTATCCCCGAAGGGGTAGGCAGAGGTGTATTTCTACACCCACTTTTCGCCAGATATAGTTTAGTCCCACGTAATAGGGGGCGAGCCTATTGCCGTACCGGGCACATTTCTAGACTTCGTGCTGCTACTGAGAATTTCGTGACCGAAAAACCCAATAACACTGCCCGACCCAGGAATCGAACCCGGGACCTCCCGATCCCACGCGCACATATATATGTGCGCGTGGGATCGGGAGGTCCCGGGTTCGATTGGCACGAGACCAACGAGGCAGTCGTATAGGGTTTGATGTCGAGTTTTCCGTCTCTACGCAAATATGGTATTTGCATCGTGTTATCCCTTAGTCGCCTCTTACGACACCCACGGGAAGATAGGGGGTGGTGACACTTGTATTCTATGCCGCCAACCACACGTTTTATATATGTATTAAGATATTTTTAAATTTAGTTTTCCATTCAATTGTTGCTTAGTTACATTATAATGATTTAGTCCTATCGATGGGCTCAATGTAACGTAATCATAATCATAATCGTTTATTTGCGTAAAGTTGGTACAATATGGATCTTAATAATGTTAACAGTGTTCATGCAACTTCAGCCAAAAAGTGACATGCAAATAGTGTTTGTGTAACAGGTAGTGTAGCAGTAAATAATACCATTATAACAAAATGTCGACAAACTCAATGATGTAAACAAGGAATGCAAGTACCTAATAACAATTGTGAATAAATGTGATTGATTGTAATTATATAACATTATTATTAATTACCTGCGAATTATATCAGTAGGCAATACAATGTCAATGTATGATATAAAAAGAAATGTCAGAATAAAATAAGAAATTATAACAAATTATCAATACAAACAATGTCAATATAGAATATTATTATGTACATACAGGTCAATTCAACAAATTTATTAAAATATTAACAATAAATTAATCAAAATATCAAATGTCCACTTAATATTAATTGAATTTTAATTGAAATTAATGAGCAGGCAGGTACTTCTTATATAGCTTTTTTACTCATAAAATCAGAAACCGTATAGAAACATTGATCTAATAATCATTTCTTTAACTTAAAGCTGAACATAATTAGCAGGTAGACTCTTTATACTGTTTGGTATATTGTTATATATACGCCCACACATTACATAACATTTTTTTTGATACAGTGTAGTCTTGGGTATGTTTGGCAAAACAATTCTTTCAGGATTCCTAGTGTTTCTAGGGTAAAGATCCTGAGCCACCGTAAAAATATTTTATATTGTTTTACAAACTTTGCTGCCTCTAAAATGTATAAGCTAGGTAAAGTTAGTAACTTCAACTTCGAAAATACGGGTTTGCATGATTCCCAAGGAGGAATCCCAACAATAGCCCTCACGCATTTTTTTTGTGTAATAAAGACCCTATTAAAGTCTGTGGAATTACCCCAAAGTATAAGGCCATAACGCAATATTGACTCAACGTAGCCGTGGTATGCTTTGAGGACTGTCTTTTCATTGGCACTAGTATGCAATTTATATAAGACATAGACGAATTTATTAAGTTTGTTGCACACTTGGTTAACATGTGATTTCCAATTACAATATCGGTCTATCATTATACCTAGAAACAATGTTTCATCAGCTTCCTTTAGATGACATCCGTCACAGTTTATGTTAATTAATTCTGTTTTTTTACCATATGTGCTGAAATGTATAAATTTAGTTTTTGTTAGATTAAGCTGTAGGTTGTTTTGTTTGAGCCATGAAATAATGGATTCAATTGTTGTAATGATGTCAAGAGTAAAATTATTATGAATGTCAGTTTTGGAAGAAATTAATATAGATAAATCGTCTGCAAATAAGTTACACGGATTGTTTGAGATGTCTGGAAGGTCATTGATATACATTATAAATAACAGAGGTCCAAGAATGCTGCCCTGGGGCACGCCACACGTTATAGGTTTATAGTTGGATCTAGTTGCCTCTAAGTTATTTTTGTTATCCAGGTTCATGATTTCAACACTTTGCAATCTCTCATTTAGATAGGTTTTGAACCAGTTTAGTGCTGGACCTCGGATACCATATTTTTTTAATTTGTCTAACAGGAGTTTATGCGAGACAAAATCGAATTCCCTGGTCATATTGAAGAAAATTGCTACCACTGACTTGCCATTGTCAAGCTGATCAACTATATTTTTTATAAAAGTAAAACAGGCTAGTGTAGTCGACTTTCTTTTTTGGTACCCATACTGTTCAGCCTTAAGAATGTTATGCTTTTCTATAAAAGCCAATAGCCGCTTATACATAGCAATTTCAAAGAGCTTAGAAATCACAGAAATCAAGGCTATCGGTCTATAATTTTTCTTGTTGGTCACATCTCCTTTTTTCTTATGGATTGGTTTTACAATTACTTGTTTTAACAAGTTAGGGAAGCAGCCCTCCACAAAAGATAAATTAATTAAATGGGTGAGTACTGGCGTAAGTTCATATGAGCATGACTTCAGTATTTTTGTGGCAAAGTTGTCACAACCGACGGAATTTGTGTCTTTTAAAGATAAAATTATTCTTTGTACCTCCTCATGGTTGTATGGTCTCAAGAAAATACTGCTACAAATAGAAGACCTGAGTGTATTATTTAAGGGATGCGTGTGCTTATTGTTTATGTTGGTCCAATATTCATTAAATGTTTCAGCTATGGCTTGTGGAGAAAATATGTCAGTATTATCTTCATGTATTTTTTCAATAAAGTTTAAGTGACTAACAGTTGTAGACTCTTGTTTGATTATTTGCCATGACGTTTTACAAATATTTTTTGTATTTTTCATAAGATTATTTGCAACGTTAATTTTTGCTCGTGCGATACATTTTTTTAAGAGTTTGTTGAATGATGAATATAATTTCTTATTTTTATAACTTTTTCTTTATAAAATTTGTAACGTAAGAGTCTTTTTGTTTTACAACTTATACGGAGACCTTTAGTTATCCATTGTTGCTGTTTAGTCTTTGTTGATATCTTAGCCTTGATAATAGGAAAGCACAAACCATAAATTAATAACAGAAGTTCTTGAAAATGAAAATAAGCCCTGTCAACATGATTTTTAGACTTTTTTAATATTTACTACCTTTGTAGTAGTAAATATTAAAAAAGAATTACTACACAGCCTTTGAAGGTCCGCTGTTGGACGTAACCTTCTCCTTATGAGCGTCCCAATAGAAATCTCAATCAATGGGAAGATTTGGCCAAGATACACAAGATTTGTTGAGATTTTCATCTCCTCTTTTCCCAAAGAAACTAAATATATTGGCTTGCATTTTTCTTCAAAGGTTCAAGAATAATTATTCTGAAATGTTATGATTAGCTTTTGCCTGTACCCATGATGATTCACAGCAGTAAAGTGACCATCAGGGCCTCGTCACTTTTTTTTACTTTATATAGGCTCACGTTTGATCACTATCATGCCTGATGGTAACCACTGATGCAATCTTGGATGTATCACGCTTACCTAGAAGATGCCTATTTCTCAACGGAATTAGGAGCTCGATTTGGGCGGACCGTGAGAATGTAGGAAGCAAGGAATAAGACTCTACTCGCTAAAGCTATCGCAGTTTTCGTCTATAAGGCAAAGGCACAGGTACTGCATTATTATAACGTGCGTGAACCCGTTTGAGCTTCGTCAAGGCAGTTGCCGTCTATTTCTCACTTGAATCAAATTTTAGATTCGTATGAATCTAAAATTTGATTCATGCTTTTGATCTAGCAAATAACTTAATCGTATTGAATTCGGCCATATTTCAATTTGCAATATTTTGAAGCACGATATCTTTAATAAGATAAGATCTAAATTGGAACAATGTGATGGGTTTTCAACAAGTATCGTATAATCCAATCAATTACAGCATATTTTAAAAAAGGTTTACTACATTATCCCCTTAATAAGAGACAAATTGAAATACGAAATTTCTTGAAACATGTAAAATCGTATTATTGAGAAACGATTTCAAATAAGAAGATAGTTATAAATTGAAATCGTAAAATAAGCTCAATTTTTGATAAAGATTAAATATTAAGGCATAAATAATAAAAAATACACTTATAATCATGCTTTAAATGGCAAAAATAGACGTCGGTAATATACAGTCATGAATTTTATAAGATAAAATATAATTCAGAGTTTGACGTTACATTATAAGAGGTCCATAGGTACTATTAGCAATTTCGGTTATAAATTTTCCTGACATGTATCGTATCAAAAGACAGAATGTCGATAAACTCAATACGATACCAAATTTGACATTATTGATATACAATCAATAGTGTTAGATTTGGCACACGTCCTATTCTAAGTAATTATAATTGTCAGTTGCGAGTTTTTGGTTCTGATGACAACTAAGACGACACTTTTATCGTATTTTATCTCACAGACAGCTGCTACAATTTCGCAGACGGTATCGTGACCTATTCTGTCACTTATTCGATAACTTAGATTTTTGGTGTCAAATTTATATATGTCGGACACCAAACTACTTTCAACAGACGTTTGGAGAACTTTGGACAATGAAGGTATGGTAGGTATAATAATATTCTTAACTCCAGGATTTAGAATAATTTATTAGTAATTTAGTGCTGTTTATATACAAAATGTACAACTAGGCTGAGCCAATCTAAATGCAGATAAATAGAAATGTAAAATGTTCAAAACAATCAACCAATTAATTTAAAGTACAATCGGCCAATAATATTTGAGTTGAGTTTACGTAAGTAATCCGCCAGGTGGTTCATACGTCGCGCGAGCGTTTTCCCGCGCAAACAGGAAAGTACTTATACTGGTGCCATAAGCGCGGCGGCTCATTTGCCGGTCACCCGTCGGGCGAAGACGTCGTGCGTTCGCGCGTCAGCTGGCACAGCGGCCGTCGACGTAATAATATTTGCAGAGCGAAGATTTCTTGAAGTCGTCAGCATGTGTATCTTCGAGTTCGCAAGAGAACTCTTCTTGTTTCTAATTAACGTTGCAAAAGTCTATAAAACTGTTCTTTTCAGAACAACAACAAAAGTCCTTGAACAGTCCTTGTCAGGACTATTATTACTGTTTCTATCTAAGCACTTAAGTCCTTTTCAGGGCTGTGTGTATCCATGTTTCTATTTACATATCACAAAATTCACTGTAGGAACTGCTAGGTATAGGATAGCTACAGTACTCCCCTTCAAGCGAAGCGTACCGGCAGCTTGATGGTGCGACCGGAATGTGTTGTTTTGATGTCCGTTTGCGGCGGCGGCGTCGGCGTCGTAGAGTTCGCCGGCGCAGGTACTTGTTGTTTGGTAAGGTTATAATGCGGTAAGGTAACTTCGGTATCCTTGGTAACGGTAAGGTTATTGGTTTTCTGGGTAATGGTAATGTTGCTTGAAGGTAATGTGTTGTTATGGTTTGCTGGTAAAGTATCACTATCTTCTAATACGACGTAAGCAGGTTTCAGTCGATCGATTGAAATGTTTGCTTGTCGGTCCGGTAATTGTACACAATACACTTTGTCTGTTCGGTTTATAACCTTGTAGGGTCCTTCGTAGGGTGTCTGTAGTGGCTTACGAACTGAATCTACTTGAACGAACACGTGACTGCAATTGAGTAGGTCTTTATGCACGAAAATATTTCTATTATTATTATGATGCTCGGTAAATGCTTGAGGTTTGTTGCTATGAATGATTTCACGTAGCTTCTCGACGTAGGTATAATCCATAGCTGTAGGTGTGAATGCGCTTGATGTGAAAAAGTCTCCTGGTAGGCGTAAAATGCATCCGTAGGTTAATTCAGCGGGACTCACGCTGGTGTCAGTGCGCAGGGCGGCGCGTAATCCCAATAATATTGTAGGTATTTCGTCAATCCACGAGCGCGTGTCGGTGAGCTTTGCGCGTAATGCATTTTTGAGTGAGCGATGCCAACGTTCGATGATTCCGTTGCTTTGCGGGTGGTAAGGAGTAGTTCGATTTTTCTTGATACCTTAGTTTCATGAGGTTTTGAAATAGTTGGCTCTCGAACTGTCGACCTTGATCTGATGTTAGTGTAGCCGGGCATCCGAAGCGAGATATCCAATGTTGATAGACGATGTTCGCTATTCGATCAGCTGTTATTTCCTCTGTAGGTACGGCCTCAGGCCATCTCGTAAAACGGTCAATCATAGTTACGAGATATCGATGACCTTGAACAGTTGTAGGTAGCGGTCCAACAATGTCTATGTGTACGTGTTGAAAACGATCGGTTGGCGGGAAAGATGCGATGCTTGAATGGGTGTGACGATGTATCTTGCTTTTCTGACATTGAATACAGGTTCGCATCCAGCAGCTGATATCTGCATTCATTGAAGGCCAGAAGTATTTCTGTGCTGTGAGCATGCGAGTTGTACGGGTACTAGGATGACTTATGTTGTGAACATTGTTGAAAACTTCTTTTCTGTATGGCTCGGGGATGTATGGGCGAATACTTGACGTAGATGTTTCGCAATATAGTTCGATGTCAGTATTAGGTATTGTTATTTTCTTGAGCGCGAGGTGATCGTCGCGTAGTAGTTGTTGTATAGTGCTGTCTCTTTCTTGCGCTGTTGCTATGTCGTTGTAGTTGATAACGGACGGGCAAGTTATGGTTGCTATGCGACTGAGGGCGTCTGCGACGATATTTTGTTTACCACTTACGTGCCTTATATCGGTGGAGAAAGCGGAAATGAATAATAATTGCCTCGTTCGCTTCGGTGTCTCGGTGGTGGAGTTGATCTTGCTCATTGCGAATGTTAGCGGCTTATGATCGGTGAATATAATGAGATGACGTCCTTCGAAAATTTTTCGGAAATGTTTGACGGCCATGTAAATAGCTAGTAATTGTCGATCGTAGGTACGTACTTCAGTTACGCGTCGTTGAATTTCTTAGAGAAGTATCCGAGCGGCTGCCATGTTTCGTTTGCGTATTGTTGAATTACGGCACCGGCTGATGTGTCCGATGCGTCACAGAATAGCGCGAGTGTTGCGTGGTGAGATGGATGAGCAAGTAAAGCTGCGGTGATGATGCTTGCTTTACATTGTTCAAAGGCTTGCGTTGCTTCGTCGGACAATGTGATTGCAGTTTTATCTCGTTTCTTTACGTTATGTAGGTATGAATTCAATGGTGCTTGTAGTGAGGCGGCGTTGGGAATGTGATCGCGGTAGAAATTTAACATTCCTAGGAATCTCCGTAGTTATTCTATTGTCTTGGGTTTGGGGTAATCAGTGATAGCTTTGATCTTCTGTTCGGGAGGCTTGATGCCATCTTTTGATACATGATAACCGAGAAACTGAACTTCGGACTTGCCTAGGTTGCATTTAGCGGGGTTGATTGTGATACCATGTTCTTCTTATCTCTTGAGGACGGTGTGGAGGTGTTCTCGATGCTGGGTCTCGTGTTCCGAAGCGATTAGTATATCATCTATGAATGGATATACAAAATCTAGTCCTAGCAGTACTTCGTGAATGTAACGTTGAAACGTTTGTCCTGCGTTCTTCAAACCGGGACACATTCGCGGGAATTCAAATAAACCCATTGGTGTGATAATAGCGGTTTTCTCGATGTCCTCTTCTCTTATGCTCAGTTGTTGATAGGCTCAGTTGAAGTCTATTGTTGAGAAGATAGTCTTGCCTGAGAGATGATGTGTGAAATCTTTGACGCGTGGAACGGGATAGCGATCGGGTTTTGTGATAGCGTTGAGTCACCGATAGTCTCCGCAGACTCGAATGTCACCATTTTTCTTCGGGACGATGTGAAGCGGTGATAACCATGGACTCTTGCTTGGCCTGCATAACCCTTGTTCAATCATATTTTCAAACTCTTTCTTCACGATTTCATATCGGTGCAGTGGTATGGGGCGAGCGCGGCTATGTATTGGTGGGCCTTCTGTTTCAATGTAGTGTTGCACGTTGATAGAAGAGCTTAACTGCATTGAAGTAAGACGTGTGATGCCGGGATATTGCGCCAAAATGTCGTGATACGACTGTGACTTGTGATGGTGTATACTGTAGGCATGTTTGAAATGCGAACTGGGGGGGGTGACGCCGTCGATCAATCTTCTGTTTTTCAAATCGACGATAAGTTGGTGATGTTTGAGAAAGTCAGCGCCGAGTATAGGTCTTGAAACGTCGGCGACAATGAACTTCCATTTGTATGGGCGTCGTAGGTTGAAGTCGAGCGTTAATGTTTTCTCACCGTACGTAGCTATAGTTGTGTTGTTAGCCGCATATAGTTGGAACGATAGTGGCGTTGCGACTTGTCCTTTTTTTCTAGGTAGTACGGATATGTTCGCCCCCGTGTCGACCAGGAAAGATATGTTGGAGTTACGATCTGTTATGTATAGGCGGTGTGAGTTTTCGTGAACGCCAGAGTCCGCCTCCGCTAACGTTCGGCCTAGTTTTCCGACTTCTTATTGAATGTGCAAGGTGACGTGCAGCGTCGAGCTTGTTCTTTGAAACGTCGATGATAATAGCAGAAAGGTGATGGTGATGAGTCTCGACTGCGTTGTTGCGATGGACTTCGGTTGTAAGACGGGTAGCAGTTGCGGCGGTAATCGTTGTATTGGCTGTGTGGTGATCTTGATTTCAATTCGGCTATTTCTAATGATAACTTGCGTAGTTCGGTGACAAGGAATTGTAGGTCGGCCGTTTGAGTTGGTGGTGATGTTGATGAGGTTGTCGTTTGGACGGCTGAGATGTGAGGTGCAGCTGGTGGTGTCTGTTCAAGAATTTTGTCGGCGAGTAGCGCTAATTCTTCTAACGACGTCTTGGTTGCGAAGGTTTCGCTGACGGCAAGCACAGAACGTATGTGTGGTGGAAGGTGGTTGGTCCACATGAGTCGCAGCGTACTGTCTGGAACTTTGTTGGTAGCGAGGTTTCTCATACACCGGAGTAGTTGGGTCGGCTTCTGGTCGCCGAGTTCCATCTCCGACAGCAGTTTTTGGAACTGGCGGCTGTCAGACTCCTCATAGGCATCTGCCTATACAGACCAGACCAGTACAAGGCGATTAAAGAACGTCTCATATCTATGAGACGTTCTCTAATCGCCTTGTACTGGTCTTGCTCTGGTGGGTTGTATAGAATGTCGGTGATCTGCTCGATGTCTTGGCGTTCCAGCTGTGCGATTACCATCTGAGCGAGCTGGGCTTGGCTTTTCTTCAGGTCGTTGGTGGCGGCTTCGAAGCTGATAAACCACAGACGTGGTCGTTCACGCCAGAATGGTGGGATACGCATGGTTAGCGATATGCCACCAATTTCAGCTTGAGTGACGGTGTTGATTGAGGTAGAGTTGAATGAGCTGGCCGGGACAGAATTTTCTTGCTGTTGTGACATGTTGAGAGTTATGGAGCAGGGATTCGTCGACTATGCTGGTTCTATGGTTGAATGAAGAATATTGCGGTTTTTCGGTGGCTTGATGGGCAGAGCTTTTCCGTTCTTGATTTGTACTTCTTCTTGTGTTCCGGAGAGGGTCACCACTTAGGACAACACAATGAAACAATTAAGGAGACAATGAAGGTATGGTAGGTATAATAATATTCTTGACTCCAGGATTCAGAATAATTTATTTGTAATTTAGTGCTGTTTATATACAAAATGTACAACTAGGCTGAGCGAATCTAAATGCAGATAAATAGAAATGTAAAATGTTCAAAACAATCAACCAATTAATTTAAAGTACAATCGGCCAATAATATTTGAGTTGAGTTTACGTAAGTAATCCACCAGGTGGTTCATACGTCGCGCGAGCGTTTTCCCGCGCAAACAGGAAAGTACTTATACTGGTGCCATAAGCGCGGCGGCTCATTTGCCGGTCACCCGTCGGGCGAAGACGTCGTGCGTTCGCGCGTCAGCTGGCACAGCGGGCGTCGACGTAATAATATTTGCAGAGCGAAGATTTTTTGAAGTCGTCAGCGTGTGTATCTTCGAGTTCGCAAGAAAACTCTTCTTGTTTCTATTTAACGTGCAAAAGTCTATAAAACTGTTCTTTTCAGAACAACAACAAAAGTCCTTGAACAGTCCTTGTCAGGACTATTATCACTGTTTCTATTTAAGTACTTAAGTCCTTTTCAGGGCTGTGTGTATCCATGTTTCTATTTACATATCACAAAAGTCACTGTAGGCACTGCTAGGTATAGGATAGCTACAGACGTATAGATACTTTTTTACTATAGGTCAGTGGTATAAAATAAAAATGAATCATAATAATGTAATTTATCACAATATCTATTCTAATTTTTCAGTGTCAATGTTCCAGTTCTTGGCACTTGTGAGATTAAGCTATCGTGAGATTAGATACACTTATTGAAGTATTGAATAGATCGAATGTTACCTATAATAATAGTGCATTTATCGACCAATTTGGTGGCATTCAATAAACGCCATGTACATTTCAAATTTTTTTTTTATGAATAACCTATAAAATTAAAAAAAAATGTTACCCATGTCTATTTATCTGTATACATTTTAGCTTATAATCATATTTATCATAGCATATTTAAAACAAAGAGAAACCGCATTGCACCGTTTTATTAGGAACAAGCCATTTTAGATCGGGGGTTATAAATGTAGCAAACTTGATTTTATTCTTCTTTTTTGCTTATTTTAATATATACTTTAGACTTTATTTTGAAACTTAACTTAGTAATATTCTAATGAGCAGTATAGTAGCAGTTTTCATCTATTAAAAAAATAACGGTATTCTAAATTAATTGACCCTCTTTATTTTATGATTAAATTCTACCAATTAGCTCAATAATAATGTGATAATTTAAAACTGTAACCTTAACCCACGGCTTGAAAATTCATTTATTACTACAGAAGTTTTGAATGCAGCCATTTTGAATTGAAATGGTGATATAGGTAAATACATAATAATGTCCACTTCTTCAGGTTAAGTTGAAATTTGCCTGAATTTGCACCTCAAGGAAGAAAGTCCTTTTGATGTACAAAGTTTATGCCAAGTACAAGTGAAATGACAACAATGAACACAAACGTACGCTTGTCTGCATTTGGACGCCGTAATGCCGACGTAGACATGCCGTGACTTTCAAAGAACCTTGACTATGTGAGCACTTTGGTTTATTTTCCATTGGATGTGAAGTGTGTAATTTAATTAGAAAATTGATTAGAAACCAGGGAAAAGTCACGAACAGATATTTTAGATTTTATTCAAAACACCTAGAGCAAAAAGTAATTATACTTCGTAAATCCACCAACGGAACAATTACTCGTAAAGCCGTACGTTAAGAACATACATACATAATGTTTGAACCGGTTCGTATATTCTCAAACAATTTTTTGTAATTTTATCGGCAAAGCGGTACAACAAACATTTTGGTCGGAGTTTTGGAAGTCATTCGACGAAGTTACGGCACAAGTTCTATGTGTTTGTTCGCGGTTTTGTTCTAAATAACTTTTTAAGGAATTCACCTTTGATTGCAACTTTTCGTTGTATGTGGCTGAGAGAATTTAATGAAAACTTGATTTATACTAAGACGTATTAAGGTTATTCTAGATTCTATAAATTATCTCTATGGACAAATACAATTGATATTAAATGCGGTATGATTTATTTCCTTCATATTAGATTTTGTGAAACCGAAATGAAATATTACACCCACTGATGTTAAGAAAAATGTAATTTGATGAAATTTTTTTCTCTTTTTTATTTCTTATGGACATCGACCTACGGCGTCTCAGAATAAAGGAATTCTAGTAGAAAAATGACAGCTTAGTCATAAAAACGAAGAATTAGGAGAAAATATAACGGTACAAAATTGATGCTTGTAAATATAATAAGGCTTATAATTGTCTATACTAGAATGTAATAAACAACTAGTTCATAATAATGTGATATATATAGAAATTATAAAATACTAGACTAGTAATTTATAATTATAAGGTTATAAAGACAAAATTAATTAATGCATAGGGTGGGAACCCCATGCATTAATTAATTTTGTCTTTATAACTTTGGTGGGAACCAAGAAGGGTGCATAGGGTTCCCACCAAGAACTTAGGGTCCCAAGCCAACCTCACCTGCAAGTGGTGCACCTGCCGATCAACGGACGAGGCTCTGGCAAACAAAATATCCCGATAAGCGGCAATAGGCTCGCCACCTATTACGTGGGATCAAAACACTGGCGAAAAGTGGGCGTTTAATATGCCTCTGCCTACCCCTTCGGGGAAACAGGCGTGAGTTTAGGTATGTATGTAATTTCACGCCTTTTATCCCCGAAGGGGTAGGCAGAGGTGTATTATACACCTACACTTTGCCAGTTATGATTCAGTCCCAATGTAATAGGGGGCGACCCTATTGCCATCTACCGGGCACATCATTAAGCGAGCGATAAATTAATTTATAATGCACACATAACTTCGAAAAGTCAGAGGTGTGTGCCCGTGGTACCTGGGGATCGAACCCGAGACCATCGTCTGGGCAGTCCGTTACATACACCATTTGGCTATCGCCGCTGTTCCTACCACTATATTATTATGCACTTGAATAAACATATTTATTATAATCACAGACAGACCCTTCAATTTTATTGATACCTATAGGAAACGAATAGCCATTAAACAATTTTATTTATTCTATTGCCTCTGTACCTAAATTAAATGTAACATCTGTTTAAACATCAGCTCAGATATCAGTAAATTTCATTCAACGATTTCTTACCTTTTGCTTTTAATTAATCGCTCATACAGTTGAGCTTTGTGCAAATAATTGGGTATAAGATCCAGCTAATCATTTCAACACGAGTACTTTATGGCGTATAATCCTATATGAAACACGTTGGATGTTTCATTAAGAATTCAATTACCTTTATCAAGTGCTTCGTACTTGGAATTTTCTTTATTTATCACTGAATTTGGTGATCATTACAGATGTTATACAACAGGCACTTGTCCAGCAGTGGACGTCTTTCAGCTGATTTGATGAATGCCGCTCTTTAGGTTTCTTAGCTTTCGGTAATGAACACCAAAATTCAATCATACTGCTTCTTTGAACACTCATTTCATGAATATTTTCTACAATTCTACCCAAAAACAAACATTTACATAATGCCTGTGAAATATAATTATTCTTAATCATCATCTTCATCATGCTGTTGATAATTCGATTGGTACGCATTTCATGATCCTTAATCAATTCATGTTGGAAATTGTATCGTTCTGAATTGAAGAAATAAATAAAAAAAAAATTATGTAATAATCCCTACATCTTTTCAATCTTACTTCATATTTAAATTTTGAGGTACGGTGGAAACTTGCAAAATGGCATTTCAAAACTTTTTCTCTTAAAACATTTGCGAAACTTTGGACGACATTTCCTTGTACGAAATAATTAATGGTAACATAAATAAGCTTACCTTTAAGAAATGCTATGTAACTCAAAGATAAGTAGGTAATACTACGAGTACGTATACCTAATTCACAGAGGAGTGTGGTTTTGAGTTGATTAGAACATTTTTGTGCGTCACAGCGTGCCCGAGATTAGGATCGTGGTAGGCCACAAACCTCTAGCGCTCTTTCATTTCCAGAGCTAATAATGAACGCTGGTACAAAGCTGACTTTGATTACGCTAGTCAAAACCTTACTGTATTTGCTTTAAAAATAATTAGATTCGTTTCAAATATAATATTCACTCCTACGTGTATTACGACACATTTTACTAAATATAAAACGACTGTCATAAATAGCATCCAATTTCAGTGCAACTTCATGTTTTAAATTAGTCTAGACGAGCTTGGATTATTTTGCTCAGAGCCAGTTGTATGACACGAGACTGTTATCATTTTATGTGATAGACATAAAGCTCAGGCAAACCGGATTCAACTATTTTTGATGTTTTTTGCGATATAGAGACTATACCGTGCAGGTTTGCCTTTTATCAGAAAAAGATCTGAATGTCTCTTTACTTTATTACAAGATAGCATGCTTATTTTTATTCAGATTATATCTTAAGTAGTTTTGTAGCTTATGTATGTACCTACACACAAAAGTTAAAAAACAACTTAAGCAAGCAAGTAGAAGCAAGTAACGAATATAAAGGTATACATTCTTAAAGGGAGAGGTAGGCCAAGGAAAACACAGATGGACTGTGTAAATATGTATTCATATTTATAAACTTTTCATATTTGAAAAGGGGGTAAATTACTGATGTCCTACCCGAAATAATTGGAATCACGGCAAGAGAATAATGATGATCTAAACATTTCTCTATATTGCACAATTTGGAAAACAAATATATGATAAACAGGCAGTCTAAAATATTTGGTAAATGAGATTTACGTGTCTCATTCCAGAAAAATATCTGATTTCGTCTTTGTTATATCGCCTGAAGTAATTTATGCTATCGTTAAGAATAATCTGGAAACGTAAATTAGAAACATTTTGTTCAAGGACTTGTTTTGCTGGTTAGGTATCCTTATGAATTTTAATGACCGTATTATTTAAAACCAGGTAGCTAATATAATTAGCTAATTAATCACTGAAAATCTTATCCTTTCGGAACTTTTGTGATTTATTTAAAAATTACTCGTGTGTACAAGTGTTCTCGTTAAACTCATTTTCCTACTATTCCCTCTAGAGGTCAAATCGAGGTCACTGAAGGAGTATGGATTGGGTTGGTATTGCAATATTAATTAGGTTTAACCAATGCCTTCACAATTGTAAATAATTGGGTTACCACAAGTTCAATTTAATTTTATTACCATAAATTGTACCAAATATAATAATAATTTTATTTATATTTGGGTACTCCAAGATCATTTTAATTACCCTTCATTGTGTGTTTCAGAAACAGATGTGTTTTTAAGCACAAGTGACAGAATCTCATGTCATTCAATAAACCTCAGGCAATATTCTGAGTATTAACGGTTTTCGATTTCCAGTAATGCGGCTCTAATTTCCAGCAAATCTAACAAATTAGATCCGAATCGCTTCGAGGACAATATTTTTATCCTATTGTTGGACATATAATGAGGTCATCATTCGTAAGAGGTTTTTGTAGAAATTGTAATGAAAAAGATACAACATTACATGTTTACGAGATACTACCAGGCTCAAATTCCCAACAGAGTTACGTCACTACGGTGAAAGGTCAAACCAAACCTGTACAACATTAGAAGTTCTTAGTGTTTTTGTTAGAATTTACTTACTTTGTTTCTTTATTGTTTAAATTTCTTAGACACCGTCCTTGATTTAAAAATCAATCGCACGCACTGTAGACAAGAAAACAAGGATTACACATACCAGTCATGTCAGACCGTTAGTGTACCTAGCTTACAAGTTTACCTCCTGTATGACATTTACAGCCACTGGATTGAATGCCATGTGGACATTTTTTTATTTTGTGCCCTTTCAATGAATATAAGCCGTTGAAGGCGTGAATTTTCATTGCGCTAACTTCAAAATCAGCGGATCTTGTTTGATCATTTCTGTGAGTGGCTACGTCATAAAATTAGCTCACTGTCTAAATTTTATGTCTCAAAATTCAGCAGTTTAGGTCACTTAGGCTATGGGGTGATATTGTAGTTAGTATAAGTGATTTAAATTCCATAGAATTAATTCGTTATCAATATTCTATTACGCGCTTCAAAACATTGTATCCATTGTCTAACCGCTGTAGCGACCTTTCCAAATGATGTCGCAATGTACCGTCATATTGAAGCCTAATGACATACCAGCATACAAAGGTGGGCCCTCAGGTAAATCCGCGAGGCAATCGGACCCGGATTACCGAAAGCTACGGTTGAACATACGAAATATACCCATTTGTACTTTGATCAAAATTGTTTGGGCATATTTAGGATTCGGCGGCGTATGTTCGGGATGTCTTTTGAGGCGATAATGTTGTGTTTAAATACGAAAGAAACCGTTTATGTTGTGGGATTTGTGGGAAGTGATATGTTAGTTTTGGGCTGTGCATACATTTATATTTACTATTTGTTCCTAAGATAATATTGGTTTACTTTTCTAGAAACGTTATGTTTGCCTACGCCTATTCCTGGGTGGATGATTTTAGAACTACCAATTGATAGTCGACCAATGAATGGATGAAAGACGTTTCTGCGAAAGGTCAACATCTACCCTTATCCGACATGCATTCAAGTACTCCTTCAGAAAATAGTGGTATCTGTAATATAAGATTAATTTGAATGAATAGTTAGTTTTTAGACTACACACGTAAGTACCTACTTGGTGGCAATTTTTTGTCTATTTTTAATAGGGGAAATCACACTATATTTTTTTTAAACATGTAGTTGTGGATGTAATCCTGAATTCGGTAATAGTTATTATGTCAAATATTCGTGGCAGTCAGATTCAGCCACGGAATATTCCGGTGTTAGCAGAGACCAAAGACACTTTTTCATGGGACTTCACGAGTGTCAAAACATCTGTTTTGACACTCGTGAAGTCCCATGAAAAAGTTAAATTGCCTTGGAACTTGTAAACAATGTAGTCATTCAGGTCAGTCAATCAATAGTGTTCGGATGAAATAGGTCTTGATTAATCCACGACGTATTAGCAAAACTGAAAATATAAATGGTCAATCTATATTAATTATTTCCAGTGATATCTATGACACACGCTCATGAACTCACCTTTCATCCTGCTTGCTACAAGATCCGTATAAAATACTCTTAAAGTTATTTCCAACTCGTTACATATTATAACTATACAGAAACATAACAAATCGAACAAAGATGCACCTCGTTCGTACACTTATCTTTCCCATCGCCCTCTATATATAGTGTCGAGACGTGGACAATCAAGGCAGCCGACAGACAGAGAATCGACGCCTTTGAAATGTGGTGCTGGCGCCGTATGTTGAGAATACCATGGACAGCTCGCCGCACAAACGTCTCGATCCTAAAACAACTTAAAATAGAGGATACTCAGCGCCTGTCTACGACCTGTTTGCGACGTATAATGCAGTTTTTTGGCCACATAGCACGAAGAAATGATGACAGTTTGGAACGCCTAATACATACATACATTAGTATTATTTATATTATTAGGGTAGGCAGAGACTACGGAACGCCATTTGCAACGATCCTGACATACCTCTCTTGCTTCATCCACTCCTAATAGTGACAGGGAAAGTGGAAGGAAAAAGACCAAGAGGCCGCAGTCCCAATCAATGGTCCGACCAGATATCGAAGCAACTGGCGATCCCGTTAAGCGCTGCTTTACATCAAGCAACGGATCGCAACCGATGGAGACAGCTAGTTGACAGAGTCAGAAGGAGTCATGATCCTCAGCACTGAGGGAAACGACTGAAGAGAGAGACATATTATAACTTATTAGCTGTGGTCGGTGGCTTTGCCCGCCTTTAAAATTTACTTTAATGGCCGGAACTTTAATCCTCAATTTTACCCCTTAGGGATATACCACTGGTACTCGTAGGTATATTACGCCAAATCCTCCTCTTGACTCACATTGCTATTATGATGAACATTAGAAGAGGTCTATGTCTAGCAGTGCACTAATTTAAACATACACCATCATCACCACCAGCTTTGTATTCTAAAACTGTCCCACTGCTGGCCTTCCCATACAATAAGAAGAGTAAATCCGTGATGACTTTACTCTTATTACCTTCTTGTACCATGCAGCTCAAGTGCAGGTTGGCAAACTTCAAATATCTTCAAAGAACATTATGGAAGACTCTCAAACATGAAGCACTAAACACACAAACTTGGACATTTATAATATCTATTAGTGAGATGTTCAGGTACTTATATCATCGCAGCCTCGAAACGATACGAGTCTTAATTATTTGATTTAATTTCAATGTTTCATATTAAATAGTATTTCTTTCTTGAGAGAGGTGAAATTCAAATTTAATAATAATAATTATAATAACATAATATGCTGTGAAAATGTATTTTAAGGTGCCGACATTCTTTTTGGTTGTATACCTAGTCATAGAATGTAGATCATGAGTTTTTCAATTTCTTTTCGTAAGACGTGGGTAAACTAAAATCTTGATAGTTGAAAAGTTTTCATGATTTATTTGTACGCGTTGTGTGTATAATACTTAATACTATTTCAACCAACAGCAGCCGAGTACATAAACAAACTGTCCTACTGTTGGGCACGGGCTTTTTTCCACTATAAGAAAAGTATGGTCATAGTCCACCACACTGGCCAAGTGTGGGCTGCCAGACTTCAAATGTTATTGAAGAACATTGTGCATCACAGACATGCAGGTTTCCATGCATCTCAGACATACAGGTTTCCTTATGAACTTTTCCTTCACCCTTTAGCAAGTGACTATAAACAATATGGTGCGTGCCGTGGTTTCGAACCCGACACCTGCGTAGCAGTTTGTCAGTCTCTTCACTAGGCCTGTAATAAGATTGCTGACCCCAATATAGGTCAGAGCTCACGTAAGCGGCTCCGTGGGCAGAAACTAGTATTTGAACAAGACTAGCAACTTTGAGGCTTCAAAGAATTAAGTCACGCAATTTTAAACCCGCCTCAAAATTGCTGCATGTGACATTTACAGGTTATGCTTGCGCTATTGTGAATTTTGCATCTAAACCAATTACATAAATAACCACTTCTATATGATGTTCTGTCAACTGCTCTGTACACTTCTCTTATTTATTTAGCAAACCAAGCGTCTAACTTCAACACCACAAGAGATATTCAAACAAAGCTGTTACTAGGTGTTATAGTTGGATTAACCGAGGTTAATACAAATACTAACTCGTAGGCAAGCGGCTAAGGGAATGATTAAAACATTTCTATCTGTATTTAATTCCGCGGCATCAGCCGTTCGCAAAGCAAATCGGATAATAAAATAGAGGTGGAATTCTTGCGTTGTTGCAGTAATTTATTACTTTTATCTACAATCGGGCTAACTTTCCAACTAAACTACCTACGTTTGGAGCTTTGCCCTGTTCTAAAGGTATGTCTAGATTAGTGCGTTGGCATTTCCACCATGCTTTTCTTTCTAAAGTAAACGTCAATAAAAAGCATACGAATAACGTTCCTGCTGAAAGTATGAGTAGTTATGATAAAGATGCAGGAAGAGGCCGGCTCGACCGCGAAACTCTTTTAGTCGTAACCCTCTCACAGGATATAGATATAAAGCGAGAGTGACTCCCGTTTTGTATTTCGTTTCCTAAGACCTCTCTCGTAGCAAACGCAACGCTAACTACAGTGAGCGTAGGTCAGTCAAATCGGATCTATTGGGGTGGACATCGGCAATCCAAATCACTTTACATTTGTAAAGTAAAGTAGTCATTCAAGGTACTACTTTGCAAAGGAAGAGGAAAATGAGGAAAAAGGAGCAATGGCTCCTGGGTGAGGCGTAACACAATTAACCGTAATGGTAAAAGTCAGCCACTGGCTACTTTACTAGTAAATTATAATAAATCATCTCGAAACAAAATCTATAGAGGCAGTCGTCGCCAAGCCACTGGTTAAGCGAGTAAGAGTTTTGAGCACTTTACCAGCGCCTTATCTTTCAGGATTAGGCAATATATACGCCATAAGGCATATATCAATATCATATCAGCTTACTAGGCAACGACAACAAATTAGAATTCAATGACTTCAGATTATGAATGTATACCAGTTTAGACACAGCCTAAGAAACTTTTCATATACGTTTTCCGTGAAGGTGCTATGAATGGAAGTAATGCCTAAGCGAATATGAAAGCCTTCACTTCGTATATAGATCGTGTTCATACTTTACTGTTACTGATCTCGAAAGGAAAACCTTTTTTTACGTATCTCCTTCAGTTATGTATATGTATGTTTAGAAAAAACAGGATCTGTAGTATTTGACTCTCCTTCTGTATATATTATTATATGACCGTGTATGTTAAAGCATTCTATCGTTGTATTTAGACCAAAAAACATTATTTATTTTAACAACATTGCAGTTTGACTAAGGCCATTAGTCCATTGATTTGTTTTTATTTTTTTGCGTTTAGCGTGCATTTGTCTCATGGAGATCAAGGATATGAGAGAAATTGAATGCGGGATCGATATGGTAGGATTGCGTGCTAAGTGTCTGTTGTACGCCGATGATCAAGTCATTCTTGGGTCATCGGCGAATGAGTTGCAGCAAATGATGGACTGCATGAACGAGAGCTTTAAATCGAGGGTATGAAAGTAAATGCCAGAAAGACGAAAGTGATGGTGTTTGAGAAGGATGAAAGTGTGACTGAGTGTAGTATTGCGATTGAAGATGAACAAGTTGAAGAATTTGTATATTTGGGTAGCATGTTTACAAGAGATGGAAGATGTGAAGGAGATATTGAAAGGAGCCATATTAAAAAGCGTGGTATAAATGGGTTTTGTAGTTTATCTACCAAACTATTGGCTGTAAGAGAAAAAAAATAAACATAATTGGTTGCAAATTAAATTATCAACAGCTCAAAAATTAAGCATAGTAAATATCAGTGGTTCGTTTGTAAAGGTCAACGGCGAGTAACGCCAGCTTTTCAACATTACGTGCACATTAATTTACACTTACATATACATCACTAAGTGTTACTCGATATCTTAATAAAAAAAGCCTTTTAAATTGACTGGTACACCAAATACGAATTTCATAGTTTTTTCCTGTTAACATATATTATTTTTACTTACAGTGAAAAGAAATCTAAATAATTACCTTTTTTGTGATGCCTTGTAAAGTTGCCAAACACACTGCCAAGCCTCGGTTGATTTCTAGTCGTGCATAACTCCAATGACTTCAAGTCGTCCGCGTTTTGCGCAACCAATATGGAAGACCTCTTCGACTCCATAGCACCCGTGTTCACTAACAACTCGGCTTCAAATAAAAGAACAATAGTGGCGTAGAGTAGTTTCAGTTCTCTACAGCAAAGCATTGTTTTGGCACTAAATTTATTTATGGTCACATTTGGAACATGTCACGGAGCCCACTTAAATTAAAAGTCATTGTTTTCACTGTTATCTTCTTGTGTTTATCTCGGAGTTGAAAGAGTGGGGTCGCATTCTGTGAAAGAGAAAAGAAACTCCTTATTAGCTGCTCATTAAGATCTTGACTTCGCACTGCCCTTTGTCGTCGAGTCTTCGTGTTTTAATGAAAACGTAAAGGGGATCTCGTGTTATTGAAGTGTCTGTTTATATGAAAACGCAAGAGCTATTTTGTCTTTGTTAAAAGCGTGAGCTTACAATCAATGTTACAGTGCCGTGTTTAGAAGATTGTATGTAGGTCAAGTGAGCGTCTTAAAAGGAAATGTGAACGAATGAAACAAGACTAAATAACAATTGAAATAAATACGATTCGAGTTCAGTGACGAAATGTAAATAAGAGATAAAGCTAATATCCGTAGGATAGCCAAGTCATCTTCCCATTAAAGTCTATTTGGCTCACATAACTTTTTACTGTTACACAAATCGGCTTTATTCAAACAGAGATTGTTTTTACTTGAGTATTGAGATATTTTGTTTAGATGCACTTATAATTCTAATAAAGCTGTATAAATAAAATAGATATCGTGTTGCATGTTATTTTGTACTTAAATAGAATTATTCATTTTTCTTGTTGCCTTAATCTGTGCCATTTGCGATTTACAATTGCGTAAAACTGAAGAGTAATAAATAGGAAAATTTATTATATTTAAAAAAAATAGCCTGATCAGTGTAGTTTACCGCTTCTTTTGTGAAATTATTTTTTTGTATTTATACTATTTCTCGGCGACAAAGAAAGTACAAGAGTATTTTTTTAAATATTTTAAGCAATTGTCGAGACAGATTCTTATTTGAAATTTAGAGTTCTTTTATTTCACTTCAATAGTGACAATGAAATCTGATATTGCTAATGAAAAAAGGTCTGTCGTCTGTCAAAACAAGTGCCAGATGCCAATCTGGCACTTGTTTTTAAATGCTATGAACTATTGCGTTACTTTCTCAACTATGTCCATTCATAGTTCTGAAATTATCATTAGCAGTTAAAGACACCAATATTACACGTTGCCCAGCTTCCAGTAAAACTCCATTGAAAATGCCAGGAAAAGTTGGCTCACGGCTTCAATGCTGTAGAGTGTTATTTGTTAGTTCTTTTTTAAATTATTTACTCAATAGGAAAATTCAAATTTATGAAAACCATATTGCTTGCTTGTCTAATAATCTGTTAAGAAAATTGATTTTATTTAAACTTTGAAGTAAAATCAATATTTATCGGCAACCCAGCTATATATTTTACGTCTAATCTTTACCCTGAAGAATAATGTATGCAAGTTCGTTCAAATGTCCAACAAAATGGCCAGAAGACCTTCATAAAACGTCGGACATCAAGTCCGAGGCTTAACTCTATTTCAGTTCAAATCGATACATCGAACAAACTCGTATCTAGGTATTCTGGCCAATTTCTTCACCGTTTGTAAGAGCGGGAAACCTTTTATTAATTTAAAAACAAATGTAATGGTTCTAAAATTGACTGGTGAATTCAATAAATTGACTGACGATGATAGAAACTGAATAAAAATTAAATCATAGGTAGAAATTTTACAGTACGCTTTTTATTAAATGTTCGAAGTAAATACTGAAATATTATAATTTGTGATAAAATTATAAACACTATTTTGAAAGTCATATGCATGATATAATATATGTGTCGCAACGCGTAACGTACATACTTACCAAGATGTTACCTAAACTGAGCACTAGATGTCGCTCGTGAGAGTACGTGTGACATAATCAGCCTGTCACTTGTCAAGTTCGCGAAACGTCAATGTCAATGTCATTCGTGAGCACATTCGGCCTGTCATTTGTCAAAGTGCAGAGGCGATGTCGATTAAGTCGGTCAGTTGAGTCGAGACGTGCAAGCGAGAGTGAGCTCACGAAAGGCATCCGTTTCCATCCGATTATTTTGTGAATAATTGTGATTGGTGATATTCTTAAATCATTAAAGAAGACATTTACTATCCATCTGTGGTGTTATTTCGTATCCCCACAAGATGCAAGAGGAGAATAACCGTGTACCAGATGACTGCAACTTTATGGGTTCCCCGTCATCAGAATTGGGATGGGACCACCACGACCCACGTGTTCAAAATGAAGACGCTAGTAACGAAAAATTGCTGGGCCTGTTGGAACTACAAAATCGTAATTTTCTGACGCTGATGCAAGCCATGAAAATACCGATTACATTGTCGCATGGCCTTTGTTTACCGGAATTCGATCCTGAGCAAGAAGATATGGATGGATGTGCTTGGGTGACGACTGCAGACATGTGATTGAAGATCAAGACTCGCATTGCGCCCCGCTTGTTGTCGCACTAATGCGTATCGTTTCCTGAGATGATATTGTGCAATGCAGTGTGCACAAAGGCGCGAGCGATAGAGACTGCTAACGCTGCTATGCTGGTGAATCCGCTGAGCATTCAATTGCAACCTTGGTGAGCGTATTTTGTCTGATTTCTTTATTGGTACCTACTGCCAATTTTATTAAGTGACGGTACTTGTAAAACATTACGCGTTTAACCTTGGAAATGTCGTAATCGTTGTGGTAATGTCGCGATCACATCGTACCGAGTGTTGTAGGTTCGATTCCTACACGAGACACTGAAATGTGGAACCACTTGACCTTTGCCGTATTTTATGCTAGCGTATGGTTGTCTGACTACCACACCTAGTGGCCTAGCTATAGCGTAGATATAGAATGGAGGTTTTGAGTTTGACACGCCGGTTAAAAAGAAAGCGATTATTTTTACTTTTACATGCGAGGGTGGCTCGCACTCACGACCCTTGTGATCATATTACGCTTGCCTGCAAATAGATTATCTTGTCTCGGTCTTACTTTATGGACTGTATCAGTAACGAGAGCGAGCGTACAGGCCGACTTGCATTATTCGAAACAAGTGCGGTTGGTTGGTTAGTGTAACCTGACCATAATCGAAAGATATTACTAGTAACGGTTTTCGTTTAAACTTGATCAGAGCCTAAGTAAAAAGTGACACTGTTACTCGTTGTAATTCTGAGTTAAGACGATCTCGATGTTGCAATTATTACACCTGCTTCTTTGTGTGCATAAATTTTTAACATGGCACATTAAAATGTTTCTAACTATGATTATAAGATGGCACCACTAGTAAAATGAAATTCAACTTAAAGATTTTACGCGTGAAAATGAACTACTGTGTGTTTTTAAAATTAATGTGATACGCCGGGATTTTTTATCAAGTGCCCCGAGTTCTCTGGCCAATTCCAGGTTATGCTTAGGACGTTTAAGAGTGATAGTGTTTCTAGTGGAAGTTGTTTAACTCGATTACCAGACGTAGAAGAAAATGATTGAGTTATCATCGTAGTGCTTTACGATAATCAGTTTAAGAGATTTTAATTGTCATTGTAGGTAGGACTAGGTTAGTGATCGTTAGTGATGATTGCTTAACCTTATTCTCATTAAATAGGTACTTTGTTAGTCTTTGTGATAATTTTGTGGTACCCTCGTTACCGTCAATTTAGATTTGCATAAATTGGATAAGCCGTTTGTGCGGCTGCATGTTTAGCCATGCGTTGCCATTGGTTGGACCGGTAAAGTGTCTTTCCGGTTAGTCAAGTTTACCCTTGAGCTTTTGTGACAGCCGTTAGTGCATTGTCATAGTATCACAAACGTTGTCCATCGTCTTGAACGCGTAAGGTCCGTTGCTGTATTGCTAATGATTAGGTTAGGTTATGCTTCGTATTTAGACTATCCATGACAACATGCCTTGGTAGTAAACTTAACATCTAAACTATCATGTAGCCTAGTAAGATTTTCTTATAGTCTGCTATGTGATAAGGAAAACCAAAGTAACATGATCAACAAACCTACTTTAAGATTACTTTGTTAAACGCTCGAATTGATTATACGGGTGGGGTTGTGTAACCGGATGGTGGTTGTAATGAGTTTCCTATTATTTTAACGAGTATGCGTGTTGTTCAACATATCAGCTTCGAGAGAAATAATTAGTTATGGTTTTCATTAAAACCTGTCATGATTTTGTTTAGAGTAGCTTTATTCCCCACTGACTTGGGTCAGGAATAGCCGAACCACTAGAATGAGTGTTGTGCGATAATTTTCTTTTATTCCTAGAGCGAAGTATATTAAAGTGTGGTCGTTGATTGCAATCACGGATACCCTGCTACTCAAGTAGCTCTTATTTGATTTTTTGATCGCTAAAATTATCTACCTCTGGTTTCTGTGTCGTATGACAAGAGCATGTTGCGAGAATCTGAATGTGCTCATGGACTGACGATTGCTTATTTCGGAACTGTAGTCTTTGCCTCTATGTAGCCAAAGGAAATCAGTTTGTCCGAAAGTAGCTTATCGGTTCTCGCCATGTTCGCATTTGGTTTTAGTTTTTGTCAGTGGTCAAATCCAGTTTTGACATAGCTCATTGAGAGTATGGACGGGAGTTACGTTCCGCGGTTGTGAAGTAGTAAATTCATTTGATAATCGCCTAAAATTTACGAAGTGCGGACGTTGAATTAGTCTGAAACAACGGATACTCTATTTAGTGGGTATACAATGAGACGAATCCTTGAAATACTAATGGTAGATTTATTTCCTTTTTGGGTAATCCTGGTGGCTAGCGCGGCCTGATGGCCGGCGCGGCCTGGTAGCTGGCGCGGCATGGTGGCCGGCGCGGCATGGTGGCCGGCGCGGCATGGTGGCAGGCGCGGCATGGTGGCTGGCGCAGTCTGGCGACCGGCACGGTTTGGCGGCCGGCGCAGCCTGGCAGCCGGCGCGGCCTGGTTGCGAGTGTGGCTTGGTGGCCAGGATAGCCCGTGTGTGTCGCGCGGCCCGTGTGTGTCGCGCGGCCCTTGTGTGTCGCGCGGCCCTTGTGTGTCGCGCGGCCTGTGTGTGGCGCGCGGCCCTTGTGTGGCGCGGGGCCTGTATGTGGCTCCGAGAAGCTTGGTAACTGGTATAGCTAAAGCCTACCTGGCCGAAACTAGCAATGAAAGTGAAGGTAGTTTATTAAAGGAGTTTGCTTAGAAGGTTTAGAATCCAAAGACCTTAGATTTAATGTTTTGGTTAACTTGGTTTGAAATATCTTAAAGGCCCATTTGAGGTCACAGAAGTTCTTTACGATGATCATAATAATCGCAAAGCCCTTAATTCTAAGCGTAACTGTAAGTACGCACTCTACAGGTTGAGAAAAATGCCTGAAGGTCAACAGGACCTGAAGTACAACTGACGAAATTGAGGTAGAACGAAGTAGCTCTGATATTGAAGAAAGTGTTTAAGTTTACATGATAATCGGATCGAACCGTACCAGAGGCTGACGTGTAGCCGTAGCTCGGTAGAAATCGGCGTCGACTAACTTAGTAGTCCGTGAGTAGGCGGTATTGCAGTCAGCCCTGGTGGAGGTCGGGTTTCAGTCGCGTTCCCATGTGGGGTTCTAAGAAAGCAGAGTAACTGTAGGATACTGGGCTATGCATAGCCATGATCACATGTAGAGCTTAAATGTTATGGTTTACTTGGTTTGAAAAACAAAATATCTTGAGAGATACAGCGATAGTGAAATGTCAGTTTTACTTTGAGTTCCTGATTACCTGACTGATTAAACTCGATGTTGATAGAGTAGGTTTGTATTCGTAGTTCTTGTTACTCTTATATGCCCCTGGTTAAGGGATGCCGCTGGTTAAGTGATGCCCCTGGTTAAGGGAAGCCCCTGGTTAAGGGATGCCCCTGGTTAAGGGATGCCGCTGGTTAAGTGATGCCCCTGGTTAAGGGAAGCCCCTGGTTAAGGGATGCCGCTGGTTAAGTGATGCCCCTGGTTAAGGGAAGCCCCTGGTTAAGGGATGCCCCTGGTTAAGGGATGCCGCTGGTTAAGTGATGCCTCTGGTTAAGGGATGCCCCTGGTTAAGGGATGCCGCTGGCTAAGTGATGCCCCTGGTTAACATTTTCACGGACAGTAAACGAGACACAATTGAAGTTTTATTGTTATCACGTCTATAGGCGTTTACTGTCCTTCAAAGTGTTAAGGGATGCTAGATAAACACTTACACGAGGACGTGTAAGGCGCAGGACGGCCGTGTCGCAACGCGTAACGTACATACTTACCAAGATGTTACCTAAACTGAGCACTAGATGTCGCTCGTGAGAGTACGTGTGACATAATCAGCCTGTCACTTGTCAAGTTCGCGAAACGTCAATGTCAATGTCATTCGTGAGCACATTCGGCCTGTCATTTGTCAAAGTGCAGAGGCGATGTCGATTAAGTCGGTCAGTTGAGTCGAGACGTGCAAGCGAGAGTGAGCTCACGAAAGGCATCCGTTTCCATCCGATTATTTTGTGAATAATTGTGATTGGTGATATTCTTAAATCATTAAAGAAGACATTTACTATCCATCTGTGGTGTTATTTCGTATCCCCACAAGATGCAAGAGGAGAATAACCGTGTACCAGATGACTGCAACTTTATGGGTTCCCCGTCATATGGATATTATATAAAGCTTGAAAAGTCAGTATATTACCGTACTTACGACGACAAAATGATGAATTACCCAAGCACGAGATTTTAATATTATTAGTCTGTAAACTTAGGCTTCTCAAATAAACAAGTTTATTTTCCCTTTACAATTAAGCAAAATAAGATGCTTATTAAATCTAGCTATCGCCAAGATCTGGACGATTTTCAGGCAGTTTTTGTTCTTTTAAATTACTTCGAAACAAATAAGGTTGAATTAAAACTTTACTTAAACATTTTCGGATAAGTTTAAATTTAGGTTTTAATTTGGCTCTGAATTTTAATTAATATAAATGTTATATACCTAATATTTGTGGTATTTGGTAACCTACTTGGACCCGTGTTCATATTTTTTATGTAGTACAATAGCCAAAGGTAACAAACTGCTTTGTTGCTTGCCAGAAGTAGCTATCCTGACTAGCAAGCAAACATTCAATCAACGAACACGAAGTACACACAAAATGGAAACTGATAGATATTTATTTTTTCACCACAGCAGCTCAAACATGCTGCTTTTGCTGCGAGACAACAGTGAACAAAACGCGATTTTGATTCGAGCGTGAGGCAAAGTAGCTTTTTAATTTTTCAATCTTCAGTGCAACGAATTGACATTGTTCAGCCACAAATTTGAAACATTCGAATTTTACTGTGCTCTGTCTCTTTTACATGCATATAAAAAGTGAGTGAAAAAACAAACCCCTTCGAATTCGAAATTCGATTTTGGAATTCGACCTCAAAGAAAATACGGCAACGCAAAAAAATAATAATAAAGAAATTACTTTTTTTTATATGTTATTGTTTACATGTTTAATTTATTATTGGATTTTAATAAAAATAAGTCTAATTAATAGTTTAAAATTAGTATTTAACCAACACATTTTTATTTAGAATTACAACAATGATACATTTGAAAAATAAACATCAGGGACGCGGTATTAAAACGCGATTTAAAAAAGTAGCGGGAATAAAAATTTCGCTGATGCTGATACAGTAGGTATAGCGTAACGTGTTAAATTTATATTAAATATAAAATAATCTAAAAAGATGAGTAAAACTAGCGATGATGACTGTACTTTAACACCAGAAGAGTTAAATCAACAAGTGATTAAGCAGAGTTCAATCTATTCCTGTTAATTTCTATGTCTCCTAAGTAATATGTGTTCTCACTGCTGTAGTGAAAAGTTATGTGTGCTACACGAGAGCAAAGTTTTTTGTATCTCGTGCTGTTGAGTCCCTCACCACGCTCAGGATTCTAACTTTGATTCACTCGCTACGCTCGTGAATCAATCATAGAATCCTTCGCTTGCTCGGGACTCAAAATCAGCACTCGAAACAAAAAACAACTTTGCTCTCTTGTTGCACAAATAACTATTGTATACTCCTAATTTTCATTATGGTGCTGATGCATCTGAGCATTCACTTGTAATAGAATAGCGAGTATTCCCCGTTTTGTTTTTTGTAAAACTGAACAACGAATAGAGCCGAACATTGCTAAGAACATTTTCACGGTGTCAAACTGAACAACGAACAGAGCCGAACATGACTAAGAACATTTTCACGGTGTCAAACAGAACAACGAACAGAGCCGAACATTGCTAAGAACATTTTCACGGTGTCAAACTGAACAACGAACAGAGCCAAACATTGCTAAGAACATTTTCACAGTGTCAAACTGAAAAACGAATAGAGCCGAACATTGCTAAGAACATTTTCACAGTGTCAAACTGAACAGCGAACAGAGCCGAACATTGCTAAGAACATTTTCACGGTCTTTCTAGCGAACGCTCTAATCAGGAAAACATCAAAGCAAATTTACAAAAAAATCGCTTATGCTTGCCCGAACGATCGTAAGAATGCTCGCTTAAACACACTTGTTTCTTTTTCTAGTTTTTACATTTGCAAGAATGCTCATTACAGGTGAACGCTCAAATGTATCAGCACCATAATAAATCGTTTTAACACTGCTTGTTTAAAGAAAGGAGAAATTTATCATAAGCTATATTACTCACTGAGCCTAAGTATTGTGTTTCCGTCCTGAACGATGTTACAAAAGATTGAATGAGAGAACTCTTAGAACTGTAATCACAGATTCTATATATAAATATATCTGAAAAGATCTGATAAAATTGAATTCTATACAAGTACAAAATTGGACTCAATTTACAGGTACACACAGTTCACAATTATATTTATTTTCAAACACAAATGGTAACAGGTGCAATACAAATGTGTGAAGCGATCAAAACGACAATACCGTATTGTAATAACGTTATAAAATTGTGAAAATCGTAAAAACAACCGTTGAGGATTTATTTGTGAAATGTTTCTATGGAAGCCTTTTGATATTGAGATTTATTCGGTACTCGTAAATAATTCTGAAGGGCTTAAGCTTTGGATTCTTTTCAACGTTGAAATATTGTCAGAGATGACAATGAACTTGTTGAAGGAATTCCTGACTTCGTATTAGTTTTATTTCGTTTTTTACGTCGTCATATTATTCCGCTTCTGGAAGCTGCCAGTAAGGGCAGGTGAAGGCTCGTAGGCTTCCCAGGTATTGGGTATGGTTGGACATGGCGCCATGGGAGGAAAACTGATAGCTTTTATACCCAGTCTTCTCTCCATAGGGCCTTTGGTCGGCAGTCGGAATGGTTAAGGTCGTAATATTATTTGGTTACTATCATAATTTGAATGAATTCGTCCATCGATGGTTAGTTGTGCTAAAAAATTTTTCGTAAGTCGTAACGTTCAGTGGAAAACTATCTATAATTGCGATACAGGGTATTATGTTATAGCTAGAAAATTATCGGTATTCGATAAAACTGTAGCAATTTTCAGTTTCTTATAGGAATTCTCAGTTTCCGTACAATATAGAAATAAGTAGACTGGTAAGAACCAATTGAAGTATGTATTAGTACCTGATTTGCATTAGTACCTGATTAACATTGAACCTGGCCATTGCCTTAGGCAGACGACATTAACTCACCGTTTATATCGCCTGGTCCAATTTCAGCTCTGTCGTCTCATCCGTCATTAGAACGGCCTCCTATTTCAGCGTTATCTTTTATCACAACTTTTGTTCTCTTTTTTGTATCGTAAATATTTTTGATGTTCAAATTGTCCTTATAACAGGCTTTATTCTAATGTCAGTAATTTTAGTATTTGTAATTTTATGTCCATATAATGATACATTAGGCGCTATTGCGTGACGTTTGTTTTCATACAGAAAATAATGATGCTACTCTTTGTCGTCATAAAAACATGCGTGTATAATAAAAATCCCCTACGCTTGGACTTGTAAAGAAACACAACCTAGATTTGCATCAAGGTCGAAAACATATTCGTACAAAAAATTGTCGGTTGTTGGAAATATTCTTATGTTTTATTCATACTCGGTAGTAAGATGAGGAAATATGAGTCAAACATATTCGAGTACCATTTCGTGCGTGGCACTAGTCGGGTCTCAGTACAGTTGTGGATAAGAATAAAAGTGGTAGTATATTAGTATAGTATATAGTAATGCAAAGTATGGTTTACTTTAGCATAGTAAAAAATGTTTTAGGCATATAAAGTCGGTGTTACTGTAATACAATTTTTTTTATTGGAAAACCTATATTTCTCCATAATAAATATCTGGATATAAGTAAGACTAAACTTAATTCGATAAAAGTCGTCTTTTATAGAAAGATAAGTCCTCAATTATTTACAAGTACTTACGTTTACATGTTTCCTTTTTCATAGCATTAATTTTTTTTGACGATTTAATAATATTTAATCGTCAAAAACACATTTAAATGCATGTGATACATATCTTATGATCTATCTTATGTTGTATCTTATTATATTCATATTTATTCCTATATTTTTTGATATTTTTAAACTTTTCTTCATCAAGATTTTGAAAGTGGCTTTATACGAGTAAATTTTGACTGATGTACTAAAATGAAAATACATTTTTTTTCATAATAAACTTGTCGATTTGAGCATGAATAAAAATTCCAACTCATTGTCCATAATTGTGTTTTTGACTTTTAAATGTACAAATTAACTTGAAAACTTTAAATCTTAGCATAATTCTGACATCATTGGGCATCATTTTGATTTTATTTTAACGTTTATCTTAGGATTTGTAAGAATACACAAAATTTCTTAAAATGTCAGCATCGTTCACATAAATAATAAAAAAATCCTAACATGACATTTGACGACCGGTTGGCGCAGCGGGAGTGTAAGCGACTGCTAACCCGAAGGTCGCGGGTTCGATTCCCGCTCAACTCAAACATTTGTGTCCATGAACATGGATGTTTGTCTTGGTCTGGGTGTTTCTATGTATAATATGTATGTATTTACAAAAAAAATGTATATATGTAGGTATGTTTATCCATTATCTAGTACCCATAACACAAGCTCTGCTTAGCTTGGGACTAGATGGTGATATGTGAATGTGGTAGAATATTATAGATTATTATTATAACTCACACACAGACAGTCCGATGCAAAACAAGGCAGAACCAGTGCTGTTATATGGTTGGCCTGAGTGATAAATCATCTAAGCTAGAAACATGTAAACAGTGTGTTTCTTTTATTATACAGGCACCCAAAAGGCTAAAGAAGAATTGATTTTATTCCACCTTCATGGAGGTAAAATGAAAGGTGTAAAGTTTAGGTCATGTGAGGATGCGGGCGACATCTAGTTTTACAGTTAAATTATACCCAGTAACAGAACAAATGACTGTCCTTATCAGAGCACGATTTTTTTCTGTGTATATTGATCCCACGACCTCCATTTGTTTCACCATTAGACCAACTGAGTAGATGTATGATAGTAGATGACAAAGGCAGTCAAGAAAACATTACAAATAATAAAAATCAAAAAGAAAATGGCAGATATTATTATCTTCAAATTATATCGACATTTGTATATTCGTGCCTCTGTGCTATTGAGTACAATGAACAATGCTTTGAAGTAGTCAACGCTTTTCATGTTCTAAACAAAGTCTATATCAAGCTTTGACGACGGTTGTAACGATATGTTGTAGGTAACGAATGTATGTCGGTCTGATAGGCCTGATAGACCTTAAGTTAATAGGTAATAAAACATATTGAACTTCTGGCAGAAAATGTATTGAGCGTCGGTTTTATTCTCAGAATATTAAGTTACATTGTTCATGGGCTAACTAATAGGTTGTCAATTGCTTTGGTTTCAAATACGGTTTCTTTCTGCTACATTCACTTCCACCCTAGTTCTGACTATGTTTGCAAGTTGCCTACATTAAAAAGACGTAAGTGGATGCTCCTGTTTCACAATATTTACTTTGGGAGGCTTGCCAAATGAACATCATTTACTGCTTGAGTGCTTGGGTATTAAATTAAATTAAAATTAAAATGGTTTATTTCAATAACATAACAACCAACAATAACAATATCATATGGGGTCCCTTTTTAAGCAAATACTGTGGTAAGGAACTCCGCTCTTCCATGGTTTACAGTGCAGAAGGTTAAGAGTTATGATATTTCAATTTTACAGGTAGTAAGTTTTTTGGGAACTGGAATATACAGTGTTGAAACTGGAATATACGTCATAAATATAGTTTATTTATTTTATACATATAAAAAGGTAGACTACAATTGAAACTTAATGAGTGCATGCAAATGTGTGTTAGTGTCTTCGTGTGCGTGTGTTATATGTGTTGAAGTGTATGTGTGTGTGAGAGTGTTTGTGTGTGTGAGTGTGTGTATGAAGTTAATTTAAGTCACGTTAAGTTTTAATATTTTCCTGTTCTATTTATAATGAGTTCTATCTCATCGTAGTTTTTTGTTTTAAGCCATTCCGTTAAAGATTTTTTATATTTAAAGTATGTTAATGCGTTGATGGGTAACTCTCTGTTTATAAGGTTATAAAGACGGGATGACTGACTCTCGAGTTGTCATTCGGCAAAGGACGATTTGACTGAAACTATAGGAGCTACATTATAGTTTCTTCTTCTTCGTTTATGTTTGGTGGGGTGGTCTTGTGCTTACTCAGGATCAGGTGAAGTAATTAAAGCTTCCTTACACTAAGTACATCCGCGGTTTTATAGAGGTCTTCAGTAGAGAATCTGTAGGGCTTAAAAAGTTTGACCTTAAGCAGTGCACGTTGTGCTCTTTCCAGGTCCAAGAATTAGATTTTTGTAGCGCCGCCCTACACCGACAAACAATAAGTTATCACTGACTGTGCTAGAGATATATATATATATATATATATATATAGATATCCCCTTCATCACAATGTTGATCAAGCGTGCCATATAAGTAGTTTTTGTTTGATCCGTTTTCACTTGTTGATCCGGCCATGATTTCTTGATCCATTGCGAGCGCCCAAGTCTCATGTTGCTCCCTTCGGATCAACTAACGCCAACGTCGTTGCTAATAATAATTACGCCATTTTTATACAAATCCACACTTTAGATATTTTAGATTTACTTGATCCGATTCAAATGGGCCAATCGCAGCGCAGTATTCTTCACGGAGGGCAGTCATTGGTTCTTGGTCACTTTTATGTATTATTATTCTGTATTTCTTATCAATTCTCATAACTTGCGGCATTTCTTAAATTAACTTGGTTTCTTTGTCCATTTTTCCAGCAATTTTTTTTTACTTCGGTGTTTTTGGTTAAATATTTGTAGTGGGTAGGTACATTACCTACAAGAGGGGCCCATGACAAAGTGACGACCACTCGAATCTTTAAAAAATTCACGAGGTAAGACGCGTTCGTCACCGTCTGGTTTATAGATGGGTCATCATCATAATCCTCCGAGTGATATCCCGGTTACATCCAGGCCTTTGCCTTGGAGCCCGGGCTCCGCTATTTAGTCTAACCAGATTTGACTGAATATTAGTTTTCCACAGAGACTGTTTTCTTACTATAACATGTATTACCATTTCATTTAGGTCACGGAGGGTGTGACTTTTTGTGGCTGGTCACCCATCTATAAACCAGACGGTGACGAACGCGCTTAACCTTGCGAATCGATAGATTCGAGCAGTCGCCACTTTGCCACCGGCCGCTCACTTTATACGCCACATGTGCGTACTTATTTGAATCCAAAACTTTATAATATAGACCTGCTGGTCAATATTATGTGGCTCCAGGATTATGTTACTTGAGTAGTTTTGTTTGAATATTTTAGCTTACTATTTAACGCATAATTGTATACCATAATCTCTATATTTATTTGGCTCCTTTAAGACATACATATACCCGTCCATCAATACTTAATGGTTTCACATTACAATTGTTTAAATTTTAGTTTTCCATACATAGGATGATCCAGTGAATTTATATTCATTACATCCATGCATTGTCAAATCCGAAAACATACTATATTAATCCACTTTAAATATGAACTGATACTGATAATCTTATGCACGATAGCTTATATGAATATTATGTGGCTCCATTACGTATGTACGCCAAGCCATATCTGCGTACTTATATGAATTTGAGTCGTTTGGCTGATATGAAATATCATCATCATATCAGCCAAACGACGTCCACTGCTGGACATAGGGTGACCGGCCACAAAAGATCACATCCCTCCGTGCCTCGTAAAGCACGTAAAGCCATCGGTTTCGGTTATCATGTTTGACAGTCGTTAGGGCACTCAGTGCCCTCAAATATCTGGTCTAAACCATAAAATATGCCTATGCCTTCGGGTTGTAGAGGTCAGACGGCAGTCGCTCTGTGAAAAGGCTAATATTCTGTCAAGTCTATCTATGATGAAAATGTTTCTGAAATTTCTTTCGAAACACAATACCCACGATGGAGTTCCTTCGGACATCTTTATTTATTAATGTGAAGCATTTACAGAATAGAAAATAATAGTTTATTTGTTGGAATACTGTTTACAAAGTTGTTTACTGTTTTAAGTCCATAGTATTTTGCCGTCACCGGCGTACAAATGTTCCTTTTACATTAAATATAATCTTAAATACTATAGTGCTATTACATAAGTCTTACTGTTCATCACACTGTATGACACATTTTAAATTAAAGGTCAACATAAATAAAATTTGCACGTCATAAGTTCTATTGAATAATATAGATAGAGTACTAATATCATCATTTAAAAGTGATAGGAATTCAGTATTTGGTAGAAAATTGTGACTGGCAGTACTTGTAGCTTTGGTAGAAATTTGGCCTAATCTGTGGTAGAAAATGGTTACTTTGAAAAAAATGGTAGTTTTGGAAGATATGGTTGTTTTTTTATGAATAGTAGTTTTGGTGGAAACTTTTGTTGTGTTAGAAACATAGAGATATAAAGGATAGAGTGGCAGAACAGTACCTAACTGAATACTGTGTCGTGTCCATCGGTGCGAGAGAGAACGCTACAGGTTAAAGGCTCCCTGCATCTCTCTCTAACAGTACATGCACAACATCAACATTGCGCAATGGCGTGCTACCTGTAACTATTATTTATACCAGTTTATCAGTAATCAATAGTTTAAAAATATATAAACTTTTTTGTCACTTCAAACTATCTTATTGTAACAATAAAAACAACTTTTAAACTATTGATTACTAATAAACTGATTTAAATAATAGTTACAGGTAGCACGCCACTGCGTAATGTTGATGTTGTGCATGTATTGTTAGAGAGAGTTGCCTTTAATGTTGCGTTCTCTCTCCCACCGGCGGACACGAATAGGCCCCACTCTGCCACTCTATTCTTAATATCTCTATGGTTAGAAATGTTAGTAATGACACAAATTGTACAAATGGTAAGTTTGGTAATTTTGAAAGAAATTGTTTTTTGGTAGAAAACGGTAACAGAAGTCAACGAAAACTACTATATTACCGGAATAACGTTCTGAGAATGATGATTGGTAGTAGGTGCTTTATTATTATTACAATGCCCGCTATTGTATTTAAACTTCTTTGGTGTCTAAATATTGATCTGATAGTGTAGGAAAGTGGTCACAATAAATTGATAATGCCTTTTGCAGTCCACTACAGGACTTAAGCCTCTCCACATGGTGGTTTTGGTAGTAGGACAGTAGTAGATAAAACAACGCGCTTATAATGTCTAGTTGGTATTATTAGTATTACATGGTTATGATTAGCTGCTTACTATCAGGGCGGTCAGACAGTAGCTCGTTTGCCACCTCTACTGTATAAAAGCGGTTAAGTGCGTGTCGGGCCACGTTTTTCGGTGTAGTGTACCCACGGGAGCTACCCGTATACATAACTTTTTTCAAAATAATTTATTGTACAGTTTTGTCCGCATGGTTACAATGCATAACCATGGCAAATTTCAGCTCTCTAGTGCTTATAGCTTTTTCCTTGTAGTTTACTAAGGAACCCTAAAATAGATTTATAGCTAGGTATTCATGACCAAATCCTTGTGTGATAAGCATAAACATAAGTGTTAGTTCTATGTCTGGATGTAATTTGTGTATAATTATAACATATATTATTTATCTGACTGCCTCATTGTTCTACGGATAGGTAATTCACTACTGCTGATCATGAGTTCCGGGTCGGGTTTGTTTCCTTGGTATGGCTGACCAATTCTTGCTAAGATTCTTAATAATTAGTTTCAACCGCGATCGTCAGAAAAACTATTTTAAGTCATGGGACCCGAATGTCAAGAAAATTTTAATTAGTTTCGACCGCGATCGTCAGAAAAACAATTTCAAGTCATGGGACCCGATTGTCAAGAAAATCTAAAGAAGTCAGCATTTGAGGCCAGCTCAGGTAATTGAAAGTGCCTGAGAGGATTCTGATAAAAATTTGAACAGTGCCTTTCATCCTTTTATTATATTCAGAGAAGGAGGGAAAAGAAGCATCTTTTCCCTCCTTCTGGTAGGCAGCGAGTTGGATGTGTTTCTTTGCTATTTCTTCTGTAATGCTGAGAAAACACAGGCATGTGTATGAGCCACAGATAGCTTACCATCAAGTATGCCGCTGGCTCGTCAGCCGCCGATGAATGCAATAAATAAAATTAACCAAGTTGCAGACTAAGATCATAAAATATGCCTGACGAGGTGAGTATATAAGTATATAGGTATATAAGACGTAAGTGGATGCTCCTGTTACACAAGATTCATACTGGAAGGCTACTACAGCACTTAAAGTGGTAACTGCATTAATTAAGTATTATGTATGTTTCTAATTACTATTTACAAGTAATTAATTACAATGTGAAACAGTTGCAGCTCCTTACAAAAACAAAATATATATCATAACACTGGCGATGAAAAAGAGTGGCCACGAGTTTTATTGCCCGTTCTTTCTCGTGGTTCTACCTATTGCTTTGCAAACGAGGCAGTAAATGTAAATGTAGAAGCATTAAGTGATTTACTTTAAAATTTGACGTTCATAAGCGTCACCTTGTGACCTAGATGAATACATGATTTTGACTTTGACTATAATACATGTAGCTAGAATCAAATCAGTCGTAGATTTAGATCGTATCATATTTAATAATATGCCTGTCATGGTGAGTCAAGTCATACTTTCCAAGACTTGTATGACCTTTTACTGGAGCCAATTAAGTAAACAAAATGTGGCATATAATTTAGAGTATAATTGTAATAATAGTTTTAAATAGAAAATAGTTTACTATACCTACTACTAATAATCATGCAATTAATATAACATAATAATATTCTACCACATTCACACAACACCATCTAGTCCTAAACTAAGCAGAGCTTGTACTATGGGTACTGGACAATGGATAAACATACATAATATACTTTTTTTTGTAAATACATACCTACATATTATACATAGAAACACCCAGACCAAGACAAACATCCATGTTCACGCACACAAATGTTTGACTTGGGCGGGAATCGAACCCGTGACCTTCGGCGTGGCAGTCGCTTACACTCCCGCTGCGCCAACCGGTCGTCAATGAACTTAATCCTGGAGCTTCATAGTATTGATCGGTTGGTTAGCTGGTAGTATTATGACTGGGTTTAAATAAGTATACAGGTATGGCATGTAAAGTATAATGTGGAGCCCCACATCACAGTGATTTGTTTTTATATAAGTTTACTGGATTCAAATAAGTACGTACGATGCAGCATGTAATCAGAGTTAAATAATACGTAAATCAACAACATAATGCCAGCAAATAACTCCATGGCTGCTATAATTTCACTCGTGGATCTAACAATGCATGGTTACAATAAATATAAATCCTCTGGATCAACTTATGTATGGAAAGTAGATAAGGATTTCATCTTATGATATTAAATATCTATGGGCCTTATCCGAAGGCGCAAGGTCACTCAGAGGGCGATGGAGAGAGCTATTCTTGGAGGTTTCCTGTGCGAGATCGAATCAGAAATGAGTAGATCCGCAGGAGAACCAAAGACATAGCTCTCCGGATAGTCAAGCTGAAGTGGCAGTAGTCAGGGCACTTATCTCAAAGCTGAGGCCGTGGAGGAAGAAAGGTTCTGAAGTCGTGGCCACATACCACAAGGTGGATCGATGATCGTTAATAACGCGGGAAGCGGTTGGATGCGGGTGGCTCAAGACTGGTCTGTGTGGAGAACCTTGGGGGAGGCCTATGTCTAGCAGTGGACGTCGTTTGGCTGACATGATGATGAATTGATAATATTTCATCATACCAGCCAAACGACCCAAATTCATATAAGCACGCAGATATGGCGCGGCGTGTATAGTAATGTAGCCACATAATATCCATAAGCTTGTGTGTATAAGATTATCAGTATCAGTTCATAATATTTAAAGCGGATCAATATAATATGCTTTCGGATTTGACAATGTATGGACGTAATGAATATAAGTTCAATGGATCATCTTAAGAATGGAAAACTAAAATTTAAATAATTGTAATGTGAAACCATTAAGTATTGATTGACGGGTATATCTATGTCTGAAAGGAGCCAAATAAAGATACAGATTATGGTACCTACTAAAACGTAACATACTAAAAATACTGTAGTAAGTGATTATATAGTTTATTGTATCTAACTAGCCCTGATCGCCTGAAACGCATAATTGTATACCAAATCCAAATTAAATTTATTCTGTTAATTAAAATAGTACAGTTTACTTATTTCGAGTACAAAAGCTTAGTTTTAGGTTCCTTATATAAAATTATATGCCTGAACTAGGATATAGTATAGATATAGTAAGCTTAAATATTCAAGGAAAAATACTCAACTAACATAATCCTGGAGCCACATAATGCTAACCAGCAGGTCTAATATAGTATATAGTTTTGGATTCAAATAAGTACGCACATGTGGCGTATAAAGTGAGCGGCCCGTGGCAAAGTGGCGACCGCTCGAGTCTATCGATTCACAAGGTTAAGCGGGTTCGTCACCGTCTGGTTTATAGATGGGTGACCGGCCACAAAAAGTCACACCCTCCGTGCCTCGGAGAGCACGTTAATCCGTCGGTCCCAGCTGTCATCAAAAAGATCCTTGACAGTCGTTACGAGGAATTAGTACCCGCGAACATCCTGACTCCGGTCTAAACCATAGAATATGGCTATCTCTTCGAGTTGCAGAGGTCAGACGGCAGTCGCTCTGTGGAAAAGCTAATATTCTGTCAAATCTGGTTAAACTAGAAAGTGGAACCCGGGCTCCAAGGCGAAGGCCTGGATGCAACTGGAATAACGCTCGGAAGATGGTGATGATTTGGCATAATTATTATACAGTATAAATGGAGCCAAATAGTATACAGGAAATGGAAAATATCGGACTTAAATAGTATTTAAATTATCAAGTAGAAATAGGATCATTATAGTGCTGGTAAGAATGTTTAAAATGGTTATATCATATATTATTATTATTACACTGAGCAAGTACTGATGTAACTTGTCCCTGGAGCCACATATTTATAATTGTCACGTCTGGATTCTAATAAGGACGCACGCATGGCATATAATTCGGAGCCAAAAAGTTGACGTCGGTCTGTGATATATGGCCGTTACGGATCCAGTTTTGTTCGGAATCTCAGCCAAATTCATCACGAATACATCTAAATTTTATTGAATATGTTTGACAACGTCTTGACATGAATGGCAACATTGTGAAAAAATCAAAAATATATTCCATAGAACAAATGTTATTCGAGTGCAAAGGTGGATCAAGTAAGGAACGGCAATACCGCGTGATCAACCAAGTCCGCTAACAGTCGTTTATATATATATATATATATATTTGTTTAAGGAGAGTATAAGGTGCTACGTGTCGTAATGTTTTAAACACCAAAATAAGTTAATTAAAATAAAATAAGATAATTATTAGTTCAATATGCTGGTGCCAAGAGAGCCGTTGATCAACTATTATCCCTAAGTACTTAACACTATTTACTTTACTAATAGTGGAACATGTGCAGTTTTGATTTAAGTTGTTTGCACACGTGTGGATTTCTTGAAATTTTTCATACTTGGTGAAACAAATGAAATTAATTTTATCCGTGTTTAAAGTAAGCAAGCTGGAGTCGAGCCATGCTGCTATTTTGGCGAGGCCTCGGTCGGCAATTAACTGAAAAAACAGAAAAGACTATGGCAGTGTCATCGGCATATGAGAACAGTTTTCGACCGTCTATTTGCATGTTACAAAGGTAATTTATGTAGATAAGGAACAAAGTTGGTCCCATAACGCTATCTTGCCCCACGCCGAAAGTTACTGTCACATCGGAACTCACTCTGTCACCTATTCTAACCTTTTGCTTGCGCTCGCTAAAATATCCCTTGAAAAGTTCAAGAGGCTTTCCCCTAACGCCTATGTCTTCCAGTCGGTCCAAAAGTGTACAAATCGGGACAGTGTCGAACGCTTGTTTGAGGTCCAAGAAGACAGCCAGGCACTTATCACCATTGTCAACTATATCGGTAACAGCAGAAGCAAGCGCCAGAGCAGCATGCTCTGTGGACTTTCCCCGTCTGAAACCGTACTGCGATGAAAATATTATATTATTTTTATCTAAATAACGAATAAGCCGAAGATTTTTTATAGAGATGGCAGGACTGACATTGGTATTTAATTCGAAGGACAGTTTTTGTCTCCACTTTTATAGACAGGCGTGATTAAAGCGAGTTTCAGACCACTTGAGAAAACTCCACATTCAAAGCAAAGATTGGCCATGTGAGCTATTATCGGTACAACAAAGTCGCTTGCAGATTTTAAAAAATTAACTGGTATGATATAATAGAATAGAAATCATCTATTTGCATAAATAAGGTACAGAAAGTTCTTAGTTACATAATATTACCTCTTATTCTGCCTATAATTTAGGCGTGCAAATATACAAACATAAAAACATAAATCATGCACAGCTTCCAATTGGGATTACATAAAACACATAATTAACCTTAAACAATAACAGAGATTTTTCAACAGACATTCCCTGCTGAAGACATGGAACAGTTACATACACTAAACCTATACTTTTTTTTTTACAACTTGTAATCTAAATATTCGAGTATACTGTAGAAACATTTATCTAATAATATATTGATTAATGCATGCTTAAATTTAAAAAATGGTAGTGTTTTTATAGTGCTCGGGATTTTATTAAACAATTTAATACACATGATATAGCTGTTGTTGGAAGTAAGTGTGAGATGGGTCCTAGGTCGATGTAACTTATTAGCATTAATAGATCGCGGAGCATAGTAGCTCTCTGGTTGTTGAAAAAGACTTTTGTGTTTATAAACAAAGATACAAGATTCTAAAATATACATAGCCGGTAAAGTTAAAATCTTATGTTTTCTAAAGAAAGGACGACACGAATCTGTTTGTTTCAAGCCAAATATAGCTCTTATACATTTTTTTTGCATTACAAAAGCTTGATCTACTTCCACACAACGACCCCATATAATGATTCCATATCGAAGAATGGATGATACGTAGCCATGGTACGCTGTAATTGCAGCATTTATTGATACTTCGCAACTAATACGTCTTAAAGGGTATACAAAACTATTTAATTTACCACAAATAATATTAATATGATTTTTCTAAGAACAGAATTTATCTAGGGTTATTCCTAGAAATGTATAATTGTCAGTTTCGGTAAGAGAGTATCCTTTATATAATATCTTTAGATTTAATAGTTTCGTTCTGTAGGTATGAAATTGCATAAATTTTGTCTTCTTAATGTTAACTTTTAAATTATTGGCTTCTAACCATTCTATAGAACTTTCAAGTGCTGTATTTATTTCTTGTTCGTAGAAGTTTTTATCTTTGCCCTTTATGATAATGGTAGTATCATCTGCAAACAGCACACATTCATGATTGATATAATTGGGAAAGTCGTTTATGTAGAGCAAAAACAACAGAGGACCCAAAATACTGCCCTGTGGCACGCCCGTGTGGTTGACGGCATAGAATACAAGAGTCACCACCCCCTATCTTCCCGTGGGTGTCGTAAGAGGCGACTAAGGGATAACACGATGCAAATACCATATTTGCGTAGAGACGGAAAACTCGACATCAAACCCTATAGGACTGCCTCGTTGGTCTCGCGGCATAAATTTGCGCATGGGATCGGGAGGTCCCGGGTTCGATTCCTGGGTCGGGCAGTGTTATTGGGTTTTTCTGTCACGAAATTCTCAGTAGCAGCACGGAGTCTGGAAATGTGCCCGGTACGGCAATAGGCTCGCCCCTTATTACGTGGGACTAAAGTATATCTGGCGAAAAGTGGGTGTAGAAATACACCTCTGCCTACCCCTTCGGGGATAAAAGGCGTGACGATATGTATGTATGTTAAATTTTAGCGCCCCGGGTTGGGATATTGGGAGGCTGTTATTTTTAAGACTCATTAACACAGTACGTACTTCATGCGAGTCAGTGCTAAAGAGAGCGAAAGACGGAACCGGTGGTTTTGGTGGTTCGAAAGCATAGGAGCTGTGGGTTACTGGTCCTGATAAGATTTCATCTGCCAATAGTTTGCCAACGTTGGAGAAATAATTGTTGACTGTGTGTACCGATTCTTCAGGACAGTCAGCAATATCAAGTAGCTCTGTGTTTGGTATTTTGTTCGAGCAACGATGCGTGATTTCATCTATTGTGTGCCAAAGCTTTTTGGGATTTTTTTTGGCTTGTGAAAGTTTCTCTCGGTCGTATTTTCTCTTCTGTTTTTTTATTAAAAAATTACAAAAGTTGCGATATCTTTCATAAGTAATTATGAGCGTTTCATTACACGGATTAGTTTTCAAATTCTTTTGCATGTTATTTCTGTTATTAATGCAGCGTAGCAAGCCTGGGGACATCCATGGTTTCAACATTCTATATTTTTGAGAAATAGTCGTCGTTATAGTATTTAATATGATAGCGTTTTGTAATATGGCAATTAACCTGTTTGTAACTTCATTAGGGTTATTTAATAGTAAAAAAATCTGCAGGTTACTTGTTCCCAAATTCAATAGTGCATTATCAAATTTAAGGGTTCATTTGATTTTAGTTCAGTTATTTTTTTGAGAATTATTAGTTAATTTTAGAAAAAATGTTAAGTGATCAGTTATAGTTGTTTCTATTATGGCAATAAAAACAGACTTATTTCCTGGCCTACTTTTTAAGATAAAGTGATCGAGACAACTTTTACCTCTCGTGGGTAGCGAGTGGCCAGGGATTAACCCGTGTGTAGCGAGCATATTCAAATAATTCAATCTGTTTGAACGTATGTGAGATGGTTCACCGCTCTCATATATTAAATTTATATTAATATCACCAGTAATAATTATGTTTTTATTAGATGGAATGATTTGCAAGTGATTATTGAGTGAGTTTATGAATGCATCTGCTATAGTGTTGGAAGGTGAACGGTAAATAGCGAGTATTATAAGGTTAGGTGCAATCTCTATATGTAGACAAGATGCATGCGATAGTTTTATTTCTTTAACTTTTGATTTATGAGTGTTTTTTATATAAACCACTATTCCATCAGTTTTGTTCAGGTGATGAGTAGTGTGATATGGCAAGTAGTTCGCTAATTGAGGCAAGATTTTAAGAGGATTTAACTTACACTCGCTTAATATGATCAAATCGCTGGTTATATTCATAGTTATTAAATTTATTAGTAGATCATTAAAATTTGAGTATATACTTTTAATGTTTTGAGATATAATAGTGAAGTCAGTGTTTTGTACTCTAACTTGTTTATTAAACTCAGTGATATCACATGTCATCGTTTGAGCAGCTTGCCTGCCATCTATGGCGTTTAAAGTTTGTAGTCTATCATCTAACATTTTTTATTATTAGGAAACTATAGTATTGTACATTAATTTTGTAAATATTGTGATTAAAGGTGAGTGTGTGTGTAGTGATGCAATGTGTGTAAACTGAGTGCGTAGATGATTGTATATAATATGTGTATTTAAGAAAATTGTTGCTATGCAGATTTGTTTTTGAGTGTAGGATTAGTGTGTGAGTGCGCTTTTTTTGTACATAAATTACTTTAAAGTAAAATATTTTTAAGTAATCAAAACATAGATAAAGAATGCGTGACATAATAAACCTAGTAACTAGAATAAGAATGAAGTAGTTAGCATCTAGTCATATTTGCATCAGGTTTTGTATTTGAGCTTCACTGTGTATCACGATGGGCGGGCAGTTCTCGTCTTTTATAATGTTTACTCTACCATATGCAGTCCAACAAAATTTGTAGATCTTAGACTTTGCTAGATCTCTCGCTAAGAAATACAATCTAGATCCTTTTGGTGTAAGTTGTTCTAATACGTAGATCGGAGCTTGAGTATCTGAGGTTTTACCAACATGTTTTGCGCAAAGCTTTTCTTTATTTTGCTTAAGGCTCGTGAATATATCACGAGCCTTTCTTAAGAAGTTTTGTTTCAGGATAGGTGAACTCATTTCTACTATGACAGGATTGGTTTTCACACTTCCCCGCTTATTATTAACTCTAAATATACCTTTATATCACACTTATCAATGCTGCAGTCAATTACCTTTGATAAATTTAAAGACATATCAATTATGTCATCTGGTGACTCCTTAGGCAATTTCGGGACATTCTTTATCTCTATATTGCACTTGCGATTGCTACGTTGCAAATCCTCTATCTTATCTTCCAGTAATACGATATAGTCATCGTCCTTTCTCTTTTGAATCTCAAGTTGTTCAATTTTCTTTCTGAGTTCTTCATTTTGTGCTGATAGAAATGCCATAGAATTCTCAATATTGGTGATTGTATTTTTTATTTCAACTAGAGTAGGGTAAATCTTCTTGATTTCTTCATTTTGCGCGTCGAATAACTCAGAGATTAGTAATTTCATTTCAACTTTGAATTCTTCAAATTCATTTGCAGCTGCAACTTTTTCACATTGTAGTCATCTACTAGTAAAATTTATAGTAACTATTGATATCATACCTCGGACTCTCTTGGATCTCTCGGACACTAACTCCTGTGATATTATAGACTACTAGTATTTGAGATGGCAGATAGAAGCGGCAGGTGTTTGTCTGAGTCCAATATTGCTACCCAGATTGAATTTCACACCCCGCCGAGCTATGTATCTCAACGTTCTAAACGTCCTAGAGAAAATGAATTTGAAGAATTCAAAGTTGAAATGAAATTACTAATCTCTGAGTTATTCGACGCGCAAAATGAAGAAATCAAGAAGATTTACCCTACTCTAGTTGAAATAAAAAATACAAACACCAATATTGAGAATTCTATGGCATTTCTATCAGCACAAAATGAAGAACTCAGAAAGAAAATTGAACAACTTGAGATTCAAAAGAGAAAGGACGATGACTATATCGTATTACTGGAAGATAAGATAGAGGATTAGAGGATTTGCAACGTAGCAATCGCAAGTGCAATATAGAGATAAAGAATGTCCCGAAATTGCCTAAGGAGTCACCAGATGACATAATTGATATGTCTTTAAATTTATCAAAGGTAATTGACTGCAGCATTGATAAGTGTGATATAAAGGTATATTTAGAGTTAATAATAAGCGGGGAAGTGTGAAAACCAATCCTGTCATAGTAGAAATGAGTTCAACTATCCTGAAACAAAACTTCTTAAGAAAGGCTGGTGATATATTCACGAGCCTTAAGCAAAATAAAGAAAAGCTTTGCGCAAACCATGTTGGTAAAACCTCAGATACTCAAGCTCCGATCTACGTATTAGAACAACTTACACCAAAAGGATCTAGATTGTATTTCTTAGCGAGAGATCTAGCAAAGTCTAAGATCTACAAATTTTGTTGGACTGCATATGGTAGAGTAAACATTATAAAAGACGAGAACTGCCCGCCCATCGTGATACACAGTGAAGCTCAAATACAAAACCTGATGCAAATATGACTAGATGCTAACTACTTCATTCTTATTCTAGTTACTAGGTTTATTATGTCACGCATTCTTTATCTATGTTTTGATTACTTAAAAATATTTTACTTTAAAGTAATTTATGTACAAAAAAAGCGCACTCACACACTAATCCTACACTCAAAAACAAATCTGCATAGCAACAATTTTCTTAAATACACATATTATATACAATCATCTACGCACTCAGTTTACACACATTGCATCACTACACACACACTCACCTTTAATCACAATATTTACAAAATTAATGTACAATACTATAGTTTCCTAATAATAAAAAATGTTAGATGATAGACTACAAACTTTAAACGCCATAGATGGCACGCAAGCTGCTCAAACGATGACATGTGATATCACTGAGTTTAATAAACAAGTTAGAGTACAAAACACTGACTTCACTATTATATCTCAAAACATTAAAAGTATATACTCAAATTTTAATGATCTACTAATAAATTTAATAACTATGAATATAACCAGCGATTTGATCATATTAAGCGAGTGTAAGTTAAATCCTCTTAAAATCTTGCCTCAATTAGCGAACTACTTGCCATATCACACTACTCATCACCTGAACAAAACTGATGGAATAGTGGTTTATATAAAAAACACTCATAAATCAAAAGTTAAAGAAATAAAACTATCGCATGCATCTTGTCTACATATAGAGATTGCACCTAACCTTATAATACTCGCTATTTACCGTTCACCTTCCAACACTATAGCAGATGCATTCATAAACTCACTCAATAATCACTTGCAAATCATTCCATCTAATAAAAACATAATTATTACTGGTGATATTAATATAAATTTAATATATGAGAGCGGTGAACCATCTCACATACGTTCAAACAGATTGAATTATTTGAATATGCTCGCTACACACGGGTTAATCCCTGGCCACTCGCTACCCACGAGAGGTAAAAGTTGTCTCGATCACTTTATCTTAAAAAGTAGGCCAGGAAATAAGTCTGTTTTTATTGCCATAATAGAAACAACTATAACTGATCACTTAACATTTTTTCTAAAATTAACTAATAATTCTCAAAAAAATAACTGAACAAAAATCAAACGAACCCTTAAATTAGATAATGCACTATTGAATTTGGGAACAAGTAACCTGCAGATTTTTTTACTATTAAATAACCCTAATGAAGTTACAAACAGGTTAATTGCCATATTACAAAACGCTATCATATTAAATACTATAACGACGACTATTTCTCAAAAATATAGAATGTTGAAACCATGGATGTCCCCAGGCTTGCTACGCTGCATTAATAACAGAAATAACATGCAAAAGAATTTGAAAACTAATCCGTGTAATGAAACGCTCATAATTACTTATGAAAGATATCGCAACTTTTGTAATTTTTTAATAAAAAAACAGAAGAGAAAATACGACCGAGAGAAACTTTCACAAGCCAAAAAAAATCCCAAAAAGCTTTGGCACACAATAGATGAAATCACGCATCGTTGCTCGAACAAAATACCAAACACAGAGCTACTTGATATTGCTGACTGTCCTGAAGAATCGGTACACACAGTCAACAATTATTTCTCCAACGTTGGCAAACTATTGGCAGATGAAATCTTATCAGGACCAGTAACCCACAGCTCCTATGCTTTCGAACCACCAAAACCACCGGTTCCGTCTTTCGCTCTCTTTAGCACTGACTCGCATGAAGTACGTACTGTGTTAATGAGTCTTAAAAATAACAGCCTCCCAATATCCCAACCCGGGGCGCTAAAATTTAACTGGTATGTTATCAGCGTTTGACTGCGTTTGTCATGAACGTTTACTGGAAAAAGTATCTAGATACGGTGTTAGGGGTACGGCTTATGACTGGTTGAAATCATATTTGTCGAAAAGATTACAAAAGGTAGAAATAACAAACTATAACGAGCAATCTAGAACATTGGAATCATTTCAATCTTCGTTTAGGGTAAACATGACGGGCGTGCCACAGGGCAGTATTTTGGGTCCTCTGTTGTTTTTGCTCTACATAAACGACTTTCCCAATTATATCAATCATGAATGTGTGCTGTTTGCAGATGATACTACCATTATCATAAAGGGCAAAGATAAAAACTTCTACGAACAAGAAATAAATACAGCACTTGAAAGTTCTATAGAATGGTTAGAAGCCAATAATTTAAAAGTTAACATTAAGAAGACAAAATTTATGCAATTTCATACCTACAGAACGAAACCATTAAATCTAAAGATATTATATAAAGGATACTCTCTTACCGAAACTGACAATTATAAAGAACAATGGCCATTTTTGACCTAAACATGTATAGAGATAAAACTTATTTTAAAATTAAGGTTATTTTTTAGTCTAATCATTTCACTAACAATTATATTTTATAGAAGTCTAGGTAAAAAGTAAAGTTTTGGGTTGTAAATATGTTCGTGAACGCATCCTTATCAAAATATTTTTTATTCGCTGCATTGTTATATTATCTGTGCCCGAAGATACTTCCTTGTTTAGCTACGTTCCATTTCACTTATACCACATCTTTAGCATTTGGTTTTGTCAAAACCTCGAGCAAACTTAATTTTATATATAAATTGAATCAAGTTGTTAAAAGCTGATCATAAATGAATATATTTTTTATGGTAAAAGATATAAAAAGATAAATATAAATGTATTTCTGCCGTTGAAAACATTGGATAAGGATGCAATGGAACGTTTTTGACGTAAAGACGCCGCCGGTGACATTGGACATGGGAGAATCTGTCAAATTAATACGAACTAATTTCGGTGTATTATGTAATTCCTAGACCTTTATAAGAAAACCTGTCTTTACAGTATAATTTCTTGATCATAGATCTACTTGTTTTTGTACATTTTATCTATATACACAATAATTCATTATCAGGTCATTCAATGTATGAGAAGTGGCCATTGTTCTTTCTAGGAATAACCCTAGATAAATTCTGTTCTTGGAAAAATCATATTAATATTATTTGTGGTAAATTAAATAGTTTTGTATACCCTTTAAGACGTATTAGTTGCGAAGTATCAATAAATGCTGCAATTACAGCGTACCATGGCTACGTATCATCCATTCTTCGATATGGAATCATTATATGGGGTCGTTGTGTGGAAGTAGATCAAGCTTTTGTAATGCAAAAAAAAATGTATAAGAGCTATATTTGGCTTGAAACAAACAGATTCGTGTCGTCCTTTCTTTAGAAAACATAAGATTTTAACTTTACCGGCTATGTATATTTTAGAATCTTGTATCTTTGTTTATAAACACAAAAGTCTTTTTCAACAACCAGAGAGCTACTATGCTCCGCGATCTATTAATGCTAATAAGTTACATCGACCTAGGACCCATCTCACACTTACTTCCAACAACAGCTATATCATGTGTATTAAATTGTTTAATAAAATCCCGAGCACTATAAAAACACTACCATTTTTTAAATTTAAGCATGCATTAATCAATATATTATTAGATAAATGTTTCTACAGTATACTCGAATATTTAGATTACAAGTTGTAAAAAAAAAAGTATAGGTTTAGTGTATGTAACTGTTCCATGTCTTCAGCAGGGAATGTCTGTTGAAAAATCTCTGTTATTGTTTAAGGTTAATTATGTGTTTTATGTAATCCCAATTGGAAGCTGTGCATGATTTATGTTTTTATGTTTGTATATTTGCACGCCTAAATTATAGGCAGAATAAGAGGTAATATTATGTAACTAAGAACTTTCTGTACCTTATTTATGCAAATAAATTATTTCTATTCTATTCTATTCTATCATACCAGTTAAATTTTTAAAATCTGCAAGCGACTTTGTTGTACCGATAATAGCTCACATGGCCAATCTTTGCTTTGAATGTGGAGTTTTCTCAAGTGGTCTGAAACTCGCTTTAATCACGCCTGTCTATAAAAGTGGAGACAAAAACTGTCCTTCGAATTAAAGACCAATATCAGTCCTGCCATCTCTATCAAAAATCTTCGGCTTATTCGTTATTTAGATAAAAATAATATAATATTTTCATCGCAGTACGGTTTCAGACGGGGAAAGTCCTCAGAGCATGCTGCTCTGGCGCTTGCTTCTGCTGTTACCGATATAGTTGACAATGGTGATAAGTGCCTGGCTGTCTTCTTGGACCTCAAACAAGCGTTCGACACTGTCCCGATTTGTACACTTTTGGACCGACTGGAAGACATAGGCGTTAGGGGAAAGCCTCTTGAACTTTTCAAGGGATATTTTAGCGAGCGCAAGCAAAAGGTTAGAATAGGTGACAGAGTGAGTTCCGATGTGACAGTAACTTTCGGCGTGGGGCAAGATAGCGTTATGGGACCAACTTTGTTCCTTATCTACATAAATTACCTTTGTAACATGCAAATAGACGGTCGAAAACTGTTCTCATATGCCGATGACACTGCCATAGTCTTTTCTGTTTTTTCAGTTAATTGCCGACCGAGGCCTCGCCAAAATAGCAGCACGGCTCGACTCCAGCTTGCTTACTTTAAACACGGATAAAATTAATTTCATTTGTTTCACCAAGTATGAAAAATTTCAAGAAATCCACACGTGTGCAAACAACTTAAATCAAAACTGCACATGTTCCACTATTAGTAAAGTAAATAGTGTTAAGTACTTAGGGATAATAGTTGATCAACGGCTCTCTTGGCACCAGCATATTGAACTAATAATTATCTTATTTTATTTTAATTAACTTATTTCGGTGTTTAAAACATTACGACACGTAGCACCTTATACTCTCCTTAAACAAATATATATATATATATATATATATATATATATATATATATATATATATATATATATATATATATATATATATATATATATATATATATATATATATATATCTCAAGCACAGTCAGTGATAACTTATTGTTTGCCGGTGTAGGGCGGCGCTACAAAAATCCAATAACACTGCCCGACCCAGGAATTGAACCCGGGACCTCCCGATCCCACGCGCACATTTATGCCGCGAGATCAACGAGGCAGTCGTAAAGGGTTTGATGTCGAGTTTTCCGTCTCTACACAAAGATGGTATTTGCATTGTGTTATCCCTTAGTCGCCTCTTACGACACCCACGGGAAGATAGGGGGTGGTGACACTTGTATTCTATGCCGTCAACCACACGGCTAATTAATTATTCTATTATTTAACTGTATCTTTGATTTTAGAGATGTAAAACTCTGCCTCTTTACTTTATACATCGAGACCAACGTTTTGACGTTTGAAGTCCCCCCAATTATTGCCAGGATTACATCGGATTTCAACTTTAATAAAAGCGACTTTAAAACAAAATACGCACCTAAAATTCTAAATAACGCAGTTCATTTTATATCAAAATTCAAAACAAACCGTGCCTATGGACCATTTTTTTTATGCCATATTTAAATTCCTGTGATGTGTACCGAAGCAAAAGCCAAACCTAATCCTTTACAGAGAGGGATAATAAATCGAAGTGAAGCGAAAAATATGCAGACTGGCGAATCTCATTGCAGAGGCCGTAATGCCAATCACCTTATTAGAATGTCGTTGATAGGACACTGAATCTAACTAGGTTTCGAAAGATATTACTCGTTAGTAATATCTATGGGATTCGTTAATCCCAAGTCGTTGGACTGGATGTATGATGCTAAAATTTTAATCTAGGTGATTTATATTGGATGAAAGTTTTAAAGGTTTGGTTCAATAGCTGGTTCGGTTTTATCGCTGCTTGTGGTCTTAACTTCGTGTCAGGTAATATTTTAAGCTCGTAATAAGTCCATATTGTTAATTAAGTGAGTGAGTTTTATTGACCACATTGCGAACCGCAACAACGGCTGATATATAAATTTTTAAAGACTGACTCAAAGCTAGTAAAGCCAATAATAAATTAAAATTTTGCAACAAAGTTGCCTATACAATACTGGCGTGCGTTTAAATAAAAATCTGATGGATTCCGGTTACGCTTGATAGATAATTCTGATTGTGCATATATATGTTTCTATAAAATGTTAAAATAATTATATTTTTAATATAAAAGGTATTATACATTAGTTTTATAATAAAACATTGTATTTTAAATCTGCACGTGGCGACGAAACGTCATATCCCCACGTGGTGAGTTCTTTGTACACTAGTATAAAAGACAGACCGCTACGGAGTGACACTCAGAGGAATCTTCTTCTTCTGACCACGCTCACCATCGTCGCGGGAGACCTGAACGCCAAGCACCCGGCATGGCACTGCGCGAGCAGCGACCGAGCGGGGGAGCTCATCTTCCAGGATGCCAGCACCTACAACTACGAAGTCGCCGGCCCCCGAGAGCCTACCCGGCTGGATCCCTCGGGGCGCAATGACAACGTGCTGGACATCCTGATCTCCCGAGGACTGAGAGCGCCTCCCATGCAAGAGGTCCTGCCAGACCTGCCCTCCGACCACCGACCGGTACTACTGGTATTCAGGGAACCCGCGACGATGGTCAACCTGCCGAGACCACGCACCCAGACAAACTGGGACCAGTTCGAGAAAGAGCTGGCCGGCTACTATCAGCCGTCCACCATCCACACTTCTGAGGAAGTCGATGCAGCCGCCAAGGAGCTCTCCAGCACCATTCAGGCCGCGCTTCGAGCATCCTCGAGCACCAGGGCCAACTCCGAGAGGCGGGCACCCCTTCCCGCCTCGATACGGAAGCTGCTCGAGGAAAAGCGCGATGCCAAGAAGATCTAGACGAGAACTCGGCACCCCAGGGACAAAACCCGGTACAACCGCCTCACTAACGCGCTCAAGGCCGCTCTGTGGGAGCACAGGGGGGACGAGTGGGAACAACACCTGTCCTACATCGAGGACAACCAAGCCTCGTTGTCACGCCTCTGCAGACAGCTGTCTGCGGAGCCAAATCCGATGCACCCCTGCTCGGCAACGACGGCCTTTTGCGATACAAGGCCGCAGACCGGGCGGAGATCATCGCGAGCAGCCTCGAACAACAGTTCACTCCCCACGAGGTCCAAGACGAGGCCCACTCACGAGAGGTAGAGGAGCTAGTCCGGACCTACCTCTCAACGCCCCTCGTCTCATCGGATGGAGGTGACCTGCTGGTGACCCCGCAAGAGGTTGCAGCGGTGATCCGCAAAACCAACCCCTGGAAGGCGCCTGGTGAGGACGGCATCCCGAACTCCGCGCTGCATCGACTTCCTCGGAAATCACTGATAGCAGCGACCCAGCTCTTCAACGGCATCCTGAGAACCGGCCACTTCCCGACCAGCTGGAAGCGGGGCCGGGTCATTGTTCTCCCCAAGCCCGGAAAAGATCTCAGGAAGCCGGAGAAATATAGGCCTATCACTCTCCTCTCGACGACGTCCAAGGTGTTCGAGCGACTGCTGTTGGCGAAGATCACCCCGCACCTCAGCCCGAGGCCCGAACAATTCGGGTTTCGCCAAGCACACTCCACCACGCTGCAGCTGACTCGCGTACTGGGCGAGATGGCCATGTGGATGAACAAGCGAGGCCACACGGTGACCGTGATGCTCGACATGGAGAAGGCGTTCGACAGGGTGTGGCATGACGGCCTCATCTACAAACTGTCGACGTCCACTATCCCACGACAACTCATCACAACCTTCTACGTGGCCGTCGAGGACGTCACGTCAGAGGAGAGGACCATCAAGGCCGGAGTCCCACAGGGGAGCTGTCTCTCCCCAGTTTTGTACGCCCACTACACGGACGACATCCCAGTAGTGGGCGACGTGAAGCTGGCGCTGTTTGCGGACGACGGCGTGTACCTGTCCAGCACACGGAACGCCAGACACGCTGCACGGAAGCTGAGCCCGACACTTGAAGCGCTCCCGGGCTGGCTGAAGAAGTGGAGGCTCAAGTGCAACGTGTCCAAGACCCAGGCTATGGTGACTGGATGGGTACAGTACCCACCATGCCTGAAACTGATGGGGGAAGAAATCCCTTGGTCGCCGACGGTCAAGTACCTGGGCGTTACCATTGACAGGAATCTGACGATGGTCCACCACGTCCAGACCACCACCGCGAAGGCCCAGGCTGCGAGGGTGAAACTTCGCCCGCTGCTGTCCTCCAGACTGCCGCTGAGAGCCAAGCTGGCTCTCTATAAAACCTTTATCAGGTCGCGCTTCACATACGCGGGGCCGGCCTGGTACAACTTGACAGCAGAGACCACGCGGCAGCGACTGCAGCGGGTGGAGAACAAGTGTCTTCGCCTGACGGTGGACGCGCCCAGGTACCTCAGAAACGCGACCATCCATCGAGACCTCAAGTGGGAGCCGATCGAGGGATTTGTGAGCGGGTTGGCCCGGGGTATGTTCGAGCGTGCAGACCGCTCAGAACACCTCCACCTAGTCAACATCGCTCCCCTCCCACATCCTGATTCAACAACATTCATCCGGAGGAGACTGAAGCGCCCCGCTCGGGAACTGATCCCAGTTCCCTCGAGCGGGGCGTCATCACCACCGCCACCACCACACCATCCAGACGACCAGCCGCCGCCCTCTCGCAGGCGACTAACTGGGCCTCTCCCAACGGAGACTCACCCGGTTGGTCAGCCTCGAGGGCGGCAAACCCAATGACCGGCCCATAGTATTGGGCCGCGAAGACGACATCCTTAAGGAGACAATCTCCCAAAGGAACCCCACTACCCCGTAGGGGGTGGTGAAAAGAAGTCCATGACGATGTGACACTCAGTTGTCTTCCGGCAGTCGAAGTTGCCAATTCTAAATAAACAAATTGGTTTGACGTTTGATAGTTGACACTGTCAAACGGGTAAATAGAGTATAAAATGTGAACAGACTCTGTTCAGTTCCGCCCGGCAACGGCTAACTAAGGTACGATATATGTAATTCTGACTTTTTTATTATTGTGTTTTTACTAATAATGTGTTCCACAATTCTTTATTGCTATTGTGGTGTTATTTAGAGTATTGACAATATAGACAATGTAATAATATAGCTTAGCAATTGTATAATTGATATTGTGGGTGGTTCCGTCAATTGTGAGATGTTAAAGTTCAGAACTTGGGTATCATGTAGTATAGAATCGAATTTATGCTGAGAAACATGTCGTGTCTATTATATACATCATGTAGTGAATATTTCAGCCGTAAATATTTAATACACCTATAGTAAATATATCTGTGGTGAATATTACTAAATTAATTATGCTAATCTATTGAATTAAGGTAATAGTTACTTTTGAAATATTGAACTTCCCACAACCTTGCTATCAGATACAATAATATGTGTTGATTGATTTGTATTGCAACTAGGAATATTGTTAGAAGGATGACGTACATCGGTAGCCTGGAAGTTCACTGCAACTCGGGGAAAAGCCGCCACAATACAGAAAACTGACACATAATGTGGTTTTGCATTTCTGCAGCTCGTGGTGTCGCACGAGTGATTGATTTCCACGGGGTAGCCGGGATCGATCACTCGCCGAGCAATTAAAGAGAGATAATTAGGTTGACTTACGGGAAATAAATAAAAAATATCACCAGGAAAGTTTAAACTCGCGTTATAATTCCAGTTATTCGATACAAAAAAGAACTGACGGTTAAGGCTAACTGAAGAGACAATTATCCAGGGCGTGGTCGACGTTGGCACTTCACAGGTCTTCAGATGGTCTTGTACTCAACTCGGTGGTGCTGGCCGGAGCAAAAAGGCCAAGCCTCGTGTGTCCCTTGTATTTATAGGGCCGGCGTGGAGGGGCGCGAGGCAACGGCCCACTGCTGTGCGTCACTCGTAGCGAGGCTCGCGGCGCAGCGGCGCGACGTGACGTCACACCCCCCCCCCCCCGTTAGGCCGGGATTTTCCCTAAGGAAAATTCCCTAGCCCAACGGGCGTAGCAGCCCTGAAGATACTCCCTGAAATTAGAGAAAACAAGGGCCTGAGTACCTTGAACAAGTGACAACCCTATACGCTAATTAGGATACCTAAATAATAATGACCCACGCTTGCATTCTTCACGCGTACAACGGCAGTCTGAATTTGAACATAAACATTTATCATTCATAATTCATCACACATACCCACATGTAAATGCCGAGGCCAGTGTAACAGCCTAATATTAAAGATAACAATCTATGGAGAAGCGCTTAGGGTAATTATTAGGTAATAATGATTTGTAGATGTAAGAAACTTGATCTAGCCCTACGACTTATAAATCTTGGGTTAGGCCTTTGCCACTAGATAAGTAAACTTTTTGAATATAGTTAGGTATAACAACAGATTTTTCGTAAAGATGAACAAAAATAATACAAGCCGCAGACACAGAAAAAAGAAAGAATTTAATAAATATTTTGCTCTAATTAGTAACTAGAACACGACCAGTAACCACCTTTTGAATGTAAACAATGGTGATTCATTAGTTAGGCATTTATTTATCGGCGCGTCGCTGAGTGAACGCGCGTGCGTGATAACGACAACTAGGTACGATCTAAATGGTAGGTACTATTCGACTGTTCCGAGCTCGCGACGCACGGTTAATCACCATGATCGTTTATAAAGTACCTATAATAACAATTTGATTATGGAATTTATACAGAATTAAGAATAACAGCAGAACTTCAGAACAAGGCACGGCGAAAAACAATACGCCAATCCAGATGCATTTTAACAAATAGATTTGCGGAAAGAAAATACACATGCGAGAATCGAACTTGTATGCTCAGCTGATAGTGACCTTTTAACCTTACCTTTTATTTAGTTTATGGTTAGTATTTTTTAAAACAATGTTCAACATAACATTTGAGTACACAATTGCGCAGCAATTTGAAAAATAGTATTGTTTACGAGAAAAAAATATTTGCTACCCACCACAGAAAATATCAATTTATAGTAGGCACTACTACAAACGGTAATATAAATTAGAAACGTTCGTTTGAAAAAATTAAACAATGAATAGGTAGAAGGTATTCTTATTGTTGTTTTTATACTTTTATTATTCTTTGTAATTAATCAACTTAAAATCCTTGATGTGCCATTCGCCTAAAGGTTTTCCAGCCATGTCGTTAAGTTTGTTTACTAGAGGTGATATTTTTGAGGCAATTTTACATTTAATAAATTTAGGCGCCAATTTCTTGCTAAAGTATTTATCCTTGTCACTAAGTAGAAACGTTCTGCGCCAAACTATATCACTGACATTGAATTCTGCCTGTTTACGGCGAAGATTATAAGATGAACAATTTCGTTGGTGGGCCGACAACAGAGCTGAATGTACCTTCTCGAAAATAGAAGATAAATAGCCTAAAGTTTCGGCATAGCCGTCCCGTGGTTCAAGCACCATATCGGAATTAAATTCCTTGTCAATATACTGAGAACCACATGTTATGACCTCCCTACCAAAAACAAGGAAATTAGGAGAATAACCAGTAACCTCACTAACTGCGCAGTTAAGGGCGAATTGAACTTTAGTGATTAGAGTGTCCCAGATTCGATGATCAGATTCTATGAAAATTGAAATAGCTGTCATAATGGTTTTGTTGTAACGTTCAACTGAGTTAACGTGGGGAGTATACAACGGTGTAAAATGCAAATTTGGAATTTTATATTTTGACAACATACTTTTAAAGGTTGCGCTAATAAATTGTTTACCGTTATCCAAAACAATAGTAGATGGAATTCCATGCACCAAAATAACATTTTCCTCGAGAATTTTTGTTATCACTTCTGCAGTTGCCCGTTTAATGGGGAAAAGTAAACAATATTTAGATAAACAACAACTGACCACAAATATAAAAGTGTTTTGTTTCCTGCTGGGAGGCAATGGACCAATCAAATCAATGCTAATCGTCTGAAAGGGCTTTTGACATGATTTGGGTTTTCCCATTAGACCTAAATTTGGGTGATTTTGATGTTTATGGGTGATACAAGGTTCACATGAACTGACGAACTTGACAACATCGGTGTACATACCAGGCCAAAAGTAATTAAGTGCGAGACGTTTGTATGTCTTAAAAATACCCAGATGTCCAGCAGTGGGCGAAGAATGATTCTCCCTTAGAATGTCATTTCTTTGGTCAGACGGAATAACCTCTTTCCATTGAAATTCTCTAGTGAGGGGGTTTAATGTTTTTTTAAAACAATACAATTTATTGTTTATTACTTGATAGTTAACAAAGGAAGTCGGAGAACTTAAACAGCCTTTATAGATATTTAAATACCAAGGATCATTAGTAGAAACTGGTAAATTCTGATTAGAATTAATATCTATATTTATATCATTAGCAATAGCAGAAACGGGTAAAGAGCGAGACAGAAAATTAGGTAAAACGTTATCGGAACCCCGACGATGACGTATTTCAAAATTATTGGAAGATAAGCGAACTCCCCATCTGGCTAACCGGCCAGTAGGGTTATTTAAGGTCAAGAACCATTTCAAAGCAGCGTGATCTGTGTAAACAATAAACTTTTTACCATTTTCAACATAACAACGCCAGTGTTCTATAGCAGATAGAACAGCCAGGGCTTTGCGCTCTGTGGCACTGTAATTTCTTTCTTGCTTAGTGAGTGATTTGCTATAGTACGCTATGACTCTTTCCTCACCATTTAACCTTTGACAGAGGATCGCGCGTATTTCAAAAGGTTGCGAGTAGTCAGGACAAGCCAACACCGAGGAGGAAATCAAACAATTCTTTAGGTTATTAAACGCCTCATTAGCCTCTGTCGTCCAACAGAATGGAGGTGCGTTTTTACTTTGAGATGTTAACTTATTTAAGGGTGCAGCAATAGAGCTAAAATTCGGTATAAAACGCCTGTACCACGAGGCTGCGCCTAAAAAACGACGTACTTCTTTTCTATTAGAAGGAGTGGGTTAATTTTTCATTGAATTTACTTTATCCGGATCGGGATGCAATCCACTAGAGTCGACAACATAGCCTAAATATTTTAGTTTATCTCTAAAAAATTGACATTTTTCGAGATTAATTGTTAAGTTAGCGCTTTTTAGTTTATTAAGAATGTGTAATAAAAGAGCAATATGCTCGTTGAAGCTGGACGTTATACAGATTATGTCATCGATAAAACAGAAAACCTTATTTTCAAATTCTGGACCGTAAAATAAAATATCAACTAATCGTTGTTGAGTAGCTGGCGCATTCGTAAGACCGAAGGGCATTCTTTTGAATTGAAATGTGCCACGCGTAGGAATATAAAAGGCTGTTTTGCAACGGTCCTCTTCTTTAATTAATGTTTGCCAAAAAGATTTAGACAAATCTAAACTAGACAAGTATTTAGCATCTCTCAGATTATCTAAAATTTCCGAAATATAAGGCAAGCTATAAGCATCTTTTTTTGTAACGGAATTTAATTTACGACTGTCCAAACAGAAACGCATTTCACCATTCTTCTTTGGGGTCAAAATGACCGGGTTTGACCACGGGCTTTCGCATCGTTCAACAACATCCTCTGAGAGCATGTCGTCAAGATGCTTTATTAAAATTCTTTGTTTATCGGGAGACATGCGATAAAATCTTTGCCGAATAGGGGGACAATCACCTGTATCAATTGAATGAGAAATAATATTTGTGCAACCGAGACCCCGCTTCTCGTATGAAATATCGGTAAATTTAGAAATAATGTTGTCAGTGGTAGCTCTCTGGTCGACTGTTAGATGATCATAAGAAACAAGATGTGTAAGGGGAACTGCCTGCAACTCCATTACTTGAGCGTCAGACTTGTTCACAATCAAAACAGACTCTAATTTGTTAGGAAATAGGCCAAAGCTTCGCCAAAAATCCATGCCAAGGATAAGGGAATTTTGAATCCCAGGTACAACATGAACTTCTAAGTTAATCAATTTATCCTGAAACTTAAAGGGTAGAAACACCGATCCCAAAGACTCAAATCGTTCGCCGCCAGCTGTTATTAACCTTAAAGGTTTCGATTTATCCAAAACATTGTCTTTCAAAAATAAGTTATGCAAATTATTACCTAAAATTGTAACGCAAGATCTAGAATCTAAAAGACCAGTGGTAGGTATTCCGTTTAATTTTAGAGTAACGTAAGGTAAATATTCTACTTTAGAATTACGGATTGAGGAAATATGATAGCTACTAAAGAATTTTTTTTAAAAGTCCAACCAATTATTCCACTCTGTTTTATTACAATTAGTTATATAATTTGATTTTCCACAATCCTTGTTTACTAGTTTTTTGAAACTGTAGGGGTCGACTTAGATTTACAATTGGGGCAGTCTGACACCTTGAAACCCTTTGTACCGCACTTAAAACAGATTAGGTAGTGTGGTTGACGGCAATTACGTAATGAGTGCGAATTGCATCTACAACGCACGCAAAAAAAATTATTTATATTAGAAGTACTCGATACGGCGTTAACTTGTGGTACAGACTTGTATCTCGATGTATCAGCGACAGAGTTATATTTATTGAAGTGATTATGATTGTGAACATTTTTGTTTGAAGAAAAATTAGAAAACGGATAATTATACGCTAGATCAGGTGCTACAGTATTCTTTGAAAATTTAGGGGGTTCAGAAAATTGCTTACTGCGACTTTGGTAATTTTCGAAAAGACGACAAACTTCGACCAGACTATCAACATCAACAACCTTTGCAGTGAGCAGACAATTAGTGTAACAAGGTCTAATATTATTTAGCAAAATTTCTAGCTTCTCCGAATCAGCGATAGGAGAACTAAGTCGCGAAAACAGATTCGTGCATTTTTGCCACGTAAATAGTTATTGATTCGTTTTCGCCCTGTGAGCGCAGACGAATCTCCGTCATAAGCCGATAATCTGCGTAGTTATGCGGACTAAAATCTCGTTTCAAAAGTTCGCAAAGTTCTAACCAAGTCTTTACATTATTTTTAACAGAACGATACCAAACTAATGCGTCACCCGAAAATATTTCAAAAGCGAAAGACAACATCTTGTCGTGAGGAATAGATCTACAGGACATAAATTCATCAATTTTTTCAATAAAGGATCTTACACATGATTTACCGTTAATTTTGAATTTACCTAATTCCGAAAAAAGCTTACGGTCGTAATTATAGGAAGTGTTTCCCTCTGCCACTGAGCAATCCGACCGCGAATTACGTCTCGTGATTAATTGTAATTTCGCATATAAGTCATTAAATTTATTCCACACAGACTCAATTTTTTTAATATCAAGACTGCCGGTATCCACCCTATTCAGTCGATGAAAACAATGGTGCAGCACGTTTTCAACCTTCTGTTGAAGCTCGGAAGTATAGTTTGCTTCCAACATAGATAAGTGTTTAGTTGATCTTAATAGCGACTTTTCCACTTCTGCCACATCCTCCTCTGGTGGGAAGGGTGAAGATAATATATCCTCTGAGGGAGTTTTAACTGAAAGTTTAGCGATTTGTTTGCGGGGATCGTCAGGCTTTGAAACGCCGCGTATTGTGGTCTCATATTCTAATTCCGCTTTAGTTAATAATGAGAAATTTATAATGTAAGCCATTATTACAAAACAATAATAGAAAATCTAAGTATTTACGCCGGCACTAGAAAAAAAATTAAATATGGCCAGAAAATCGAATACCGTGCTAAAAAAAGCTGAAATACACTAAATTATACAATGGTGTGATGATTGGTCAAGGAAGAAAAAATTTCTTAAAGGTCACTCAAAGGTTGAATCACAATATTCTTTCGCGAACCCGTGGCTCGTTAGTTCATCGGCTAAGCGGTTAGAACCGGTTGGCGGCTCAACACGCTGCCCGCGGTGGAAACGTGATTTTAGACCGACGTTAATTAAATCACCGTTATGTTATTTACACAGATAAATTGCTTATGGCCAACAAAAATAGATAGAAACTGTACCTGTACGCAATTCACCACACCAGAATATATGCACACACAGGAGAAAAATATACAAGAGAAAAAGAAATTATTTCACTCACCTGTAAAGTGCCAACTTACGTTTTAAAAATTATATATATAATATAATTAAAAATTCTATTGGGCGCCAATGTCGCACGAGTGATTGATTTCCACGGGGTAGCCGGGATCGATCACTCGCCGAGCAATTAAAGAGAGATAATTAGGTTGACTTACGGGAAATAAATAAAAAATATCACCAGGAAAGTTTAAACTCACGTTATAATTCCAGTTATTCGATACAAAAAAGAACTGACGGTTAAGGCTAACAGAAGAGACAATTATCCAGGGCGTAGTCGACGTTGGCACTTCACAGGTCTTCAGATGGTCTTGTACTCAACTCGGTGGTGCTGGCCGGAGCAAAAAGGCCAATTCTCGTGTGTCCCCTGTATTTATAGGGCCGGCGTGGAGGGGCGCGAGGGAACGGCCCACTGCTGTGCGTCACTCGTAGCGCAGGGGCGCGACGTGACGTCACAGTGGAAATTAGCTTTTCAAAGGAAGTACAATCAGTGTAAAGTGACTTTCTTTCTGGCGGTTTTCAAGGGCAAAATGCAAATAGCTAACGCTTAATGTGCGACGCTTTGACATTTCATTTATGAGCTATAAATAATATTAATTATATTGTGCAATTTATCAGATCAACATTATTGAAATGCAGATATTCTATAACTTTGCCGTCTACGACGAATATCAAAATACGTTTCGCTGTGCCATCGCTTGGAGTTTTCCTTACGAAAGCCGAAAATAGTGTAAGTGTCATGTAAACAAATAAATAAACCATGTCGCCTTTATCGTGTCTTGTTCGTTACGCGCGACAGTAAACATTTTGTTTTGCCAATAAAAATCTAATACCGAGGTATTATGGATGTAATTCCTTGCCGATATCCAGCGATAAGCCCAGAATATGTTTGTTCGTCGGAAATGCTCACGATAAAATGAATTCTTACGAAGTCTCCGTCTTCGATTCAATTTCTATATTCATTGATGCAAAAACTTCTTGTTCCGTTTCTCGTATCGAAAACTTATCGGACAGTTCTGGTTATATTTTTACAAGAGCTTTAATAGACGCTTTGTATAAAGCCGCTTTGTTAAATGAAAATACTTGTAAAATTTCTTGCAGATTTATTCGAACATTTACAAGGACACGTTTTGTCGTATTAAATCTCTTTCGCATTACAATCGACTGGTAAGGCTGGCAGTATTGCTACGCTAGATTGCTATGCAATCTATTGCCACTATCTTTATTCATTTTTATCATATCTTTGTTCCCAAGGAACTATTAAATGGTTAGACGATTTCGATGTAATTGTCAGACAATCTTAGTTTAGTAACAGAAGTCGGAAAATCATTAGAAATTCAATTTTTGTACCCGTGCAAAGCCGCCGCGGGCCACTAGTTTCCAATGACCTTTGATTTTGTTCCGTGCCTATTTACGCAAACTCCCGTCTAGGTTACTCTGCATTAAAATATTAATTTTGGTTAGCGTTTCCAATAAGGGTCTGTTTACATAATACTTCAATCAAATTTGGGTTAGTATTGATTCAAATGCTCTTATATTTTGTAAGGCGACTGTGACTCATAAAGCTTAAGTCGTGTATCAGAAAATTGAAACATTGAATTTTAGTAGCTTCTTCAATCTGTGTGTCTTAGGGCAAAAATGAAATTTTGCTTCCATTTAAATACAATTAATACAATAAATTTGGTTGGCAACTTATAACGTTGAAGTAAATAATATGCGTTATAAATTTTCCCGAATATAAGTTATTTTACAAAACGTTTTTACACGAGATCTTCTGTACCTGGGGTTAAATTTGTGCTGTAGTAGTAAGTAGATTTAATAAAAAATAAATTGCAAGTATTATTATCATAATAATGGCATCATTTTAGCAGCTATGCCATCGCTCGACATTTTTGCTAACATAATTTCTGTCCATCTCAAGGTTGCCTGTTTTAAGTAAATATATTGACTTGGCAATCGCATTAAACAATCTAATTTATATATGTATTATTTATGAGATATATTTTGTTTCCATGCGATGGCCGAGTCAATCTATTTATTTAAAACATTAAAGATTTTTAATTAATTGCCTTGGTATTACATGGATCTCACAACTTTTTACGGTCTCAAGACTTGGTATTTTTGACAAGTATTGTTTTTATGGGATAAAAAATAACATAACATCACATAACATAACTTCATACGCCTTTTTCACCCCGAAAGGGTAGGCGGAGGTGTATACACACCCATAGTTCGCCAGTTATGTTTCAGTACCAATGTAATAGTATATAATAATTTATCGGGCACTTTGTTAAGCGAGCGATAATTTAAAAAAATAATACACACTTAACACGGGTAAACTGTTGATACAGTATACATACTAAGCATCCATGTACATCACTGCACAGTTATAAAATATGTCTTTGTCTTTGTCTGGTCTTTGCCTACGAAAAGACAGAGGTGTGTGCCCGGGGTAACTGGGAATCAAACCCGAGACCATCGTCTCGGCAGTCCGCCACTGGGCTATCACCGAAAAAAAATCTAAATATATTGTTGTCTTTGGTGTTTTTAATGCTTATTGTTCTGTGTAGCTTAAATTATTAAAATTTTCGGTAGAGCATTTTTGAAAGACAACTTTTACATCCACTCCAAAATTTTTTAATTGGTTGGCTGCCTTTTTCTATGCTTTAAATTTTACAAAGCACTTGTACACTATTATTTAGATGATATAATTACTTGAGCGTTAGCCCTTGATTTTTGCCCTGAACAACCTAAAATAAAATTTAATTGTAATTCTTTCATTATTATTTCACATGTTATGTGTTATTTTGGAAAATACCTGATATTCAGAATGATAGATAGATAGAAAATTCTTTATTGTTCACCAGATACAAAACAAACGCTACATACATATAACATGGTACAATTTTACAAATTTACAATAGGCGGCCTTATCGCTGAAAGCAATTTCTTCCAGGCAACCTTGAGAATGTTACAGAATATAACATATAAACATTATAAATGCTAGCTAGCAGTTTAACAATTTTCTAATTTAAAAAGCAATCTAGAAAATGTATCCAGATGTAATTGGAAACCAGTATAAAAACCTCTTTAAGTTGTCAAAACATTTGATTAAAATTTCCGGGAACCAGGTGTTTTTTTTTGTTTTTTTTTTTATAGAAATAGCCGGTAAACGAGCAGACGGATCGCTTGATGGTAAGCAATTACCGCCGCCCATGGACACAAGCAACACCACAGAGGAGTCACAAGTGCGTTGCCGCCCCTTGGGGTTGGGAAAAGTGATAGAAGGAGGAGTGGTTTGAGGAAAGGAGAAGTAAGAGGGGATGGGGCCTCCGGCACTCTCACTCACCGAACGAAACGCAACAGTTTAGGTACTGTTACTTTACGTCGATTTTCTGTGAGAGGGTAGTACTTTCCCGGTCGAGCCGGGCCATTCATGCTGAAATCAGCAAGGCTCTACTACCTACCTTTTCTTTAAGGATGATATTTAAAAATTACTTCAGTGTTAGATAGCACATTTATCGAAGGCTATAGGCTAACATCACGCTATGAGCCACGGGAGCGGAGCAGTAGCCTTAAATAACGCAGGTGTAACCGCGGCCTCATCTTGTTTGAAAATATAAAGAATAATGCACTCAACGAACTGAGCAGAATAACTCAACTCTTTAAGTGAAGGCTCAGGCAAAATAATATTTGATTGAAAATTATTAACATCAATTTTGCATTGCTCTACAGAAATTTATAGAACTGCTACAAAATCATCTTTGTTTCAATTCACTTACATGACTCCACCAACAAGATCCATATTGACAAATTAATTAACCATTAATATGTGTTGGTTCATTTACTGAGAGTTAATTTACTTTAGTATGTTTGAAGGTTCAAAGAACAGCTTTTGTATTAATAGATCTATTAGTTTTCACCAAGTAACATTGTTCAGAGCGTTTGATGAAAATCGTGGCACTTGATATAAGTTTACTATAACATAGCCTTGTTCTAAATGAGAGGTTATTTAGCTGTCATTATCTGTTGTGGGTGCTGCCATATCAACATTGTTGCTTTGTATTGACTAATTGTTATTAGAATTAAAATATTTTTGCATCTTTAATACTAGAAATGCTTGTAACAGAAGAGTTTGTTTATCAATAAATAAAACATGCTCAAGCCCTCCATACATTGACCAACAAGATTCATAAAAAGCTACGCCTTGGTGGGGAAAAATGGTTTCAAAACAATTAAACATTAATTAGACATTAATCTGAGATATACACTGAACGTCTATATACAAAAGCCATTAGTATCTTGTGACACATTCCTTCTTCTTAATCGGAGTATTAAAGAACTTTAATCCTTAAATTTCGTCGACGTGACCCTCAATAACAATCCTTTAGAAAATAAAAAATACTTTCGCATTCATTATTTACATTGAACGAGCAGCAGAACACTTGAGTGGTTATTTTTCGGCCACTTTTAAATGAATTCTGCCTTCAAAATGTCTTCTTATCGTCTGAAGTACCTCTAACAGAGCACGTAATTAATTATTTATGTTTGCCTGTTAGGATACGTATTCACCTTTTTTTGAGGACCGACGAGTGTCCTTGACCGTCAGCTGTACAAATGCCCATTTTTTTATTCAGCATGTCAAAATTCACTGCTTATTTGAAAGTTTAAAAGTTGCCAAGAGATCTCTCTTGTACCATTATTTATTTACACACCTAGGTTTGTAGTTGCACTTGAACTGTGCCTGTGCGTTCAATTATTCAAAATCCCAGTTGAATTACAGTCGTAATGCCCATCTTATTTCACAATTCCGCCAATAAGAGCCCGTTGTGTTTGTTAAGGTATGTACTTGGATGGTTCATATTCCTGACCTTTCGAATTACGTGAGCGGTTTTACGAGTGGCCAATGGAGATTTAAGTAACGTGCATTAGTGCTCAATATTAATGGTAATAAGAGATCTTGGTTTGTTAGCCTCGTAAGACGAAATTATTTACAGAAGAGGTACATTTTACGAGACATCATTCAGAATTATTTAGAAATTATATTCAACTGACTGCTTTCGGACGTTGATTGAGCAGACAAACATTTTAATTCAGCTGGTTAGACTTCAAAATAATATTCATAGTGTAATGAGGAATTTTACATCAAAAGGTATAAATTTTACATAAAATTGAATTAATTTACAAATTGGGGACATCTTGAAATACGCAAAAGTCCGCAGCACCCGTAACCGGCGAGCATGTATGAAAAGAGTAATGAAAATAGTAAGGATAAAGCAAATGGCGTTATGTTGTCTCAGGCTACTACTATATATGGATGTATGTTACTTACTTCACCTAGATTCTAGCAAAATTCCTCAAAACATGTCCAGCTCAATAGGTTCTGCTAATGATTATACTTATATCTTTGCGAAGACTTTGTGTTTTTGATATTTTTTTTCTGATATAACGTACAAGAATAATAAAACCTAAGTCTTGTCATTAAAATATCAACATAGAATTTGAAAGTCAAATTTTGTCTACTCCAATTACGGCCTACGTAGAAGGAAACATGTATAAGCAAGCAATTATGTTTTAATTTGCGTGTACCTTGTCGCAGAAAAGTATAAACGGCCTTATTAGTATAAAAACTGGGGAGTGGATCAAATTGTTCACCTGGCTGATTTTGAATTCAAACATTTTATTTATAAATCGTTAGGCTGATTTTCAGTAAATGATGGTATTGAAACTGTAAAAGACAATCATTTGGAAGAATTAAATATGCCTTTTTAATTTATTTGCTTTTTAACTGCTGACGATGAAAACAGTTTTATCAATGTTGAAGCAAGTTAGGCAGGCAATTTAGATGAAGTTGCGGTAGGTGGAGTGAGGAAAGAACTGATAGATCAAACTGTGGCAAGGTTTACGATAACGTAGCTAATAAAATTTTGTTAGAGGAAGCAAAATTGGCTGCTTTTGAGTGGCATAAGCGGCTGCCTCGCCTCGTGGATTCGATCACCACTCGAGGCAACGCTTTGCAAAAATGTACTTTCAGAAGTACTTTGGGGTGTAGTGGGGAAATAGCGTCTGCATTATGACAGCCGGCTTGACAGCGTATAGTGTTAGTTAAAATGCGTTATTCCTTACAAACTCTCTTTCAGTGGCTCCAAGAAGCTGCAGTGCACGCAGCGGCCACACCCCGGTAAACCGCGTCGGCTCGCGGGCTAAACCTGGAAGAGGGGGTTTGCTACTTTGTGAGCAAGCTTAAAGTGGTACCCTCCCGCACAGTGCATGAAGTCTGTCTCGGCAAGGAAGGCAACCCACCGCAGATATGTAAGGGGTTTGGCGGACTTGGCGAGGCAGCAAGGCAATGTGGAAGGCCTAGGGCGACGGTAGAGGGCTATAGAGACCGTCGGCCAGATACATCATCTGACTCTGTCTCCGGTCGTAGTGGTTCACCACTCCACTGGGTATAGATAGGGAAGAACGAGTGCGTGCATCTGTGTTTGCGGGAACGCTTATGCACCTTAAAATATCCTGCGCACCTGACAGCTTACGAATTTTTGGACTCCGATGAAGCAAAGTCCTGCGGCGATGGGTTGAGGTAGAGAGGTTTAGTGTGATGCTCACCAGGCTTTGTCTGATGCCTGCACGTAGGCGGTCCCGGGGGTGTGGTAGAAACATCGTGGTCGCTTTTACACTGCATTGGGGTAACAGTGTGGATTCGGCAGTACCCGGGGTAACGAAGCAGCCCTTTTTAGGGAGGCACTGCTTTCCCCGCTCAGCCGGGGAGGGGGCTAGAAAAGGTGCCCTAAAAAAATGCTCGCCCAACACCAACAGGATGGTAGTAGCCACGGTTGCCTCCGCATCTTTTAACACGTGGTCGACGTTACAGGGTAAAGATATTAAGACTCCTAAAATGAATTTTGGAGCGTGGAATATACGTACGCTTCTTGATCGCGATGATAATGCCTGTCCGGAAAGGAAATCTGCTATCGTTGCCCGGGAACTTTGCCGCTATAACATAGATGTGGCTGCCCTCAGTGAAACCCATCTCGCTGATGAAGGGGTATTAGTGGAACATGGTGGCGGATACACCTTTTATTGGAAGGGTACTGCCTCATCCGAACCTAGAAGGTCAGGCGTGGCAAAAATACCCTAGCAAAGCGTTTGGTGGAATACGCCACCCACATATCTGATCGCTTGACCACATTACGCCTTCACCTAGATAACAACAACTTTTTAAATGTCCTTAGCGTGTATGCACCTACGTTAGAGAAGTCCGACGACATCAAGGACAAATTCTACGAAGAGCTCACACGTTGTCTCGAGAGCATTTGTCCCAATGAACAGATTCTGCTACTGGGGGATTTTAATGCCAGAGTTGGGCGTGATTGTGAAGCCTGGCCCAAGATCCTTGGCAGACACGGAGTCGGCAATATGAACAGCAACGGACAATTGCTACTCAGCCTTTGCGCACAATTCGAACTTGCGATCACAAACTCAATGTTTAGGCTTGCAGCAAAGCACAAGACTACGTGGATGCATCTGAGGTCCAAACACTGGCATCTCATTGACTACGCGATTGTCAGACAGCGTGACGTGTCCCAGGTACAAGTCATCCGAGTGATGCGTGGTGCAAACTGCAGGACTGACCACCGTTTAATTGTCACAAAATTAAAACTCCGCCTTCACTTACCTCGAAGATGTCAGAATAAAAAGCCTGCGTACTTAAATGTAGAGAGGCTACAAAATCTCGAGGTAAGAAAGAAATACATAGAGTCCCTTGGCGTGTCGCAACAGACTTGCGAGATGGGTGAAATCGATGCTGTCTGGCGGGGAGTTTCGTCTCATCTACTGGCTGCCGCAACGGCTACTGTAGGTCTTAAAGTCCGTAAGAATGAGGACTGGTTTGATGAGAACGATGTTGACTTGTCAGCGGCTATCGAAAGACACCGGTCTCTCCTGCGTCGTGGCAGACAGCAAGGTACAGACGTGGACATAAGATCAAGCGGTCGTGAGCTGCGCAAGTTGTGCCGGGACACAAAAGATAGATTGAAGTCAGAGAGAGCTCGTCGCATGTTCTACTGTGAGGTTCGGAAACTAATAGGCCCCACTTGTCACGTCAAAGTGCCACTTAAATCGGCGAACGGTGAGTGCCTCCTGTCAACCAAGGAGGACGTATTGAATAGATGGGTGGAACATTTTAACTCCTTGCTTAATGTGGACCGTGCAGTTGATATACATCACATTGGATATATACCCGATTGATCATGAGCTAGATAAACCACTGTCACTGGGTGAAGTTGTCGATGAATTACTAAAGTATGGCGGCGAGGAACTGCATTCTCTTTTGTGGAGGCTATTTGTTCGTATGTGGGACGAAGAACAAGTTCCAGGGGAGTTTAAAGAGTCCCATATCTGTGCCCTATACAAGAATAAAGGTTGTCGCTCCGAGTGCAATTCTTATAGAAGTATTTCGCTTTTATCTGCTCCTGGAAAAGTCTTTGCCCGATTGCTGCTTAACCGCATAAAACCTCTGTCCGAGAGAATACTCCCAGAAACCCAGTTTGGCTTCCGACCCGACCGAGGCACTTGTGAAGCGATCTTTTCGATACGTCAACTACAGGAAAAGAGTCGGGAACAAGGCCTCCATTTATACATGTGTTTCGTTGACCTTGAGAAGGCGTTTGACAGTGTGCCTCGAGAAGCTTTGTGGGTAGTACTGGGTAGACTGGGATGTACAACAAAGTTTGTTAACCTTGTGAGACTTCTGCATGACGACATGAAGTGATTATTATTATAACTAGCTGACCCAGCGAACTCCGTATCGCCTTTTTAAGAGTTTTTATTTAATTCCCTTTTTTCCAAGCCCCTTTTCCAAAGTTACCATTGACTTAGCGCTTAATCTCTTATTATTCCACGGTCTATATTTAAATGATGCAAAAACAAAAATAGATTTTTATATAATATTGAATTCCCCATTCCTTTAAATATCGGAGACAATACCCATATCGACTTAAAAAACAATCTCGTCCGCCATCTTTGATTTCCTATCCGCCATCTTTGATCACAAAATAGATGTTTTATTTGGATTCCCCATCCCTTCAAACATCGGAGACGATACCCATATTGATTTTTTAGATTTTTCCCATCCGCCATTTTTGATTTCCCATCCGCCATCTTGAATCACGAAATAGATGTTGTATTTGAATTCACCACCCCTAAATCATCAGAGACGATACCAATATTGATTTTTTAAAATTTTCCCATCCGCTTTTTTGTTCACGAAATAGATGGTGTTTTTGACTTTGGACTTTTTTAACTTTGGTACATTAAACATATTAGGAGCAAGGCACAATATTAGCAGAAGTAATAATCGTAGTAGAAATATGAATAGGTAATTACATACAATGTTGAGTCTGGTAAACCAAAGAAATGGAAAGATGTGATCATGTTAAGGGTTACCTGAAGAATGGGGTGAAAGAGAGGGGAGAAGATAAAATTGCAGACATGAAAAATTAGACGAACGGCGGTGTTTCTGACCACCACCGTTGCACGCACGTCCACGGATACATGTTGAACACAGTGTGACTAGATTAAAGGACTAAACGAGTAATGAGTTAAAAAAGTTAATAGAAGTGACGTCATTAAAACTCCATGTATCTAGTTATTATTGTCATAATTGTTCCAGCGTTATTCCAGTTGCACCCAGGGCATACGCCTTGGAGCTCGGAGTCCTTTTACTAGTCTAAGCAGATATGATACAACATCAGCTTTTCCACTGAGCGACTGCCTTTAGATAGCTTTATTCCATGGCTTAGACCATTATCTGTTTGTTTATAACTCTATACTATAGTATCAATGCAAATTTTGGTTTGCCTTTAACAAAATGTTTACTACCAAAGAAACACAAAATTAAAATTTACCAATGACGCTCCTGTCACTTTCTGTAAGAAAACCTGTCAACGGTTTAAAACAACGTAAATTGCCCGACCTAAATATTTAACAGACGGTGTGACATGTTATGTCGTTATTCTAATAATGGCTGAAACTTTGACGGTTAACGCTACCGTAGTTTGAAACTGTTTAAACTTGTCCCGTTTCTTATAATAAAGTATTGATTTTTGTTTCAAATGCTTAATTATCGGTTCTATTCAGAATTGGTTCTTGGAAATCCATTGAGTGTAGAATGATGTCTGTTTTTTTATATTTGCAAATGGCGTGTAGGCTCTTCACAAGAATCAAGTGTTCTACATTTTCCAAGTTTTATACCAGCTAATAATATATACATAAATTACATTTTTATTTTTTAATATTTAATTAATATTGTATCTAATATCGTCATACAGCCTTTCACAATCCACTGCTGGATTAAAGCCACTTGTAATGTACATCACGATAAGGTTATGAGTCAATAGTAGGATTTAGCCAAATATCTAGCAGTACTCAGTTTTGCGAAGTGTTTTGGCTGTGTCTGCAGTCATGGTACCACACTGTTTATAATTAAAAATTCTGACTGTTAACGAGTGGCATGAATTTCTTGCAGGTTCTTCTCGTGGCCATAGCATTCCGATGTCGTAAAAAAAATACGTTCATAAGTGTTGCCTTGTAGCCTATATGAATAAACAAATTCGAATTGGGACTCTCTCTCTCTTCCTAGCTATATATCCCACAAGGTGGTGGGGTCAGGTTTCCTTATTTTTCTCCTCCACTTCGCTCTATCCGTGACATCCTCGTCAGTAACCTTGCATTCCCTCATGTCCTTTAGCACTACATCTATCCACCTTGTCTTGGGTCGTCTTCTAGGTCTCCGACCGGAGAGGTCATCAAGCTGTAGTGCCAAATTGCCAACGTAGTCTGGTGGCCTCCTTTTCACGTGACCATACCACCGTAGCCTACTTTCCTGCATCTTGTCGGCGATGTCGCTTACACCGAGGCTCCCTCTTACGTATTTGTTGTGGATTTTGTCGAGCCTGGTTACGCCGCACATCCACCTCAGCATCTTCATTTCGGCAACTTGAATGGCATGCACGATTTTTTGGGTTGCAGCCCATGTTTCGCTTCCATGCGAAGGAACTGGCCTTATTATGGTCTTATAGATCAGGCCCTTGAGTTTTACAGGCATCTTCCTGTCGCAGGTAACACCAGTTACTTCTCGCCACTTAAGCCATGCTGCGGCTGTTCTGTGCTGCATGTTGCATGCTAAGTTCCCAGATCTGTGCATCATACCACCTAGATATTTGTATTGATCGCACATAGTAACAAGTTGGCCATCAATAGGAATTGGATTGTTTTTATTTGGGTCTGGGTCATTAAAAGCCATGTCTTCGCAACACTCAGCACTAGGCCACCGGCTTGTAACTGCTGTTTCTACGACAAAAGTGCCTCTTGCATCTCTGTGCGGCTCTCGGTGTAGAGAGCAACGTCGTCTGCGTAGATAAAAGTCCACGACTCTGAAGACTGCGCCACTTCAGTAAGTGAGTCTAGAACCAAGCAAAACAGAAAGGGACTCAGTACTGAGCCTTGATGCACACCTTCTGTGACCGCTATTGGTTTTGTCTGACCCACTACTGTTCGCACCATTGACCTCGCATTCTTGTACATGTCGGCTATTATGGTAATATAGTGCTCGGGGACGTTCTTCTTGCGAAGGCTCCACCAGATCGTATCCCTTGGGACGCGATCAAATGCCTTTTCTATGTCCAAGAACGCAACATACAATGGTCGAAGTTTCGCTCGATACTCTTCAGCGATCGTGTTTAGAGCAAACATAGGATCGGTAGTAGATAAGCCCGATACGTCGCCATAGTGATTTTTTGACAGCGAACACTCTGATCTCAAGCGGCTGTCAATCACTTTTTCATATAACTTCATAGTATGGCTTAACAGCTTGATTCCGCGATAGTTGTTACAATCGTATTTGCTGCCCTTCCCCTTATAAATAGGAACTATTGTGCTCAGCCTCTGGCATTTTGGAAGATAGCAACACACAGTTAAACAAGTCGGTAAGCAATACGACTCCTTGTTCGCGAAGGCACTTCCAAGCTTCCACTGGAATACCGTCAGACCCCATGGCTTTCTTGTTGGCGTTCTTTTTTAGTGCCATTTTGACCTCATTGGGATGTATTGGGGGTATAAGTCCAATGTTCCTGCTGGTGTTTTCGAGCTGCGTAGCGGCTTGTATCGGGTTGAGTAGCTGCTGATAATATTGATGCCAAGCTGATAGGACATCCTTATCTTTATATAGCAGTTCACCATCTGGAGCTTATACAACATGTAACAACAGCTGTAGATATTATTGGAGAATAACTTTAAAATTAAGGCTGATTAATGTAATAATAGATACTGAATATTACAATGTTTTAATTATAGGTACAAATGCTAATACTGCCATGTATTGTATTTTTGAATAAAGGTTGTAACAAGTTTAAATGCACACCCTGAAAGTACTTTGTTCAGAATCGGCAACTGAATCCATTTCCGTCATTTTTAATATTGTTTATTTTTCGTCTTAAAATAATTAAAATAACGTAAATTGTAATCCCTCATTTAAAAAAAAATAGCTATTCGAAAATAAACCTTAAATCAAAGCAGAACGGCTTATTTTTAAATGCATTTGTTAAATGGTTCCACGTTGACTTACAAAAACGCACACATTAATACAACACAATAGACGGCAAAAGACAATAGACAATAGCACACAATTGACCACCAAAATGTCTATCATCTATCTTTCACTAACGTAGGTAATAAACAACGGGAAAGAGCGAGACGTTATGTCTCGCTCGCGCTGGCGTATGACAAGCGCAGCTGGCGATGCGCTCGGACATGTTATGACAAGTACAACCGGGAATATCTATCTATCAGTGAGTGCTGTGAAAACCTTTTTAAAAGTTCACTTGTTTATACAATGTGTAATGGTGTATAATTTAATAATTATCAACAAGACGGTGCCGGTGTGGAATGTTCAACATCATCTTGATGTTGACTTGACTCCCCTGGACTTTGTGGAGAAATATTAAATCACTAGTTTTTTGTGACGAGAGAAAAAGTGCCGAGTAGTTAATTAATTAAGATACTAGCTGCTTTTGAAACAGAGAAAAGATGTGATTTGTGAGTAAATAGTGAAATGCTACGTGGACTAAAGAAATGTGATTTAAGCCTGTAAGTTATTTTATTATTCTATTATTGTAACTATTTAGATTCACATGACAACTTTAAACACGCCGTTCTTGATTATTTCTCTCATTGATATTCTTTTACTTTATCGATCAATAATGCTAACTAGGTATGATTAAGTTAAGATAGTCACAATAGTCACTTACGATGTTAAGAAACAATAGATCGTGCATATTAATATCAAACAATAAATAATTCGACTGTCCACTCCATAGCCTACAAGTGTGATGGAAAGAAATACTCATAATATCTTTGGTAATATTAACAGTGGCCGACAAATTGTTCAAACATATCAGAGTGTGGTTTACAGACTGAATTTCATACATTTAGTTCCTATCAGATCGCTGTTGTTTGTTTACCATAGCAACCGTTTTACAGATTTACAGTGACCACGATTTTCATTTTTAATTGAGTTAATACTTTCTTTAAAAAACATTATTTACGCAAATAAAAAAAATATTTCAATGCATGCATTATGATTGTAACAAGGTTTTCTAATTGGGGTATCTGAGGATGTGCGTTATTTCCATTACACGTTGTATATACATTTTTGACCTTCTTTGGTCCCCAATTGCTCATACATGGTCTTTTGGGAATTTGCGCGTTCTACTGCTATTATTTTCTCTCCTTCTTTATTCTTTAATATTGTTCCTGGTCTTCAGAAGTCTGGGTAGATTGCCAAGTCTTAAAGGCATCTTTCTTTCTTTATATAGCATTTTTCACTGCTTCTGTCCATCACCAAGACTTTGTTACTTATTTTACCACCCTTTGTACGACCAAGATTAATATTAGCAGCTTTTACAATGGATTTGCTAAGATGATCCCATATAGTAGTTCAGTATCAACTTTTCAGTTGCTTAGATGGTTACTGAATTCTGGGATCTTGTCTCCTTTTAGGTTCCGCCATTTGATTATTTCCGGCGTCTGAGATGTTTCGTTTTAGATGTTTTCTTAAACAGCATATCCATTACAACGACACGATGTTGAGTAGGTAACAACGCATTTTCCCGGAATGACCGTACAATTTGTTACCCGGCCTATATAAGTTCGATTTATCAGTATAGAATCTATCTGCGATGCTGTTCGTCCGCTTTTGTATGTTATTATGTGCTCCGCCTTTTTAGTAAAGAAAGAATTTGCTATAGCAAGATCGAATGGTGCAGCTGTAGAAAGGATAACTTCCCCTCCTTCGTTTAGAGTGCCATACCCGTGACCTCCATGCACTCTTTTAAAAGCATTGTTTTCAGACCCTATGTAACCATTTAAGTCCTCACCCCAAAGTATCGTCTCTTTCGGGGGTATTTGTTGTAGATGGTCTTCCAGAGGTGTCCAAAATGCGTCTTTTTCAGTTCTGCTACAACCCGCCTGGGGAGCATAAGCTGATATTACATTTATGACTTCTCCTTCAACAAGTGCTTTAAGGGACATGAGCCTGTCGTCAATTCGATTTATCTCTAAGATATTATCGAGATGTTCGGCTCTGACAGCAATTGTTACACCATTTTTTCCATGTCTAGCGCCTTCATACATTAGTTTATAACCCTCTCCGATGTTACGGGCTTTTGCACCAGTCCACAAAAGACACTTGAAGACATGCGAAATCTACCTTCCTACGTTTGAAGAGTGAAGCAAGTTCTTTAGTCTTTCCAGTTAATGTTCCAACATTCATAGTAGCGAAGCGGACTTTTAGGTTAAAATGTGGGTCTAGCGTCGTTAGCCGAGCCCGTCCCTGACTCGGTAACCCTTGCACACTGTTCGCTGATGTAGGGCGATATGTCTGCGCGTCGTTTCGCAGCGATGCCCTATCCGTTATCCTCAAAGTATTATGTAACCTGTCCATTTGCGGTCTTATAAATTTGGCGATATGTTTGGGTTAGTAAATTCAGTACCGATTGCCATCTGACGTACAAAAACCTACCCCTTTGAGGTAGGGATACCCCCAGAATAGTTGATGGTTCTGGGTACAGAAATTTCTTCCTGTACATAGCGATTGTCTGGTTATGCCGCTAGAATTACGGTCGCCAGAGCCTCGTCCGTTGGTCAGCAGGGTGTGACGCGAGCAGGTCAGGTTGGCATTTGGGATGGTAAAGATGTTAATTCCATGCCCGTTAGACACCAAATTCGGATTTGGACCACTTCTAAATATTTCAAAAGGTAGTCCGCTCGTTTATAATTTCAAATCTTTGACTACAAACGACTCCTAATGAATTCCACACCCCTTGCGATGCAGTAGGCCATTAAAAAGCAATTATCATGCATAAAAATACTTTAATGTTGTTAACACGTTATGCTATTAAGGTGTTATGATTCAGTTAAATTTCACCACGCTATTTCAAATTAAACGGTACGTATAGTGAAATTGGCTTCAATGCTTATGCCTTGTATTTTAATATATCTAAATTGCTGTTAATAGTATTAGAATTAATTATATTAGATAGTAAAATAATATTGCATATGTATGGACCTATTGACTATAACAGCAACACTTTAACCCATGAAACGCACGCAATTTAGGAACTTTTTTACTGCTGCATTTCGTTCCTTGACTTTAGATATACGTATCTCTTCTCTTCTCTTCTTTCTTTCGAGGAGATAGAGTTAGAGAGGTAGGATAGGCGTGAGATAGAATGAGAACGTGAAAGAGTTTTGGGAGAAGATTTTATCATTTTACTAGATGAGCTCGCGGTTACGCCCGCGTTATTTAGCTACTGTTCCGCTCCCTTGGCTCGTAGTGTAATGTTATATAGCTTATAGCCTTCCTCAAAAAATGGGCTATCTAACAAATTATTTTCAAATTGGATCAGTAGTTCCTGAGATTAGCGCGTTCAACCAAACAAACTCTTTAGTTTTATACCTAAAAATTTATTTTTATCTATTTCTTTTATCTTGAAAAGACAACTCCCTCACTAGGGCTAAATCCTGTAAAACATACAACTTTTGCCGTTCTTATCCATAAAATATTGAAGGAAAGTGTGCTTAGGTTTGTTTGCCCTTCTACGACGCTTAACCTACAGTAGGGCTTTTGATGCGACTTTGCAGTTTTATAGTTTATACATCGGAATAACATAGGCTACAAGCCAGTTACGGTAGCCGGGCAGAAAGCCATGGGCAGATTCTAATTTGTATATTAGGTATATAAAGTTCTGGCGTTAATGAGTTAATGGCAGGCAAACCACAGCCAAAAATACTCGGCCTAGGAAGCTGAAATTTGGCATGTATCGGTATCGTGTGGCTTGGGGACAGTAAGGGTGCACTAAGACAGGATTTCGCGAAATTCTAAAAAAAAGAAGAAACGATTTAAAAAATGCGCGAGAGTAACTGCGAGCATCCTCTTGTATTGTAACAAAAAGAAAAAGAATTGCTAATATTATTTGTGTAATGAAATTAAATGTATATTTACTAATAGAAAATTCAATTGTAGCACAATGCTGGTAAGGCAATTAAAACATAAAAGTCATATATTCAAAATTTAAATTAATTGTTATAAATGCATGCATGTTTTAATATTGCCGTGCCCTGACAGGGCTTTATGTTAACAACTATATACACATGAAATGCAATAAATGATTTGATTTGGTTTGAAAATTCTGACTGTAAATATGTAACTACTCAAACTATTTCTTTTATTGTTCTTATAACTAGAATGTAACACAAAAAGCATGTCGTATATCTATTGTAATTTTAATCACCTTGGTTTTCGTGGTTGTAATTATCTTTTCTTTGTTTCAGCCTTCAATATCTATTATTCCTAAAACATGATCTAGTATTGATAGCATTTAATTGGATAGGTTTCAATAATGACTATTACCTATCAATTAGGTGATATGCATGCCTATCATTACTGTAATATTAAAATAGATCTAAGTGTTTTTGCTGCCCTTATAACGGTGTGTCCCAAAATCAACGCTAGATTGGAACTGTTCAGAAAACACAGATTTTGTCTTTAGATAGTTTTTTTTTTAAATCAAAGTACATAGAATATGACGTTATAAATACGTTGCAACACATTAGTCTAAACACTTCCACCGCTTTTCACAAAAAGTCTTGAATATAAAAATTTGCTTCCTCGATGATAATTACACAAACATAAGATTGGAATGATGATCTTATAAATCAAAGCCAAAAATGTGTTTGGATACCAACTTATTTAATCGTAAATTTTTACTATCTTTTCTTGGGGAATTTTTTAATGTTCGTAAAAAATTGGAAGTTTATAATTAATTGTGGAATATTATTTAAAAAAAAGACACTTTTTAAATACTCCTAAGCCGCCAGTTTCAAGAATTGTGATTGTGAAAATCTTACTATTTTCATACATTAATATAATTATGCATAGGTCTACGTCTAAATAATGTATAGTAGATTCGATCGTTTTTAAATAAGTTTGACATATTGTGCTTAGAACAACATGGATTCTTAAAGGGAAAATCGACTACACGGTAACGGTGGTAGAGCTTTGCTGATTTCAGCATGAACGGGCCGGCTCGACCGGGGAAGTACTCGTACCCAGGAAATCGACGTAAAGTAACAGTAGGTACATAAACTGTTGCGTTTTGTTAGGTGAGTGAGAGTGCCGGAGGCCTTATCCCATATTCCTTCTCCCTCATACCACTCCTCATCCTCTCCCCTTTCCTAACCCCGGCGGCAACGCACTTGTGACTCCTGTGGTATTGCTTGTGTTCATGGGCGGCGGTAATTGCTTACCATCAGGCGATCTGTCTGCTCGTTTGCTGCCTATTATTATTAAAAAAAACACTAACTTTTGAGCTCATAAATAACATAGTCAATTGTGTCAATGCAAAGATACGTAGGTATGACAGCAATATTTTTTTATATGAGCAGGGCTTTTGATCATGTGGGACATGATTTGTTAATCCAGAAATGTTTTCACTAGTAGTATGTAGTTTCACTCATGCAGACAATACTTATAACAAAATTCTGGGGTTTGTATATGCATTATGGTGTCTAACAAAAATTTCAAATAAGTGTACAGCTCTCATGGTTTATCATTTATTTGTAATATCCGCCCTTAGATACGGAATTGTGCTATGGGGTAAATAATAAATGTGAATATAAATATAGCATTTATAGCGCAAAAACAGTGTATACGAGCCATTTGAATGGATCTCCATGGGAAACGTGTAAGCCTCTATTCCGACAGCTTTCATTGTTGACATGTATTTATATATTTGAAATGCGTATTTTTGTGAAAAATTATAGTGACTTTTTTAGTTATAAGAAAGATTATTCAGATAACGTGTATTGAATATACACGTTATCCGAATAATCTTGTTCTATCACCAATACGAACGGAGATAAGTAGTCGTAATAGTTACGAAATGGGTGTATTACAATCGCATTACAATCACCTGCCTTATACAACTCGTAACTTGTCTCTTAAGAGCGTTTATTCTGTCGGATGCGATTTTGCGGGTTATTATTGTTCTATTACATTACGGATATATAACAAATAATGTAAAATATATAGAAAATATGAAAGTTCAGTTCTTTATCAAGAGAGTGCTAAAGGAAAAAATATGGGTTACCATAGTAAATATTTTAAAACGGATGAATTTAAAAAACTCATTTTCGCAATTTCTGTAGTTTAGGCCAACATTACTCGTCCCTAGTGCTATGAATACTTATCGTTCTATAATTCTGTAAATGTAAACTGTACAAGCAGAAGTTATACAAACGAGTGTTTAAAAAAGAAATTGTAATTTCATTCATAATTTTCAAGAAAATCGGAGATCAAAACAGTGCATTTTGCTTAATTTTAGCCCGCAACTTTGCATTTATATCTAAAAAAGTACTGTGATTATTAAAAAGATATATACATATTTAGAAACATTAAGATTAATTTTAAGTCCTGTAAAAAAATTGGAATCTAAACTTTTCGTTTGTAATTAATACGATTTTTTTAAAAAGACCTATAAAGCTCGAAGCGCGATGCTATGTCCGCCATTCAGCGCTAAGCGCTCTCAGAGGATGGACCTGTCGCTCGCGTCCGCGTCCGCCATTTTACGTAAATATTGCATTCCAAAACGTTTATAGTGCGGCTAAGGCCTCTTGATCCGTATTTTTTTTCTCAACGTATTTTTTTATAAATGTGTAAAGTTGATGTAACTTTATTTATGTATTACGTATTAAACTAACGTGTTGGGCTTGACCAACACGTTAGTTACATCTGGAGTCTTCTTTAGATACATCTGGAGTCTAGTGGTTACTGGTTAGCATAGTAGCGCGCTCAAACAGGGGCTGGGAGAGACTGACGGAAACGGACCGCTTTATAATTTACCTAATATGGCGCCTTGAAACATATAATAAAACAGTAAAAAAAGTATTTCGGTACATTGAATATATTTACAAAAAATAAATTCAGGGAGACTAAGAAACAGTAATGGAGCAAGGATCTAAAAAAATCTGTCTGTTTGTGCACGCTAATCTCCGAAGTTACTGGACGTATTTAAAATAAACTTTTTTTGTTATATTCGGTCTAGGCAACATATAGGCTATAACTATCACATGTACAGACTTGGCTTTTTAGCAAAAGTTGTTCAGTCTGATGAGCATTTTCTGTTGTCTGATAAAAATCGAAAATCTAAAACATCTGATTAGGAACTATAAGAGCCCATCTGCACTATACTATATACATCCTTGACAGTTAAGCAGTAGTTGTCCAGTATGATGAGAAAAAAATCAATATTGGTATCGTCTGCGATGTTAAAAAGGATGGAGAATCCAAATACAACATTTGTTTCGTGACTCAAGATGGTGGATGGGAAATCAAAGAAGGCTGATGGGAAAAATTTAAAAAATCAATATGGGTATCGTCTCTGATGATTTATGGGATGGAGAATCCATGTACAACATCTATTTCGTGATCAAAGATGGCGGATAGGAAATCAAAGATGGCGGACGGGATATTTAAAGTCGATATAGTCTCATTCGTCTCCGATTTTTTAGGAATGGGGAATTCAAAAACACCATCTATTTCGTGATCAAAGATGGTGAAAGGGAAATTAAAAAAAATCAATATGGGTATACTCTCCGATGTTTAAAGGGATGGAGAATCCAAATACAACATCTATTTTGTGATCAAAGAAGGCGGATAGAAAATCAAAGATGGCGGACGGGATCTTTTTTAAAGTCGATATATGGGTATCGTCTCCGATATTTTTTAAGGAATGGGGAATTCAAAAACACCATCTATTTCGTGATCAAAGATGGTGGATGGGATTTTTTTTTAAATCAATATGGGTATCGTCTCCGATGTTTAAAGGGATGGGGAATCCAAATACAACATCTATTTCGTGATAAGATGGCGGATAGGAAATCAAAGATGGCGGACGGGTTTTTTTTTAAGTCGATATGGGTATCGTCTCCGATATTTTAAGGAATGGAGAATTCAGTATTATATAAAAATCTATGTTTGTTTGTTCATCATTTATAGACTCTGAAATGATAAGAGATTAAGCGCCATGCCAGTAACTTTGGAAAAAGGGCTTGGAAAAAGGGAATTAAATAGACTCTTAAAAAAAAGGCGATACGGAGTTCGCTGGGTCAGCTAGTATAAGGATAAAACACAAAAAACGTTCTACATAATTATGATCTTAATATATATATTTTGTGTGTGTGTGTGTGTGTGTGTTGTGCGTGTGTATGTCACTGAACTCCTCCTAAACGGCAGGACCGATCTTGATGAAATTTTTTGTGAGTGTTCAAAGGGACTTGAGAATGGTTTATATTCGCAATTCAGTCCACTGGAAAATGTTTTTTTACTTGATTTTTAATTTGTAAGTAGTCGTGGATTTTGGAATGTTTCACATTGGAACCGACTGACTGCGCTGCTATCGCAGTGTCAAATCTTATATTAATAATTTCGTCAAGGAGTAGATCGAAACCTTACCTGAATAATAAACATCAAAAAATTATGATTTCGAGTCGACAACATATCGCCGCAAAATTCAGATTGTCGAGTATTTTGTTAAATTCTAATGGTTCTGACAGACAAATCGCAGTCGCCATATTGGCCACTCTAGCAAAACGTCACAGCTTCACAGATACCGGATAACATTTTGAGTAGGTACTACCAAGTCTTAGTACTAAATAGTTTGTATGTATAAATACTTTTTGCAGTTATATTTCTTAAACAGTTAAAACGACAATAATTATAGAAGTATCCGAAGGAAGGAAGGGATTGAGTGAATCATTATTTAAAAGAAAATTAAGTTCCTTTTTAGTTAATAAAGCTTATTAAAGTATTTCAGATTTTTTTGCAGAAAAAGAGAATGCATTTGTTTGAATATTTATAAATGTAAACACGATTATGTGTCGAATCTGTGTCTTTGTGTAATTTTAATTTGTGTTTTTGGTATTGTACCTTTCGCATGCCTAATGGTAGAATATGGCTTAACCTGAATAATTGTATTTAAGATCATGTACCTACTGTACCTATGTTTGCAAAATAAACTAAGTATCTTATCTTATCCGCCCAATAAAGGAGATTTGTATTACGCCGAACATAGATTACATACTATAACTAGAGAGCCCCGAATTTACGCGAGCGAAGCCGCGGGCAAAAGCTAGTGTCTGTATATATTTGATACCATCCGACCGAAGTATTTCGTTAAAAAGGCTATAACGTGCAGAAACGTTATTGCAAGAAGGATCAAGATTATTATTCCACGCGATACCGTCACAGTGCGTCGGGTCTCGCATCCGCGGTGCGCGGGCGACCGCGGTAGGTACTATAAAAACCTAAACTTGAGCGGCCGCTCGAGGCGTATACGCTCTTAATAGATTTAAAGGGCAATTGTTTCAATGGCTATCGAAAAAGGGTTTTCCTCTGTTAGTGAATATTTAAATTATAAATGTTGATATATTTTTCGTTGCAGGGCTTTTCCATGTTTATTTTGTTTTTGTAACTTCTGTGTAGTTATTTATTTTCTGACTTCATATTGTATTTGTATGTCATGAACTGAGAGGGCTAATGTGCTGGACTTATCTATACTTTACCACCATTGTACAACCACATTTTGACAAATAAATTATTAGAATATGAATATAATTACAACACTACACAAAGTTGTTTTAACGACAAACTAATTCAATAGCCACAGGCAACACAATTGTTCACCTAAAATAGACATGCCTTAAATTAATTACTTTATGCTACATACGTCAACCCCCGAACTAATTTGGTCATGACATTATTTAGTTTATTGATCCATAGTTCTCACCGCAGAATGAACTCTCTCAATTTGTTATGTAGTTCTCATTTTAACGTAAGCTTGGTGAAGAGACCTTGAGAGATCGCTGGAGATAATGGCCTTGTGAAAATGTGAAGAGTGAAACCGACTGATTTACAAAAGAACGGTAGAGTAAAGCAACGTTGCAACAGGATATATTTTGGGAGGTCATATAAAAAGCGATCACCTACCGCTTTTTATGACATTTATATCAGAGCCCAACGGTGATAACTTAACTTCACGCCTTTTATCCCCGAAGGGGTAGGCAGAGGTGTATTACACACCCACACTTCGCCAGTTATGTTTCGGTCCCAATGTAATAGGGGGCGAGGCTATTGCCACCTACCGGGCACATCATTAAGAGAGCGATAATTACTTACATAATTACCGTGATTTGAATAGCAAATTAAGCTGTAGGTTTTAGTTCGTGTCTCAGGATAGGCATGATCAGACCTCTCAACGGCCTATAAGTACGGGACTCTATGAAAAAGGTCTTTAAGATTACCTGTACAATCTTCGAATTCATTAATACTGAGTCTTACCTGACGTGTCTTCCGTGTGCTGAGAAGAACCTGCTATCGGCACTGTACGTCACCAGGCCAACTGATAGCAGCGAGTAGTCCTTTCTTCTTATCCACGTCACCTACGGAAGGCATAGACTGTAAATTTCAAATTTTCAAATTCAAAATCCTTCATATTCATATGGGTCACAATGTGACGCTTATGAACGTCAAAATAATAAATTTATAAAATAATTACTTATAGACTCTACATTTACATTTAGTGCCACGTTCGCAAAGCAATAGGTAGAAAAATGAGAAAGAACGGGCAATAAAACTCACGGTCACTCTTTTTCATCGCCAGGTTTTGCATAATACACAATTTACATTTTGTAAGGTGCTGCAACTGTTACACCTTCTATATCACTTGTATATATTTACTGTACATAATAATACTCAAGCATAATACTTTTGGTTAGCCTCCTCAGAATAGACATGGTGAAACAGGAGCATCCACTTACATTATATATACCTAATAATGCAGGCAATCCGCGAAAGTGATCAGAACCATGATGGAAATGATGCAGTTAAATATTAAAATCTAATACCAGCCCGCAAGACCGTCATCGACCAGTCATCGCAAGTAGCACCCGTTCACGAGTATGACGCATGTGCCAGCCATCATCCCTCTCGCCATATTAGAGGGACAGGGATGACGCGACACACGACGCCACCACAAGAAATGACATTTTAGTGAGCATGACGACAACGGTATACGAACCAGCAGTAAGAAACAATCTATTGGTATACTGACCATGACCGCCAATTACCTCCATTTTCCAGATCGTTATTATTAACATAAATTAGTGGAACGCGTGAAGGAATGCAAATGTAGAAAGAATTTTGTGAAGGTGACAAGTGAATAATGATATGATCAGGGATAAATAATGTTAAACTACATTCAACAAATCATAAAAATATCCAAATCCTGCAAAAATCATGTGTTCACGAGGCACCTCCACTTAACATGTAAATAAAATAATCGTGAGTTAAACAAGCCTAAGCCCATCCCCACGGTGTCTTATCATTTAAAAATTCCTTAATAGTGTAATAACCCCTTTGTAAAAGAAAGTTCCTAATTGTCCGTTTGTATTTGTGCATGGGTAAATTCATTATTTCAAGAGGCAATTCGTTGAAAAATCGTATGTCAATCCCCGCAAATGAGTTCTGAACTTTATGTGGATGGTAGTTAGTTCCCACCAGTTTATGCTTATTCCTTGTGTTCACTTTGTGCAAATCACTATTTTTGCGGCATAGAATTAAGTTTTTCTTAATGTACATTAAGTTAGCATGTACACCACTATTTTTTAATTAGTACAAAAAATTGAACAGGGCACTAAGTATCTTTAACTGATCATATTTATGTATTTAAAAAATAAAAACACTAAGTCCCAAAACTGTCTCAAAACTGTCCACAAAAATACGTAATAATTGGTAAATGCATAACTAATACTATGACCGACACGCGTACTATCATAGTAAACTGACCCATTGATAAATCTCCCCTCTGCGCCTGCGCCGCGCCCCGACGATGCGGCAAACAGTGCTAAATTGCTACCGAAAGTGAGCGTATCTATTTTTTCGTTGCAAAAGTTAATTGTTTGTCTACGTTTGCCCGGCGCGATGGCCTATCATATCAGTTCATATCACGAGAGTATGTAGCTATGCTTCGTGCGTACTTTTTGAGTGGAAAAATCGCGAGTGCAGCTGTGTACCCATGGGCATCTTATTGTGAGTGTACACAAGTGTCGAACAATTAAAACAGCGCATACTGAATGCTTTTGACGAAGTGAAAGGACTGTGATCTGTGTATTGTCAACGTAGGTGGACATTTCGAAGGATAATGGAAATACTTGTAAGTTTAATAAATAATACGTAATTAAGTTAATAATAATTTGATGCGGGCGGCTCAAAATCGGTCTGTGTGGAGAACCTTGAGGGACGCCTATGTCAGCAGTGGACGTCTCTATGCTGACATGATGATGATAAAATAATATTTGTAAATAGCAGATGATTCTAACTTCATAAATACGCCAAAATTACTCTTTTCTTTTATTACAGAATACCTTCCTTTATTGTGATATGTGTTTGCTTTCTAAATACATACCTCCGTATTTAATTACTTGTAAAACGGTAAATTTTTCCGGTCCTAAGCCCGGGCGAAGTATGAAGGGAGGGTAGAATTTAAAAAAATAAAAAGTAACTACCTACACTTATGATTTTGCTTCATTTTATTGTCTAAGGCTACCTACATTATAAGTGCGACGGAAAGAATGCGTAAGAGTAGGACGGAAAGTAAGTACTATCAATGAAGTAGTGAATGGATTGTAAAATATGTCTATGATTTAGGTGAGATTTTCTACAAAAAACAAATGATTATAACTTTGCTATTTATAGATATAATGAAATTCTTACGTCACATATATGATAATAATGTCTTCGCTAATATGTCCTTAAAGTTTTTGTACTAATTAAAAAATAGTGGTGGTTGCGATGCAACTGTCAATATATCTTCTTCTTTAAATTCATCACGTTAAGAATCTCTAGCACCTAGCTTATAAATTGCACGTATGGCCCTCTTTTGAATGACAAAAATAGTCTGTATATCAGCAGCTGTACCCCATAACATTATTCCGTAAGACATTACGCTGTGAAAATAACTAAAGTAAACTAGTCTAGCAGTATTTATATCTGTGAATTCCCTAACTTTTCTAACTGCAAACGCTGCAGAACTAAGTTTTACTGCGAGACAGGATATTTGAGCGTCACACTGAAGCTTACAATCTAAAGTAACACCTAAGAATACGGTTGATTCGACTAGTTGAATTGTTTCCTTATTTAAAATTATATTAGTAGGAACACTTTTGACATTAGGCAAAGATAATTTAACACATTTGGTTTTGCTTGAGTTGAGTACCAAATTATCTGTCGAAAACTAATCTAATACTTGTGCAAGAGTATTATTGACGGTATCAAAGTTACTTAAATACGATCAACTTTAAAAATTAGTGACGTATTGTCGGCAAACAAAACAATATCACATAAATTTTGTACAAAGAACGGCAAATAATTAATATATATTAAAAAAAGTAATGGACCGAGAATAGAGCCCTGTGGAATGACCATTCCTACTGGCAAACCTAGAGACCTACTCCCATTAACATCTAATTCTATCACTAAGGTAGCTGGCAACAAGATTGAGTGCGGTATCTCTAATACCATAAAGCTTCAATTTAAGTAAAAGTGTATTATGTTCCACACAGTCAAAGGCCTTTGATAAGTCACAAAAAACACCAATGGCATCCTTTGAGTTTTCCCAAGCATTAAAAATATGCTTTAACTAAGTTACACCGGCATCAACGGTGGAGCGACCCTTAGTAAAGCCATACTGTTCACTGTGAAATAAATTATTTGTGTGAAAGTGGCTCTCTAGTTGATGCAAAATAATCTTTTCAAAAATTTTACTTATAGCAGGCAAGATAGAAATTGGCCGAAAATTACTAGGGTCGCTCTTTGATCCCTTTTTGAATAATGGTATTACTTTACTGTGTTTCATTAGATCAGGAAATACTCCTGTATCTACGCATCTGTTGAATATTGCAGCTAAATATGGAGCTAAGCTGGAAATAATTAGTCGCACAAGGTTAAGAGAAATGCCCCATATGTCAACAGATTTTTTATTATTGAGCGTCATAAATACCTTCAGTATGTCATTGGTGTCAATATATTTAAAATTAAAAAGCACATCACACTCATTCACATTGCCCCTAACCAACATTTCTGCTTCGCTTAGACATTAATATAGACAAGTGGTTGTGTTCACTGGTATGTTTATGATGAATTCTAGTAATAATTTCACCATTAAACTTTAATTCATAATTGTTATCTACCAATTTAGCTCGACCAGTCTCATTATTAATAATGCTCCAAGTAGTTTTAATTTTGTTCTTGGATTCTTTGATTTTATTGCTTAAATATAAGCATTTGGCTAAAGCACATGTCTTCTTAAAAACCTTTGAATAATTTCTAACATATTGAATAAATTCAGGATTAAAATTGTATTTCTTCATACCATATTGATCATACAAACCTAGTTCTACTTTTGTATATACCTACTGTGGCCCAATCACAAAAAAAAACTTTAATGCTCCTTGCAAACGTCTTCAGTTTAAAAATTTTATTGTACTCATCATTAACAATTTTAAATAAGCATTTATATAATTCATCAGGATCATCAACGGTTAAGTCAATACTGGCGATCTTGGCAGCAACATCATTACTAAAGTGTTTGAGGCGAGCAGAGGTCATTGGCCTACATGTAATTTCTTGTACTTTGGGGGTTGTATTAGTTGGAATTACAACCTTTTGCCCGCAGTGATCCGATGTCAAGTCAGTTAAAACAGCCTTACTTAAATGAAGACAATTGCAAAAAACATTATCTAAGCATGTAGACGAATGTGAGGTTATTCTGGTTGGTTCAGAGAACAAAACATTTAAATTAAATGATCTAAATAAGCTAACTAACCTAGTACAAATTGGTGATTTTTCTAACAAATTGACATTAAAATCGCCACATACGATTATAGACTTCCTACTAGAAATTATGTGTTTTAAGACATCCTCTATAATGCTTTCAAACTGAGTAAAGTCGCTTTGTGGTGGTCGATACACACACACTATAATATGTTGTTCAAGCTCAACACAAGAAATCTCAGCAGTGCGCTCGATAGAAAGTTAAGCTATATCCTTACGTTCTTTACATTTCAAACTATTACATACATACATATATTAGAGAGCCACCACGAATAGCCTTCTTTCTTACGAATGCACTTATAACTGAGTAATGTTGATTGTTAAATATTAATTAGTCACCTCGCAACCAATGTTTCGTAATACATAAGATATCAATCTTATGTTTATTTAAAAATAAATCTACTTCTAATTCTTTGCCAGATATGCCTTGTATGTTTTGATGAACTAAGTTTAAAACACATGAATGCCTATCTGTTGTCTCATCTAATAGTTTAAACTAATAGATGTGTCAATACTCCTATTGGTAGAACTATTATCTACCAAATTCCTAAGTACTCTAGTAGTACTCCTGTCAGTATATAAATTAAATGCTAATAATTTAGCAAGTTGTCGCCTATGTACATAAGAAAGATACATAGTATCTTTTGTTAAAAAGAAATTACTAATAAAAATACATACATACATACCGTCACGCCTTTTATCCCCGAAGGGGTAGGCAGAGGTGTATTTCTACACCCACTTTTCGCCAGATATACTTTAGTCCCACGTAATAAGGCCTATTGCCGTACCGGGCACATTTCCAGACTCCGTGCTGCTACTGAGAATTTCGTGACAGAAAAACCCAATAACACCGCCCGACCCAGGAATCGAACCCGGGACCTCCCGATCCAACGCGCACATTTATGCCGCGAGACCAACGAGGCAGTCGTATAGGGTTTGATGTCGAGTTTTCCGTCTCTACGCAAAGATGGTATTTGCATCGTGTTATCCCTTAGTCGCCTCTTACGACACCCACGAGAAGATAGGGGGTGGTGACACTTGTATTCTATGCCGTCAACCACACAGCAATCTAATAATAAAAATATTAGTGTCAAAAATAAAATACTGTCACTATGACATGTCCTTTTGTACAATAATATATTTAATTTGCCTATCTGCCTGTTTTGGTCATCTGTGAGAGCATATGAATAAGGCAATGCACAAATAATAAAGCTACATCCTATTTTTGTGCTAACATCTATCAATAAGTCTGTTAATTCTATGAGACTGTTTTTGGAGACTAATGAGCTGTCACCATACAATATGATGACAGTAGTTTGTGCATTGAAGTCAGAATTCTTAATCTTATCAACTAGGGTACAAGACTGAGCTCCAGGTGAACAAAAGTTCTGTACTGGTCGCTCAGTGTAATGATCAAATAAGCTCCCTAAACCCACTCCCAGTTGGTCTGAAAAAATTATTACATTCTTACTGTCAGTCTTTACTGGATGCAGTTTGTTTTGTGTATTATACTGACATCCAACATTAATTATTCTAATAATCATACAACTGGAACATTAATTATTAGGGTTGGATAATGAGATAAGTTGTTTTAAATTTTCTCGACCAACTCTTGAAATTTCATCATATTTTAAGATGTATTCATGAGTCTCATTCTGGTGTTCCATTATAATTCTAGTGAGTTGAGCTTGTGAATTTGATATTTGTGCTTGCAACTCACTTGTGTGTTGTTCATATAACAACCTACCAGAAACTAATTCTTCATTTGTTTCCTCAAGCTTTAATAAAAGAGACTCACACTCTTTATTTAATTTACAGTTATCTTGGGCATACTGACTCAATTTGGTAGACCACTTAGGACCAGATCTAAGTTTCTTAATTAATTTATTTCACTTAGTTTTTTTTTTTTTTCTATTATTCACATTCTATCTATAATTCACATCATAATGCAATATTATAGACAAAAAAATAATCTATCTGTATATCCAAACATCACGCCCTCAACGGGGTATGTAGAGATTATGGAACGCCAAACGAGCCGGTTCAAACACACCTCATTTGCTTCTCCAACAATCAGTCACCTCATAACTCATACTTTTACCTTTAGTCTGGCAATTTCCCGCTCCGGGAGAAAAAGACAATAGAATATCTGGCATCCGCCATTTTTGAAATTAGCCCACATCTGGCAAATTTCCGCTCCGGGAGAGAAAATTATTTGGCGCATCTGGCGCCGTCACGCTCCGGGAGATTAGCTAAGTGTTTTTAAAAACGTGGATTTAGGCGCTTAATATGCATTTCTCACTGCTTTAACATATACTGACGAAAAAAGATAGAAATACAGTCCAACAGAAACTCAACAAGGCATATAATTCCATGAATGTTGATTGTTCCTGCAGTGTTCCGTGTGCGGTTGTGTGCTAGTGTTTGTTTACAACGAACGTCCGCGTATTTTGTGAATTTTAAGTATATTTTGTTGTGTTTCGGCCTAAACATCATTAGGAAAGGATGGGTGGGTAAGTAATATACTTCATATAAGTAATTTTTTGTGTGGATTCAAGGCTTTTTAACAAAAAAATGCTTATTTCGTCAACCACTCCCACTTTGCAATCGGTTTAGTCCCGCCAAAAAAACTATTTCTTGTTGGCTATTTACGATACTTTTGTGTAAAAGATTGTGAACAACTTATTATTGTATAACTATTAACATATTTCTTACTTTAGATTCATCCAAGTAAATCAATATTTAGTGAAATTTGTGATAAAATTACTGCCGGCATTGTGTCCTCCCGGAGCGGGACAAATGCCACACAGACACTTTGTTCACTGCTACTTTGGTTTGGATTATTTCGGAGCATATTATATTGCCATTTTTACTGAAAATTAATATAAGATAACATAAAAATTAACTAAAAATTATCTATATTGCTTTAAATGATTAATAAAACTTTTTTTCTTTTTTTCCTAGGGAATTCATGAAAGTCGTATCCATAATATTGTAGCAGTGAACATGTGTGTGTGGCATTTGTCCCGGAGTGGGACAAATGTCACGTTTTGTTTATAAATTCTCAAATATGTTTGTTTGCTAACACGTTTTAATTTTGTAACTTAACTTTAGTATAATAAATCTAGTTTTAGAAAATGTTATTAGTATTAAAAAAAGATAATCTGAAATTGTTTTACAGGTCATTAATTGTGAGTACCTATTTAGAGTCGTCTTTCGAGAGGTTTATGTTTATATCTCAAGCTGCCAAATTTATTACTTTACGAATGTAATTTTTTTTAGGCTTACTATATGAACTGAACTTACGAATAAACAAAAAACATGAGCCACTTGAGCCACGTCTCTCTCAGAACAAATCTTGAAACATGAGTCACTTCATAACACCGGCAGGACGGCGCCTGATAACAAATTATTAATGTTCCTACTCCTAAAAAAAATTATGGAGTAAAGTGATTTTATGACTGTATGTTTTAAATTAGGGAATAGTTTTGTAAATAAAACACAAATATTAACGAGAAAAAGTATAATTTATGAATTATGGTAGATTATGTATCGAAAAATGGAAAAAAATGCCATGACACTATCTTTACTTTACGATATTGTTTTAATTTCACACTTTATACATATTTACCGTATGCAATATGATAGCGTACTTAATCAAAAATCTGAAATGCTATATTTTATTACACATATAATACAGAAAAGTAGTAAAATTTAAGTTTTTCTAAACATCGAAGACTAGTTTAAATTGTCATTCCTAGGCTTTGCCAGATGTGATATAATTTGCAAAATGGCTTCCGCCATATTTACTCTTTTATTTTCTCTCCCGGTGCGGGAGCGCGCCAGATCTGCGTAAATGATCAAAATGGCGGCGCCAGACGAAGGGTACGTCAATTATTTTTTCGGCGTACGCTCATCTTAGGCGTCCCCTAGCGACATCTCCATTCATTCTTATTCAACAAACTTCTTTCCTATTTGTACTTCGAAATACGTGTTCAGTGTATTTTAAGGACTGGACAGCAAATTTGAAATGTATCTATTACTCCCGCCACTATCGACGCCGTAATCTAATTCAAATTAATAACCGTCAACCGTCAACATCATTCAAATAGTACGAAATTTACTTTTACAGCTCTATAACATGACTATGCATTGTTATTGTGTGTGTGTGTGTGTGTGAATTCTATGTTTATAAAAAAGCAAAATTTTATGATTTAACGGATATTCACGTGCTAACTGACCCTTGACAGATTAAATATAATAATTTACAACAGATTAGTAAAATCTTTTTTTAACGACTACAGACAGTAACTTAATAATAAAAATAAAGCAGGTAGCTTTGTTATACGAGGATCTTACAATCAGTTTAAATGTACGTGGTAACTTTAAAAGTAACTCGTAAACTTTACGTGGGACCTAAAAATTCATAGCGAAATGTGGGAATAATATTACACCTCTGCCTACCCCTTCGAGGATTACAGGCATGAGTCTATAAGAAAATAAATACAAAAAACTTTAAAACTGATTTGGTAATGTGAAGTAGATCTCAATTTAGCGAAGTGTGGCTGTGATATTGCTCTCTGAGAAGAATAGACGTGAGATGGTGTGAATTTTGTTATTAGAGCTCTAGGGGACTCAGGATAAATGATGAATTATTACGAACAATTATTACCAACGTGTCAAGGGTTCCCTAGTAATTGGAAAGGATTTCTTATAGTTTTATCATATCATTGCTTTCATCAGGTAACTATATAGGCCTAAATTGACAAAACAAAAACATTTTGAAAAGGTTGTGGGAGCGCCATCTACCTTTCTATCGAGAATTAATTACATCAACGTCAATCGTTCCACGCTTGCTCGTCCAATGCGAGCGATCCTTTGTCACCTTCGCTCCCCTCCCAAGGCACGCCTACGGAACAGTCTAGAAGGATCCGTGTCGCGTCAAACACATGTACCGCACCGCCATATTTTTACCGCTATATACCATAAACGCAACAAACCGCCCGCGAGTGAAGTGTAGTGAAACTGTATAATTCTGGGTTGGATCCAGACGGAGTGATAAGTGAATCTTCAGGATTCCCGAAGAGACACCAGGCGAAACCATTTGCAAGGAAGGAGGACTGAAATACAAGGTAAGGCGTGTTCCCATTGCCTCGTCTCCTATTCTTCCCATGAACCCAGTTCATTCACTTCTCCTTTCCTAGTCGATAAGAACCCGCATCCTTACAGTCCACAATATTAATATTTTTTTCCCAAATCGCCTAGGAACATTCGGTTCGCCGAACCAGGTTGTTTTTAGTTACTATATATATAACGGTGATATTTTTTTCAAGTATTAGATATGGATATTTATTTATTTTATTTATTAAATCTTTATATACACAACGTATACAGCCGGATTTAATGCCATGGGCATTATCTCCCAGTGTACCTTAGAGTGGTGCAGAGAGAAAAGAAGTAGGTGTAATATAATGAAAATGAATTTGAAATAGTTAGTTGTCTTCTTTAAAGTAAAAAAAACAGACTGCACGGTTGGCGTAGTGGTTTAAGCGGCCGCCTCGCCAAGTGACACTGCGCTGAGTGTTGTGGGTTCGATTCCCACACGAGGCAACACTTTGTGTAATTCACAAATTGTTGTTTCGAGTCTGTGTGTTGATTGTGTCTGTTAGTTGTATGTTTGTAAAGTCCCCCGCGACACATGATTTAGTCCTCATGCGGGATTTGTCTTTTTTTGAAAGTAAAAAAAAATAACACAAATATTGTAGATCTAAAGATACATTCACATTAAAAATATATACACATTAGTTACATCTAATATAAACATACATAATATAGATGTATTACAAACTACACACATAAGAATATATTATTATATATATAAATATATACACGTATATTAGGTATATATATACATATTAAACAAATATTATAAAGTTAGATAGTTCTTTTAAAAATTAGAGGCTAGCTTTAACAGTTTTAAATTTTGTGCTCGCTTTAACAATATGTTTGACCTTACACTTCAATGTCTCAGTCTCTACCAACTAAAGCATAGTATTTAAGTAAACGGAAGTAATTACATATTGGGTGGCATATGATGGAAGTAAATTATCACAAATTAGTAAGCTATATACGTTAACAAGTAATTTTCGACTTAATTGCATGTTTTAGTTTTTTCGAAGGATAGCTACGGAACTTAACTAGACACTCTCTAGACCGTGTTTTATTATTTTTTCAATATTGTGACAAAGAACCTATGAAGTCTCGTTTTAGATTGCTTGTAGTGATAGTAAAGCCTTGCTGATTTCAGAATGAATGGGCTGCCTCGACCGGGGAAGTACTAGACTCTCACAGGATATCGACGTAAAGAAACCTATAATGTTGCGTTTCGTTCGGTGCGTGATAGTGCTAGAGGCTTCATCACCTATTCCTTCTCCCTCATACCACCAATCCTTCTATCCCTTTTCCCATTCCAGAGAGCAGCAATTCATAGTTAGTTAGTTAGTTAGTTGGACAGGTGTTTTCCGCACTTAGCCACTGAATTGGGCCATTGTGCGTGAGCAGTGACACGGTTGTCGACTGCTACTCATACCAGCAGCAATTCATACGCACAGAGGATCCTCTGGAGTTGTTTGTGTCTATGGGGAGCGGTAATAGCTTAACATCAGTCGATTCGACTAATCGTTTGTCGCATATTACATAAAACAAATATTCATAAACATTACTCGTTGTCTTTATACAATTCACGAATTTCTCGGACGTGAATATTCTACCCGTATACTTCGTAACGTCACTTCATATTTTAGTATTTAAATCCGTCAAACTTTCCCTCATTTGGCAAGCACTCGCCATTTGGCAAGTTCAGAAATACTACCATTACGTAATATTAACACAAGCCTTTTATATTATAGCAATCATTTACTAAGTGAGGAAGAACTATCGATAGTCGACACTATCGTCTGACGGCCGGTCCAATGTTTGAACGATTTTATACGGTAGTAGAGCCTTGCTGATGAAGCGGAACCTCCAACTTCTTCCTCACTTAGGAAGAAGTTGGAGCTTCCGCGGCTAACACAGTGCGATATAGTCGACTCTATCGTCTGACGGCCGGTCCAATGTTTGATCGATTTTATACGGTAGTAGAGCCTTGCTGATTTCAGCATGAATGGGCCGGCTCGACCGTGGTAGTACTACCCTCTCACAGAAAATCGACGTAAAATAATAGTACCTAAACTGTTGCGTTTCGTTCGGTGAGTGAGAGTGCCGGAGACCCTATCCCCTATTCCTTCTCCCTCATCCCACTCCTCATCCTATCCTTTTTCCCAACCCCAAGCGGCAACGCACTTGTGACTCCTGCGGTGTTGCTTGTGTCCATGGGTGGCAATAATTGCTTACCAACAGGCGATCCGTCTGTTCGTTTGCCGCCTATTACTATAAAAAAAAACTATCCATGGATTTGGAGATTAAAGATACGACATAACCTCCGTACAAAAACTGTATGTCAAATATGTATCTCTAATATGCTCTCTCAAGGCACGGGGCAAACGATAATTAACCATTTAATACGCACATACTTCCGAAAAGTTAGTGGAGCATGCCGTGGATTCGAACCCGATACCCTGTGCATGGCAACCTGTTGTTATCTAGGTACCTACACTAAGCTTTCGCTGCCCACTGGTTACTAGACAATAGATAAGTTTACTTATATACTTAGTTTTTAAATAAATACATATCATACATGGAAAATACTGGTGGGATTTGTCTTAAACAAGGCGTACATTTATACATATATTCTACGGTGTATAAAATATCATTTACCTTTAAATACCTTCGGTTTAGTGAGTATATATATCGTGTGGTATTCAAAATTAAAGGATAATCTTACGTACGTAACGTACTTAAGTTTTAAACATCAGGTATGAAATATCAGCTTTGCGTAGGTTTCAATGTAAAAGAGAATAACAAAATTAATTAAGTGTTATGAGTGATAGACTAGAGAGGCATATCAGCTAAATATAACAGGTATCATAAGATCAGTCTGTCACTGTTTCAAAACAACTGAAATACCAGTTCCAACTCCTTGCAACAGTGACTAACACAAGTGGTTCTCTATTCATGCATATGACATTAATCTGTGTTAGAATAATAAAAATACTGTTACAGTTACAGATGCATCAGGCAGAACAGATTTCATTTGCGTATTTAATTTGTAACTATCGCTTGCCCCGTGCCTCAGAGAGCACGTTAAACTGTCGGTCATGGCTGTCATGACGATCTTTGACAGTCTTTAGTGGGAGTCAGTACCCTCAAATAAACTGATACTGGTCTAAACGATGGAATATCGCTATCCGTCTAAGTTGCAGAGATGGGACGGCAGTCGCTCTGTGGAAAAGTTGATATTCTCTCATATCTGGTTAGACTAGTTAGCGGACCTCGGGCTCCAATGCGTGTAAGTTTGAATGCAACCGGGATAACGCTAAGACGATGATAAGCATTAATCAGACCAGTTGTTATTTATAATAACAGTGATCGCAAATTACACATAGTATAAAATTACAGCCTGTTATTTTGGAACAGATATTGGGAACTGTTATTTTTGTGTAACAGTGACAGATGGAACAAATATGCGAATTTACCTGTTACGACTCACTCCTAGTAAGTGTGGGTGTAATTAATGGCATTTGCTGTGTGTGTGTCAGTTTAGCTGTAACCTAATAATATACTAACAATATCTGTGCCATTAGCTAACAGTTGTAGATGGTGACAAAATTAGAACCAATTATGAAACCACAATTAGACACAAGCCATAATTTGGTTGTTCATTCGTTCAAATAAATTTATTGTATTTTGCTGTTTTATCTACGTATATTAAAATTATGAAGCTGTAGATATTGTTTGGTTGGTTGAACTCCAACAACAACTGTTTGATTTGCAAAAATATTTTTGTGCTGAATAGTCTTTTATTGCAAAAGGCTTTATAATATCACGCTATAAAACTTGGAAGCCGGGCATTTTCCAAAAATATCGGAGGTCCACATTTAGTTCTCATATAAAAGTTAACGGAGACGAAATTGAAAATGAACTGTTTAATTCAGTTTCACAATTTTTCTGAGTAGTTTTAAATGACATGTAGAGAAGTGCTAACTAAAAATGCGCCACTAATAGCGTCAACTCAATATAAAGTTTTGTTTGAAAGTTACGACCCGGTCACGACTTACAGCGGCGAGGTTACATGGCGCGCTTTACTTCACCGCAGTCACACCGCGCGGTCAATGTCGCGTCAGAGTAAACGCACCATGATATCGAAATTGCTGCCGCTGCCGTCCACCACTGTAGGTCGTGACTGGACCGTTAGTTAGTCTTCCTTAATTCTCTTATTTTGGGTTAGAAAAAGACAGCAGTATTTTTATTTTAGTTTAATGACTTAAAGTCAGAATTGGGGCCATTGTGACGTCAAGCGTCTACTTTTATTGCTAAACACGAAAAAGCTTGACCGAAGCTAATAATTAATAAGTCTGGTTTGTTTCTAACTGACATCATTGCTTAAATTTTTACAGTTTGTAATCATAGACTCAGTTGCTGGTAAAAATAATATAGATGGGTGAGATGAAGTAATATAGATGGATTACATTTATTTTCTACTACTTAGAGGTTGACCGCAGCTACGCCCGCACAATTTGTTTTAATTTAACCATTTCTGCCCGATCTCGTCCTAATTTCTGGAAATACCTCCTTAATGTCCAATAGTTTCGGTTGTTCGTCTACTAATACTAATATATAAAGCTGAAGAGTCTGTTTGTTTGCTTGAACGCTCTTATCTCAGGAACTACTAGTCTGATTTGAAAAAATCTTTCAATGTTAGATAGCCCATTTATAGAGGAAGGCTAAAAGCTATATAACATCACGCTATGAGCCACAGCAGCGGAGCAGTAGCCTTAAATAACGCGGGTCATCGAGTTTTATATATGTATTAAGATATTTTTAAATTTAGTTTTCCATTCAATTGTTGCTCAGTTACATTATAATGATTTAGTCCCATCGATGGGCTCAATGTGACGTAGTAGTAAATATTAAAAAAAATTACTACACAGCCTTTCAAGGTCTGCTGTTGGACGTAGCCGTGACGGAAGATTTGGCCAAGATACACAAGGTTTGTTGAGATTTTCATCTCCTCTTTTCCCAAAGAAACTAAATATATTGGCTTGCATTTTTCTTCAAAGGTTCAAGAATAATAATTCTGAAATGTTATAGCTTTTGCCTGTACCGTCGTGTTCACAGCAGTAAAGTGACCATCAGGGCCTCGTCTCTTTTTTTTTACTTTATATAGGTTCACGTTTGATCACTATCATGCCTGATGGTAACCACTGATGCGATCTTGGATGTATCACGCTTACCTAGAAGATGCCTATTTCTCAACGGAATTAGGGGCTCGATTTGGGCGGACCGTGAGAATGTAGGCAGCAAGGAATTAGGCCGTACTCGCTAAAGCTATCGCAGTTTTCGTCTATAAGGCAAAGGCACAGGTACTGCATTATTATAACGTGCGTGAACCCGCTTGAGCTTCGTCAAGGCAGGTGTCGTCTATTTCTCACTTGAATCCAATTTTGGATTCATACGTCATGCTTTTGATCTAGCAAATAACTAAATCGTATTGAATTCGGTCATATTTCAATTTACAATATTTTGAAGCACAATATCTTTAATAAGATAAGATCCGTATTGGAACAATGTGATGGGTTTTCAACAAGTATTGTATAATCCAATCAATTACAGCTTCTTTTAACCCTTTGACGACCAAGGGACATATGTGTCCCTAGCCCATAATTTGAAAATATAATAATAATTAAGAAGCCTAATACCAATAATAAATTTTTTGTTTGTTATAAAACATAATATTAATATTTTTTTTCATTGACGGTACAACCTAGGTAGTACGATATATTTTCTATAAAAATTGTAATAAGACTGTTCGCTAAGCGCGCACTTGCCCTATTTCTCAAAAGTTTTTAGGAACTTCAAAATGTTTTATATTGTTTTTGTTGTGCTATAATCATTGCTTGGTAAGTAAATTTATATTATATTCATTAACAAAACCATTACTTATGTTTTTATAGTTATAAAACGTCATAAACATAAAGGGACACCAGTGTCCCAGTGGTCCGGAAGGGACACTATTTGTAATAAATTGTTAACTTATTCAACTGATGATTTTGTGAATTATATTCATTTTTATTGATATTGTGGCAGATTATCTTAGCTATTTGAATTCAACGTGAATAGCGATGAAGAAGATGATTTACACCTTGACGAAAAAGGTCAAAGGAGTTTGATACAGGATTAAGAGGTTTCTGGTGTTTCTGATGATGAAATTGAAGATGTGCCTGTTCAATTTCAGGAATCAATAAGTCTGGCACCTGTGCCATCGACGTCTACAACTCTTTTACCCATGACTGGAGCACAAAGTAATCAAAAACTAGTTTTCAAGTGGAACTAAGGAACATACGTGCCAAATAATTTTCGTGATTTTTGTGATGTGAAATATAATGGCTGTGAAGTACAGATTTCTCAAATAGTTGATCCTGATATATTGACTCTCTTTGGCATATAGAATCCTTCGAAAAAATCGAAAACATCTTCCGAAAACAGCATTGACATAAGGAGAGGGACATGTACACCACAAGTTTTGGGGCATATCGTTCATTAAGTTGATGGAAAATAAAGGAATATACTTATTGATCAACTTTCTGAATTTTTTAGACATAGACACTAAGACGGAAGACGACGCAAACCTGGATCAGCGAAAAAAAGTGAAATGCTCTAAAATTGTATCACATATAACAAAAAAATGGGAGGAGTAGATTATATACCTACGTATTGTTCTCATAGTGTTATGAAATATATTGTTGATTGAAAATAAAAACTATCTTGGATAATTTTATGATTTCTTAGATATCTTAGTGAATAATGCGCATACACTCTACAAAAAACTTCAAGATGAAATCAAAACTAGCCTGAAGTTCTGACAAGTTCAAGTTGGAAAACTATTTCTCTGTCAGGCAGCATGAGGTTCCTACTTCAAAATTAAGTTCAGTTCCCAGATCTGTCAGACGAAGACAGTTTCCAACGCACCTCATTGATAACCAAACTTCTGGAAGAGATGTGTCAGTTTATTCAATGTATAATAGAAATCCGAAAAATAGTAATTGTGTTGCAAAGTACACCTTTTCTAGATTAATGAATGGAAATGTTTCACTGGATTCTACCTAATTACTACTAGCTTATTACTTTAAATTGTATACCTATCGATAAACAAACAATTTTTCTGTAATAAATTTGCACCATTACCACCAATGATCATAGGGACATATGTTTCCCAAAGAATTCCAAAAAATCCAAAACATTTTATTGTATTTTAAGTTAAAATTATGTTTATTTGATGCCTAATTAACTGTTTCGTACAGTTTTTATCATAATATATAGTCCCATATCCTCATATCCTTATGGTCCTGAAAGGGTTAAAAAAGGTTTACTACATTATCCCCTTACTAAGAGACAAATTGAAATACGAAATTTCTTGAAACATGTAAAATCGTATTATTGAGAAACGATTTCAAATAAGAAGATAATAAAATTATAAATTGAAATCGTAAAATAAACTTAATTTTAAATAACGATACAGTTACTAAACATATTTTAGCCAGGAAAGACTCTATGTTCATGGCGCCAAGTCTACCAATTGATATAGTTAAAATTATTACATCCTTAAAAAATACTTACAGTGTAGGATATGACAGTATACGTACTCAAATTGTAAAGAGTGTAGCTAAGCAAATCTGTAGTCCCCTAAGCTACATTATTAATTTAAGTATCAGTGAAGGTATATTTCCGAATGCACTAAAAAAATCAATAGGTAAACCTCTATTTAAGAAACAGGATAGGGAGCAAACAGAATCTTACAGGCCAATTTTGTTAATACCAATAATTGCAAAAATTTTCGAAAAATATATTTACAGAGAACTTAATACATATTTGGACAAAAATCATATACTCTGTGATGAACAGAAAGGATTTAGAGAGAAAAAATCAATTAACTTAGCTATTTACGACTTTCTGCATACAGTTCTGTCAAACGTGGATAAAAATACACCAGTCTTTGCCATTTTCTGCGACATGACACAGGCATTTGATTATGTCCAACATAGTATATTACTAAAGAATATAGACGCATATGGCATAGGGGGCAACGTACTTAATCTAATTCAATCTTACCTTCATGACAGAAAGCAAGTAACGCAAATCAGCAGAATAAATACGAGCTCTAAGCGTGAAGAGATTTTCACGTCATGCGATCGTACTGTCCCTTATGGACTTCCGCAAGGCTGTGTAGTAGGACCACCTATGTTTACACTCTATATTAATGACTTCCCAAAATCCATAAAACATCCCATGACATTGTTTGCAGATGACAGTACGATTACTATACCATGCGAGAGTAAGGACACATATAAAACTGACATAAAAAATACATTAATTGAAGCGGTAACGTGGCTGAATAATGATAATTTAAAAATTAATATAAATAAAACTTTGATTATGCATTTTAGCCAACGAAAATCATTGTTTTCTAATATTGACATTGAATATAATAATAGTAGAATACAGACAGCTAATACAACAAAATTTTTAGGTTTAACAATTGACAATAAATTAAATTGGAAAGCTCATATTGAGGCTCTAGCGAAACAAATAAGCAGTGGTGCATATGCGTTATATGAATTATCGCGTTCCCTAAATATAGAAGCGCTTTTAACGGCATATTATGGTTTAGTTGAGTCTATCATTAGATATGGTATTATTTTCTGGGGAAACTCAACAGATAGGGATATAATTTTTAAACGACAAAAGTACTGCTTGCGATCCATGTTTAATCTCAAAACTACCTATAGTTGTAAAAATTATTTTATTAAATATCATATATTAACGTTACCATCACTTTATATACTGGAAATGGTAATGTTCGTAAAAACAAATCCTCATCTGTTTCCTCGTATGGCAAACAAATTTCCAAGGAATAGACGTGATGATAGCAAACTGTGTGTGCCTGCATCAAAAACTGCACATATGCGCAAGAGTGTTATTTGCATGGCACCAATTATATATAATAAATTGCCCAAAAATTGGAAAGAGAAAACTATACCACAACTTAAACACACGATAAAATTATTTTTGGCGCAAAAAGCCTACTATTGTATAACAGAATTTTTAAACGACTCATTGTGACTGTTATAGGAAAATAAATTAATATGAACCATGATAATATCTAACTTATAAATGTTATTTTAATTGAAGGTAGAAATAATGTAATGCAAATCATAATAATTATAAAATTTAATGTAATGTGTGACATTGGAAAAGGAAAATAATGATAAATAAATAGATAATGTAATAAAATTTCAGACAATTGATAATAGTGACTGTTATTTAATGTATACTTATATAATTTTAAAGTAATTAATCCAATAATAAGTCAATAAAATTGTACATAAGATATTTGCACGTCATGAGAAATGACAGACATGTCATGAGCCACTTATAGTAATTAAGATCTTGCATATATGTATTATCTAATTCTGTATGTCATACACATGTCTGAGCAAATAAAATTTCTTATTCTCATTCTTATTATCATGCTTTAAATGGCAAAAATAGACGTCGGTAATATACAGTCATGAATTTTAAAAGATAAAATATACATAATTCAGAGTATGACGTTATATTATAAGAGGTCCATAATATTAGCAATTTCGGTTATAAATTTTCCTGACATGTATCGTATCAAAAGACAGAATGTCGATAAATTCAATACGATACCAAATTTGACATTATTGATATACAATCCATAGTGTTAAATTTGGTACACGTCCTATTCTAAGTAATTATAATTGTCAGTTGCGAGTTTTTGGTTCTGATGACAACTCAGACGACACTTTTATCGTATTTTATCTCACAGACAGCTGCTACAATTTCGCAGACGGTATCGTGACCTATTCTGTCACTTATTCGATAACTTCGATTTTTGTGTCAAATTTATATCGCTTAATGTATGTCGGACACCAAACTACTTTAAACAGACGATATATACTTTTACTACAATAAGTCAGTGTTAGAAAATGAAAATGAATCATAATAATGGAATTTATCACATTATCTATTTTTTTTTCAATTTCAATGTTCCAGTTCTTGGCACTTGTGAGATTAAGCTATTGTGAGATTAGAAACCCTTATTAAAATATTGAATAGATCGAATGTCTACCTATAATAGTAGTGCATTTATCGACCAATTTGGTGGCATTCAATAAACGCCATTAACATTTCAAATAACTTTTTATAAATAGCCTATAAAATTAAATGCTACCCATGTCAATTTATCTGCATACATGTAAGCTTATAAGCATCTTTATCACAACATATTTCAAACAAAGAGAAACTGCATTGCACCGTTCTATTAGGAGCAAGCCCTTTTAGATCGGGGGTTATAAATGTAGCAAACTGGATTTTATTCTTATTTTTTGCTTATTTTAATATTATACTTTAGATTTAATTTTGAAACGCAACTTTTTAATATTCTAATGAGCAGTATAATAGCAGTCTACTACGGGGAGGCTCAGTAACCGTGGCTAGGACACCCACGGTGAAGCTAAATGGGATCCCGGGAGTGGACGCTCCACGTGGGCGTGGGTGAGGCCTGCGTAGGATGCGTCCCAAGGTTTAGCTGCGTGGGACAGTTCTGTCTGTCCTTCGCAGTCGGGCGCGGTCGCGTGAGGAGAGGCGTGTCGGTGTTGCGTTGCCACGCGCCCTATCTCCCGCGACCATTAGCGGTGGGGCCGCAGAGGAAGAGGAGATACAGTGTTGTCAGGTTGCCGTCCTCCCTCTTCTCTGCGGCCGTTTTAGTGCCTGTGGACTGCGAGCGCTGGGGCTCCCCGTTCGCCAAAAGGCAAGGAGGTGGTGTAGTGTCCGCGCTACCTCCCAAGTTATAAAGAGACGGACGCGCCAACACCAACTGCAGGCCAATCCCGGGCGGGATCACGTAAAAGTATGCTATCCGCGAATCATATGACCCCGCCATTACACGGGGCCCGTAGGGACACCGCGGTGGTTTTAGTGGGTATGCCCCGCCCTTAGGGGAGAGCCTCCACACACCTCCTCCGCCAGTCCAAAGCCCGGTCGATCACACTCTGGCCGGGTTGGCGTCGAATCGAGATGGCTCATAAGTCCACTACAGTAAGCACAAAAAATAAGTCTCCATCTATTAAAATAATAACAGCATTCTAAATTAGTTGACCCTCTTTATTTTATGATTAAATTCTACTAATTAGCTCAATAACAATATGATAATTTAAAACTGTAACCTGAACCAACGGTTTAAAAATTCATTTCACTACAGACGTTTTTAATGCAGCCATTTTGAATTTAATGGTGATATAGGTACATACATAATAATGTCCACTTCTTCAGGTTAAGTTGAAATTTGCTTGAAATCACACCTCAAGGAAGAAAGTCCTTTCATATGCAAAGTTTATGCCAAGTACAATTGAAACGACAACAATGAACACAAACGTACGCTTGTCTGCATTTGGACGCCGTAATGCCAACGTAGACATTCCGTGACCTTCAAAGAACCTTGACTTTGTGAGCACTTTTATTTTCCACTGGACGTGAAGTGTGTAATTTAATAAGAAAATTGACTAGACTAAGAACAACTAGCAGTGAAGTAGACTTATCTTGTTCGTCTATACCTATTACGTTATAACGGTAGCTAAGCTGCTGAAATCTCGTCATCAAATTGCTTTCTAAGTGAGCACCTTCAAACTAAAAGCTTACGCACATATTCAATTAATAAGTTTTCTTGTTAGATAAAGGAACTTGACTAAAAGATAATGTAAAAAATATTACTTTCATTCATTTGAGATCTAAGTAATTTATGACAGAGTTTTAGAAAGTATTTTAAGCCATTTTCTACATTTCAAGTTAAATGGAATTATTGATAGAGGCCTGTGATTTATGATTTTACTGACAGCATAAATCCATTACAATCCATGGATTATAAAGAGCTCAGGGGTGGTTTTTACGACATTGAATGCTACAATAACTGCAATGATAACCACAAACATGCGACAAGCCTGACGTTTAAAGGAGAACATTTTTTAAAATCAAACGTGTTTACTCGTCAATCTTCAAAGCATTGTGAACCAGGGAAAAGTCAAAAACAGGTTTTGTACATTTAGAGCAAAACGTAATTAAACTTCGCAAATCCATCAAAGGAGCAATTACTCGTAAAGCCGTACGTTGAAAATATACATACATAATGTTTGAACCGGTTCGTATATTCTCGAACAAATTTTTGAAATTTTAACGGCAAAGCGGCACAACAAACATTTTGGTCGGAGTTTTGGAAGTCATTCGACAAAGTTACGGCACAAGTCCTATGTGTTTGTTCGCGGTTTTGTTCCAAATAACTTTTTAAGGAATTCACCTTTGATTGCAACTTTCTGTTGTAAGTGCCTGAGAGTTTAATAAAAATTTGATTTATACTAAGACGCATTAAGGTAATTCTAGGTTCTATAAATTATATCTATGGACAAATACAATTTATATTAAATGCTGTAAGATTTATTTCTTTCATTTTAGAATTTATGATACCGAAATGAAATAGTGTATTTTGATGAATCATTTTTTCTCTTTTTAATTTCTTATTGACATCGACCTGCGGCATCTCAGAATGAAGGTAGGTAGGTATTCTAGTAGAAAATGACGGTTTAATCAAAACAACGATGAATAGGGAGAAAATATTACGGTATAAAATTGATGCTAGTAAATATAATAAGGCCTATAATTTACTACACTAGAATGTAATAAGCAACTAGTTCATAATACTGTGAAATACCAGGCTAGTAATGTATAATTATAAGGTTATAAAGACATAATTATGTTACAACAATAATATTGTCTGCCTTATATTATTTTAATTAAAAGTCGTTGCTATATTCTGAGGCTCAGATAAAACAAGTAAGATAATTTTGAGGTAGAGCCATGCTGATTTCAGCATGAATGGGCCGGCTCGACCGGGGAAGTAATACCCTATGATAGAAAATCGACGTAAAGTAACAGTACCTAAACTGTTGCGTTTCATTCGGTGAGTGAGAGTGGCGGAGGCCCCATCCCCTTCTCCTTCTCCCTCCCTCGTTCCGCTCCTCCTCCTATCCCTTTTCCCAACCCTAAGGAGCGGCAACGCACTTGTGACTCCTATGGTGTTACTTGTGTCAATGGGCGGCGGTAATTGCTTACTGTCTACTCGTTTGCCGCCTATTCATATATAAAAAAAAAAAAGAAATTTTCTTCAAGATAAAGGTTCAGCAAAAATGTGTGGACGCAAACTTAAAACGATAGTAAAAGATTTTGAATTTGATTATACTTCTTAAGAATTTTTATAAACAAAACAAATAAAATTTCACTTACCGTGTTCTCGGTGATATCACTAACTTCACAATGCAGTATCGCTGTCGTTCCTATTTGAGCTATCACTGTAGTACAGTTCTCAGTCAAAAATATACCAGGTTTACCCACTTTTCCACTTAATTTATTTACGGTTGAAACCGCTGAATCTCTGTACATTTTCTTAACTTTATTCATAGACTTAGCTAATGATATTTCATCTAGTTCATGTATTATTTCTTTATCTGTTATTTTGTCATGTTTGGAGTGTCTCCCTCTACCTACAATAACTTCATCAATAATATTATCTACGTTATGTACATCATCATTATATTTTTTATCTAATAGTGATGAGAGGCGAAGTGGTTTTGGTAGTTTTGGATATGTTGTTAGAACATATTCTGTTGTTGTGTTCACTTCGGTTATGTCTTCTTCTTTTCATGTTGTGAACGTTACTGTTGTTGGTGTCGGCGATATCGTGGTCGTTCTTCTTCGGTGACCTGTAATAGATAAATTGGTATAAGAATTTGAATATTGCTCTATATGTACATTTTCTTTTAGTTGTCATTATATTATGGAAGCTTTTCTGTTGGATATTAGTGCTTGAGACTGTTCACTTTTTTCTAGTCTAAGATTTTTTATTTATTCGCGATATTATATATTTTGACATGCGAAATTTGATATAAAATACTTTTCATCCAATAACCAGATCGGTGAAGGTCACTCTTCTACGGATCTCAGACTAAAAATAGTTTTATCCCAAGACAATAGATTTTACAATTGCGGCTTGATACGGCTTGGCATCCTTGATACCTGTCTAATGAGATCTTTTTAATTTCAACATAAATATTAACCGAATGTAATGCTGTCAAATAGAAGTAGATAGATTACTTTTCTATCAAATATAAATTTAATTTATACATAAAATAATTTTCAAGAGGTTTATAACTGATACATGAATTAAAACGTCAGACATAGAAATATTTGAACTTAAAAATATCATGAATTTGTATGACAGTAAAACCATAATGACTAATTGTTGCCTAGTTGTGTCTGGTTTACTAGTTTTTAGTTACATAATTGTTATGTTTCAAAGCCACCATAACGACCGCATACATTACTAAAATTATATATCCAGCCAATTCATTAGCCTTTCCATTTTTATCGTGAATAAGTTTTATAATAATATTTTACATAACATTCACATTTTCATTTATTTTATCGTACACGTTTTTAACTTAGGTACTTTTGGTATAAAGAAGCCTATATTTACGAATCATAGATACAGGGCATTATGACTCATGAATGGATATGCGGTAATATGTGCCTCGTCTGATAGAAAACAATGATATAACTGTGTCTATTTCCATAATAGGCAAATTTCTAGTGACAAATTAATCATATTTATACTATTACAACTTCAGCCATGAATACTCCGTATAAGATTAATATTCCGATACCAATATGCAGCGAATGAAATTCTGAAACTGTTTCTGCAATACGCACTTGTGTCATCGCATTTAAACCTACAATTTACAGCTTCATTGGTTTGGTGACATAAATTTGCATTCACGTTTGCACCCGATCGTGATATCATTGGTCAAAGTGTTATCTGGTAGGCAATTTTCTGTAGTAGCACACGTTCCGAAATTGCAAACACTAATTTTGTTGCCGGGAAAGTGGACACAGTGCACTGTTGCCTCGCCGTAAATTATATTTAGATGCAATATACAGGTATGTATACTATGCATACGTACGCTTGTACGTATACTATTCAAAAGATAAATATCTATGCCCAGCAATGTGAAATATCAAGGCTGATCATGATGACAGGATGCAAATAATAATGTTTATCAATATTCAAAAATCAAAAATCAAGAATCTTTTTCAAATTACGGTCGCACTATTTTTGAATATGCAGATTCATCGAATTGCTCCATCTAAAAGGATCAATTTGAACGGCCAATATCATCCAATATATTACTATATAAAATTCTTTCCTTGCTGACCGCCTGACAGACTATGTACAGCCGAAACTACTGAATCTTAGAAGCTGAAAGGCGTGTATCGAAGCATAAGAAGAAGATTTTTGATTGCCTCTCTCTTATAAGAAACACTATAACCATAGGCCAGTAGACCCGCGGACGCCGTCTAGTCATTTATAAAATACGCCGTTACAAAGTGTTAACACTTACAAAAAAAAAAAGTTTTGCCTATAAACAAATGCATAGCTGTAAAGCAGCTTGTGTAAAGAAATCATAGAAAGAATTTTTCCATTTGATTAAATGTTGCTTATACCTTTAAGCAAAAGGTTCTACAATTACTTAATTTTCAATTTATTCTAAAATGGACACTTGATATAGATGACTTCAGAGAATCATACTTCATCGTACTACATTAGCTGTTGCACGCGGTTTCATCCGCGATATTCTGCGGTATCTCGACAACAGCGCCATCAATCAGGTCAAATTATATGTTGCCACACCTAGTTCTCTATCATCCAGTGAAAGTCCATATAAGCGATTCAGTATTTCTTGAGATAACCCGGACAAACAGAAGACAAACAGTATTAAGGAACGTTATTTGTGGCTTCATATCGTTAAACTGACTATAACATAACATAACTTCACGCCTTTTATCCCCGAAGGGGTAGGCAGAGGTGTATTACACACCCACTTTTCGCCAGCTATGTTTCGGTCCCAAAATAATAGGGGGTGAGCCTATTGCCATCTACCGGGCACATCATTAAGCGAGCGATAATTAATTTACCATGCACACATCACTTCGAAAAGTCAGATGTGTACAGGTGTGTCAGTGTACCCGGGGTACCTGGGGATCGAACCCGAGACCATCGCCTCGGCAGTCCGTTACGTACACCACTGGGGTATCGCCGCTGTTACTAACACTATATGTACTTGAATAAACATATTTATTTTACATTACAGACAGACCCTTCAATTTTATTGATACGTATAGAAAACGAATAGCCATTATATAATTTTATTGTCTTTATTACCTTGATTTAATTGTATACCTGTTTAAGCATCAGCTCAGATTTTAATTAATTTCATTCAACGATTTCTTACCTTTTGCATTTAATTAATCGCCCATACAGTTGAGCGTTCTACAAATAATTGGATATTCAATCCAGCTAATCACTTTAACACGAGAACTTTATGGTGTATTATCCTATATGAAACACGTTAAATGTTTTATTAAGAATTTAACTACCTTTATCAAGTGCTTCGTACTTAGAATTTTCTTTATTTATCACTGAATTTGGTGATCGTCACACATTTTACACAACAGGCCCTTGTCCAGCAGTGGACGTCTTTGGGCTGATTTGATGAATGCCGCTCTTTAGTTTTCTTAGCTTTCGGTAATGAACACCAAAATTGAATCACACTGCTTCTTTACTTAGCTTTCGAACATGAACACCACAATACTTGTTATTGAACACTCATTTCATGAATATTTTTCTACAATTCTACCCAAAAACAAACATTTACATAATGCATGTGAAATAGAATTATTCTTAATCATCATCGTCATCATGTTGTTGATAATTCGATTGGTACGCGTTTAATGATACTTAATCAATTCATGTCGTACTGGATTGAAGAAACAAATTTAAAAAAAAACATTAATGTACAGATTCCTACATCTTTTCAATCTTATTTCATATTTAAATTCTGAGTTACGGTGGAAATTTGCAAAATGGCATTTCAAAACTTTTTCTCTTAAAACATTTGCGAAACTTTGGACGACATTTCCTTGTTTACGAAATAATTAATGGTAACATAAATAAGCTTAGTTTTAAGAAATGCGATGTAACTCAATGATAAGTAATACTACGTATACCTAATTCACAGTGGAATGTGGTTTTGAGTTGATTAGAACATTTTTGTGCGGCAGAGCGTGCCCGAGATTAGGATCGTGGTTGACCACAAACCTCTAGCGCTCTTTCATTTCCAGAGCTAATAATGAACGCTGGTACAAAGCTGACTTTGATTACGCTAGTCAAAACCCTACTGCCTTTGCTTTAAAAGTAATTACATTCGTTTCGAATATAATATTCACTCCTACTTGTTTTACGACACATTTTACTAAAGATGAAATGGCTGTCATAAATAGCATCCAATTTCAGTGCAACTTCATGTTTTTAATTAGTCTAGACGGGCTTGGAATATTTTGTTCCGAGCCAGTTGTATGACAAGAGACTGTTATCATTTTATGTGATAGACATAAAGCTCAGGCAAACCGGATTCAAATATTTTTGATGTTTTTTGCGATATAGAGACTATACCCTGCAGGATTGCCTTTTATCAGAAAAAGATCTGAATGTCTCTTTACTTTATTACAAGATAGCATGCTGATTTTTATTCAGATTATATATTAAGTTGTATTTTAGCTTATGTATGTAGGTAAGCAAGTAATAAATATGAAGGTATAAATTCTTAAAGGGAGATGTAGGCCAAGGAAAAGACAGATGGTGTGTGTAAATATGAATATGAAAAAGGGGTAAATTAATGATGTCCTACAGATAAGCATGTAATTGAAAGATTGACCCGAAATAATTGGAATCACAGCAAGAGAATGATGATGATCTAAACATATCTCTATATTGCACAATTTGGAAAACAAATATATGATAAACAGGCAGTCTAAAATATTTGGTAAATGAGATTTACGTGTCTCATTCCAGAAAAATATCTGATTTCGTCTTTGTTATATCGGCCGAAGTAATTTATGCTATCGTTAAGAATAATCTGGAACCGTAAATTAGAAACATTTTGTTCATTTGGTTCAAACTGGTTTTGCTGGTTAGGTATCCTTAAGAATTTTAATGACCGTATTATTTAAAACCAGGTAGCTAAAATAATTGGCTAATTAATCACTGAAAATCTTATCCTTTTGGAACTTTTGTGATTAATTTAAAAAATTACAAGTGTTCTTGTTAAACTCATTTTCCTACTATTCCCTCTAGAGGTCAAATTGAGGTCACTGAAGGAGTATGGATTGGGTTGGTATTGCAATATAAATTAGGTTTAACCAATGACTTCACAATTGCAAATAATTGGGTTACCACAAGTTCAATTTAATTTTATTACCATAAATTGTACCAAATATATAATATAATATAATAATTTTATTTATATTTGGGTACTCCAAGATCATTTTAATTACCCTTCATTGTGTGTTTGAGAAACAGATGAGTATTTTTAAGCACAAGTGACAGAATTTCATGTCATTCAATAAACCTCAGGCAATATTCTGGGTATTAACGGTTTTCGATTTCCAGTGATTCGGCTCTGATTTCCAGCAAATCTAACATATTAGATCCGAATCACTGGAAATCGAAAACCGTTAATAGCTTCTAGGACTATCGCTATTTTTATCCTATTCTATATTGTTAGACATATAATGAGGTCATCACTCGTAAGAGGGTTATTTTTGTAGAAATTGTAATGTAAGCAGATACAACATTACATGTTTACGAGATACTACCACGCTCAAATTCCCAACAGACTTACTACTATAAAAGGTCAGACCAAACCTGTACAACATCAAAAGTTATTAGTGTCTTTGTCACGATTTACTTATTTGCTTTGTTTGTTTATGGTTTAATTTTTTTTAGACACATTTCTTGATGAAAAGAATCAATCGCAAGCACTGTAGACAAGAAAACAAGGATAACACAGACTAGTCATGTCAAACCGTTTGTGTACTTAGCTTACAAGTTTACCTCCTGTATGGCATATACAGCCACTGGATTGAATGCTATGTGGCCATTTTTAATTTGCGCCCTTTCAATCAATATAAGCTGTTGAAGGCATTTTCATAGCGCTAACTCCAAAATCAGCAGATCTTATTTGATAATTTCTGTGAGTGGCTACGTCATTAAATTAACTCACTGTCTAAATTTCATGTCTCTAACTTCAACAGTTTAGGCCACTTAGGCTATGTGGTGATATTGTAGTCAGTATAAGTGATTTAAATTCCATATAATTTATTCGGAGTCAATATTCTATTACGCGCTTCGAAACATTGTATCCATTGTCTAACCGCTGAAGCGACCTTTCCAAATGACGTCACAATGTACCGTAATATTGAAGCCCAATGGCATACCAGCATACAAAGGTGGGCCCTCAGGTAAATCCGCGAGGCAATCGGACCCGGATTTCGGTAATTTCGGCTACAGTTGAACATACGAAACATTCCCATTTGTACTTTGATCAAAATTGTTTGGGCATATTTAGGATTCGGTGGCGTATGGTTGGGATTTCTTCTGAGGCGATAATGTTGTGTTTAAATAAGAAAGAAACCGTTTAGATTGTAGGATTTGTGGGAAGTGATATGTTTTGGGCTGTGCATACATTTTTATTTCCTTTTAGTTCCTGAGATAATATTTGTTTTTTTTTTACTAGAAACGCTATGTTTGCCTACGCATGATCCTGGGTGGATAAATTTGGAACTATCAATTCATATTCGACCAATGAATGGATGAAAGACGTTTCTGCGAAAGGTCAACATGTACCCTTATCCGACATGCGTTCAAGTACTCCTTCAGAAAATAGGGGTATCTGTAATATAAGATTAATTTGAATGAATAGTTAATTTTAGACTACACACGTAGGTATTATTTAGAGGCAATTTTCTATCTATTATTTGGGACTTAAAGGCAGCGATAGCCTAGTGTAGATACCAACAGATTGCCATGCAGAAGACATCAGTTTATAATCCACGGCGAACACCAATGACTTTTCGGAGCTATGTGCGTATTGAATTGTTAATTATCGCTTGTCCCGTGCCTCGTAGAGCACGTTAAGCCGTCGATCCCGGTTGTCAAGAAAAACTTTGACAGTCGTTACAGGGCGTCAGTACCTTCTTAATAAACTGACACTAGTCTAAACCATGGACTATCGCTATCCCTTCGGGATGCAGGGGTCAGATAGGCAGTCGCTCTGTGGAAAAGCTAATATTCAGCCAAATCTGGTTAGACTAGTAAGCGGACCCCAGATTGAAACTGGGATAACGCTAAAAGAATGAGAATGATGATTAGAGACTTAAGGGGTAATAAAATCTTATTATTTTTATACTACATGCAGTTGTAGATATAATTCTGTTCTGTCAGTACTATATGTTAAAGGTCCATCCAGTCAGGTTATATTCCGTAGGTTCAGCAGCAGGGACCACAGATGACAATGAGTTTTGACACTCGTGAGGTTCCATTGGAACGTCAATTTGTCTTGTGATTGATAACCAATCTAGTCATCAACATATACTGAGCGTTGTCCAATTTCTGGCACTGATGAGACACACACTTCCACGTCTTATTTAATACTTAATTAATAAATAAATTTAAATATTTTTAGATTGATATCGCTACTCACTGACACTTATTTATTATTGTATCTCAGTACCATTTCCGCCTTCCGCTGTGATTATGCCGGCTCCCAGTTGGTTGGCCGGGTAAGCATGGTATTGCCAGTGAGCAGCAAAAATATTATACCATACTGAAATGTTACTTTTGTGTTTTTATTTTCTGTTTTAATTTAGTCTTTTGTTTTAAGTTTGTATTACCTAATTTTATATTTTGTTTTCCCTTTTTTTATTTATAGTGTGTGCCATTTGTGACATAAATAAATATTTTCTTTTTTTTTTCATTCATGAGAATGATAACAAATCTAGTTAGTCATTCAATCAAGTATTTGAATGAAATAGATCATGATTAATCCACCACCATTAGCAAATTGTGAAGTAAAACTGAAAATCGAAATGGACAGCCTGTACCTATCTCCTGTAATATGCACGAGAAAAGTACATGAAAGCACCATAATTCATCCTGCTTGCCACAAGACCCTTTTAAATTCCTCTTAAAGTTATTTCCAATCGTTCCATAAAACACTAACTGCGGTCTGTGGCTTTGCCCGCCTTAAAAAATAACTTTAATGGCCGAAACTTGAATCCTCAATTTTACCCCTTAGGGATATATATATACCACAGGTATAATATGCCAAATCCTCCTCTTGACTCACATTATGATGAAAATTAGAGGAGGCCTATGTCTAGCAGTGCACGAATTTAAACATATACCATCATCACCACCAGATTTGTATTCTAAAACTGTCCGACTGCTGGCCTTCTCATTCAATAAGAAGAGTAAATCCGTCATGACTTTACTCTTCTTACCTTACTTCTTGTACCACTCAGCTCAAGTGCGGGTTGGCAAACTTCAAATATCTTCAAAGAACATTATGGAAGACTCTCAAACATGAAGCACTAAACACACAAACTTGGACATTTATAATATCTATTAGTGAGATCGCAGCCTCAAAACGATACGAGTCTTAATTATTTGATTTAATTTAAATTTTTCATATTAAATAGTATTTCTTTTTTGACAGAGGTAAAATTCAAATTTGATATACCTCATAATTGGCTGTGAAAAATATAACTTTAAGGTGCCGACACCTTTGTTGGTTGTATACCTAGTCATAGAATGTAGGATCATGAGTTTTCAATTTCTTTTCTTAAGACGTGGGTAAGCGAAAATCTTGAGAGTTGAAAAGTATCCATGGTGTATATGATTTATTTGTACGCATTGTGTATAAAACTTTATACTATTTCAACCAACAGCAAGATCTTCGCCATTATCATCAGCAGCCGAGTACATACACAAACTGTCCTACTGTTGGGCACAGGCTTTTGTCCACTATAAGAAAAGTAAGGTCATAGTCCACCACACTGGCCAAGTGTGGGCTGCCAGACTTCAAATGTTATTAAAAACCTTGTGCATCACAGACATGCAGGTTTCCATGCCTCTCAGACATACAGGTTTCCTTATGATGTTTTCCTTCACCCTTTAGCAAGCGACTATAAACAATATGGTGCGTGCCGTGGTTTCGAACCCGACACCTGTGTAGCAGTCTGTCAGTCTCTTCATTAGGCCTGTAATAAGATAGCCGAACCCAATATAGGTCAGAGCTCACGTAAGCGGCTCCGTGGGAAGAAACTAGTATTTGAACAAGACTAGCAACTGTGAGACTTCAAAGAGTGTAGTCACGCTGTTTTAAACCCGCCTCAAAATTGCTGCATATGACATTTACGTAGGTTATGCTTGCGCTATTGTGAATTTTGCATCTAAACCAATTACATTAATAACCACTTCTATATGAAATTTTCCGTCAACTGCTCTGTACACTTCTCTTATTTATTTAGCAAACCGAGCGTCTGACTTCAATACCACAAGAGATATTCAAACAAAGCTGTTACTAGATGTTATAGTTGGATTAACCGAGGTTAATACAAATACTGTTTTTGACTGCCTCGTTGGTCTTGCGGCATAAATGTGCGCGTGGGAGCGGGAGGTCCCGGGTTCGATTCCTGGGTCGGGCAGTGTTATTGGGTTTTTCTGTCACGAAATTCTCAGTAGCAGCACGGAGTCTGGAAATGTGCCCGGTACGGCAATAGGCTCGCCCCTTATTACGTGGGACTAAAGTATATCTGGCGAAAAGTGGGTGTAGAAATACACCTCTGCCTACCCCTTTGGGGATAAAAGGTGTGACGATATGTAATGTATGTATGTAATACAAATACTAACTCGTAGGCAAGCGGCTAAGGAAATGATTAAAACATTTCCATCCGTATTTAATTCCGAGGTATCAGCCGTTCGCAAAGCAAATCGGATAATAAAATGGTGGTGGAATTTTTGCGTTGTTGCAGTAATTTATTACTTTTATCTACAATCGGGCTAACTTTCCAACTAAACTACCTACGTTTGGAGCTTTGCCCTATTCTAAAGGTATGTCTAGATTAGTGCGTTGGCATTTCCACCATGCTTTTCTTTCTAAAGTAAACGTGAATAAAAAGCATGCAAATAACGTTCCTGCTGAAAGTATGAGTAGTTAAGATAAAGATGCAGGAAGAGGCCGGCTCGACCGCGAAACTCTTCTAGTCGTAACCCTCTCACAGGATATAGATATAAAGCGAGAGTGACTCCAGTTTTGTATTTCGTTTCCTAAGAGCTCTCTCTTAGCAAACGCAACGCTAACTACAGTGAGCGTATGTCAGTCAAATCGGATCTATTGGGGTGGACATCGGCAATCCAAATCACTTTACATTTGTAAAGTAAAGTAGTAATTCAAGGTACTACTTTACAAAGGAAGAGGAAAATGAGGATAAAGGAGCAATGGCTCCTGGGTGAGGTGTTATTAACACAATTTACCGTAATGCTAAAAGTGAGCCACTGGCTACTTTACTAGTCAATTATAATAAATCATCTCGAAACAAAATCTATAGGAGTAGTCGTCGCCAAGCCACTGGTTAAGCGAGTAAGAGTTTTGAGCACTTTACCAGCGCCTTATCTTTCAGGATTAGATCAATATATACGCCATAAGATATATATCAATATCATATCAGCTTACTAGGCAACGACAAGAAATTAGAATTCAATGACCTCAGATTATGAACGTATACCAGTTTAGACACAGCCTAAGAAACTTTTCATATTCGTTTTCCGTGAAGGTGCTGTGAATAGAAGCAATGCATAAGCGAATATGAAAGCCTTCACTTCGTATATGGATCGTGTTCATACTTTACTGTTACTGATCTCGAAAGGTAAAACCTTTTTTTACGTATCTCCTTCAGTTATGTATATGTATGTTTAGAAAAAACAGGATCTGAAGTATTTGACTCTCCTTCTGTATATACTATTATATGACCGTGTATGTTAAAGCATTCTATCGTTGTATTTAGACCAAAAAACAGTATTTATTTTAACAACATTGCAGTTTGACTAAGGCTATCAGTCCATTGAAATATTATTTTTTTTTGCGTATAGCGTGCATTTGTCTGATGGAGATCAGGGATATGAGAGAAATTGAATGCGGGATCGATATGGTAGGATTGCTTGCTAAGTGTCTGTTGTACGCCGATGATCAAGTCATTCTTGCGTCATCGGCGAATGAGTTGCAACAAATGATGGACTGCATGAACGAGAGCTTTAAATCGAGGGTATGAAATTAAATGCCAGAAAAACGAAAGTGATGGTGTTTGAGAAGGATGAAAGTGTGACTGAGTGTAGTATTGCGATTGAAGATGAACATGTTGAACAAGTTGTATATTTGGGTAGCATGTTTACAAGAGATGAAAGATGTGAAGGAGATATTGAAAGGAGCCATCTTAAAAAGCGTGGTACAAATGGGTTTTGTAGTTTATCTACCAAACTATTGGCTGTAACAGAAAAAAATTAAACATAATTGGTTGCAAATTAAATTCTCAACAGCTCAAAAATTAAGCATAGTAAATATCAGTGGGCCGTTTGTAAAGGTCAACGGTGAGTAACGCCAGCTTTTCAACATTACGTGCACATTAATTTACACTTACATATACATTATTAAGTGTTACTCGTTATTTTAATAAAAAAAAAGCCTTTTAAATTGACTTGTACACCAAATATGAATTTCATAGTTATGTCCTGTTAACATATAATATTTTTACTTATAGTAAAAAGAAATCTAAATAATTACCTTTTTTGTTATGCCTTGTAAAGTTGCCAAACACACTGCCAAGCGTCTGTTGATTACTAGTCGTGCATAACTCCAATGACTTCAAGTCGTCCGCGTTTTGCGCAACCAATATAGAAGACCTCTTCGACTCCATAGCACCCGTGTTCACAAACAACTCGGCTTCAAGTAAAAGAACAATAGTGGCGTAGAGAAGTTTCAGTTCTCTACAGCAAAGCATTGTTTTGGCACTAAATTTAGTTATGGTCATATTTGGAACATGTCACGGAGCCCACTTAAATTAGTAATCATTGTTTTCACTGTTATCTTCTTGTGTTTATCTCGGAGTTGAAAGGGTGGGGTCGCATTCTGTGAAAGAGAAAAGAAACTCCTTAGTAGCTGCTCATTAAGATCTTGACTTCGCACTGCCCTTTGTCGTCGAGTCTTCGTGTTTTAATGAAAACGTAGAGGGGATCTCGTGTTGTTTAAGCGTCTGTTTATATGAAAACGCAAGAGCTATTTTGTCTTTGTTAAAAGCGTGAGCTTACAATCAATGTTACAGTGCCGTGTTTAGAAGATTGTATGTAGGTCAAGTGAGCGTCTTAAAAGGAAATGTGAACGAATGAAATAAGACTAAATAACAATTGAAATAAATGCGATTCGTGTTCAGTGACGATATGTAAATAAGAAATAAAGCTAATATCCGTAGGATAGCCAAGTCATCTTCTCATTAAAGTCTATTTGGCTCACATAACTTTTTCCTGTTACACAAATCGGCTTTATTCAAACAGAGATTGTTTTCACTTGGGTATTGAGATATTTTGTTTAGATGCACTTATAATTCTAATTAAGCTTTAAAAAGCTTTAAAAAAGATGTCGTGTTGCATGTTATTTTGTACTTAAATAGAATTATTTATTTTTTATGTTGCCTTAATCTGTGCCTTTTGCGATTTACAATTGCGTAAAACTGAAGAGTAATAAATAGGAAAATTTAAAAAATAGCCTGATCAGTATAGTTTACCGCTTCTTTTGTGAAATTATTTTTTGGTATTTATGCTATTTTTCGGCGACAAAGAAAGGACAAGAGTAAAAACTTTTTATATTTTGGGCAATTGTCGAGACAGATTCTTATTTGAAGTTTAGATTTCTTTTATTTCACTTCAATAGTTTTATCTAACTCAAGTGTGTCAATGAAATCTAATATTGCTAATGAAGGAAGGTCTGTCGTCTGTTTGGCATCTGGCACTTGTTTTTAAATGCTATGAACTATTGCGTTATTTTCTCAACTATGTCCATTCATAGTTCAGAAATTATCATTAGCAGTAAAAGACACCAATATCTCACGTTGCCCAGCTTCCAGTAAAACTCCATTAAAATGCCAGGAAAAGTTGGCTCACGGCTTCAATGCAGTAGGGTGTTATTTGTTAGTTCTTTTTTAAATTATTTACTCAATAGGAAAATTCAAATTTAGTGGTATGAAAACCATATTGCTTGCTTGTCTAATAATCTGTTAAGAAAATTGATTTTATTTAAACTTTGAAGTAAAATCAATATTTATCGGCAACCCAGCTATATATTTTACGTCTAATCTTTACCCTGAAGAATAATGTATGCAATTACGTTCGAATGTCCAACAAAATGGCCAGAAGACCTTCATAAAACGTCGGACATCAAGTCCGAGGCTTAACTCTCTTTCAGTTCAAATCGATACATCGAACAAACTCGTATTTAGGTATTCAGGCCAATCTCCTCACCGTTTATAAGAGCGGGAAACCTTTTAATAATTTAAAAACAAAGTTGGAGAGAAGCTAACAATGCTAGCTTTCCGAATTAAAGAAAGACTGTAGTGTTGAAATTGGAATCGAATTGTTTCTTTTGGAATGGTTCTAAAATTGACTGGTGAATTGAATAAATTGATTGACGATGATAGAAACTGAATAAAAATTAAATCATAGGTAGTCATTTTACAGTACGCTTTTTATTAAATGTTCGAAGTAAATACTGAAATATTATCATTTGTGATAAACTTCTAAACACTATTTTGAAAGTCATAGGCATGATATAATATATGGATATTATATATAGCTCAAAAAACAGTATATTACCATACTTACGACGACAAAATGATGAATTACCCAAGCACGAGATTTTAATATTATTAGTCTGTAAACTTAGGCTTCTCAAATAAACAAGTTTATTTTCCCTTTACAATTAAGCAAAATAAGATGCTTTAAATTAAATCTAGCTATCGCCAAGATCTGGGCGATTTTCAGGAAGATTTGTTCTTTTAAATTACTTCGAAACAAATAAGGTTGAATTAAAACTTTACTAAAACATTTTCGGATAAGTTTAAATTTAGGTTTAAATTTGGCTCTGAATTTTAATTAATATAAATGTTATATACCTAATATTTGTGGTATTTGGTAACCTACTTGGACCCGTGTTCATATTTTTTATGTAGTACAATAGCCAAAGGTAACAAACTGCTTTGTTGCTTGCCAGAAGTAGCTATCCTGACTAGCAAGCAAACATTCAATCAACGAACACGAAGTACACACAAAATAGAAACTGAAAGATATTTATTTTTGTATACTCCTAATTTTCATTATGGTGCTGATGCATCTGAGCATTCACTTGTAATAGAATAGCGACTATTCCCCGTTTTGTTTTTTGTCAAACTGAACAACGAATAGAGCCGAACATTGCTAAAAACATTTTCACGGAGTCAAACTGAACAACGAACAGAGCCGAACATGGCCAAGAACATTTTCACGGTGTCAAACTGAACAACGAACAGAGCCAAACATTGCTAAGAACATTTTCACAGTGTCAAACTGAAAAACGAATAGAGCCGAACATTGCTAAGAACATTTTCACAGTGTCAAACTGAACAACGAACAGAGACGAACATTGCTAAGAACATTTTCACGGTCTTTCTAGCGAACGCTCTAATCAGGAGAACATCAAAGCAAATTTACTAAAAATTCGCTTATGCTTGCCCGAACGATCGTAAGAATGCTCGCTTAAACACACTTGTTTCTTTTTCTAGTTTTTTACATTCGCAAGAATGCTCATTACAGGTGAACGCTCAAATGTATCAGCACCATAATAAATCGTTTTAACACTGCTTGTTTAAAGAAAGGAGAAATTAATCATAAGCTATATTACTCACTGAGCCTAAGTATTGTGTTTTCGTCCTGAACGATGTTACAAAAGATTGAATGAGAGAACTCTTAGAATGTAATGACAGATTCTATAAATAAATAAATCTGAAAAGATCTGATAAAATTGAATTCTATACAAGTACAAAATTGGACTCAATTTTGCAGGTACACACAGTTCACAATTATATTTATTTTCAAACACAAATGGTAACAGGTGCAATACAAATGTGTGAAGCGATCAAAACGACAATACCGCACTGTAATAACGTTATAAAAATTGTGAAAATCTTAAAAACAACCGTTGAGGATTTATTTGTGAAATGTTTCTATGGAAGCCTTTTGATATTGAGATTTATTCGGTACTCGTAAATAATTCTGAAGGGCTTAAGCTTTGGATTCTTTTCATAGTTGAAATATTGTCAGAGATGACAGTGAACTTATTGAAGGAATTCCTGACTTCGTATCATTTTTATTTCGTTTTTTACGTCGTCATATTATTCCGCTTCTGGAAGCTGCCAGTAAGGGCAGGTGAAGGCTCGTAGGCTTCTCAGGTATTGGGTATGGTTGGACATGGCGCCATGGGAGGAAAACTGATAGCTTTTATACCCTATCTTCTCCCCAGACGTCGGGCGTCTTTGGTCGGCAGTCGGAATGGTTTAGGTCGTAATATTATTTGGTAACTATTATAATTTGAATGAATTCGTCCATCGATGGTCAGTTGCGCTAAAACTTTTTTCGTAAGTCGTGACGTTCAGTGGAAAACTATCTATAATTGCGATACAAGGTATTATGCTATAGCTAGAAAATTATCGATATTCGATAAAACTGTAGCAACTTTCAGTTTCTTATTGAAATTCTCAGTATCCTTACTATAAAGAAATAAGTAGACTGGTAAGAACCAATTGAAGTATGTATTAGTAGGTATAATATTTTATTTAAACCATTGAACCTGGCCATTGCCTTAGGCAGACGACAGTTGCTTTGTAGAAAGCTAATATTCTGTAAAATATAGACTAAAAAGCAGATGCTTATACATGCGTAAATGTTCATGCATTTTTGTATAGTCATGTATGAAATATAATTATTTAATTTTATTCAAAAGCATGTGCTATTTTGAGATATGACAATAAAATGGACGAATGAACGAAATTCCGACACATGAATCTTCGTTTTCAATTGATATGACATCATAAGTTTGCAGTCTGTCACCCGGTGCATTGTTCGAAGCCTCGCCGTATTTCCGTCACCGGGCACTCTGACGTCATACTTCACCGTTTATATCGCCTGGTCCAATTTCAGCTCTGTCGTCTCATCCGTCATCAGAACGGCCTCCTATTTCAGCGTTATCTTCTATCCTAACTTTTGTTCTCTTATTCTTTTGTATCGTAAATATTTTTGATGTTCAAATTGTCCTTATAACAGGCTTTATTCTAATGTCAGTAATTTTAGTATTCGCAATTTTATGTCCATATAATGATACATTAGGCGCTATTGCGTGACATTTGTTTTTAAATAGAAAATAATGATGCTACTGTATTCTTTGACGTCATAAAAACATGCGTATATAATAAAAATCCGCTACGCTTGGACTTTTAAAGAAACACAACCTAGATTTGCTTCAAGGTCGGAAACATCTTCGTACAAAAAATTGTCGGTTGTTTGAAATATTCTTATGTTTTATTCATACTCGGTAGTAAGATGAGGAAATATGAGTCAAACATATTCGAGTACCATTTCGTGCGTGGCACTAGTCGGGTCTCAGTACAGTTGTGGATAAGAATAAAAGTGGTAGATGCAAAGTATTGTTTACTTTAGCTTAGTAAAAAATGTTTTAGGCATATAACGTCGGTGTTACTGTAATACAATATTTTTATTGGATGACCTATATTTCTCCATAATAAATATCTGCATATAAGTAAGACTAAACTTAATTTGATCAAAGTCGTCTTTTATAGAAAGATAAGTCCTAAATTATTTACAAGTACCTATGTTTACATGTTTCCTTTTTCATAGAACTTTTATGAAAAAAAAAACATGTAAACATAGCTACTTGTAAATAATAACATTAAATCGTCAAAAAAACATTTAAATGCATGTGATACATATCTTATGATCTATCTTATGTTGTATCTTATTATATTCACATTTATTTCTATAATTTTTGATATTTTTAAACTTTGCTTCATCAAGATTTTTTAACTTTACGATGTTTGAGAAAGTGGCTTTATACGAGTAAATTTTGACTGATGTACTAAAGTGAATATACATTTTTTTTTCATAATAAACTTGTCAATTTGAGTGTGAATAAAAATTCCAACTCATTGTGCAAAATTGCGTTTTTGACTTTTAAATGTACAAATTAACTTGAAATCTTTAAATCTTAGCATAAGTCTGACACTATTGGGCATTATTTTGATTTTATTTTAATGTTCACCTTAGGATTTGTAAGAATACACAAAATTTCTTAAAATGTTAGCATCGTTCGCATAAATAATAAAAAAAATCCTTACATAACATTTGACGACCGGTTGGCGCAGCGGGAGTGTAAGCGACTGCTAAGCCGAAGGTCGCGGGTTCGATGCCCGCTCAACTCAAACATTTGTGTCCATGAACATAGATGTTTGTCTTGGTCTGGGTGTTTCTATGTATAATATGTATGTATTTACAAAAAAAAAGTATATATGTAGGTATGTTTATCCATTATCTAGTAACCATAACACAAGCTCTGCTTAGCTTGGGACTAGATGGTGATATGTGAATGTGGTAGAATATTATAGAATATTATTATTATTATAACTCACACACAGACAGTCCGATGCAAAACAAGGCAGAACCAGTGCTGTTATATGGTTGTCCTGAGTGATAAATCATCTAAGCTAGGAACATGTAAACAGTGTGTTTCTTTTATTATACAGGCACCCAAAAGGCTAAAGAAGAATTGATTTTATTCCATCTTCATGGAGGTAAAATGAAAGGTGTAAAGTTTAGGTCATGTGAGGATGCGGGTGACATCTAGTTTTACAGTTAAATTATACCCAGTAACAGAACAAATGACTGTCCTTATCAGAACACGATTTTTTTCTGTGTATATTGATCCCACGACCTCCATTTGTTGCATCATTAGAGCAACTGAGTAGATGTATGATAGTAAATGACAAAGGCAGTCAAGAAAACATTACAAATAATAAAAAACAAAAAGAAAATGGCAGATATTATTATCTTAAAATTATATCGCCATAATATGTACGAGTATATTCGTGCCTCTGCTATTGAGTACAATGAACAATGCTTTGAAGTAGTCAACGCTTTTCATGTTCTAGACAAAGTCTATATCAAGCTATGATGACGGTTGTAACGATATCTTGTAGGTAACGAATGTATGCCGGTCTGATAGGCCTGATAGACCTAAAGTTAATTGGTAATAAAACATATTGAACTTCTGGCAGAAAATGTATTGAGCGTCGTTTTTATTCTCAGAATATTAAGTTACATCGTTCATGGGCTAACTAAGAGGTTGTCATTTGCTTTGGTTTCAAATACCGTTTCTTTCTTCTACATTCACTTCCACTATAGTTCTATGTTTGCGAGTTGCCTACATTAAAAAGACGTAAGTGGATGCTCCTGTTTCACCCATATTTACTTTGGGAGGCTTACCAAATGAACATCATTTACTGCTTGAGTGCTTGGGTATTAAATTAAATTAAAATTAAAATGGTTTATTTAATAACATAATAATCAACAATAAAAATATCATTTGGAGTCCCTTTTTAAGCAAATACTTGCTTGTGGTAAGGAACTCCGCTCTTTCATGGTTAACAGTGCAGAAGGTTAAGAGTTATGATATTTCAATTTTACAGGTATTAAGTTTTTTGGAAACTGGAATATACCTACAGTGTTGAAACTGGAATATACATCATAAATATAGTTTATACATATAAAAAGGTAGACTATAATTGAAACTTAATGAGCGCATGCAAATGTGGGTTTGTGTCTTCGTGTGCGTGTGTTATATGTGTTGAAGTGTATGTGTGTATGAGTGTGTATATGAAGTTAATTTAAGTCACGTTAAGTTTTATATTTTCCTGTTCTATTTATAATGAGTTCTATCTCATCGTAGTTTTTTGTTTTAAACCATTCCGTTCAAGATTTTTTACATTTAAAGTATGTTAATGCGTTGATGGGTAACTCTTTGTTTATTAGGTTATAAAGACGGGATGACTGACTCTCGAATTGTCGTTCGGCGAAGGACGATTTGACTGAAACTATAGGAGCTACATTATAGTTCCTTCTTCTTCGTTTTTGTTTGCTTCCCTGTTCACTGTCGGGAGGGGTGGTCTTGTGCTTACTCAGGATCAGGTGAAGTAAGTAAAGCTTCCTTACACTAAGTAAATACGCGGTTTTATAGAGGTCTTCAGTAGAGAATCTGTAGGGCTTAAAAAGTGTGACCTTAAGCAGTGCACGTTGTGCTCTTTCTAGGTCCAAGAATTTAATTTTTGTAGCTCCGCCCCACACCGGCAAACAATAAGTTATCACTGACTGTGCTAGAGATATATATATATATATATATATATATATATAAGTTTCCTGACCCTTTTCATTATAAGTTCAATATGCTGGTGCCAAGAGAGCCGTTGATCAACTATTATCCCTAAGTACTTAACACTATTTTCTTTACTAATAGTGGAACATGTGCAGTTTTGATTTAAGTTGTTTGCACACGTGTGGATTTGTTGAAATTTTTCATACTTGGTGAAACAAATGAAACTAGTTCTATCCGTGTTTAAAGTAAGCAAACTGAAGTCGAGCCATGCTGCTATTTTGGCGAGGCCTCGGTCGGCAATTAACTGAACCTTGGTCCAGGACTTCCCATAAAAGACTATGGCAGTGTCATCGGCATATAAGAACAGTTTCCCTACGTCTATTTGCATGTTACAATGGTAATTTATGTAGATAAGGAACAAAATTGGTCCCATAACGCTACCTTGCCCCACGCCGAAAGTTACTGTTACATCGGAACTCACTCTATCACCTATTCTAACCTTTTGCTTGCGCTCGCTCAAATATTCCTTGAAAAGTTCAAGAGGCTTTCCCCTAACGCCTATGTCTTCCAGTCGGTCTAAAAGTGTAGAAATCGGGACAGTGTCGAACGCTTTTTTAGGTCCAAGAAGACAGCCAGGCTTTTATCACCATTGTCAACTATATCGGTAACAGCAGAAGCAAGCGCCAGAGCAGCATCCTCTGTGGACTTTCCCCGTCTGAAACCGTACTGCGATGAAAATATTATATTATTTTTATCTAAATAACGAATAAGCCGAAGATTAATCAATTTTTCCAAGATTTTTGATAGAGATGGCAGGACTGATATTGGTCTATAATTCGAAGGACAGTTTTTGTCTCCACTTTTAAAGACAGGCGTGATTAAAGCGAGTTTCAGACCACTTGAGAAAACTCCACATTAAAAGCAAAGATTGACCATGTGAGCTATTATCGGTACAACAAAGTCGCTTGCAGATTTTAAAAATTTAACTGGTATGATAACATACCAGTTAAATTTTAGCGCCCCGGGTTGGGATAACCCAACCCGGGGCGCTGTTATTTTTAAGACTCATTAACACAGTACGTACTTCATGCGAGTCAGTGCTAAAGAGAGCGAAAGACGGAAACGTTGGTTTTGGTGGTTCGAAAGCAGAGGAGCTGTGGGTTACTGGTCCTGATAAGATTTCATCTGCCAATAGTTTGCCAACGTTGGAGAAATAATTGTTGACTGTGTTTACCGATTCTTCAGGACAGTGAGCAATATCAAGTAGCTCTGTGTTTGGTATTTTGTTCGAACAACGATGCGTCATTTCATTTATTGTGTGCTAAAGCTTTTTGGGATTTTTATTGGCTTGTGAAAGTTTCTCTCTGTCGTATTTTCTCTTTTGTTTTTTTATTAAACAGTTACAAAAGTTGCGATATCTTTTATAAGTAATTTTGAGCGTTTCATTACACGGATTAGTTTTCAAACTCTTTTGCATGTTATTTCTGTTATTAATGCAGCGTAGCAAGCCTGGGGACATCCATGGTTTCAACATTCTATATTTTTGAGAAATAGTCGTCGTTATAGTATTTAACATGATAGCGTTTTGTAATATGGCAATTAACCTGTTTGTAACTTCATTAGGGTTATTTAATAGTAATAAACTCTGCAGGTTATTTGTTTCCAAATTCAATAGTGCATTATCTAATTTAAAGGTTCGTTTGATTTTAGTGCAGTTATTTTTTTGAGAATTATAAGTTAATTTTAGAAAAATTGTTAAGTGATCAGTTATAGTTGTTTCTATTATGGCAATAAAAACAGACTTATTTCCTGGCCTACTTTTTAAGATAAAGTGATCGAGACAACTTTTACCTCTCGTGGGTAGCGAGAAGCCAGGGATTAACCCGTGTGTAGCAAGCATATTCAAATAATTCAATCTGTTTGAACGTATGTGAGATGGTTCACCGCTCTCATATATTTAATTTATATTAATATCACCAGTAATAATTATGTTTTTATTAGATGGAATGTTTGCAAGTGATTATTGAGTGAGTTTATGAATGCATCTGCTATTGTGTTGGAAGGTGAACGGTAAATAGCGAGTATTATAAGGTTAGGTGCGATCTCTATATGTAGACAAGATGCATGCGATAGTTTTATTTCTTTAACTTTTGATTTATGGGTGTCTTTTTTATATAAACCACTATTCCATCGGCTTTGTTCAGGTGATGAGTAGTGTGATATGGCAAGTAGTTCGCTAATTGAGGCAAGATTTTAAGAGGATTTAACCTACACTCGCTTAATATGATCAAATCGCTGGTTAGTTATTAAATTTATTAGTAGGTCATTAAAATTTGAGTATATACTTTTAATGTTTTGAGATATAATAGTGAAGTCAGTGTTTTGTACTCTAACTTGTTTATTAAACTCAGTGATATCACATGTCATCGTTTGAGCAGCATGCGTGCCATCTATGGCGTTTAAAGTTTGTAGTCTATCATCTAACATTTTTTATTATTAGGAAACTATAGTTCTACATTAATTTTGTAAATATTGTGATTAAAGGTGAGTGTGTGTGTAGTGATGCAATGTGTGTAAACTGAGTGCGTAGATGATTGTATATAATATGTGTATTTAAGAAAATTGTTGCTATGCAGATTTGTTTTTGAGTGTAGGATTAGTGTGTGAGTGCGCTTTTTTTGTACATAAATTAGTTTAAAGTAAAATATTTTTAAGTAATCAAAACATAGATAAAGAATGCGTGACATAATGAACCTAGTAACTAGAATAAGAATGAAGTAGTTAGCATCTAGTCATATTTGCATCAGGTTTTGTATTTGAGCTTCACTGTGTATCACGATGGGCGGGCAGTTCTCGTCTTTTATAATGTTTACTCTACCATATGCAGTCCAACAAAATGTGTAGATCTTAGACTTTGCTAGATCTCTCGCTAAGAAATACAATCTAGATCCTTTTGGTGTAAGTTGTTCTAATACGTAGATCGGAGCTTGAGTATCTGAGGTTTTACCAACATGTTTTGCGCAAAGCTTTTCTTTATTTTGCTTAAGGCTCGTGAATATATCACGAGCCTTTCTTAAGAAGTTTTGTTTCAGGATAGTTGAACTCATTTCTACTATGACAGGATTGGTTTTCACACTTCCCCGCTTATTATTAACTCTAAATATATTCTTTATATCACACTTATCAATGCTGTAGTCAATTACCTTTGATAAGTTTAAAGACATATCAATTATGTCATCTGGTGACTCCTTAGGCAATTTCGGGACATTCTTTATCTCTATATTGCACTTGCGATTGCTACGTTGCAAATCCTCTATCTTATCTTCCAGTAATACGATATAGTCATCGTCCTTTCTCTTTTGAATCTCAAGTTGTTCAATTTTCTTTCTGAGTTCTTCATTTTGTGCTGATAGAAATGCCATAGAATTCTCAATATTGGTGTTTGTATTTCTTATTTCAACTAGAGTAGGGTACATCTTCTTGATTTCTTCATTTTGCGCGTCGAATAACTCAGAGATTAGTAATTTCATTTCAACTTTGAATTCTTCAAACTTATTTTCTCTAGGACGTTTAGAACGTTGAGATACATAGCTCGGCGGGGTGTGAAATTCAATCTCGGTAGCAATATTGGACTCAGACAAACACCTGCCGCTTCTATCTGCCATCTCAAATACTAGGAGTCTATAATATCACAGGAGTTAGTGTCCGAGAGATCCAAGAGAGTCCGAGGTATGATATCAATAGTTACTATAAATTTTACTAGTAGATGACTACAATGTGAAAAAGTTGCAGCTCCTTACAAAAATAAAATGTACAACCATTTTATTTGATTGAAAAGAGTGGCCATGAGTTTTATTGCCTGTTCTTTCTCGTGGTTCTACCTATTGCATTGCGAACGTGGAAGTAAATGTTAATGTAGAATCATTAAGTAATTAACTAAAATTTTGACGTTCATAAGCGTCGCTTTGTATTTTGACTTGGTCTTTCGACTTTCCTTTAGATAATGAGCGCGCAAGCCTGTTACACCTACTGTTATGTAACTGGACAATCTTCTCTCTATTACGTCTTTGGTAAATAGTACCTACTGTGTTTTATAATAATGTCATACTTCGTCGCAAAAATATTTTTATAATGAAATTACGCTTAATCTGATTATAGACATAATTTCTAAGTATATGTATACATAAAAACAAAAAAAGGAAATTATTTCGCAATTTATCCAGAAAATAAAACTATAGCAAAAATTTATAGAAAGCTGAAAATCTTTTTCATCTTGACTGTACGCAATTTAGAAAGGGTCACAAAGAAGTGGATAACATAACAGTGCAAGAAAATTATGACTTTTACGCGAACCCCTCTGTGCTCTGCATATTGTTTATTATTGAAATTTTATGACTCTCTTGATACAGTAACACAGATTCTGATTTATGGTCACAGAATATTCTGAATTCTGAGATCCGATACAGTGATAGTAGTATGTTTGGATGCACTTATCATATTGGTTCGGTATATGACTTAAACTTCAGCTTATAAAATACTAGTCTTTGCCAGCGACTTCGCCCGCATGGGTGTTGGTTATTGCAAAATAGGAAGGCTATGTGTTATTCTGATGTATACACTTGAATTGACTGTAAAGTTTCATAAATCCTTTACTATTTTTTCAATCGGTTCAGTAGTTTTTGCGTTCTTCCATTCCTACACTGCCACAAAATTTCAGATTAATTATAATAGCAATTAATTATTCTATTATTTAACTGTATCTTTGATTTTAGATATGTAAAACTCTGCCTCTTTACTTTATACATCGAGACCAACGTTTTGACGTTTGAAGTCCCCCCAATTATTGCCAGGATTACATCGGATTTCAACTTTAATAAAAGCGGCTTTAAAACAAAATACGCACATGAAATTCTAAATAACGCAGTTAATTTTATATCAAAATTCAAAACAAACCGTGCCTATGGACCATTTATTTTTTATGCCGTATTAAAATCCCTGTGATGTGTACCGAAGCAAAAGCCAAAACTTATCATTTACAGAGAGGGATAATAAATAGAAATGAAGCGAAAAATATGCAGACTGGCGAATCTCACTGCAGAGGCCGTAATGCCAATGACCATATTATAATGTCGTTAATAGGACACTGAATCAAACTAGGTTTCGAAAGATATTACTAACGAATCCCAAGTCGGTGGACTGGATGTATGATGCTAAAATTTTAATCTAGGTGATTTATATTGGATGAAAGTTTTAAAGTTTAACTAAAGACAATTCAATTGTTCAAGCTAGTAAAACCATAAACTCAGCAAATAAACTGAAAAAGTATGTTAAGTTGAATAAACAAATTAAGAAAAAGGAAAAGTTATTAAGAAAATTTAGAAATTCAAAGTCAAATGTCAATTATTGCCGAAAGTATATAGCTCTAAAGGAAGATTTGTCTATTTGCATGACTAAAATAGATAATAATCTTATAAAGTATTAGGCTGATATCCATTGTCTGCAGACAGAGATTGACCGCTTACAAGATTCCCTATGTAACATGACAAAGAAATATCAATTATCTCAAAATCAAATTAATGAACATATCTTGGCCATGGATGACTTAGTGGATTTGTGTAAATACAATGAGCAAAGACTCATATCATTAACTAATAATAATCAGGCCAATGAACCTAGCCTGACACCACAAAGTTTTTCACAGCCTACCAACTTGAAAGATAGTTCTGCTATGTCATCTCAGTCAGCGGTGATGAGTAACGGCTTCATGAATGCTAGCACTTCCCTCTCACATCTGAATACAAATACGAACACCAACAATTTAGTAATGTTTAGTGATGAGATAGGTAGGAATATGAGCCAATTGTTGAGAAAAAGGACAGGTCAAACAGTAACCAACTTTTGTATGCCCGGAGCAAGTTTTACACATATCTTACAAAACATTTTAAGTAAAACATACTGTCCCGATTCAACAATAATCATTTTTATTGGGAGAAGGGGTAATGCAAATTTAAATACTATAAAAAGATATTTCAATCAATTATTAAACATAAAAGTTAGAAAAATAATTTTAGTTGCATTTCCCTACAGTAAGTTGTTGCCACAGGCCGAAAATGATTTTAGACATAAGTTAAATAGCAACTTGGAATCCGTTCCAAATTCTTTAAATTAAGTAATGAGACAATAGAGTCAATCTCTGGCAATAACCTTGATAAGACATTAGTTACCTTTTTTAATACCACACCTATTATAAGTAAGAAAAACACACTTTCATCAACCACACATTGTAAAAAAAATAATTTAAAGAATTGTATCAACCTGGTGCATCAGAATATACAAGGGTTGATGAGTAAGGAATTAGAATTGGAATTGTTTATGAACTGTAACAATATTGACATCTTATGTATTACAGAACATTGGCTAAAAAGCCATCAGTTCATATTCAATTTCAATAACCACCAGGTTGCAAGCTCATTCAGCAGAAAAAACTTTATTCGAGGCGGCTCGTTAATTATAATAAATAAACTTTTAAAATTTAAGGAAAGATCTGATATTGTGAGCCTTTCTGTTGAGCGAGTTATAGAGATATCATGTGTCGAATTTGAGCAGTTCATTGTTATGAGCGTATACAAGCCTCCATGTGCGCCTTTTAAAATTTTAAGGTAATTATGGAGGACGCCCTAAGCAAAGTTAATAATTGCCATAAAACGGTTGCTGTTTGTGGTGACTTTAATATTAACATTTTAGAGAAAAGTTCTTTATCAATTAATTTCTTAAATCTTTTTAAATCTTACAATTTAAGTCATACTTTTTTAGAACCAACTAGAGTGACTGCCACAAGTGCCACCTGTATTGATAATATATTTATTAACACTAAACCTTTACATAAATCCTTAATTAATATGCTTGAGTCTGATCACAGTGGGCAGTTAGTCTGTTGTCCAAGAAAAAACCTTAAGGTTCAGAGTAAAATTATAAATTTTATACCTATAAATGAAAACCGAATGGAAGTTTTTAAAAATAATTTATCTAGTAAAATGCGTTGGTTGCCTACTCATGACCGTCCGGATCAGTTATATAACTCATTATTTAAATTGATTAATGATGAATTTTCTGTTGTATTTAAACCCAAAAAAATTAATGTAACTGACCGTCTGACGTTTAGTGATTGAGCACCTGAAGGCATTCATAAAAGTCGGATTAGGTTATATGAACTTTACAATGAAAAAACTTTTAATAATAGTCCAGCCTTTATTAATTATGTAAAAAAATATTCAAAAACATTCAGACAAGCTTGTTATGCTGCAAAATCAATTTATTTGAAAAATTAAATAAAATCCGCTGAAAATACGATAAAAGCTACCTGGAATGTCATCAATAACGAAACTGGTAGAGCCAAAGCACGCAGTCGCGACTACCTACTAAATATCAATAATGTGAGTGTTGCAGAGGACTTGGAAGTAGCGACAGAATTTGAAAAATTTTTTGCTAATATACCCATTTTAACTACAGAGTCACTCAAGTCATCTTCCACGTCTGCTGAAATACTACTTAAGGACTGCGTACCAGAATGTGTCACAGCCTTTGAATTTACTGCTGTTACTACTGAAGATATTCTTAAACAATTTAAAACTATTAATATGAAAATGACAATGGATTTATGGGGATTGTCAGTAAAGACTGTTTCATATATTATTACTTTAATTGCTCCACATCTAGCCACAGTGTTCAATGGCTGTGTCGCTTCTGGAACATTTCCTGATTTAATGAAATATAGTAAAATTACACCCTTATTTAAATCTGGTGACACATCAGACCCCTCAAATTTTCGACCTATTTCTGTATTGCCAACTCTTAGTAAAATTTTTGAAAAGTTAATACTTAATCAATTGCTTAATCATTTTAATAGACATAATCTTCTTCACAAGAAACAGTTCGGATTTACGAGGGGTTGTTCAACTACTGACGCAGCAGTTGAGTTACTGAAAAGTATTTTTGCGGCTTAAGAGAAGTCACAAGATGCGTTAGGTATATTTTGCGACTTATCAAAAGCCTTTGATTGTGTACATCATGATACTCTTATCAGGAAATTATATCACTACGGCATTAGGAACAAAGCTCTCGATCTCCTTACTTCTTACTTGGGCAACAGAATCCAGAAGGTCGAAGTTAATGGTAAGACATCTCCAGGTTCAGCTTTAAAAATGGGTGTCCCGCAGGGCTCAATTCTAGGTCCATTTTTATTCTTGATATATATTAACGATTTACCGAATTATGTAAAGAACAATCATGAGATTGTGTTGTTTGCGGATGATACATCTTTGATTTTTAACATTAAACGACAACAGGTTAATTTTGACGAAGTAAACAATGCACTCTCTAAAGTTGTTAATTGGTTTAATGTAAATAACCTATTACTTAATAATAAGAAAACGAAACTTTTAAAATTCTCTATGCCTAATGTTAAACAATTGGAAACCAATGTGCAACTTAATGAATCTAGGATTGAGCCCGTCGAGACAACCATGTTTTTAGGTATTATGCTCGACACCAAACTACAATGGGGTCCACATATTGAAAGGCTATCGGGCAAACTCAGTTCTGCAGCTTATGCAGTTAAGACAATTAGACGCCTTACAGATTTAGAAACAGCTAGAATGGTTTATTTCAGTTATTTTCATAGCTTAATGTCGTATGGGATTCTTCTCTGGGGGAGTGCTGCTGACCTAAATACAATATTCGTTCTACAGAAAAGAGCTGTAAGGGGAATTTATAACCTCGGTCCAAGAGTTACTCTAAGAGAAAAATTCAAAGAAATAAACATTCTAACTGTTGTATCACAATATATTTATGAAAATCTGTTATATGTACATAAAAATATTGACAAATTTAGTAAAAAATGTGATATACATTCTATAAATACGAGACACAAGAATAATCTGGTAGTTCATAGCACTCGTCTCCACAAAATAAGTAGCTGTTTTATGGGGCAATGTATACGCTTTTATAACAAGCTCCCTCATAATTTAAGAAACTTGTCTATAAATAAGTTCAAAATTATTGTTAAAGCGAAATTATGTTCAAAAGCATACTATAAAATATCTGAATATAAAGACGACCAAAACGCTTGGGATTGAGCTGTTCTAATTCGGCTACAAAAATAATTGTATAAAATGCTCTTTTTAAATGACGTTTCGTAAGTACTTGCAAAGTTTATACGAAATAAAGAACTATTTCATTTCATTTCATTTCATTTCATTTCAAATGTTTGGTTCAATAGCTGGTTCGGTTTTGTCGCTGCTTGTGGTCTTAACTTCGTGTCAGGTAATACTTTAAGCTCGTACTAAGTGCATATTGTTAATTAAGTGAGTGAGTTTTATTGACCACATTGCGAACTGCAACAATGGCTGATATATAAATTTTGAACTAAAGACTGACTCAAAGCTAATAAAGCCATACATTAAAATTTTGCAACAAAGTTGCCTATACAATACTGGCGTGCGTTTTAATAAAAATCTGATGGATTCCGGTTACGCTCATATTAATTTTCCAACATGACAAACCACGATACAGGTGAGAAAGCTTGGTTTACACAGTTTGAATCTGTGGTTAATAAGCTTTTCTTTTATAAGTCACTTCTTATCTTTTCAATGTGATACGTACTTCGCCAGCTTTGAATTGTTAATTATGCCTAGCCCCGTGTTTCGGAGAGCATAATAATCTGTCAGTCCCGGCTGTTAAGAAGATCCTTGACAGTCGTTATAGGGAGTCAGTACCAGTTGCGGACTTCAGTTAGGTATTTGCTCCGCGGTAAAGTTAATATTTAGTCTTATATGGTTATAACAGCAAAAAAATTTTGCATTGCAACTGGGAATATTGTTAGAAGGATGACGTACATCGGTAGCCTGGAAGTTCACTGCAACTGGGGAAAAAGCCGCCACACTACAGAAAACTGACACATATGTGATTTTGCATTTCTGCAGCTCGTGGAAATTAGCTTTTCAAAGGAAGTACAATCAGTGTAAAGTGACTTTCTTTCTGGCGGTTTTCAAGGGCAAAATGCAAATAGCTAACGTTTAATGTGCGACGCTTTGACATTTCATTTACGAGCAATAAATAAAATTAATTATATTGTGCAACATTATTGAAATGCAGATATTCTATAACTTTGCCGTCTACGACGAACTTCAAAATACTTTTCGCTGTGCCATCGCTTGGAGTTTTCCTTACGAAAGCCGAAGAGAGTGTAATTGTCATGTTAACAAATAAATAAACCATGTCGCCTTTATCGTGTCTTGTTCGTTACGCACGACGATAAACATTTTGTTGCTCCAATAAAAAAACTAATACCGAGGTATTATGGATGTAATTCCTTGCCGATATCCAGCGATAAGCCCAGAATATTATTGTTCGTCGGAAATGCTCACGAAAAAATGAATTCTTACGAAGTCTCCGTCTTCGATTCAATTTCTATATTCATTGATGCAAAAACTTCTTGTTCCGTTTCTCGTATCGAAAACTTATCGGACAGTTCTGGTTATATTTTTACAAGAGCTTTAATAGACGCTTAGTATAAAGCCGCTTTGTTAAATGAAAATACTTGTGAAATTTCTTGCAGATTTATTAGAACATTTACAAGGACAGGTTTTGTCGTATTAAAGCTCTTTCGCATTACAATCGACTGGTTAGGCTGGCAGTATTGCTACGCTAGATTGCTATGCAATCTAAGGCCACTATCTTTATTCATTTTTATCATATCTTTGTTCCCAAGGAACTATTAAATGTAAATTCGATGTAATTGTCAGACAATCTTAGTTTAGTAGTAGCAGTCGGAAAATCATTAGAAATTCAATTTTTGTACCCGTGCAAAGCCGCCGCGGGCCACTAGTTTCCAATGACCTTTGATTTTGTTCCGTGCCTATTTACGCAAACTCCCGTCTAGGTTACTCTGCATTAAAATATTAATTTTGGTTAGCGTTTCCAATAAGGGTCTGTTTACATAATACTTCAATCAAATTTGGGTTAGTATTGATTCAAATGCTCTTATATTTTGTAAGGCGACTGTGACTCATGAAGCTTAAGTTGTGTATCAGAAAATTGAAACATTGAATTTTAGTAGCTTCTTCACTCTGTGTGTCTTAGGGCAAAAATGATATTTTGCTTCCATTTACATACAATTAATACAATAAATTTGGTTGGCAACATATAACGTTGAAGTAAATAATATACTTTATAATTTTGCCCGAATATATGTTATTTTACAAAACGTTTTTACACGAGATCTTCTGTACCTGAGGTTAAATTTGTGCTGTAGTAGTAAGTAGATTTAATAAAAAATAAATAACAAGTATTATTATCATAATAATGGCATCATTTTAGCAGCTATGCCATCGCTCTACATTTTTGCTAACATAATTTCTGTCCATCTCAAGGTATATTGACAACAAAATATATTGACTTGGCAATCGCATTAAACAATCTAATTTATATATGTATTATTTATGAGATATATTGTGTTTCCATGCGATGGCCGAGTCAATCTATTTATTTAAAACATTAAAAATTTTTAATTAATCGACTTGGTATTACATGGATCTCACAACTTTTTACGGTCGCAAGACATGGTATTTTTGACAAGTATTATTTTTATGGGATAAAAAATAACATTACATCACATAACATAACTTCACACGCCTTTTTCACCCCGAAAGGGTGGGCGGATGTGTATACACACCCACAGTTCGCCAGTTATGTTTCAGTACCAATGTAATAGTATATAATAATCTATCGGGCACTTTGTTAAGCGAGCGATAATTAAAAAAATTTAATACACACTTAACACGGGTAAACTGTTGATACAGTATACATACTAAGCATCCATGTACATCACTGCATAGTTATAAAATATGTCTTTGTCTTTGTCTGGTCTTTGCCTACGAAAAGACAGAGGTGTGTGCCCGGGGTAACTGGAAATCAAACCCGAGACCATCGTCTCGGCAGTCCGCCACTGGACTATCACAGAAAAAAAAATCCAAATATATTGTTGTCTTTGGTGTTTTTAATGCTTATTGTTCAGTGTAGCTTAAATTATTAAAATTTTCGGTAGAGCATTTTTGAAAGACAACTTTTACATCCACTACAAAATTTTTAAATTGGTTGGCTGCCTTTTTCTATGCTTTAAATTTTACAAAGCACTTGTACACTATTATTTAGGTGACATAATTACTTGAGGGTTAGCCCTTGAATTTGCCCTGAACAACCTAAAATAAAATTTAATTGTAATTCTTTCATCATTATTTCACATGTTATGTGTTATTTCGGAAAATACCTCATATTCAGAATGACAGATAGATAGAAAATTCTTTATTGTTCACCAGATACAAAACAAACGCTACATATATATAACATGATACAATTTTACAAATTTATAATAGGCGGCCTTATCGCTGAAAGCAATTTCTTCCAGGCAACCTTGAGAATGTTACAGAATATAGCATACAAACATTATAAATGCTAGCAGTTTAACAATTTTCTAATTTAAAAAGCAATCTAGAAAATGTATCCAGATGTAATTGGAAACCAGCATAAAAACCTCTTTGAGTTGTCAAAACACTTGATTAAAATTTCCCGGGAACCAGGTGTTTTCTATAAAGTTGATATTTAAAAATTACTTCAGTGTTAGATAGCACATTTATCGAAGGCTATAGGCTAACATCACGCTATGAGCCACGGGAGCGGAGCAGTAGCCTTAAATAACGCGGGTGTAACCGCGGGCTCATCTTGTTTGTAAATATAAAGAATAATGCACTCATAGAACTGAGCAGAATAACTCAACTGTTTAAGTGAAGGGCCAGGCAAAATAATATTTGATTAAAAATTATTAACATCAATTTTGCATTGCTCTACAGAAATTTATAGAACTGCTACAAAATCATCTTTGTTTCAATTGACTTACATGACACCATCAACAAGATCCATATTGACAAATTAATTAACCATTAATATGTGTTGGTTCATTTACTGAAAGTTAATTTACTTTAGTATGTTTGAAGGTTCAAAGAACAGCTGTGGTATTAATAGATCTATTAGTTTTCACCAAGTAACATTGTTCAGAGCGTGTAATGAAAATCGTGGCACTTGATATAAGTTTACTATAACATAGCCTTGTTCTAAATGAGACGTTATTTAGCTGTCATTATCAGTTGTGGCTGCTGCCATATCAACATTGTTGCTTTGTATTTACTGATTGTTAAAATATTTTTGCATCTTTAATAAAAAAAAAATGCTAGTAACAGCAGAGTTTGTTTATCAATAAATAAAACATGCTCAAGCCCTCCATACATTGTCCAACAAGAATCATAAAAAGCTACAGCTTGGTGCGGAAAAATGGTTTCTAAACAATTAATAGACATTAATCTGAGATATACACTGAACATCCATAAACAAAAGCCATTAGTATCTTGTGACCCATTCCTTCTTCTTAATCGGAGTATTAAAGAACTTTAATCCTTAGATTTCGTCGACGTGACTCTAAATAACAATCGCGTAATCCTTCAGAAAAGAAAAAATACTTTCGCATTCATTATTCACCTTGAACGAGCAGCAGAACACTTGAGTGGTTATTTTTCGGCCGCTTTTAAATGAACTCTGCCTTCAAAATGTCTTCTTATCTTCTGAAGTACCTCTAACAGAGCACGTAATTAATTATGTATGTTTGCCTGTTAGGACACGTATTCACCTTTTTTCGAGGACCGACGAAGGTCCTTGACCGTCATCTGTACAAATGCCCATTTTTTTATTCAGCATGTCAAAATTCGCTGCTTATTTGAAAGTTTAAAAGTTGTCAAGAGATCTCTCTTGTACCATTATTTATTTACACACCTAGGTTTGTAGTTGCACTTGACCTGTGCCTGTGTGTTCAATTATTCAAAATCCCAGTTAAATTACAGTCATAATGCCCATCTAATCTCACAATTCCGCCAATAAGAGCCTGTTGTGTTCGTTAAGGTATGTACTTGGATGATTAATATTCCTGACCTTTAGAATAACGTGAGCGGTTTTGTGAGTGGCCAATGGAGATTTAAGTAACGTGCATTAGTGCTCAATATTAATGGTAATAAGAGATCTTGGTTCGTTAGTCTCGTAAGACGAAATTATTTACAGAAGAGGTACATTTTACGAGACATCAGTTAGAATTATTTAGAAATTATATTTAACTGACTGCTTTCGGACGTTGATTGTGCAGACAAACGTTTTGATTCAGCTGGTTAGACTTCATTAACTTACTTATTTATTAACGTTTTGTAATATTATATCAAATGCTTACGTTTTGTTTATGACCTTCAAGTTATAACATAGCGAGTTTATAATATCAGTGAGAGTGTGTCTTCCAGTCGACATGTTGTGGCATGATTTTGGGTTTTCTATGTAAATAATTGTTGTGTGTTGGCGGTGGAATGGACGGAAAATTGGATGAAGTATACCAGATGATGGATGATAGAAAGATTGATGTTCTGTGTGTGAATGAAACAAAAATAAAGGATGTGACACTACCAAGCATGGCAGCTACACGGCGTATTGGTCCGGAGTAGATAGTACCACCAGAGCCTGCAAGGGAGTTGGTTTAGTACTGTCTGCGCGAATGAATGGCTGCGTAAAAGAGTTTGAATGTGTAAATGCAAGGCTACTATGGATGAGAATGAAAGTAGGACTTACTCGTCTTCTTATTGTAGGGGTTTACGCCCCGGTCAATATAGTAACGGGTATGTCACAACATGAGCAAGACGAAAGGCAGGAGTTTTGGGAGAGTTTAAGAGAGATTCTGAGGACCTGTAAGGATAATGGAAGATTGATTTTGTTAGGTGATTTCAATGGATGGGTGGGAGTAAAGCGAGATGGATTTGAAAGGGTTTTAGGTGGATTCGGTGATAAGAGTGAGAACGAAAATAGAAAAGAACTGCTTGAGGTTTGTTTGGAGTGGAGCCTTTGTGTGAGAAACACCATGTTTGATCACAAAAGGATACATTTGTATACACGTGAGGCGAAAAATGTTAGAAGAAGTATGATTGATTTTGTAATAGTAGATGAACGACTGAGAAAGAATGTGTTGGATACGAGAGTGTTTCGAGGGATCGGCATCCATACAGACCACTTTTTGGTGTTAAGCCGGATAAGTGGGCTCTTTAGAGGATGGCGACACCGAGAAAATAATCAAGAAGTCTTGGAAAGAATAAAAGTAGAAAATCTGCAAGAGAAAGATGTGAAAGATGAGTATAAACGAAGATTGATAGCAAGATTTGAGAGGTTCGATGGCATAAATGATATGGAAGAATTATGGCATTCCTTTAAAGAAGATGTAGTATGTGTAGCGTCTGAAGTATGTGGCGTGATCAAGAGAAGGAAACTACGAAAGGTTAAGAATACATGGTGGGACAAGGATGTACAATCAGCAGTATCAGAGAAGAAGAAAGCGTGGTTAGATTGGTTGCCTACCAGAACAAATGAAAGAATGGGAAAGGCAACGAGTGATGACATAGATGCAGCAAGAAAGGAGTTTGTTAGGTGTAAAATAAAAGTGAAAGAAATGGTTAAAAGGAAAAAAGCGGAAAAGAAAGATGAGTTTGATAGTAGATTATCTGACTTTCGGAGAAACATTAAATTTTTCTGGAAATCCGTTCGTGCAGTTCAAGGAAATACTCAATCCTCAGAATACACAGCAATCAGAGACAAGAATGGAAAGATACTGAATGGTGAATCGTGTGTGCTGACGAGATGGAAAGAGTATTTTGAAGGATTATTTGAAAGAACGACGACAGAGACATCAACAGGTGAAATGAATGATAATGATAGCAATGATGAAAGCGATATTGGCGTGGATGAAATTTTGAAGGCACTGGCCAGTATGAAATTAGGTAAGGCTGCAGGGTATGATAGGATTACAGTCGAAATGCTAAAGGCCGGACAGGGCATCATAGTTAGTCAGCTGCAGCGTTTATTTAACTTGTGCTGGAGCACCGGCCTGGTACCTAATGACTGGGCCACAGCAGTAGTTGTGCCTCTTTATAAAGGAAAAGGCTCGCAACAAGACTGCAAAAACTATGGAGGCATTAGCCTTTTCAGCATTGTTGGCAAATTGTATGCAAAGGTACTGATTGAAAGAGTTATGAAAGTAACCGACAAGAAAATATGGGATGTACACGCGGGATTCCGAAAGGGTACGGGGTGTACGGATCAAGTCTTTTCATTTTATAGTATATTGGAAAAGGCTTATGATAAAGTGGTGAGGAGTGAAATGTGGTCGGTACTGTCGATGTATGGGGTGAACAGCAGCCTCATACGAGCTCTGAAATCCCTTTATGAGGATTCTAGAGCTTGTGTGAGGATAAACGGGGCATACACTGACTGGTTTACCATCAACACAGGTGTTAGACAGGGATATGTAGCGTCGCCGTGGCTGTTCAACCTCTTCATGGACAGTTGTTTGCAAGATTTGAAACATAGTGATTGTGGATTAAGGATGAATGAGTTACTTGTCAAATGCCTCCTTTATGCTGATGATCAGGTTATGCTTGCGTCTTCAGCGGGGGAGTTGCAGGAGATGGTAACAATCATGCATGGTGCGTTAGAGAGGAAAGGAATGAAAGTGAATGTAAGTAAAATGAAAGTTATGGTTTTTGAAAAGGAGGAATGCGTTACGGCTTGTAATATTATGATCGATGGACAGCGAGTGGAGCAAGTGAATGAGTTTGTATATTTAGGTACGTTGTTTACAAGAGATGGTAAGAATGAAGAAGATATTGAAAGAAGAGTTAATGCAGGTAATAGAGTGAATGGAGCTCTGAAGGCGTTTATGAATAGCCAAAACGTGTCCAAAAAGGCACGTTTGGCTGTGCATAGAGGGGTGTTACTACCTACTCTTATGTATGGTAGTGATAGTTGGGTATGGCAGAAGAGTCATGAAAGTAGAATAAATGCTGTAGAAATGAGAGCACTGAGAAGTATGTGTGGTGTTTCTCTGACTGACAGAATAAAGAATTGTGTGATAAGAGTGTATTGTGGGGTAAAAGAAGATATAGTGACAAGCATCGAGAAAGGTATGCTTAGATGGTTTGGGCACGTGGAGAGGATGGATGACGAAAGACTGACCAAGCAGATATATAAGGCAAGTGTGGAAGGGACAGGACGAAGGGAAAGACCTAGGCGGACGTTCTCTGACCAGATTGGAGACATCCTAAAAACAGGACAAGTGAGAAGTACCCTGAACAGAAGAGCATGCATGAGGAATCTGATGGGAGTGAATGAAGCAAGAGAGATATGTCAGGATAGTTGCAAATGGCGTTCCGTAGTCTCTGCCTACCCTCCGGGAAACAGGCGTGAGTCTATGTATGTATGTATGTATGTATAATTGTTGTGCCTTTATACTTAGAGCCTTAAACAAAAATACATGCTGTTTAAGATAAAAATATACAGCAGGGTAAACATTTATTTATGATTGTATGCAATATAAGTAGGTACCTAATATTGCACGTAGTTAGAATTATTATATAATGATATCAATCAAACAGTATTACGCTACCTGTTGTTGTTAAACATTGGAGTTTCATAGGTATATTCTTTTCCTTTAGTCTTACTTTCTTCATAGTATGCAACACTTCAATTGTACCCACTAACAGTTGTATTACGTAATGTTTTGATAACGAGACACCCATGCTTGGGAAGCGCGGCGCGGCGGCCGGCCGAATGAAAATTATTATGAAATGAATGTGCATCGTTTGATGTTACGTAACCGGGCGAGCGAGTCGACGCTATGTGCAAGCGAGACGGTAGGGCTGCGACGAACTAACCGGTTTACTCAGGCGTCTGGCCGCTTCGCGATTGGCAAAAATATGATCGTTGGTACTATGGTGGACTTGAAGTGTTGTACAGTATAAAAGTTGTCAAGAGATCTCTCTTGTACCATTATTTATTTACACACCTAGGTTTGTAGTTGCACTTGACCTGTGCCTGTGTGTTCAATTATTCAAAATCCCAGTTAAATTACAGTCATAATGCCCATCTAATCTCACAATTCCGCCAATAAGAGCCCGCTGTGTTCGTTAAGGTATGTACTTGGATGGTTCATATTCCTGACCTTTAGAATTACGTGAGCGGTTTTGTGAGTGGCCAATGGAGATTTAAGTAACGTGCATTAGTGCTCAATATTAATGGTAATAAGAGATCTTGGTTCGTTAGTCTCGTAAGACGAAATTATTTACAGAAAAGGTACATTTTACGAGACATCAGTTAGAATTATTTAGAAATTATATTCAACTGACTGCTTTCGGACGTTGATTGTGCAGACAAACGTTTTGATTCAGCTGGTTAGACTTCATTAACTTACTTATTTATTAACGTTTTGTAATATTATATCAAATGCTTACGTTTTGTTTATGACCTTCAAGTTATAACATAGCGAGTTTATAATATCAGTGAGAGTGTGTCTTCCAGTCGACATGTTGTGGCATGATTTTGGGTTTTCTATGTAAATAATTGTTGTGTGTTGGCGGTGGAATGGACGGAAAATTGGATGAAGTATACCAGATGATGGATGATAGAAAGATTGATGTTCTGTGTGTGAATGAAACGAAAAAGAAAGCATGTGACACTACCAAGCATGGCAGCTATACGGCGTATTGGTCCGGAGTAGATAGTACCACCAGAGCCTGCAAGGGAGTTGGTTTAGTACTGTCTGCGCGAATGAATGACTGCGTAAAAGAGTTTGAATGTGTAAATGCAAGGCTACTATGGATGAGAATGAAAGTAGGACTTACTCGTCTTCTTATTGTAGGGGTTTACGCCCCGGTCAATATAGTAACGGGTATGTCACAGCGAGAACGGCAGGAAAATAAAATACGTACGCTTCTTGATCGCGATGATAATGCCTGTCCGGAAAGGAAATCTGCTATCGTTGCCCGGGAACTTCGTCGCTATAACATAGATGTGGCTGCCCTCAGTGAAACACATCTCGCTGATGAAGTGGTATTAGTGGAACATAGTGGCGGATACACCTTTTATTGGAAAGGTACTGCCTCATCCGAACCTAGAAGGTCAGGCGTGGGATTCGCGGTCAAAAATACCCTAGCAAAGCGTTTGGCGGAATACCCCACCCACATATCTGATCGCTTGACCACGTTACGCCTTCACCTAGATAACAACAACTTTTTAAATGTCCTTAGCGTGTATGCACCTACGTTAGAGAAGTCCGACGACATCAAGGACAAATTCTACGAAGAGCTCACGCGTTGTCTCGAGAGCATTCGTCTCAATGAACAGATTCTGCTACTGGAGGATTTTAATGCCAGAGTTGGTCGTGACTATGAAGCCTGGCCCAAGATCCTTGGCAGACACGGAGTCGGCAATATGATCAGCAACGTACAATTGCTACTCAGCCTTTGCACACAATTCGAACTTGCGATCACAAACTCAATGTATAGGCTTGCAGCAAAGCCCAAGACTACGTGGATGCATCCGAGGTCCAAACACTGGCATCTCATTGACTACGCGATTGTCAGACAGCGTGACATGTCCCAGGTACAAGTCACCCGAGTGATGCGTGGTGCAAACTGCTGGACTGACCACCGTTTAATTGTCACAAAATTAAAACTCCGCCTTCATTTACCTCGAAGATGTCAGAATAAAAAGCCTGCGTACTTAAACGTAGAGAGGCTACAAAATCTCGAGGTAAGAAAGAAATACATAGAGTCCCTTGGCGTGTCACAACAGACTTGCGAGATGGGTGAAATCGATGCTGTCTGGCGGAGAGTCTCGTCTCATCTACTGGCTGCCGCAACGGCTACTGTAGGTCTTAAAGTCCGTAAGAATGAGGACTGGTTTGATGAGAACGATGTTGACTTGTCAGCGGCTATCAAAAGACACCGGTCTCTCCTGCGTCGTGGCAGACAGCAAGGTACAGACGTGGATATAAGATAAAGCGGTCGTGAGCTGCGCAAGTTGTGCCGGGACACAAAAGATAGATGGTGGTCAGAGAGAGCTCGTCACATGCAGTGGCTATCATATACCAATCAGCTCGGGGAGTTCTACTGTGAGGTTCGAAAACTTATAGGCCCCACTTGTCACGTCAAAGTGCCATTTAAATCAGCGAACGGTGAGTGCCTCCTGTCAACCAAGGAGGACAAGGAGGAGGTATTGAATAGATGGGTGGAATATTTTAACGCCTCGATTAATGTGGACCGTGCAGTTGATATACATCACATTGGATGTACACCTGAGCTCCCGATTGATCATGAGCTAGATAAACCACTGTCACTGGGTGAAGTTGTCACTGCTATCAAGCAACAACAGAATAATCGGGCGGTTGGCAATGACTATATTCCGGGTGAATTACTAAAGTATGGCGGTGAGTAACTGCATTCTCTTTTGTGCAGGCTATTTGTTCGTAAGTGGGACGAAGAACAAGTTCCAGGGGAGTTTAAAGAGTCCCGTATCTGTGCCCTATACAAGAATAAAGGTTGTCGCTCCGAGTGCAATTCTTATAGAGGTATTTCGCTTTTATCTGCTCCTGGAAAAGTCTTTGCCCGAGTGCTGCTTAACCGCATAAAACCTCTGTCCGAGAGAATACTCCCAGAAACCCAGTTTGGCTTCCGACCCGACCGAGACACTTGTGAAGCGATCTTTTCAATACGTCAACTATAGGAAAAGAGTCGGGAACAAGGCCTCCATTTAAACATGTGTTTCGTTGACCTTGAGAAGGCGTTTGACAGTGTGCCTCGAGAAGCTTTGTGGGTAGTACTGCGTAGACTGGGATGTACAACAAAGTTTGTTAACCTTGTGAGACTTCTGCATGACGACATGAAGTGTTGTGTGGCAGTCAACGGTGAACAGTTCGGCTTCTTTCCCGTCACCTGTGGGGTAAAGCAAGGATGCGTTCTTGCGCCAACACTCTTCGCGATGTACTTTTCTGTCATTATCCGCGAGGTTATACAAGCACTTCCCGAAGGAGTCCGCATCCGCTTTCGGACAGATGGAGAGTTGTTTAACCTGAGCAGACTCCGAGCTCAGACCAAAGTGTCGTACGCTTTAGTTACGGAAATCATGTATGCGGATGATTTGTGCTGCGTTACTGATTCCCCAGACAGCCTGCAGCAGCTTATGTCCGTTTTTGCCGAGTCTTGTCACAAATTTGGTCTTAAGATCAACGCCAAGAAGACAGAAGTAATGACTTTGGACTCGCTTGGCTGTGAGCAGTGTATAATTAAACTCGGCGAGGATCGTCTGCAGCAGGTTGATAAATTTCGATACCTAGGAAGCCCTGTAACATCTAAGTGTGACCTAGAAGCGGAAATCAACATCAGAATTAGTGCCGCAGCTGTGGCATTCGGTAAGCTGAACCAAAAGGTCTTCTCCTCTCATAATCTGCAGCTTGGGACAAAAGTCTCCGTATATATGGCAATAGTTCTGCCCAACCTCCTATACTCCGCTGAGACATGGTGCTTGTATCGTCACCATATTCGCTCACTTGACCGATTCCACCTTAGGTGTTTGCGTAAGATCATGAATATCAGATAGTCAGATCGTGTGCGGAACACTGACGTGCTGCGACGAGCCAAAGTTTGTGGCATCGAGGCATATATTATGCGGCGACAACTTCGGTGGAACGGCCATGTATCACAAATGGCGGAGGAGCGTGTGGCAAAGCGTATCTTCTTTTCAGAACTCCAATACGGTAAGCGAAAACGCGGTGGCCAGTATCTGAGATATAAGGATGTTCTGAAAAGACATTTTAAAAGATGCTATATAGAACCTACGCATTGGGAGGACCTGGCAAATCGGCGCGCAGAGTGGCGTAAACTTGTTCACGATACAGTGAATAAGTTTGAGATGACTCGTAGGTCTGATCTGGATCAGAAAAGGGACGACCTCAAGTCCCGTCCACCTGCAGCCGTCCCATACAATTATATTAACGGTGTGCTAACGTGTGCTCAATGTGGGCGCACGTTCACAGCTAAAATAGGCTTTGCAAGCCATTGGAGAGCACACTTACGAGCTGCAACATCTAGCTCTATAAATTAATAAAGAGTCCAGAAAGCTGTCGCTGTAGCCGAATACGGCTGTGAGGCTTCACTTTCAGAAGTTCGTTTATAAATTATCTTTGCAGTTGCTCGCGCGCATCTATACACGCAGGTTGTGTAACGCGTAGTTTAATTATTTTCGAGATGGCTACTAAATTATTAAAGTGCTCAGCGTGCAATATAGTTATAAACGAAGTGTTAGCATTCGTGAATAATAAGATAGACGTAATGGATGAGGATAGTTTGACACGTATCTGTATGAGTGCATTCTCTGAAAGTGACATATTAGAGGCAAAAAATTTATTGTTTGAGTCCTTATCCAAGAAGAAGAAACAACGGAAACGTGATGGGAAAACTTTACATAATATTGATGATATCAAATGTGCACTGAAGGAGACCGACCCCGAGGAGATTCCTATTTTTGTAGCGCGTGATTTGCAAAAGTTACCCCCGGTTAATTTTGATCACATAGACGTTACCATATTATTAAAGGATTTACTTAAGCTACAACAAGATGTAAGCCAAATTAAAAGTAATTATGTGACAAGTGAACAATTAGAAATAATTAAATGTCACAACCAGAACTGTAGGAAAAAAACATTAAACGATGAGTTTGATTGCAACATAAACAAATGTCGAGGCGCCTATTTGTTGGATTACTTGTCATACAGTAATAGAGGCGCTATTGGATTGCATCCATTGGGTGAGGACACTTTGGTGGAACACTCGTCATCATCACCTGCACCTGCTTCTGGATATAGCGATCTTCAAACCTCCAAAAATATATCAGCTGTGCAAGGTAGTTTGATACAACACACTCAGACACAATATCAACGCGAGTCGGGTAGTCGGAGCGCAGCGGCACGGTAATATAATCTAACAGTATTGTAACTCGGCCGTCTTCGTGAGTTATATACCTACAGACGCGCCGTATGCAAACCAGCGCGGTAGGGCTGCCCGCCTCAAGTATGTTAATTACATCTACCTACTTGACCTTTTTTTCTGGTTTTGTGATTGTTCATATTACTTATTATTTTTACTTATATTTTTATTCAAAGAAATGAAAATCGATTGAATGAAATAGTAAACTGCAGTCGCCGAAGATACAAAACTTAAATTTTTACTTCAACACCTACCTTCTGAGCCAAAATGCAAGTACCTACGTCCTTAATAACTGACACGTATAATAATAACTTTTTCATTTCGTAAATTAACGACCCTATTACTATCAGCACAGAGCAACTTGAATTAACAGTTATTTGGTCACCCATCCGATGTCCAACCGCTTTGAACGTTACTTAACGTCAACCATCTAATTGTGTATGCGCTACTTACAGTAATATCTATTCATTGCCAACTTGTTCGATAACACTACATACCATCTACCTTATCATTATAATTTCATAACGAAATTACGTTTAATTCAATATGTATTTCCAAAAACCTATAACTCGGGGTGCTTTAAAATTAAGCGAAAAATTATGTACTTAGTTAAGTAAGTACCCTAAGAAATTACCTATTGGTTATGTAATAAGCAGATTCCCATTGGCTTCCATTTTGAAAATTACCCTGTAGGTAGTACTAATCATAGACAACAATGAAATAATACATTGTCCATAACCACAGAATAATTAATAGTACTAACGTACAGAAGCTTCACTTTACAAACCAATTTATTGAAATTACGACTCTTGGTACTAAGCAATAAAGTTCAATTCAGCTCGCATAAGCACTCAGTGCCTAATGCGATATTAACCTAACAGTTCCCGTTCTTTTCTAACACATAACGCTGTCGCTGTCTGGCGCGGAGTGGCGCGCTAGGGTTGTCGACTTGGCGCTGCTACTATATTTATTCATCGTCTATCTACCTACTTGACCACGTACCTAATAATAAATAATTATCCTATAAGTATCCTATCCCACTATTGGAGCTAGTAGAACAAAAGCAAAAAAATTCCGGTCGTTTACATTTTTACTATACAAATTCTTAGTTATTTCCTAAACGCGTGGACCGATTTACATGATTCAAACAGATAAAATGGTTTTTGAACTAAATCTTTAATTTGACACCATAATCGTTGAGATATCTCAACAAACAAAAAATCAAATTTTCAAGTTGCTCTCGTACACAGATATGAGAATTAGTATTAGTCAGATGGAACGCGCGGCACAGTTGCGTGCGGCCACTAAAGCAAATACAAAATTGAAAAGCGAATACAAACTCGTCTCAGTGCGCTACGAAGCATCGTACAGTTCACGCGTCACGATCACTTCAACTTTTAAATTCTCAAAATGCCGTCTTGTGTTCTTAAACACTGTAAAAGTTGTTCCTAAAAACAAAAACAGGAAAATGGAATATCTTTTCACAGGTAACTATTGATAATTCGACTGTTTCCTATTTTAATTTCGATAAAATTCGTATTTGTGCTAGAAATATGTAAGTGTTGCCAGTTTTTGTCGACGCCGTTCTGCCTGAATTAGGGAAAATGCACTTGTCAATTGATTATGTGATAATGATTGTCATGTTAATGAAAAATACATTACCGTATTATAAAATTATATTGTAGATATATCTTCTTTCTCATAAATATAGTAATAGAATTTCAATTTCCATTAGTATATACCTTACATTATATTGTTTTGAGTTCGATCCCCAAACGATATCCTAATATTCGTGTACACCCTGCTACTCGTCAAGCTTATACACTTTGTCCTTTGCACCGTTCTTATGGCTTAAAGAATAAGTATCAAAATCGTACAGCAACTGTTTAGCTTGACTTGGCTCCGTGTGTACATACATACTTATGGCGTAGGGAATAAGTATCAAAATCGTACAGCAACTGTTTAGCTTAACTTGGCGCCGTGTGTACATACATACTTATGGCGTAAGGAATAAGTATCAAAATCGTACAGCAACTGTTTAGCTTGACTTGGTGCCGTGTGTACATACATACTTATGGCGTAGGGAATAAGTATCAAAATCGTACAGCAACTGTTTAGCTTGACTTGGCGCCGTGTGTCCATACACACTTATGGCGTAGGGAATAAGTATCAAAATCGTACAGCAACTGTTTAGCTTGACTTGGTGCCGTGTGTACATACATACTTATGGCGTAGGGAATAAGTATCAAAATCGTACAGCAACTGTTTAGCTTGACTTGGCGCTGTGTGTACATACATACTTATGGCGTAGGGAATAAGTATCAAAATCGTACAGCAACTGTTTAGCTTGACTTGCGGCACCAAGTGTGTACATACATACTATTTATTTCTCAACTAATCGACGCCAGCGGCTTCGAACGCACATATTTTCTTATTTCTCGTTTTGCCCGATCCCGTGGGAATTTCGAGAAATCCCGTCTTGGTGCACCCCTACGGTTCCCAAGAAACATACATGCTAAATTTCAGCTTCATGCGCCGAGTAGTTTCGGCTGTAGCTTGTCTGTCAGTCAGTCAGTAACGCAAGGATTTTATATATACAGATTTACGAAGTAGTTAAAACTTAATTCGGTACCTACATTTAAGAAATGTATTTATAAAAGCATTAATTAAATCCATGGTAAATTCTTCAAAACCGCAAATGAATATAAGAATATTACATAACTACATATATGCAAAATACTGGGAGATTATTCATAATCTGGCAACTTTTCACACACATAGACGCGCGTGTCCGTACAGTGCCAGTCGCCAAAGGTCACGCACACATAGCTGTCAACGTGCCACGCTTAGTTGGACGAATGCGCTCTATCTGACTAATTCTCATATCTATGCTCTCGTAATATAAATAAAATCAAATTTTCAAGTCGCTTTCGACACACAGTTAATTAAGCAATACTTTGCATTAGACTTATGATGATACATTTTTGTTGTAATAGGCGTTTAAGTTTATAATTTGAACAGTGTATGAACACGGCGCGTGAGAATACGGAGCGGTCGCACTCGTTGCGTGACGTCTAATGTGAGCGGCGCGCGGCAACCTACTAAATCCAACCACGTCGACGTGGTCGGCCGAGGTACTTGTAAGTTTGTACCTAAAATGCGAAGTGCGCCCGGCCTGCCATAACGCAGGTAAAAGTGTCCTGCTAGTATACATTATATTATAACCGCAATATGTTTTAAAAATAATAAACATAATAATAGATTAAGCTTAACAAATTACGACTTTATCACGCCAAATTTAATTACCGTGTCAGAAGGTAGGTGTGACAAGCGTAGTTATCATTTAAAATAAGGTAGGTAATAGTATAATACTAGAACTAGCAGGAACCTTCGTAATTTGTAACAAAAAAAACATTGTATAAATAGTCTTATCTTACGGAATTTATAGGTAATAAAAAAAAATATATTTGGTGAGTTATCGAAGAATTTAAACAACCAAAAACTGCACAATATAATCTATACGTACATCTTCGCCATAATAATTATTTGAATAACAAAACTGGTACAAAAATCGTCACCGTCTGTTCATCACTGCGAGCTGCGGCACGATCGCGGCTGTGCGTACTTTAGGCACCTGGGTACCCATTGGGTACCGGCGAGGAGGCGCGTAGGTTTATTCCGAGTTTCGTGCGTTTGTATGGAGTTACAATACTGTTAGATATTATTACCGTGGCAGCGGTGACTAACGTCGCGATCGCGGTGACACGGCCGGCCGAGGTGAATCACGCGCCGCTGCCGGCCGCCGCCGCCACCAGTGCGCAGGTACTAAATACGCGTCTGTGACACACGGACCACCAGACTGGCAAGTCGATGGCTGAAGTTGCAAGAGAAGGGCAATGGAAACCAATAGTAGACGATGAGAAATGGACGTTAATTCAAAGAAAAAGGATAAGGAATAAAGGGGCATGCCAAATCTAGGCCCAGAACTGCACAGTTATTAGGTTATACTATTTATTTATCGTGTCGATGGCAACACATTATATAAATTTGGCCGAAAACTCGGCCACTTGTATGGCATTTGGCCTTGCCTCATATAGGTCATTGAGCGTACACGACCCCGGGCCTGCGGGGCACGAAAGCAAATGGTCCATCGTCTGTGGTGACGCGCCACACCCGCATTTATTAGTGCTTGGGTCTATGAATCCCCACTTTGACAGATTGTCCTTGGATCTACCAACCTGGGTACGCAGCCTGTTGAGCGCCTTCCAGGTTGGCCAAGGCAGTTTGTTTCCTGCAGGTAGTTTTTCTGCCAAAGGGACGAAGGTTGGGAGAGGGAATTTGTCACGCCAAATGTTTTCTCTGGCCTTAGGAGCTTTGTTATCGCTGGCTGGGGTGGTACTGAGAAAACTTTTTCGGCTTTTTAATCTCTTCGTGGCTGGGCTTTGGCCATACAGTGGGTGTCTTGAGTCTGTCTCCTGTTTCCATTTTTCTATAGAGGAAGCTACTTCTCTATAGATTATACTAAAAAAATATATGAATATTTATCCTAGTTCTTCCGTGTATTCATTAGTCTGTGCAAGTTGGTAATATTTTTCCTAAAATATTAAACTTATAAACGACTACGCTTGGAAGGGTACCATACATTACCGTAAAAATGTTGCCCTGACAAAAATATGTTGACAGATAATTAACCGGCAAAATAATTTATTTTTTTCTATCATATATTATTTCAATCGTTCACTATTCATTTTGTAAAAATATATGTAATAACACAGAAAGTACCTCTAATAATAATTATGATTATTTTTGTACGATAGCATTGATTAAGTTAAAGTAACTATTATAGATTTATCGATATGTTGTGTTTTTTATGGCAACACCATTACTGCCTTGATAGAAGCCGGAAATCTTAAATGTCATAATCATTGCTTGTTTTGCAACTGCCTTGTGACTGTTTGTGTACATTTTGCGGTTTAAAATCGACAACTTTTACCTATGAATACTGACTCTGGTGATACCCCTATACTCGACGACCACAGCTTGAACATGGATTCCGATTCCTCTGCTCATGATAAAACTGGCGAGAACTTGGATTTGATAATAGATGCTTCGACCAACGACCCCGGCGTACACCCTGGACATTGTGTTTCACAGCAGTCATCATCTACTGCTATGAGTGGAGTGTGTGATTGTGTGAACTGCGGTTTGAATGTGTCCAAAATGCGCAGACACCCTTTGGAAATCGCTGAAGTTCAAAGTCTAATACAACGGTGGATTGGATTGCACCAGGTAAATAATAATAGGAAATATCCTCAGCGTATTAAAGACTATTATTATTAATGTAACGTACAGTTCTAGATTTAGATTATGTTTTGGTGGTAAGTATATTATGATAATGAAATTTATTAATAAAGCTATAAATCTGCAATGTAATGTGTTTTATTACATTTCTAATAGATTTTAGTTATAAATAAAATAAAACAATAGATAAATATAATAAATAAACTAAAACAGGATTTTACATACAGGACATTTTATATAACATGTATCAACGAGAGATAAAATTATTGAATAACTATAAAATGCCAACTTTTTTTCTAAATCACTTCTTTTACTAATTAATTATTGCCATTGTCTGCTATCATTATCATGAATCTGTATATATATCCACTGTGAGCCTAAATTACTATGGCGACCTGGCATTCCCCTTTGCAGGCAAAAGGGGCAATGCCGTTTAGGAGCCGGATGAAAAATTTAAAGCAGCCGATGTAAAGACTCATATATATATATATATATATATATATATATAACGCAGGAAAGGATGTAAGCGAAACTGACATCATTGAGTATATTAAAAAATGAGCTAATATTACTGTTACCGTGGAGACGTTCAACATGAAAGTCTCAAAAGACTATCAATGGGTTAATTTTTTTGTATCGAAATGTCATTTAGATACAGTTCTTAAGGACGACTTCTGGCCGACAGGGATTGCTTATAGGCATTATATACAATTTAGGCAAAGATACCGAGTTCAAAAACCTTTAACAAATGGCGACAACTAAGTTGGTTAGTTTTAATTGAAGTCAATAGAATGCATTAAGAGACTGTGTTATACCGCTGATATTATTGCTTTACAAGAGACATGGCTGTTACCGCATGATATTCCTTTCCTAGGCACTATAAATGACTCGTTCTCCATTACGGGCAAGTCTGCAGTGGATACTTCAGATGGAATATTGAAAGGAAGGTCTTACGGAGGCGTGGCTTTGCTCTGGAGAAAAGCTGTTTTTCCGTCGGTTTCAGTGATACAGTGTAGCAATGTACGCCTCACGGCGATTAAAATAGTGAATCAGGAGCGCTCAATGTTGGTGTTCTCGGTGTATATGCCCACAGATTCAATTGAGAATCTACCAGAATTCACTGATTGCTTAAGTGAAATGTGTTCTATTATTGAAAACAATAAAATAGAAACTGTGTATATACTTGGGGACTTTAACTTATTTTTGATTGTACTAGTGACCAAATAGAGACGTACACGAACTTATGTAACGCCAAATTAAGAGATGTAGACTTTCCTCCGTTCAGTTCCGTTTTTGTGCAGACAAAATGTGGAAATGAAATGAAATGGTTTATTTACTGAACGATCACAGTCACAAAAAAATAATAAGAAGCATGTAGTTAAATATCGTGAATATTCTATGCTGAGCTGCCTCTAGTAGTTGTACAATTAGGCACAGTAAACGAAGGGTTGTGCCTGGATGGAACAAATATGTGAGTGACGCTCACAAGCAGGTTCGGCTTTGTTTTCAAATGTGGTTATTGTGCAGTAAGCCAAAAACAGGAAAATATTATTATAATATGTGTGAATCGAGAAAAAATTTCAAATTGAAATTAAAATTTTGTCTAGACAATGAGCAACAGATTAGGATGAATATTATTGCTGAGCAACATAAAGATAAACAATTCGGTAAATTCTGGAACTCTACGAAGAAACTTAACCCAAGGCCGGGCCTGCCTGTGAGCGTTAGTGGTCTGTATGATCCTGGTAACTAATTAACTAACGTTGGAGCCAATCCACCGTTGTATTAGACTTTGAACTTCAGTGATTTCCAAAGGGCGTCTGCGCATTTTGGACACATTCAAACCGCAGTTCACATACTCACACACTCCACTCACAGCAGTAGATGATGATATATATATAGAGATATGATGATATATAAATTAACTTGAAGAAATATACATACATATTGTCACGTATTTTATCCCCGAAGGGGTAGGCAGAGGTGTATTTCTACACCCACTTTTCGCCAGATATTAGTCCCACGTAATAAGGGGCGAGCCTATTGCCGTACCGGGCACATTTCCAGACTCCGTGCTGCTACTGAGAATTTCGTGACAGAAAAACCCAATAACACTGCCCGACCCAGGAATCGAACCCGGGACCTCCAGATCCCACGCGCACATTTATGCCGCGAGACCAACGAGGCAGTCGTATAGGGTTTGATGTCGAGTTTTCCGTCTCTACGCAAAGATGGTATTTGCATCGTGTTATCTCTTAGTCGCCTCTTACGACACCCACGGGAAGATAGGGGGTGGTGACACTTGTATTCTATGCCGTCAACCACACGGCAATATATATATATATATATATATATATATATATATATATATATATATACCTATATGCGTGTTCTGGGTTTGCCACTAACCACTACACTAGAATGCGACTAAATGTACAAGGCTTGCATATGCCACTAGTTGCTGTGGATGGCTCAACTATGATTGGATAATTTGTTTGAAGTTGTATTTATTACTGTCCATAATGTTAAATAGAGTAATTCATTAAACATCAAATTGATAATTGAACGAATTTACTCTGTAGTTTCACTAAATTCTAAAGTCATGTGATAGAATAATTTTGATTATTAGGGTAGATATCGATGCCTTCCGGCCAAAAGGGGGTAAGCGACATTTTTTGCGAAATCGACTTATACATATGGTTAGAATCGTCTTTTTTTTCTGCGTCTAATGGTCTATGTTTCGTGGCTCTAGGACAAAAGTTTTGTCGCTTAGGCGGTAAAGGAATTGAGGTTCTAACACTAAGTTTTTCGTCATAAACGACAGTTATTTTTGGTGTATTTTGTATTATGGTGGTTGGATAAAAAATATATTTCAAAACTGTGAGATAAGCATTTTTGGCTTTGAATATTTTTTTCTTTACTTGAACGTTAAGTAGTTTGGGCTGTAAATACTTTTTTGTAAAAAATACATTAGTCAAATTTTACTTGAATCTTTGTGTACCAAACTTTCGGTTAGGATATTAGAGCAGTTCCTTTGGATAAAATATATGTCATTTATTACATTTAGGTCTCATTTCCGTGACTTTATTTGGCGTTTATTTTTATTTTCCCTAGTCACCAAATCAATCATCGAAGGCGCTTAGGATAATTTATCCAAACGAATATCGCCTTACATTGTCGCTTACCCTTTTTTTTCCCTCCCCAAAAAAATATCTGGTATGGTGGTTAGATAACAAGGTAAATCAAAGGTTTGGCGGTTAGCTTACAGAAGAATGACAAACAGCGTCGGTTATCTCACTCCTTCGTTCGAACAAAATGTCGTTATCGTTGCACAGCGAACATTCACCGCGGGCATAAGCACCTCCGTGCTTGCGAGTCCGTTTGGCGCGAAGTTTTTCGAAGGAAATAAAACGGTAAGATTATTTTAATAGACTTTTATATTCATCTATAATTGTGTATTCTAATTAGTTATTTTAAGTTTTATAGGTAAGAAGTCATTCTTTTGCTATCTTGTTCAGACAATACTGAATGGTTAAATAAGTACCTACAGAGTTTTTGTTGGCTGGCCTGGCTTAGGAGCATAATCAAGGGTTCGAATCCCAGGTTGGGCCTGCAAGGAATTATTGGATTTTTTGATGAATTCTCAGTAACAGTCAAGAGTTAATCCTGCGACTGATATGACTCTGTTGTGTCGAATTGCCTATGGGACTATGAGAGTGAGAGAATAAAAACTGCACGTTTGTTTTGCACATATATTAGCGTTAGTAGGTCCCTCTTTTGCAAATTGTTATTCTGCCTCAAGATTTGTCACCGTGACTAATTTAACATGTGTCATCATCATTGTTTTATCGATTGAGTGAATGGATGGGTGAGTGCGAATGAATGGATACACGGCAAAAGCGATAGTAAGAATCCTCTTTTTGGAGTGGCTGAAGGCCGCCACGGTGTTCTCACCTTCCGCCTGACGCATGTCTTCATCGGACACGGTTGTTTTGGGTAGTTTCTTTGCTGTGAAGGACTCCCCCGGCTACGGAGTACATGTTGTATGGGGCAGCGGAAATAATTGTGAAGGTTGTCTATTCCTTTAGAAAGTAGTAAAACAAAATATTTTTCATCGATATTTGGTTATGTAATAATAATATATATATATGTTTCGTTAAGATTTGCTATTTCACTTTCCATTCTCGCAATTTCGTTGTTACTGACGTCTGTAGTTTATTTCATGAACTGAAACAATACTGGTCTACAGTACCTGGTTGAAGAAGGAGATTCATTCTTCCAATACACCGAAAATTGTTTTCATTGGTCATTGAGACGGAGAGGAACTAATGTTGTTAGAAACAAGTTAGTGTCTGTGGCACCATCTTAATGTGCGTAATAATGAGTTAATTAACTAATATGGCTAAAAAATGGAGATTCGCAGGTATTCGCAGCTGGAAGTGATTTATTAATTATCTACACAAATGTGCCTATTATTTGAATTATAAGAGAAACCGCCGGAAGTCGCCGCAACCTAGATATGGCCGTTTAAACTAAGAATTTTACTTAAAAACAAGCTTTCTTCTCTAATTATCCTGCACTCATACTAATCACTTTATCGACAATGCTAATTATCTAGAAGATTCTCTAAGACGTGTAGTATTACAGAAAACTTAAGTATATTTAAAAAAACACCACAAACTGGAACATACAACCCACTAACTTAGGGCTTTTTTCAAGTGAAAGTTCAATATCCTTTTATCTTCAGCTTTGTAATTTTATTAAACTAATAAGATAACACAATAAAAATAAAATTATTATGTGTTTGTGTTTATTTAGGCTTGTAGTATCCAATACTGGTATGACATATTCGAATAGTCATACTTTGCAAAATTGAATATTTTCCGCTCATTGACCACCGTGGGACGTCGCGAGGTGATTTACGACAACTGTAGACGCGGACATGCGGACGATGAGGACCAAACGCCTACTGTCATACCTAAAAGTGGTCCTTAGGTACGAAATTTTAAGTTTATATTTTTTTTTCATACCTAGAATGTCAGCATGAATGTATAATGCAAGACTAACTTACAATGAGTAACAATTGTTTTGTTTAATTTGCTAAACTAAAGACTGATTGAGCACAATTTCTCTTCTTTTTAATTCATACCTTTGTCGGTTAGCCACTTTAAAAACTTATAAAAGTCTAATGTATGTATGTTAGTATGTATGTATAATTTTATAAGAATTAATCACAATGCGCTTTCGCGTTGTATAAAAGAGCTTATAGTATTTTTTATAGATAATTAACTTATAACAATTTCCTGGTTCTTCTGCCATTAACCAATAGCCGGTTATGTCATATTGGCTCCACTTGATGAACAGAAAAAGCACAGGTATGCTCTTTTTCTTCAACAGAAATAAAATAAATGGTGCAGTTAAATCATTTGGGTTGGAACTCATTAATTGGGTTGTTTTCATTTACGACGTTTTTTCCTGTTAGTATAATTAGGACCATTTGAGGGTAAGCGACAGTAAATAGTGTTAGGAGTGTGATTTGTTTTAATTAACAATGTCATTTCGTAGAGACCTAATCAAAAACTATATGGTTAAATTTTGAAACTTTTGGAACGTACAGAAAATTTTCTATGATTTTTTTTCACTTATTTTGAACTTTAAACTACTCTCCTGTAAAGTTTGTTAAGTGGCGGTTAGCCTCTTTTGGCCGTAAGGCATCGATATGGATGGATATTTGTAACTCTTTCACGCAAAAAATACTGATCGGATTTGGTTGAAACTTTGCTGTTATACAGCTTAACATGAGAAAAGCTGCTTATGGGCTGGCTATTATTACGATAATAGGCACTAGCCTATTATCTGTAGATACTACAATCAAACCGATTTATTCTTAGTGGACACTAGTCCACTAAGAATAAATCGGTTTGATTGTAGTATCTATAGATTCATTATGATTTTAAGATGTCAATAAAGTTTATTATTTATTATAAAAAGGTAAGATTAACCCCTTGTATGCCGGAACGCAGATCTACGCGAGACACAATAGCTTTTTCATTGTGTCTGGCATTCCGGCATACAAGAGGTTAATGTTATTTTTAGGATTCTAAAACTAAAAATAATGTATTTATTCTTGTGACAGTGAACACCAAACCAAAGAGCATTACGTCAAATAGAACGTCCGCCATTCATGTTGTTGACGTTTTAGTAGTAAATACAACTAAAACGTCAAACTTTCTACCTGTCAAATCGAATATAACAAAATAAAAGTGGGTACATCAGACCAGACTTCATTCATGGTGTGTTTTGTTTTGAACTTTGTGATATCACTCAACCGCCATGATGGTTTACAGCGTTTTCGTGTCAAATTCAAAAAGGTTTTAAAAATCCGTAATTAGTAATGTTGCTGATCGATTTTTTAAGAAAAATCAGGTATTATAGTTTAATATCTAATAAAGGAACGAATCAATCGCTAATTACATGTTAGGACACAAGCCTATTCACGCGGGCGGAGGTAATAAATAAACGACTGACTAATCTGCAACACAATTATTTAGTTATAAAGTTTCTTCGTGATCATGAACATTTGAAGCCAGTTTAAACGCAAAAAAATGAGGTTTAGTTATTTGACACGATTAGTACCTTTTAAAACTATTTGTATTTTTGTGTATTCTTTAGTTTGAGTTTTGATTTTGAATTCCTGCGATAAGATTTTTTATAAAGTTCTCAAAGAAGTTTCGCAACCCGCGAGGCGTTTCACTTTGAATTATTATAATATACATTGCTAACAATGCCTCAAGTAGGCTGGAGGGTTATAAAATAAAATAATCATAACTTCACGACTTTTGGGACTGATTTTAAAATTGTAATGCGATACTTACTATACAGAACTCTTTTAGCCCCTCAAAGCATTTTGGCCACCATCGAGGCATCTCAGGACACCCGTAGAACTATTTTGGCCATTTTCGAGGCTAGGCTTTCAAGCTAAGTACAGCGCGTAATATTTTCGTTGAAAGAATGGTGATATTTCTATTTATTAAGTTAATATTGTATATCAAAAGACGCGTAATTAAATAAGCTTTCGAATGATATTAATTAACACCAAATAATATACTTAAAGCCCACGCAAGAGCGGTATAAAGCGCGCCCGATATAATATTTTCCCGCCATTTTCGAGCGCGCTATTATATTTCTAACATATTCATATTTCTCGTCCTTTTTTATTATAGGAGGTATATAAGTATTGTACATGGTTAGAAATGTTATTTAATTTACTTTCAGAGATAATAAATATAATAGAAAGAAACATTTTAATTTTAAACATAAAAAAATATATAATATAAATGATTGTTAATTGCTGCCATTTTGGTATTTTAATTTTTTTAACATATTTTTTTTGTTATATACATACATACATACATACATAGATTCACGCCTGCTTCCCCGAAGGGGTATGCAGAGGCATATTAAACGCCCACTTTTCGCCTGTGTTTTGATCCCACGTAATAGGTGGCGAGCCTATTGCCGCTTATTGGGACATTTTGTTTGCCAGAGCCTCGTCCGTTGATCGGCAGGTATTTTGTTACATATCAGATTCAAACCTAGATAAGTTTCTTTTCAACTAGATTACCAATTTAAAAACCCATATCTGATAAGTTTCCGATAAGAATTATTCTTATTGGACTTTGCACAATTGTTTACTTTTGCCCGCAAAAAATAACCGCCATACCCGCCAAAATTTTCGAAAGCCTATATCTCATAAATTATAGGAGTATTATATATCACATGATAGGTTTATTTATATATTCATAATAAAATAATAATTCATAGCATAAATGTAGCGTTATCTATATATTTTCATTCAATAAAAAATAAATGCCGTTACTTCGGTAATTGAATGAATATAGCCTCTTGAATTAAATTATTACACAATATTTGTTTATTTTTTGCTGCTATTTTATAACTAATTAGTCCATTCACAATTAAAATATAAAAATATCAAATATAATTATATTGTTTGTTTACAATGATGTTTTGAATCCATAACTACGCCCCGCGCGCAACATTCAAAGACAGTGAAATATACAAAAATTTCAAATGCTGACATTTAAATAATTTTCTAAGCAAGCATTGCTTTAATTTTATATTTTTGTAAAGCTTATACCACCAGGTATACAAAATAATAAAAGGAAGCAATTTATAACCCATATTGTTATCATGACAAACAAAAATGGCGAGTAGGTCATCGATAGACGACATTGTTTACAATAGGATCAAGTTCGGCGGGTCGCATAAACTAAACATTCCGTCATTCAGTCACCATTCAAACATTACTACAAAGCTTATTTAATCTACTTTATAAAAACATCATTTCAAATATCAATACCCGAGTGACGAGTCGTAAGTATAGGTTTAAGGTAGCACGGCAAGTGGCCTTGCTTCGCGGGTGGTTAGATAACGACCGCGTGATGCTTTAGCGATAAATGTCAAATCAAAGCGGTACCTTGAGCGGTTAGATAAAAAATATTATGAATTATATTTAATGGAAAGGGTGCATAGGGTTCCCACCAAGAACTTAGGGTCCCAAGCCAACCTCACCTGCACGTGGTGCACCTGCCAATCAACGGACGAGGCTCTGGCAAACAAAATATCCCGGTAAGCGGCAATAGGCTCGCCACCTATTACGTGGGATCAAAACACTGGCGAAAAGTGGGCGTTTAATATGCCTCTGCCTACCCTTTCAGGAAAACAGGCGTGAGTCTATGTAATGTAATGAAAAGATAGAATAGTAAATGTATATATATAATACTAAAAACAATGGATAAATAATACTTGAGACCTTATATCTAAGAGAAATTACAATAAAATGGCAATCAATCAAGTAAAACTTCGAGTCATTTGACTAATTTATACATTCTATTAATCTATATATATCCGTGTGGTGACGGATTAAGAATACGGAATGTCACCACCCCATATCATCCCATGTGTGTCGTAAGAGCCGACAGAGGGAGCATATTATGCAGAGAACAGCACTGCAAGAGAAGGAAAATTTGATACAAACCCTACACCAACCCGTTTGGCCAGCGTGGTATAGTAGGGCCATTCCTCCATTTAAAGGAGAGGCCTAGTCCAGCAGTGGACTGTTAAGGTTGATGATGATGTATACACCACTATTAGTACAAAAACTTTAAGGACATATTATCGAAGGCATTATTATCATGTATGTGACATAAGAATTTCATAATATCTATAAATAGCCAAGTTATAATCATTTGTTTTTTGTAGAAAATCTCACCAAAATCATAGACATATTTTACAATCCATTCACTACTTCATTGATAGTATTTACTTTCCGTCCTACTCTTACGCATTTTTTCCGTCGCATTTATAATGTAGGTAGCCTTAGACAATAAAATGAAGCAAAATAATCAGTGTAGGTAGATACTTTTTAATTTTCTTAATTCTACCCTCTCATTCATAGTTTATCCGGGCTTAGGACCGGCAAAATTTACCGTTTTACAAGTAATTTAATACAAAGGTATGTAATTAGAAAGCAAACACATATCAAAATAAAAGAAGGTATTCTGTTATAAAAGAAAACAGTAATTTTGGCGTATTTATGAAGTTAGAATGATCTGTTATTTACAAATTATTTTATCATCATCATGACAGCCTAGAGACGACCACTGCTGGACATAGGCTTCCCTGAAGGTTCTCCACACAAACCGATTTTGAGCCGCCCACCTCAAACTATTATTTACTTAAGTACGTATTATTTACGAAACTTACAAGTACTTCCATTGTCCTTGAAAATGGCATCCACCATTGTCAATACACAGATCACAGTTTTTTCACTTCGTCAAAAGCGTCCAATATGCGATGTTTTAATTGTTCGCCACTAGCCGGCTTACTTTTGTACACTCACAAAATGATGTCCATGGGTACACAGCTGCACTCGCGATTCCTCCACTCAAAAAGTACGCACGAAGCATGGCTATATACTCCCGTAATATTATGAACTGATAAGCCATCGCGTCGGGAAAACGTAGACAAACAAATTACAGCGAAAAAATCGATAGGTACGCTCTCGTCCGCTAGCAATTTAGCATTGTTTGTGGCATCCGAGCGCGGCGCGCGCGCAGTGGGACAGGGGAGAATTTATCAATGAAATAGTTTACTACTAATAATACAAGAGTCGGTCATAGTCTTAGTTATGCATTAACCAAATATTACGTATTTTTGTGGACAGTTTTGAGACAGTTTTGGGACTTAGTGTTTTTTTATTTTTTAACTACATAAATATGATCAGTTAAAGATACTTAGTGCTGTTGCATGCTGTTAAGTTAATACTACGCGTTTAAGACCCGCTAAAATATTTTGTAAAATCTTTGTACGATGAGACTGATGATTTATTCCATAAAGGAATTAGTTATGGAGAAAAAGTAACAAATATTTGTTTTTGAAATAGAAATAGTTTTATGATAAGTCAAGTCGATTATATCGATTTGGTAACGTTTAATTTAGTCTATTGTAAATTTTGACTATGGTCACACTAAGCTGTCAACTTCCGTTTTTTGAAAATTGCTTGAACAGACGTTTTGGTTTTGGGCTCGCGCCGTTTTGTAATATTGTAATAAAATTGGAACCCGATTGAGTGCCGCTTCTTTGATCAGAAGGCATCGGTTCATTTGTGATAAAAGACATTGTGAAATATTGAACATTGTAAAACGTGTGAATCCGATGCACGTGCTTGGTGCTTGACGACGTCGCTGATGAAGGACGCCGAACTGGATCCTGTGGTATTTATTCGATTTTCTTGTTATTTTGGCCAAAATTATGAGTTAATCTTATAGGTCCACTCAAAAGCAACACCAGGAGATATAAGGTAAAATTTTCATGTACCTACCTATTACTTGAATTCACTGTGCAACGCAGTACATTTATGTCTGAGATTTTTTGTGGCTGACAAGGACTGATGAATAGAATCACGCTTCCACAAATCTGCTGCAATTAATCCCAGTTCTTTCTAGCCAAACTCTAGACATAATTTTTTGGTGCAGAGCGCTGTTGTATCTTAGCCGCTGTTGATTGTACCTATACTCAGATTGGTGTTGTATAGGCTTGTATCTGAGCTATATATTCACTGTAAACAGTGTTCCCAGGTTAGTTTTGTTTAAAATACATCATATTTATTTGTATTGGTTGACCTGCATAACTTGAAACACATTGTCATACATAACCTCAATCAGTAATTGCTTGATTTAAATTGTTGAAATCTAGCATAGTTTTGTTGTTGTTACTATTAATAAGTCACTTTGATTGGATACACAGTACATGTATCAGTTACATGTATCAATTAATGAAGTAAATTTAGTTTATTGCATATATTGAGTTGAAACATTATAACAACCAAACTTTTGATAACCATTGATAAACCTTTGTTTTGTTATAATATATAGATAATATTGCTAGAAAACACATATTCTGAGCTTACTTACTATTGTATATCTCAAATAACACAGCCAGTCTGTCTGTTGTAAGTAATTAATTAACTTATTTGAAGTTTCAACTTTTGATAACTTTGTTTTTGTGTCAATATACTTAATTGAAACTATTAATTTTGTTGGACAGTAGATACCTGTCACTTGCCTTCACTTGCAGTAAACAGGCTAATACTTTGTTGGTTTCAAAGAATTAACAAATATTAATTTTTGATTGTTAATATTATTTAACGCTTGTCCGGGCTCTTTTGAAATTTGATTATGTCAGCTATCAAGGACTTGCGTGCGGCTGCTGGTGCTATTGCATCAGATTTGCGCTGGTTTTCCTCGGCCAGTGCCTTGGTGTACCGGCCTGATCGCCAGCAGGCCTTACTACAAAGGTATGAGCGGATTGATGATCGCCTGGCAAGTGTGGAACAGCAATTCCGCACTTTCAGCGCTTGCTGTCTCGAAGTGTCAGTTAATGAATTCACCGCTGACCAGCGAAGATTATGCCCAGGTCTTAGACCTGTATGATGCTGTCTCCAATAGTTCGAGACAACTAGTTGCCGATAGGGAAGGGCAACCCGGCTTGAAGCAGGAGCTTCCTAGGTCAGCACCGGGGCTAGTGAGTAGGCTTCCTACCTTAGACCTCCCCCATTTTGATGGCTGCCTAGGCAGCTACCTGGGCTTCGTTAATTTGTTTGACAGCCTGGTCAATGATAGGGCTGACCTTCGGCCGGCACAAAAATTGGCATATTTGATGTCGGTTCTGGATGGAGAGGCCAAAGGCCTCATCCAGCATCTGCCCGTGTCTGACGAGGCGTACCAGACGGCTCGGGACTTAATTACCCGTAGGTACCATAACAAGCATGGCCTCGCCGACACGCATATTGAACAGATTTTAGGTTTGCCCACGCTCACCCGGGTCTTGGACAACTCCGGTCCCTGTCCTCACTGTGGAGGACAGCATTTGGACATTCTCTGCATGAATGCCAGAGAGGTAAGCCGCTTGTGTGTGTGGTGTGGCAACCAGCCGACGCCGCGCACGGGCGAGTGTTTTGAAGGTGGCAGCCGAGGCTCACCGGCGCGTAGTCGAGAGTCGCCTCGCTCAATTGATCGCCACTCACCCCGTTTGGAGAACCGTAGTGTACGCACGCCTCCTCTCTCTCGCGCACCTGAATGTGCGACTGCTCAACGTCACCAGCACCATGACTGCTGCCCCAGGTTTTCCCCTCCTGTGGCGGAGCGTCCCCGCCTTGACTCGCGCCCACCTCGTTTTGGGCGGGTGCGTCATTATGACCCCCCACAGATGGCGCGCGGATCATGTCATCGCGCCTTTGAGGACTTCAAGCCGCACCCTCGTTTTGACTTGTCTGGTCCTGGCCAACGATCGCCGCCCAGGCAACAATAGGTCATTGACCCCTGCCCTATGACGCCAACCTCCCCCATTGAGACCGTTATCCTACCAACGGTTGCTGTTAGGGTCTGGGGACCCACGGGGACCTCTGTTGTTGTCCGTGCTATATTGGACACAGGTTCACAAGGTTGCATTGTTTCCACTTATTTGGTAGGGCAGGTTAAATTACATATGGGCTCTTTTCCGAATTGTATACGGGGCATAGGTGACGTGGCCTCTAATGTTGAAGGGCAAGTTAAGGTTTTGTTTGGCCCTGTTGAATCTTCACACCCGAGGATTAAAACCTCGGCTATTGTTCTGAAGAATATTTTGGGTATACATCCATAGAAACAGCTACCTGCTGCTGTGGTGAATTTGACATCGGGATTGGAACTGGCAGACCCCAAATTTGACACACCGGGACAAATCGACTTGTTGATTGGCTCGGATGTCCTCGGTGGAATTTTGATTGGTGGGAAACGGGTCTTGGTGCCAAATGGTTTGACTGCCATCCCGACCATATTTGGATTTACTTTGATGGGACCTGTACCTAGGGACCCCCCTCCACCCGAACTTGATAATTTGTTGGCGGTAGGCTCCGCTCTCTCTCTGATGCAGTTCAGAGATTTTGGGAGGTAGAGGAGCCCCCTCAAGCTGCTCGTTTGAATCCAGAACATGAGGAGTGCGACCTGTTCTTCCAGAACAACACTGGTCGACTCCGTTCTGGTCGGCTCATTACGAAGCTACCTTTTTTGTCTGTTCGGCCTCCGCTTGGTGAGTCACGACCTTTAGCCGAAAAGAGATTGTTGGCTATGGAGCGTCGCATGGATCGTGATCCGGAGCTCAGGCAGGAGTATATTGAGTTCATGAGAGAATATAAACAATTGGGCCACATGTCTGTGTCAAATTTGGATTGGCGTTCGGTGGAGCATTACTTTCTCCCGCATCATGCGGTATTGAAGCCATCAACTGGCAAGCTGCGCACAGTATTTGATGGTTCTGCGCAGACTTCTTCAGGCGTATCCTTGAACCAGTGCTTGCATTCTGGTCCCAAGTTGGTCAAGGACCTTTGTGACGTCATCACCAGCTTCCGACGACATCAGGTTGTCTTTGTGGCCGATATAACAATGATGTTAAGGCAGACGATTATCCACCCTGATGACTATCGCTTCCAGCTGATCCTTTGGAGAGAGTCTCCTCGTGATCCCATGGTCGTCTACGACCTCAATACTAATACGTACGGGTTAAGGTCAAGCCCCTACTTGGCAATACGTTCTCTTTGGGAGCTCGCAGACCGCGAAGGCTTACGTTTCCCACGAGCCTCCGCCATCTTGAAAGACGATATTTACGTCGATGACATTTGCTCGGGCGCCTCCACAGCGGACGAGGCAATCCTCTTGCGGGACGAATTGATAGGTATTTTGGCCTCCGCTGGTTATGAGTTGCGCAAATGGATTTCCAACTCACCAGCGCTTTTGGAAGGCTTGCCAGAGAATTATCAGCAAGATCCACTTCTATTTGAGATTGTTGACAACCCCGCCATGATGGCTGTTCTCGGCGTTCAGTACAGACCATTCCAAGACATCTTTACGTATTCCGTTGACCTGAAATTGCCTTGTTCTTGGACTAAACGTTTCGTGTTGTCTACTGTCGCCAGAACCTTTGATCCGAACGGTTGGATCTGTCCAGTCATATTTTGGGCAAAATGCTTCTTGCAGAAGCTTTGGACAGCAGGATTGACTTCGGACGAACCTCTACGCGGTACTCTTGTTGAGGAATGGACCTCTTTTGTATGCTCACTTCCTGCCGTCAATGAAATGTCTTTGCCTCGTCCCATCCTTCCTCCCGGGAAGTACAAGGCCACCCTTCACGGGTTTTGTGATGCCTCGCAACGTGGTCACGCGGCCGTGGTGTACTTGCGCACAGTTACTGCATCAGGTCAGGTGAGGGTTTCCCTGATCATGGCGAAGAGCAAGGTTGCACCCCTTCGGACATCTCTGACCATCCCAAAATTGGAGCTCTCGGGAGCAGCCCTACTTGTACGCTTATTGAACCACGTGTCTAGCACTTTGGGTAAAAGCATTTGTATTAATGGGACCTAAGCCTGGACAGACAGCCAAATTGTTCTTTGTTGGTTGAAGGCTTCTGTCCACACCTTGGAAGTATTTGTCGCTAATCGCGTTTCCCAAATCCAAAAATCCGAAGTCAAGCTTGTTTGGAGACACGTGCCAGGTGAGCTCAACCCCGCTGATTGTGCCTCGCGCGGATGCTTGACGCCTAGTTTGATAGGTCATTCGCTGTGGTGGGGTCCGGAATGGTTGAGTCGACCAGAAATTGATTGGCCTCGAACGCCAGTTTTGAATACTTCTAATTTGCCGGGTCTACGAACACTCGCTCTTGAGAAGGTGGAATGCGCCTTCGACCTCGATTTCCTGTTGAATCGTTACAGCTCCCTCGACAAGTTTTTAGGTGTTACTGCTTGGATAAAGCGTTTTGTTTTTAATTTTAGGCACCCACAACAGAAACGTCTGACACCGTTTCTTTCACCACAGGGGCGACAGGAGTCCCTCACCTTTTGGGTTCGTTCTGTGCAATTGAAGACACTTTGAGAAGAACATTAATATCCTTTATTCAGGGAAATCGAAATTGTCGGGAGCAATATCTAAATTGAACCCCTTTTTGGACGATATGGGTCTCTTGCGCGTTGGAGCGCGTCTCAAGATCGCCAACCTCCCTTACGGGGCACGTCACCCCCTGTTGTTACCTAAGGACGGTCATTTGGTACGCTTGTTGGTAACTGACCGTCACCGCAAAAATTCGCATGCTGGTTGTAATGCCCTGTTGGCTATTTTGCAACGCGAGTTTTGGATTTTGTCTGCCCGAAGAATTATTCGGAGTGTAGTCTTTCGCTGCATCCCTTGCTATAAGCTTAAGGCTTCTACCATGCAGCCCTTGATGGGGGACTTACCGGCAGATCGCGTAACTGAAAGCAGGACGTTTGACGGTGTTCGCGCGGACTTCGCTGGTCCCTTTTTGGTGAAAACGTCGACACTTCGAAACAGCAAGACTGTTAAGGCCTATTTGAGTGTTTTTGTTTGTCTCTCCACAAAGGCCGTACATTTAGAATTGGTCTAATCGCCTACGACCGAGGCGTTTGTAGCCACATTTGACAGATTTGTATCCCGCAGAGGGCTGCCTTCCTTGATCCGTTCTGACTGTGGCACTAACTTCAAGGGCACCTATAATTATTTGAATGATGTTATTAATTTTCTTGAAACCAACAAGGCTGATATTGCCCGACGTGGGATAAATTGGTTGTTTCCCCCACCAAATTGTCCACACTGGGGTCGTCTTTTTGAGGCCGCTGTAAAATCGGCCAAAACACACTTGCGCAGGAAAATCGGTGAATCTGTCCTCACCTTTGAGGAACTCGCAACTGTGTTTTGTAAGATTGAGGCCGTTTTGAACTCTCGGCCATTGTGCCCGATCTCCTCAGATCCGAATGATTTGGAGGCCATTACGCCGGGCCATTTTTTGATTGGTCGCCCACTTGTCGCCTTGCCTGAGTTCCCCTATATTGATACGCGATCTGGTCGTCTCTCGCGTTTTGAATTAGTACGCCAGATTACTCACAGCTTTTGGAAACGCTGGAATTTGGAATATTTGCACATACTCCAGCAACGCGTTAAGTGGACCGACAAGACCGATCCACCCAATATTGGTGACCTCGTTTTGATCAAGGAGGCTAACCTTCCGCCACTCAGATGGCGCCGGGGGCGCATTCTTCGTTTGGTAACTGAGGCTGATGGAGTTCCCCGATTTGTTGAGGTCTTGGTGGACGGTTCGATTCTGAGGAGAGCGGTTGCAACATTGTCACGTCTACCAACTGATAAGCGGACCGGTAGACCGGTCCGGGGCGGGTGGATGTTTGAAATAGAAATAGTTTTATGATAAGTCAAGTCGATTATATCGATTTGGTTACGTTTAGTTTAGTCTATTGTAAATTTTGACTATGGTCACACTGAACTGTCAACTTTCGTTTTTTGAAAATTGCTTGAACAGACGTTTTGGTTTTGGGCTCGCACCGTTTTGTAATATTGTAATAAAATTGGAACCAGATTGAGTGCCGCTTCTTTGATCAGAAGGCATCGGTTCATTTACGGTAAAAGACATTGTGAAATATTGAACATTGTAAAACGTGTGAATCCGATGCACGTGCTTGGTGCTTGACGACGTCGCTGATGAAGGACGCCGAACTGGATCCTGTGGTATTTATTCGATTTTATTGTCATTTTGGCCAAAATTATGAGTTAATCTTATAGGTCCACTCAAGAGCAACACCAGGAGATATAAGGTAAGATTTTCATGTACCTACCTATTACTTGAATTCACAGTGCAACGCAGTACATTTATGTCTGAGATTTGTTGTGGCTGACAAGGACTGATGAATAGAATCACGCTTCCACAAATCTGCTGCAATCAATCCCAGTTCTTTCGAGCCAAACTCTAAACAATTTGGTTCTGGAATTTCGACTATGTAAATGCTAATTTGCATCAAAATCCATTCGGCAGTATATCACTGAAAGTGTGACACACATACAGATAATATTGTAAATTATGGTGACTTCTTATTGGTTTAGGCGGTGACAATTTGATGTGTTTTTATGTGACGTTATGATATATTGATAATGTGTTGTGGTTATTTAATTAATTCTGTAATTTTTGACTACATTTTTGGTTAGATATTGCGTTATAATTGATTGTAAAGGTGATCTAATTAAGATAGTTTGGTCTAGAAACTTTTTTAACAGCTAAAACATTAAGAGTTATTTGAATTCAAAGAATGAAATTTCATATTAGTTACCTATCGTGTTTTTGCTGAATAGTTTAGTAATATACCACCACCTAACAGACCATGACTTGAATGACATAATATGTCAGTTTAGAACATGTTCGATCATCACATAGCTTAAGTACTAAAAGTTTACCTTTGAACATGAAAGTTGGACTGTGGGATCATATTTTTAAATTGCGTTTTCCATCAACACAATAATCTAGAATAAATTCAACATCCAAATTTCAGAATCTTCAATTGCATCTTTTGCATTATAGTTGTACTATTAAAAGTTGTACAATAATTCACAAGAGGCCAGTCTTTAGTCCAGTCTCCAGAATATAGTGCTACTTGTGATCTTTTTCTTCTATCCGCACTCACATAACAACAACACACTATCTTCTAATGTACGTAACCGTACATGCAATGGTCCTTCGATCCTAAATTTCGGTGTTTAGTGTCTCTATTTGCGGTAGTGAATCGGTCCAAATGGTCTCCCAGAAGTGGGTCGCCCCGGTTGGATTGAGAACGGCGCACATACCGTAAGTGGAATACGAAAACACTGGATATACAAAACCGACTACGGAGAAACTGAATACTGCTTTCTTCAACAACAAGTAACGCGTTCTACAACAAATAACGCTCATCGTTTCTCTGTCACCGAACAATACGTGTCAGAACCACTGGAACAACAAATAACAACATGGACAAACTGGAGCTGAAATCTACATGTTTCGAGAACATCAAGAGCCTGTGTGTGAACTATCGCAAGGACTCGGAATCTCGTAAAAATGTAGATTACCTAAACAAACGTTTATCTTCACTGAAAAGCTTATGGGTGGAGTTCGACAAAAGACATGCCCTGTTAATCCTGGAACTGGAAGATAAAACGCTGAGTTATTTCGTGGACGACATCTACGGGAGAACTAAGGAGATTTACTTAGCGACTAAAACTGATAAACTGATATAACTAACAAACTGACGTTCAAGGCGAGTGCGAAAACGAGCATCAAATTCGACTTGTCCGGTACATAAGGTATGAACGGTATAGCTTCTGCTCAACAAGCAACAATGTAACTTTAACGCGATATACCGCACGATAACTAAAGTTGAGCAGGCATCTATTTCAGAGAAGTGGGAGCTAGAAGACCACATGGCAACTGTGAAATCAAAGTGGGAACCTATTGACAACTGAGCAACTTCAACTAACTTAGTTATTATCGTCACAAAACTTAATAAAAGTACGTGAAAACCTTACTGAGTAGCTTTTGATGAAAATATTATACTAAAATCACGGTGAGGCAGTCTGTACGACGTCGGTGAGGAACTTTTGTGACTAATAGATGCTACTCGTGCCTCGTTTGGCAATCATTTCAAAGTAGTCTTTGAAGTTAGAACTATAAAAGCAAGCTCCAAGAATTGAGCGAAAAAGGTTTTGTTGCTTATAGTTTGCTAACGGCTTCACTATGCCAAAGATCTAAATGCATTCGAACACAAACCTTGTAACTTTGATACTAATTTGAATTGTGTTTTATGGAATCAAAAAGGGCTAGCTTAAAAATCCACTAGGTATCTAAATATATTTCCATAGAAATATTAATACTAAAATACAGATTGTAAATCAGTTGAGCACTACGGTATCTCAGCATAAAACAAGTTTTTGTATAATATACAACAAAATTTTGTTTTACAATAGTCGTCTATTGTAAAACTAAATTTTGCCATTAAATTTAATCCTACGGTCACAAGAAACTCAATGTTTTGTGACTCGTACTATAATATAAACTTTCGAGCATTTCGAAAGTTTAAGCGTGACCGTTGCGAGGAAAATTGGGCCCTCTACAAAGTTGCTAGGAATCGTTGTAATCAAATGATACGAAATGCTAAACGAAGCCACATTTTCAACAACATTTCTTCCTCTTCCTCTGCCGATATCTGGAAGTTCCTAGGGACTCTGGGTATCGGTAGGCTTAGTCGAGTGGATCCGCCGCCAGCTCTTAGTCTTGACGATATAAACATTTATTTTGTCTCCACTCCAACGTTTGATCGTCAGACTATGGGTCGAACGGTGGACTACATAGATAGCTTGGCTCGACCAAACATAAATCCTTTTCACTTTTCTCCAGTTGCTGAGGCGGAGATCAAAAAGATAATCCTTTCAATTAAATCTAAAGCGGTTGGCTGTGATGATATCAGCCATTACATGATTATCACCATCCTGGACCACCTTCTTACTGCCATTTCCCATATAATAAACCATTCCCTTGACTCTGGGCGGTTTCCTAATATTTGGCGTAAAGCATATGTTCGGCCATTACCCAAAGTCACTAATCCCGTTGGTCCTAATCACTTCCGGCCTATTTCCATCCTCCCTTTCCTTTCCAAAGTCCTTGAGGCTTGTGTTCATAAGCAACTGTCCCAGTTTGTGCATGAACACAATTTCCTCAGTCCCTACCAGTCCGGCTTTAGACCTGGGCATAGTACAGTCTCTGCTATGCTTAAAGTGACTGGCGATGTGAGGGCGGGTGTGGAGGACACTAGGATCACTGTGCTGGTCCTGGTTGACTTCTCAACGCCTTCAACACCGTCAGTCACGATATCCTACTATCCATCCTATCCTATCTTATGATCTCCTCCGAAGCACTGGAATGGTTCTCTTCATATCTTCGTGGACGTCAGCAGTCTGTCAGAGTCGATAAATCTTCATCAAGTTGGCGAGACCTTGAGGCTGGTGTTCCACAAGGTGGCATACTCTCTCCTCTTTTGTTTTCTTTATTCATTAATCTCATTACCCTGGATCTTCAGTGTTCGTATCATTTGTACGCCGACGATCTACAACTTTATTCGCAGGCCAAAATTGAGGATCTGTCAGATGCGATCGATGCTGTGAACAGAGATCTAGCAAGAATTCAAGATTGGTCGGAGAGGTACGGTCTATGTGTCAATCCTGTGAAATGCCAAGCTATTCTTATTGGGAGCTCTATAATAATAAACAAGCTGGACTTGGCATCACTACCACCGGTGACATTCAATGGCACTAGTATACCTCTCAGTTCTTCCGTAAAAGATCTTGGTTTACACATTGACTCCACACTTAGTTGGCAATCCCAGGTTACAAACGTCTGCCAAAAGGTTACCGGGGTTCTGCGCTCTCTTTACCGCCTGAAAAACTTTCTACCTGTCAAGACAAAGACAATGCTTGTGCAGACCTTGGTTTTTCCTATAGTTGACTATGGTGATGTGTGTTATCTCGACCTGAATGCAGACCTGCTCAATAAACTTGACCGACTTCTCAATAATTGCATTTGGTTCATTTTTAATCTTCGTAAATATGACCATGTGTCCTCATATTATCGTCAACAGCTGTCATGGTTGCCTATACGTCAGCGTCATAATATGCGCGCGTTGACTACTCTTTTCACTTTTCTTCATTCGTCTAATAGCCCCAGCTACCTAGTGCCTCACTTTCAGTACCTCTGCTCCAATCATGACAGATATCTTCGCTCTTCTAATAATTCTCTTCTTCAGTGTCCTTCTCATAGCTCAAGTCTTGTACACTCTTCTTTTTCGGTACAAGCTATACTTCTTTGGAATGCGCTCCCTCTTGAGATCAGGACGGCAACCAATCGATTCACGTTTAGGGCTAAGGTGCGCCAGTATTTTATCAAACTGTCTCTTGAAAGGCCATAATAAAACCATCTCTCACGTGTGTTAGATTGTGTATTAAATATATGTAAATTGTATGTATTTATTAGTATAATATGTATTATTTATATTATATAATCTTTATTATATATATACGTATATATGCATAGATATGTATGCTAATGGATTTTAACCAAATAATTAAATATTTAATATTTATAGTTTAAACACACTGCCACAATCATTTCTGCACCACCCGAAGGTTGACTGGCAGAAAATGCTAATTAGCATTAAGTCCGCCTTTTGCATTGTAATTGCAGGAAGTGTTAATAAATAAAAATAAATAAAATAAACTTGTCTTCCTGTGCTTATAGTATAAGAGAGCAACCTATTGACATTGCTTGAGGCTAATACTCGTCCAATGAAGTCTAATCGAAATTAATCCAATTGTCTTGTACATTATTGAGTACCTTATTATTATAATGATATAAAAAGTTGAGATCAGTCAATTTAATTTATTATACTATACGAGTCCAAATTAGATTTAATGAGGCTGTACAAAGAAAAATAATCCTCATACATAACTCATGTAAGCATAAATTAATATATCATGCTAATTTTATTACTTATTAGGCATATTACTTAGTATGAAAATATGTACGAAAGTCATTACTTTTGTTAGGTAGGTTATAAAAATGCCGTGATGACCTTCGGAGGAAAATGACTTTTCTGCATAGTAATATTTTTATAGTCTTTGTTTCGCCCTTCGTCAATAAAAACAAGGAGTTGTTTGAAGAATCGTTAAAAACGAAAGACTAGGCGATGTTTTGTTATGACAATTTATTTTATATTCGAGAAAAATATGGCAATGAAAAAATGAATGCAATATTGCTTTTATATTCCCTTCGTTAAATAAATAAAAATATAGTTGAGGAGTATTTCATATAATTTAATTATTATATTGTTATTTTTAAGGCGCTGTTATACCTCAGAAGCCATGAAACACCTAATTTTTCGTCGCGCATCTAGCCATAACGGTACATATTACAAACTAGCAAAAAATTGAGCTTAAAGTCAAAAGTCTGAACAAAAGACTTTTGAAAGAATTTTTCATGTATGTAAAATAGAATCACGGTAAAAAAATCACAAAATCGAGGCAGAAAATAATCTTTCGTCTCACTGTTTGCAATATTTTGATCGTAAGCTGTCATATTTTATTTGATAATATTGTAGGAAATCTAATGAACTAAAGAATTACCCTATTTATTTTCATATTAAACGTGTATATTTTGTAAAATTAAATAAAATCTGCCAAACGTCTATGATTTTGACGCTCGGTAGATCCCATCAATATCAAACGCTTTAGCAATTTAAACCTTATTAGCATAAGCGGTGTACTGAGTGTCAGTTGCTAGTTTACGCCCCGCCCAGACCTCATCATTCGGCTATGAGCCCTGTGAGAGATAGGTCATGTCGCTTGCATCTCCGCTGCACGAAATTTTACGTAAACCTGTTTGTTATTATAATACGCCGATTTGAGTTCGTAATTTCATGTTTTATGTTATAGACTGAATACTTTGAATCAAATAGGCTTTTCATATAACTATGGGCACATACGAGTATAATGAGGACCTAAGTTTATACTCTTGTTGCGTTTAATGTGTTATTGTATCTGTGCTTATAAATATATAATTAGAAGAATAAAATAATTATGCACAATTAGAGAAATGAAGTTCTACGAAGGATTTGTACAAGAAAGCGTCGTAATAAAATAGAAATTCATCCATGGCCAAGTGATTATGAAATATGTAACATTTTTACACAAATTATGCATAATATAATTATATACATTATTCTCACAATACATAGCTGCCACAGTTTTCAATTTTTGAAAGAGTAATAACATAAAATCGAATCATTTTATGTACCTAAATTGCAAATTCAGTAGCTTGTCAGATCGCCTGGAGCGCTAAGATGTCGCCACGGCGAACAATAAACAGCGCTAATATGGCGCTCCGCAATCCGCACACAAGCGGTAACGAATGTTGTATTATTGTGTTGTGAACATAAACTTATTTAGGTAGATCGGGTAAAACTTTGATTATTCATAAACTATTAGGTATGTCTCAGTACATCTAATATCTTTTTAATTTCTAAAATCAATCATTTATACCTAAGTAAAAAGGTGACTTCTCTGTTTGCTATAACACAAGATCTAGTATTTTTTTAATAATAAAGTACGTAACTAATTATCTTTATTGTAATTATAGTGAAGTTAAAGATAACAGTTCTGCAACGTCTTACACTCATTTGACTGCAGTCATTCCTAACACGATTTGTTCAAGAGCTAGCCAAGAAATGCCAAACAATTTTTTTAACAAATTTGATTCAAATTCCGTAGTGATAAGCAAAAATTACAAGAAGAATAGCAGTGACTGGTTTGAATTGCGTAAGAATATGTTGACAGATTGAAATTTTGGTATAGTGGTAAACAGAAGAGATAACAGCAGTAAAGCCAACTTAGTAAAACATATTTTGTACAAATAAAATATTTGCAATGTAAAATCAGTTGCGCATAGAATCTAAAAGAACAACTGGCTTTGCAACAACTGGCGAAGCAAGAAAATGTAACAATCGAGCCTTGTGGATTATCCGTTTATTGGTGCCACGCGAGATGGATTAATGGGTCCAAACACGATTGTGGAAATTTAATGTTCTATAGTTGCCTATAAGAATGGCCTGGAGAATAGTATAAGAGCAAATAAAATACAAATATGGAAACATGATAAATGTGAAATGACTAGTATAAACAAATATTGTAATTGTTATTACCAAATTCAGGGGCAACGCCACGTTACACGCAAACAAAAGTGTTTATTTGCTTTTATTTTATTAGATTCTATAATTTTCTAAGCGACATAGCAGTATCTCATGAATAAGGTATATCCACATATATTTTTGATGTTTCATCTATTTTGAAAAATAATAATGGGTTGTGTTTCGAAACGAGTCGCCTGTATTTGAGGGTATTGGTAGTGTAGGGGGCTTAAGGAGGTTCGTTTTAATCCCCTAAAAGTAATTTTGGCTGCCGGAGTTGCGTTTAAATATTTTTAAACAATTTCCAAAATTTCATACAAACTTCGGCAATTATGCAAAATGGAACGTAGTTTTTATACATTTGTACAGTTTTACAAAAGTCATTTTAGGTTTTATGTGAAAAACGTGAAACAAAACGCAAAACTGCCATCTTGGAATGATCATATTGACAGCTAATGTTAAATTTGTGCGTCATTGCTTTCGAGTGCCTAGGGTTAGGTGCGACTGTAATAAGTAACTAAATAGGTTATGTTAGGTTCTCTTTTGACCCTTAATCCGAAAATAGGAGCCCTTTGCAGGGCTTCGTCAACCTTAGTTTATTAAACTAGTGTGATGAATGTGGAAGTTGGCAGTGCCATACACACCGATGTTTGGAGATTTTTTTTTTTCAGAGGAAACCAAATATTTCTGGCAAGTGAAAATGGTGAGGGGGGTTTCAAGACCTCCCCTCCTCCCTCTCCAATCACTCACAACCCCTAAAAACGGCGACGTATTTCGAAACCTTTACCATAATAATTATACATATAATAACAATAAACATCCATAAATAAACAAAACGACAAGGAAAACTTAAAAATCGCACCAAAAATGTTTACTAGGTATTTAGTTTCTTTTTTAAAAAAAGAGAACCGCCTTCAAAAAATCGACCCACTGAAAAGTACGAAATAATTGTTACATACGCTAATACATAGTATATAACTTATACAAAATACGTAGTTTTTGAAGTCGGTGCCAAACCAAACCCCTATAAAAGCCTATTGTTTGGCGTCATCCTTTCCAAACCAGCGCATTCAATCTACATAGTACTTACAGCCCAAAATGAAGTATAATTATTTTATAATTAAGCATTTATTTTATACTTTTTATATATTTTATATATAAGTTGCTTTTTAGAGTATATAGGAAGATTATTTTAAATTTTATTAATTCAGATATTTTTTGGGGCTTTATTGATTTGATATATTCGTCATATTATTTTCTCTGTTTACCAGTATTCTTTTTTGTTTTTGATGGTTTGGCACCGACTTCAAAAACTAAGTATTTTGTATAAGTTATATACTATGTATTAGCGTATGTAAAAATTATTTCGTACTTTTCAGTGGGTCGATTTTTTGAAGGCGGTTCTCTTTTTTTAAAAAAGAAACTAAATACCTAGTAAACATTTTTGGTGCGATTTTTAAGTTTTCCTTGTCTTTTAGTTTTTTTTTTTTTTAGTTTATATATTCGCAATGTCTGTCTGTCTGTCCGCCCGTATGTCACAGCAAATTTATTGCAAAACAGATTTGAAAACTGGTAGGAATGGAATCAGATGAAGGTATTCTACGAACTGCTTCACTATTTTTATACAAAAACAAAACAAACATAATAATGGCCTCTCCATACATGGAACTGACTTAATTATTTTTATCATCTTACGGCACGTAGGTATTTACCTACTTTCGTTAACTATTAATACCTATAACGTCTAATGTAAACCAGTTTTGCTCATGGCTGCACTGAGAACAAAAATTGCGCTATGCCTATATTGTACAAACATATTGATGTATGTAATATAAATTTTAATATCAGTATCTCAATTCAATATGCTAAAACGTTTTGCTTGCGATTTTGAAATATAGGAATACGGATGTCGCCAGAATACGGCCGCACGCGACGAGGATGAAGGGGGGCGCGCCGCAGTAGACGGAGCTAAGCTCCCTTCACCTCCCCTGCTTCACCCCCTCATTTACCAAAACAATCGCTTAGGACAGCGCCTTAAGGAGGTAAAATGAAAGCGTAACAGGCAAACAAAGTTACTTTCACAGCTACAAAATTGATTCCAGTATCACTTTCAAGCTTTCACAAAAACAACGTAAGTACACAAATCTTTTATTTGTAAACTGTTAATCAAAAAACCTTTGAGGTCTGAAGCCATACTGACGATCAGTATGGCTTCAGACCGAAACGATCAACGGGTGATCTTCTAGCGTATGTCACTCACCTTTGAGGTGAGGCGACAGGCATGGGGAGTCGTTGGCTATTAGTCTTGACATCTCCAAAGCCTTCGATAGAGTCTGGCATCGTGGGCTTCTTTCCAAGCTTCCAGCTTACGGCTTGCCGCCTCGATTGTGCGACTGGGTTGCCAGCTTCCTGAATGAGCGCCGTATACGAGTCCTTTGTGACGGTGAATCATCGAAGTTTCTCCAGGTGAATGCTGGTGTGCCTCAGGGGTCCGTGTTATCGCCCAAGCTTTTTCTTCTGCATATCAATGATATGCTCACTTTTGGGGGCATACATTGCTATGCTGATGACAGTACTGTACATGGGCGATATCTTGGACACCCTGCGGCTAAGCAAGCCGATACTGAGGAGTATAGGCGAACACTTGTTGCTGAGCTTGACCGGGTTCTAAATTGCATCTCGCATTGGGGTGATGAGAACCTGGTCGAGTTCAACGCCAAGAAAACACAGGTGTGCGCATTCTCAGCCAAGGTATCTCCATTCCTTACCCATCCCTCTCTTCTGGATACTCCACTACTGATTCAAGACAGCCTCAATATCCTAGGTATGGACATACGCAGAAATCTCAACCAGAAGAACTACATCGAGGGTGTCATCAAATCCGCATCCCGGAAACTCGGAGTCCTGAACAAGGTGAGGAGGTTTTTCACGCCGGAGCAGTTGTGTCTGTTATACAAGACCCAGGTTCGCTCCTGCGTGGAATACTGCTCTCACCTTTGGAATGGCTCCGCTCAGTACTTATTGGACGCCCTCGATAGGTTGCAGCGGCGTGCTGTCCGTATCATCGGGGATCCAGAGGCCACTAAGACTCTTGAGTCACTGCAATTACGCAGAGACGTGGCCTCAATGGCTGTCTTCTACCGTATCTATCACGGTGAGTGCTCCGAAGAGCTCTTTCAACTAATCCCACCCTCTCCTTTCCTATACCGAACGACACGTGCTGGGTTGAGGTGCCACTCTTACACGGTAGAACAGATACCGTCACGCACGAAAAGGTTCGGCGCCTCTTATCTCTGCCGTACCGTTAAGATGTGGAACTCTTTACCAGTCCACGTGTTTCCCTCCACTTATGTTCCCGGGTCCTTTAAGCGGGGCGTGAAAAAGCTTTACTCAAGGCCGTCAAGGTGAGGGCCATCATGCCATAATGCCATGCTGGCTGCTGGGATAATGGCCATTACTATGGGACTTCATTGACTGCTTAACATCAGGCAGCATGGAGTCAATTTGTTCGGCAGAAATAAAAAAAAAACAAATTTGAGATTACAGATACTCTACTACAATAAAATTTTAGACTGAACTGTATAAAATCTTGTTTTAAGAGTTATCAAATTTCATAGAATAACACATATTGAACCATATTGGATTCTGTATAGAGTGAAATACAGATTTTTTGCATAATAATGAAATATTTGCAAACGTTGACAAAATTAAGTGTATCTGTCACATGAATGAGTTCAATAATATCTGAAGCCTAAATATGTGACGTGACAGGTAGCAAAATGTTATGATCCCTTGGGGAGAGCAAATATATGTTACGTTTTCTATTTCTGTACTTTGCATTGATTCCGCCCTAAAAGCATAAATATGTGACATCAACTAAGTGGCAATAATATCTGACATTATTTTATCTTCACTTTAATTTAAAATTCATACGAAACAATTAAAGAAATAAATTTTATTTTACATTGTTTTAATATGGGACAGCCCATATTAAAACTAGTTTTTTTATATTATATTTATGTCTAGATATATCCAAAATCACGACCGAATTAAATTATTCATTTTAGTGGGTAGATCTATTCTATCTACGGCTGCCGAGTAACAGTTAAGGAATAGGGCTGCCTAGTAAAATCAGTTACTTTTTATCATCTGTCAAAACGCTAGTTTTGTATGTAATCATTTTTCATACTCAACTGCTGTACTTTTTTATGGTTTTACTTCATCATCATCATCATCAGCCATTAACAGTCCACTGCTGGACTAGGCCTCTCCTTTGAAAGGAGGAATTGGCCTACTATACCACGCTGGCCAAACGGGTTGGTATAGGGTTTGTATCAAGTTTTCCTTCTCTTACAGTGTACTGTTCTCTGCATAATATGCTCCCTCTGTCGGCTCTTACGACACCCATGGGATAATATGGGGTGGTGACATTCCGTATTCTTAATCCGTCACCACACGTATAACATACGGATTTACTTACATATATAAAATTTGCTGTAAGAGCAAAATTAAAATTTAAGGATATTAAATATAAGGGTGCTTTGAGACAATCTTTTTGATAAATAATAATTTGCAATTGTATTGCTTTTAGAGTAACATCTCAGGCTCCCAGACAGCTTGACGACGAGTTATCAAACATCACAAAGAATTAAAAAGAAATTGATTTTTTGTTCATAATTTTACCGTGTTTTTTTGCATAATAACAAAACGCAAATAAAAACATATTTTACTAATTTGAATGCTGTGTAAGCCATAAATTTCCCAATAGGCTTGTGTCCTTAAATGTAATTAGTGATTAATTTATTCCTTTATTAGATGTTAGTCCAAAAAAGCAGAATTTTTCTTCAAAAATCGATCAGCAACTTTACTAATTAGGGCTTTTTAAAAACCTTTTTGAATTTGACGCGAAAACGCTGTAAATCATCATAGCGGTTGAGTGATGTGACAAAGTGCAAAAAAAAACAAACCGTGAATGAAGTCTGGCCTGGTGTACCCACTTTTCTAGTTTGACGTTTTAGTTGTATTTACTACCAGAACGTCAACAACATCAATGGCGGACGCACTATTTGACGTAATACTCTCTGATTGGTGTTCACTGTCACAAGAATAAATATATTATTTTTAGATTTTGAATCCTAAGAATAACATTAATCTTACCTTTTTATAATAAATAATAAACTTTGTTGACATCTAAAAGTAATAATTAATCTATAGATACTCGTACTACAATCAAACCGATTTATTCTTAGTGGACTCAAGCCTATTATATCTAATGAAACGCTTTTTTCTAACTGAACAACAGTTTAAATATAATTTTCCTTATGAGGTTATTCCTCATAGGTTTTTATTTAAAGTTATTCGGCATTTATTAGTATACCTAATAATACTAATATGGATAACTATATGATGGATAATCTAACAAATTTTGTAAAACTATCTAAAAATTACGCTTGCGCTCATTCAAATAGCGAGTCTTTGAGTGTGTCTGGCGGGATGTTAGAACCCTCCGATTGGTCTGGCTTCTTGAAAAAATGATTGATTATTACTTCCCTTCCCTTCTCTATTATATATAAACATCAAGACTAAGAAGTTAAAAAAAGTTAATACTATTTTTACATACCTTTAGCACCTCGTAGCTAAGAATTGGCCGTCGATCCAAGCTAGCAGGTATGCGTACACTCATAGCATATACTGACACTACATAATTCTATACATTTTGATTCTACGAAAATAAGTAAGGTCTAAGGGCGCTGGGATCTTGGACTATTTGTTGTGGTTGACGTAAGCAACGTCAATTGATCCGTTAATCGTATATAATTATAGTTTATACAGCTAATTGCTACTTTTTAAATAATTATCATAAATAATGTCTTATCGTAGTACTGATAATTTACGACATCGAACGGTATCCATGTGTGAAGACTCACATGGATACTATTCGATGCATATATTCCATTCATAGCTCTCGAATAACTCGTGAGTGGTTTAAAAGTTAATATTCTAAGAGAGGCTTTAAAGTTAATCAATTTCCCTCCCTCCAGAGAGCCCTGATTTGAATCCCTTTGAGAATCTATGGAGTTCAATCCAACTTAGACTGGAACCCATGATTTTCTACATTGTCACACCTTTGACATTTGGGAGTCACTTCGAGGCTCGCAAGTGTGTGCTTATATGGTTCCACAATGCAAGAGAGGCTACAGGACGTAATGATGCAAATGGTCGCTTTACTCGATCTTAATTCATTATGTATAATTATATGTCACCGGAAGATAACAAGATCCGCAAGTTTATACATTTCTAAGTAAATATAGCTACGACTACTCGCTTAAAATAATTATTTTATTAAGTTGATTAGGCAAATAAAAATTATTTATGTATAACGTGTTTTTGTTCATATTCTTTGCCCGGCAAAATACATAAAACTAATACTATTCAATTAAACATTTTGGCCCATTTTAGCGCCGCTATACATAATATCAAATATTTTATTGTTTATAAATTGTAGGAATGTCAGATATTATTGCCACCTAGTTGATGTCACATATTTATGCTTTAAGGGCGGAATCAAGGGAAATTACAGAAATAGAAAACGTAACATATATTTGCTCTCCACAAGGGATCATAACATTTTGCTACCTGTCACGTCACATATTTATGCTTCGACATTTTCATCACATAATTTTGATGCCATTTCATTATGCTGCCTGATAATGTCAGATATTTATGCTGCGTACGTGCAGACAGATATTATTGAACTCATTCTTGGGACAGATATTTTTGCTAATCTGCCCGTAGTAATATATTTATGCTCGTGACTGTACTTGGATGGTTCATATTCCTGACCTTTAGAATTACGTGAGCGGTTTTGTGAGTGGCCAAAGGATATTAAAGTAACGTGCATTAAAGCTCAATATTAATGGCAATAAGAGATCTTGGTTCGTTAGCCTCGTAAGACGAAATTCTTTACAGAAGAAGTACATTTTACGAGACATCATTTAGAATTATTTAGAAATTATATTCAACTGACTGCTTTCGGACTTTGATTGAACAAACAAACGTTTTGATTCGGACAGACAATTATTTTAAATAATAATCATAATCTTTTTGAGGCATTTACATCAAAAGATATCAATTTCACATAAAATTTAATCTAGATTCATACAATATAAATTCCTTAAAACGGGTCCAGGTAAGTAGGCTCTGAAAATGATTCCACATAGGTATATCTTTCCGAAGACTTTGTATACTTGACAATGTTTGTCTAAAATAACGTACAAGAATAATAAAACCCAAGTCACGTCATTATAATATCGACATAGAATTTGAAAGTCAAATTTTGTCTACTCCAATTACGGCCCACGTAGAAGGAAACGTGTATGAGTAAGCAATTATGTTTTAATTTGCGAGTACCATGTCGCAGAAAATTATAAAAGGCCTTATTTGTATAAAAATTGGGGAGTGGATCAAATTGTGAACCTGGCTGATTTTTAATTCAAACTTTTATTTATTAATCGTTAGGCTGAGCTTCGTAAATAATAGTATTGAAACTGTTAAAGACCATCTTTCGGAAATTAATTAAAATACATTTAATATGCCTTATTAATTTATTTGCTTTTTAACTGCTGACGATGAAAAAAGTTTTATCAATGTTGGAGCAAGTTAGGCAGGCAATTTAGATACAGTTGCGATAGGTGGAGTGAGGAAAGAACTGATAGATCAAACTGTGGCAAGGTTTACAATAACGTAGCTTACAAAATGTTGTTAGAGGGAGCAAAATTTGCTGTTTTTAAGTGGGTTAAGTGGCTGCCTCGCCTCGTGGATTCGATCACCACGAGGCAACGCTTTGCACAAAATGTACTTTCGGAAGTTCGTTTATAAATGATCTTTGCTGTTGTTTGAATTTTTAAAGCACGCGATACAATCATCAATAAAGTGCATAGGGTTTCCACCAAGAATTTAGGGTCCCAAGCCAACCTCACCTGCAAGTGGTGCACCTGCCGATCAACGGACGAGGCTCTGGCAAACAAAATATCGCGATAAGCGGCAATAGGCTCGCCACCTATTACGTGGGATCAAAACACTGGCGAAAAGTGGGCGTTTAATATGCCTCTGCCTACCCCTTCGGGGAAATAGGCGTGAGTCTATGTATGTATGTATGTGTACAATCATCAATCTCGAACTCACAATCTGAGATCCCGTAGTGGAACAGAAACCAGGACATGAAGGCTGCTTCCACTACTACACTATAATACCATGTGCAGTCGATAATGAAATTTATTTAATAACATTTTCTTTCTCAACAATTTTCATTTCCTCTCCCGTTTCTAAGAATTTATGGATACACTGAATTACTTTTGACCTTTCTTTCTCTCATATTACTTACAGATTCCAAAGTAAGACCATTTAAACCACTCAAAGAACGAATACGGAGTGCCGAATCGTAAGTTCAATATTTGATACCACAGTCGAAATTGAACATTCCGGTATTTCAGTCTAAATGTATTTGAGCGTGAACATTTATTACACAAACACTTTTAAAGGGGTTTTGCGGTCAAATTGTAATTCTTGATTCTATTAACGTTTCTTCAAGTATTAAGAATGTATTGTTTAGTCAAATGACTCAGATTTTTACTTCACTGATTGCCATTTAAATATAATTTGTCTTAGATATAAGGTACTAAGTATTATTTATTCATTATTTTTAATATTATATATACATTTACTATTCTATCTTTCCATTAAATATAATTCTTAATATTTTTTTGTCTAAAAGAGTTTTGTATAGTAAGTGTCGCATTACAATTTAAAATCAGTCCCAAAAGTCGCGAAGTTATGATTATTTTATTTTGTGACCCTCCAGCCTACTTGAGACATTGTTAGCAATGTAAGTAATAATTCCAAGTGAAACGCCTCGCGGGTTGCGGAACTTCTTTGAGAACTTTATAAAAAATCTTGTCGCGGAAATTCAAAATCAAAACTCAAACTAAATGAATACACAAAAATACAAATTGTTTTAAAAGGCACTAATCGTGTTAAATAACTAAACCGCATTTTTTTGCGTTTAAACTGGCTTCAAATGTTCATGATCACGAAGAAACTTTATAACTATAATAATCATGTAAGGTCTAAGGGTGAGTCCATTCATTAATCCTTTATGCTCGATTCATAACAGAGAATACAAAATGTTTAATTTCACCGAGAGTTTTGGGTTCGACCTCCACATAAGACATCACTTTGTGCGATCCACAGATTAAATTATTGTTAAGAGTCTGAGAGATATCTCAAAAAAGAAAACTTTTAATCGATAATTTTTCGACTCCATTCATCGTTAGGTCGTTCAACTAGAGAACCTAGAGGGCAAGACTTTGGTTTTGAGTGAACTTGCAATTTGGCATACCTGCCAAGTTTCCTAGATTTTATCTAGGCCATAGTTCTAGACTTAATTTGCCAGCCAGAAACGGCGGCGGTTCAAATAGCTATGAATTCCTAAATACGAATTACGGATTGCCTTTAGAACGAAAGTTAATTCGGTAGTCGTTGTTGCTTGTTTATTGTATACCATACATACATACATACACTCACGCCTGTTTCCCCGAAAGGGTATAAGAGGCATATTAAACGCCCACTTTTCGCCAGTGTTTTGATCCCACGTAATAGGTGGCGAGCCTATTGCCGCTTATCGGGATATTATGTTTGCCAGAGCCTCGTCCGTTGATCGGCAGGTGCACCACTTGTAGGTGAGGTTGGCTTAGGACCCTAAGTTCTTGGTGGGAACCCTATGCACCCATTTAAAATCACAAGAAAATTGGCTTAAAATTATAATACGTACCTACTCCCACCGAACTATAAATCCAACTCTAAAAATCAACTGAGTAACTACCATGTACCCATCTTACAGCGTAATGACAAAAATACGTCTCAAATGAAACATCAGAACGATACAATGGAAATAAGAGGGAATTGCAAGATAACCTATCACGATCCAATCGGATATGTTTGCCATAGATGGAGAGAAATCAGTAGTCTCCAATACTCCGTGCTTGGAATTTATTATCAAGATTTGGATTTTCTTGTGAGCCGCGACACAACGTCTGACTCCGGGCTACAGATGGTGATAATTTCAAATTCGTTCACGTATGTTATATCTTTAGACAGTAATATATCATTTGAGTAATTTTCCTGTTTCGTGAATATGTTTGTTACGTGAAATGTGCTTAGCAATTTTTATTTTATTTATTAATGGTAGATTATACATTGCTACTGATATCAGATCTATTGATAATAATGAAATACAGCTTAAGTTTACAGGATCAAGAAAAAAATTAAAGAGTTGCTTCTAATACAAAAAATATCTCTCCGTGCATAGAATATTAATTACCTAAATTTCATCATTTATCATACGCTTTTCCTCCCTCCCTTTCTTCATGGTGCCTATGAAATTGGATTTTTAGGATTTCAATTAGTATAAAAAAGGTGCAAACCCAAATTGTGTAGTCACAATATTGGTTTGCGCCTGGTTTTTCTTCTGTCAAAGAGGTAATCTGCGGCTAATCCCTTTTAAAGACATTTCCAACTCTAAAAGTAAATCGTAGGGCGCTGGAGATTTTAATAATATTCAACTAAGGATTCGATTCTCGATTCTGTTCCTTGGACACAACATTTGTTGGTATCTTGTTTTCTTCTCAAATTACGCGTCTTTATCTGACACATAAAATTCGCCATAATGCTAACAGATGAGTGGCCACTTTAACCACTTTACCTTCAAAAAAACTTAATATTATACACATTTTTTAGTGTAGTATCGTGTCTTTAAGCGCCATGGGTACGAAGATCATCAATATTTAAATATTATGCAAATTAAAGATACGGGTTCGTATCATGGGTTCATCTAAAACCCTCGACGTCATCATGCATGAGATTTTCACTCCTCTACGTACTTCCATAAAAGATAAGAAGGGCATGACAATTTCGTTGAGACGCATATAGATTTAATAACAGGGTGGAAAGGTCTTTATGAATTCGTATAAAACAATGAGAGACAGAGCTACGTCGAGAGTAGAATCCCTGCTGTAAAATGGCACAGTATTTAACAATAGTGTGATGTTCAACCGCTCTTACAGAACGAAGATAGGTATCAAATATAGAATTGAAAGAAATATATTTAAATAGTGGTCCAATGGATATCATATTATGCGTCTGCTGATCGAAAGTCCCGGGTTCGATTCCCGGATCGGGCAATAAGTGTTACTAAGTTTTTCCGAATTCTCAGTAGCAGCACGGAGTCTGATGATGTGCCTGGTAGCGGTAGCAATAAGCTTGCCCCCTATTACGTGGGACCTAAAAATTCATGGCAAAATATAGGTGTAATATTACACCTATATTTTGCACAGCCTTAAACACTTCTGCCTACCCCTTCGGGAATACATGCGTGAGACTATGTATGTATGGGTACGTATTGTCTAAAATTTTGTGAATCAATGTGTCCGGTGTTATATTCAGCATTTGATTAGTATTAAGGCCTTGTGAATATATTTATCACTATCAAATTGTCTACTACATCCTAGTGTGTCTATTACCTGTTATAAAATAGTACTTTTATCAATTAAATTAAAGTCTATTTTCCTATATACCTCTAAAACAAATCAACAAACTTACGCGTGAAACCGTAAGAGCATGAAAGAAATGAAATGAAAGCGGTGTAATGTTTTTTTTTTCTTTTCAACGGTCGCACGCGTTCTTTTAGTATGTGTTTAACCGGGAGTATTAAGAGCACCGCATTTTCTGTCTAAGTAATTATTTGGGAGACTGAATAGCGAATAGAATGGGAACTGCGTTTGAAGATATTCTTCGAAGTTTACGTAGGATTATTTGTGTTTCGTATGTTGTGCTAGGTTTCTACTAGAATATGTTTGAAAATAGGTTTTTGGTCGGTTGTTTGTATCTTTACTTATTGTATAGAAATCCGATCGCCGTAAAGAGAGGTGAAAAAAAAGTTGGGAGGCCTTTGCTTGGCAGTAGAACAGGTTTGGCTGCTTCAAACCTTTAGGTTCGTCTGAATCCAAGGTCTTGGTGAGTCTCTTCCAAAAGGAATAATATTGTGAGGAAACTTGCACGTTTAAGAGGTCTTCATAATGTTATCTAAAGATATGTGGAGATGGACCCACGGCCTTTATATAGTGAGAAAATTAGCGTGCATAGTCATTAGTCACGTTTTAGTTTTAATATAATATTACATTAAATACGGGAAACCCGCCATTTGAGTCTCTGTTGTCCCCAGATCCGTAAAGGCGAAACCGGTGCCGCACCGCTCGACACCCCTAGATACTCATACCGATGTTGCCTTTATGGCAGACTGTGTTTACTTACACGGCTGTTAAGAGAGGGCCCATCCAGTGAGTTGACTAATGACCATCTGCCACGCAGACAGTGCCTATTGAATTTTTATGCAGGTGCCGTTTGTGATCCATAGTGTTATCATACCACTCCAGTATCAGACCACCCATCCCCATAACTTGATTCTAGTAGATTCCATACTAAAACAATAGTCCAACACGTGCTGCGGCTAGTTCATAGGTGTACTTGATAGTGGAGTTGTAGTTTGGAGGCTCTACTGCATGTGTCCCATTCCACTATTTTAAATTGAAACTCCCTACTGGCCTTTGTACGTTGGACCTATGTATGTCTCTGTATAAGACTAGCCGGGTACTGTTTAGCGTGTTTTTAAGTTAAAATGACGGTATCGTTACTAGGAATAAAGTGCATTAAAATTAGTGCCGTATAGAAAATTTAAACGACGAACCAAATCATTTTATTACACAACATTTATTATTTAATGAAACGATGTGACAGATTAGGAATATATAAAGTATACCCTATTTCATACCGTGGACGACGAAGAAATACACGTATTAAATATTGTCTTGATGAAGAGGCGGAAAACTTGACATTCACCTCTATACCGACCCGAGTCGGTAGAAGAAAACGGTAGAAGGCCAAATTTATTTATTAGTTGAGGCCTATGTCCAGCAGTGGACTGCAAAAGCTGTATGAAGAAGAGTCATAACGTCGCCGCGTCGCTCAGATTGCTATATTTCACCTGTTGCATGAAGCAACAATCTCCATAAACAAGGATATTATAGATCCCAAGATATACTGATGCGTCCGTAACCCTTACCCTGAATGGCACTATTCACACTATCTTAATATATAAAATCCTTGCGTTACTGACTGACTGACAGACATGCTACAGCCGAAACTATTGGGCGCAGAAAGCTGAAATTTGGCATGTATGTTCCTTGGGGACCGTAGGGGTGCACTAAGAAGGGATTTCCCGAAATTCCCAGGGGATCGGCCAAAACGGGTAAACTTAAACAAAATGCAGGCGTAGCTGCTGGCGTCGACTAGTAATTGTATAATTCCCCAGCACATTACATTAGCCATGTGGTTAATCCCCAGCATTATAGTGACGTCACCTAAGACAGGAGCTGGAATGTAGTCCGTTGCCTGAATCTGATTGTAATCTGTTACCCTAATCTGGTGATTAACGTTGAAATATGCATGAATATGACTGTTTGGACGCACTGGTTTAGGAGTATTGTCATTGGCTTGGATATTTTTTCTGTAATGTATGTTCAATGAAGGTAGTACAATTATAATCCATACATATATTATATAGATTACTGCACTACATTATACTCGCGATCTGTGAGATAAAATATATGTGAGCTTATCTTTGTAGAGTTTCATTTCGTGAAATAGTAACAAACACTTACGCATCTATTTACCCATCCATACTTAAGAAATTAACATTTATACTACAATGCTGTAGTATTACTAGATAATGTTTCCATTAAATTGATTCTAAAATGCTATTAGAAAACAGGCACAGTTAGTTTCCGCTGTTATCACGGACGTTATGGTAGACATTTGATCTCCCGGCTTTGTATAGTCATTAAACAATAACAATAGTCTCATTAGAAGCCCGTGTCTAATAGTGGAACGCTTATTTAAAAACAAATCTAATATTATCGTTTCATTTTTACAAAATAAATTATCTTAATAAAATTCAGAGAGACATTACGTTGTCCATATCGCAGTTCTGATACAATTTGACCAAATGTTACAAGACCAGCACTAGTCTAGCTAGTTGGATTTCGACTAAGCCCACGTAATTACGGAGGCCGTATTTGGTGTCATAGAACTAACTAACATTAGACCACCTAGATTTCCAAATGGAAGCTCCTAATTACTAAATGTGAGATTACTGCCCCAGATCGGTCAGACTACTATGTCCCACACAAGTAGCAGACACAAAGTACAAAAGGCAGATTGGAAGTCTGAAAATTAGCTGTCACTGTGCTAATTGCGTCCTAGATTTCGGAAAAAGACCTCTTTAAAAATTAAGTGAATTTAGGTAGACTGGGACATTGATTGTATTGGGTGGTGGTATATTATCTCTTGGAAATTTCACGGATTGAAATAACAAATTAGAAAGTACATATTTGCAGACCAAGGATTCTAATTACTTTAGAATTTTAGATTATTCACAATCAACACGATTTACAATTTCATCTATACATTGTTATAGAATGAAGTCCGAAAGGGTTTTGTCTAGTCTGCATGAACCCGATTTACTCAAAAACTATTGAAAGGATTTTGGATAGATAGATAGTGTAATTTCTTAGGAAGGTTTTCATAAGGGCGGAGCCATGGATGAACTCTAGTAATAACTAGTTTCCACAATGTTTTTGCCTCTAACCGTGAATCAATACTGTGCGGGACAGTGATAATAGTATAAACAGTGTATAGTGATAGTTATAAAGCGATAAGGTGATTATAAAACATTTAATTGATAGTTTTTATAGTTTTGATAGTGTTTGTTTCGTATCAGTAATAAACGTAGTACGTAAGTTTTCAAGTTGTGTTTTCTATTATAGTTTTAATATGTATGTTGTTTCGTTTATTTTACCAAGTACCACACCGATGTTCTTCAAAAGCATCTGGGGGTTTTTATATGAAATCTTCCTTAAAATAAGAGGCATACACTTATGTATAAAGTATAATAATAATATGTAGAAGTAGTTCATCCTCAGTCCATGCATACAAGCGAAATTTAAAATTAATTTGTTTTTTTATTGAAGTGGAGAATATAACAAATTTTGACAGACTGCCGATTCTTAGTCTCTTAAAAGACTCTTAAGAAACTCTTCATTCTCTTAAAAGTTTACGAACTAAAAGCACGGTCTTAGTTACTCTGCCAAGAACGAATGGATGCTACTGTTTGTAAATCGTCTCTCATCTATTACCTTGGCGGTGCGCTGGCGAAGCTCGGAAACCGATCCATCTATTCTGTCGCCACATAACCTTGGGTCACTCTTACAAACTGTACTGCATCAATATATGTTTTATTAGCTGTCGTCCCGTACGTTGTTGCAATAGAGGTAAGAGTTTATAAACAAATTTTGCAATCTACTTACTTAGTGTTGCTTAGTGATATTTGCGTCTTCGGAGAGAAATATAGAGTTATTCTTAGTGAGTGTTTACGTATTAAAGGAACCGACTTTCCAATGTTCATTTAATTTACAAAAATAAGAGAATTAAAAAGACGAATAGTTAAGCCCTCATGGAAGTTACAGAATTATCAAGCATACAGATGATTACTGTAAAATCCGTTCAGTATATAGGCAGGCAAAAAAAATATATTGGTTAATTAAACTAATTAATTTAAAAAAGGTGATTCCTGTTGAATTTCTTACTAGTGCTTCTCGGCAGAAGTCACGTCTTTAACTAGTCATCGGAAAATAGACAATTATTTTATATTTGTATTCATTTAAACGCAAAGCCAAAACTCATAAACAGATTAGTGTAAACGTAACTTAAGACAAATCATGTATTAATGTAGTATATTTCTGACAGCGCGTACAGGGCAATGCAGGATTTCGGCACATGACTAATTAAATTTCCGTTTCAAAGGATTACAAGTAGCTATTTGATATTTAATGCGTTGCTGTCAGCAGGCATGAGAGTTGATCTTATTGTTTAGAATATAATTGCTTATATTATCAAGTTCAGTATGTAGCGTTGGCCTAACTGTTTACATTATTTCATTGTGTTGCAGATTATTCAGTCGTTTCTCCTCCTCTGCCCGCGTGAATTATCGTAATAACATTTAGCTTATAAGCTGTTCTCATGTTAAGCTGTATAATAGCAAAGTTTAAACCAAATCCGATCAGTATTTTTTGCGTGAAAGTGTTACAAATATCCATCCATATCTACCCTAATTATCGAAATTATTTTATCTCATGACTTTAGAATTTAGTGAAAGCAGAGTAAGTTCCTTCAATTATCAATTTGATTTTAAGTAAATTGCTCTATTCAAGAAAAACTTAGTAAAGCCTTTCTCAGTAATAAACTTTGAAATTGACAAAGCGTTTTCCATCAACAATAATCCAGAATTCTACATCCCAATTTCAGAATCTTCAATGGCATCTTTCGCATTATAGTTGTACTATTAAAAGTTGTACAATAATTCACAAGAGGCCAGTCTCTCGACCAACTTCAACCGACTTTGTTATTTTCGTCAGAAAACTTAATAGAAGTACGTGTAAATCTTACTGAGTAGCTTTTGATGAAAATTTTATACTCAAATCACGGTGAGGCAGTCTGTATGACGTCGATGAAGAACTTTTGTGACTAATAGATGCTACTCGCGACAGTTGGCAATCATTTCAAAGTAGTCTTTGAAGCAAGCAATTAAAAGGAAGCTTCAAGAATTGAGCGAAATATGTTTTGTTGTCTATAGTTTGCAATAGACTTCACCATATGCAGCTAGTCGTCAGCATGTAAACAGACTTATAATTATTGTAATAAAAATATCGCGTAACTATGACACTATGACCCTGATTTAAGTTGTATTTTTATGCAAACTCCATATGCAATTTCTCTACGTAAACAACCATGCCATAGAAATGTCAATAATACAATACAATACCCAGGTTAAAAATAAACAGATATCTGTATAAAACAATATTTTTGCCAGTAAATAGATTTAAAAAGATAACATTAGAGCAATCTGGCACTCAATGACGTGTGACTGGTCGTGTTATCAGAACTTTGTCAGAGCCACCTATTGACATGATTGAAGCTAACAATCGTAAATGAAATCCATTTTTAGTTAGAATACCTAATTGACTTGTACATTATGGCCGCCTAATTATTATAATGGTATAAGGAGTTTAGGCCACACAGTTTAAGTTGTTATACCACACGAGTCCAAATTAAGTTTCATGAGGCTCTACAAAGAAAAATAATTTTAATACACATACATAATACATGTAAACATAAATTAATACATTAAGTTAATTTTATTAGGCATAGTGTTGGGCTACTAAAAAGATGGATGAAAAACGATTGCATGTGGCAGAGATGAGAATGTTGCGATGGATGTGTGGAGTTACGAGAATGGGTAAGATTAGGAATGAATACGTGAGAGGTAGTCTGAAAGTGGCGCCTATAGACGAGAAAGCGAAAGGAAGTCGTTTGGCTTGGTATGGACATATTATGAGATGATATGTATGTTGGTAAGCAAGTGATGAATATGAAGGTAGAAGGATGGAAAGGCAGAGGGAGGCCAAGGAAAAGATGGATGGACTGTGTGAGGATGGATATGAAAGAGAAAGGGGTAAATGATCAGATGACGGGCGACAGAAAAGAATGGAAGCGAAGGACGTACTGCGCCGAACCCAAATAAATTGGGACCAGGGCAAGAAGAAGATATTACTTAGCAGCCGTGATGACCTTCAGAGTAAAATGACCTTACTGCATAATAATAGTTATAAAGTCCTTGTTACGCCCTTCGTCAACAAAAACTAGGAGTTGTTTGAAGAATCGTTAAAAACTAAGGACTGGACGATGTTTTGTAATGGCAATTTATTTAATAATCGAGAAAAAAATATGGCAATGAAAAAGTGAATACTAAATTAGTTTTATATTCTGATTCCCTTCGTCAAATATATAAAACTATAGTTGAGGAGTATTTTATATAATTTAATTATTGGTTTAGAATATTGAAACGGTTAAGCGATGATTTTTATTATTAATTTAAATAATGCCAAGCTCCTTTAGTATTTTGTAGGTATTTAATATTAGAGCGAATATTATGGCAATTGAAAGGGCATACTAGTTTACCTACATATAGTTACCTGCCATGTTTGTGTAATGCAGGTACATAAGTGTTCCTGTCACCCACATAACGTATACAACAAGTTCGACTACGGCTCTAGCTTGAGCATTTGTATACTTATGCTTTTCTGGATTTATAATTATATCAATGAGCTGTTTCTTGTTTCGTCCTTTTTAGACCCCTTATTTTTACTTGGTCGGGTTTTAGCGTCAACATTTATTTTTATATTTTTCGGAGGCGTACCATAATGTGGTACGGTTTGTATGTACTTACGTGGTGCCTTAAGGCGCTGTTATACCTCAGAAGCCGTGAAACACCTAATTTTTCGTCGCGCAACTAGCCATAACGGTACATACTACAAACTGCAAAAAATAGGGCTTATAGTAAAAAGTCTGAACAAAAGACTTTTGAAAGAATTGTTCATGTATGTAAAATAGAATAACGGTAAAAAAATCACAAAAACGAGGCAGAAAATAATCTTTCGTCTCACTGTTTGCAATATTTTGATCGTAAGCTGTCGTATTTTATTTAATAATATTGTAGGAAACCTAATGAACTTAAGAATTACCCTATTTATTTTCATATTATACGTGTATATTTTGTAAAATTAAATAAAATCTGCCAAACGTCTATGATTTTGACGCTCGGTAGATCCCATCAATATCAAACGCTTCGGCAATTTAAACCTTATTAGCATAAGCGGTGTACTGAGTGTCAGTTGCTAATTACGCCCCGCCCAGACCTCATCATTCAGCTATGAGCCCTGTGAGAGATAGGTCATGTCGCTTGCGTCTCCGCTGCACGAAATTTTACGTAAACCTGTTTGTTATTGTAATAGGCCGATTTGAGTTCGTAATTTCATGTTTTATGTTATAGACTGAATACTTTGATTCAAATAGGCTTTTCATGTAACTATGGGCACATATAAGTACGACCTAAGTTTATATTCTTGTTGCGTTTAATGTGTTATTGTTTCTGTGATTATAAATATATAATTAGAAGAATAAAATATGGACAATTAGAGAAATAAAGTTCTACGAAGGATTTGTACAAGAAAGCGTCGTAATAAAATAGAAATTCATCCATAGCCAAGTGATTATGAAATATGAAACATTTTTACACAAATTATTTTCATAATATTTATGCATAATATAAATTATTCTCACAATACATAGCTGCCAGTTTTCAATATTTGAAAGAGAAATAACATAAAATAGAATCATTTTATGTACCTATATTGCAAATTCATTAGCTTGTCAGAGCGCCTGGAGCGCTAAGATGCCGCCACGGCGAACAATAAACAGCGCTAATATGGCGCTCCGCAGTCCGCACACAAGGGGTAACGAATGTTGTATTATTGTTTTGTGAACATAAACCTATTTAGGTACATCGGGTAAAACTTTAATTATTTATAAACTATTAGGTATGTCTCCGTACATCTAATATCTTTTTAATTACTAAAATCAATCATTTATAAGTAAGTAGGTAACTTCTCTGTTTGCTATAATACAAGTTATAGTATTTTTTTAATAATAAAGTACCTAACTAATTATCTTTATTGTAATTACATTGAAGTTAAAGTTACAGTTTAGCAACGTCTTACAAACATTTGACTGCAGTAATTCCTAACACGATTTGATCAAGAGTGATAAGCAAAAATACACGAGGGATAGCAGTGACTGGTTATAATTTCGTGAGACTATGTTGACAGATTCAAATTTTGGTATAGTGGTAAAAAGAAGAGATAACAGCAGTCATCGATATATAATACTACTAGGACAAGGTCACGTACAAAATCTTAGCTAAAATCTGTCCGCGATCGTATTCCTACCAAACAGAAACAAATGTTTTAAAACAGTTTTAAGTTCAACCAAATTACAACCATGACACCAAATAATAAAATCACAAATCATAAAAATTTTATCTAATACTTACGACCAGTCGTGACAAAATACGTAATTTTCGTTTATTTTCTTATTTTTTCGAATTTTGTATTCGAAGTTTACTACATGGTATGGGCTAAGATATATATGGACTCGCGCAGAACACTAAAATAATTTATAATATGAATTAACGTAAAAGTTTACTAGTTAGTTTAGTCGACCCGTTGGCGCCGCGGGAGCGTAAGCCACTGCTACGCCGCAGGTCGCGGGTTCGATTCTCGCTCAAGTCAAATAATTGTGTGCTTGAACATGAATGTTTGTCTTGGTCTGGGTGTCTCAATGCATAATATGCTGTCGCGATTTCTCGCGATTTGTATGTAGTCTTATAATCTTGCCCGGCGGGAGTGTCGCGATTTCTCGCGAACTGTATAGTGTACAGAGCAGATAACCAACCTCTGTGAATACTTAACCAACCTCTATGTAAGTACTGGCCACAACCGACGGTTCTACGTTTGAGGTTTGAACGTGATATATGAAGAATACGAAATTACTTTATTACTTCATAGTACTGACATTGTCATTTGAAATATTATAAAGCAGTAAATGTATTATTATTTTGATTAATTAATGTGCTAATACAATAATAAATGATGTGCTGACAATGATGAGCTGTGCTATGATGATATCACAAATGGGCGTTGGAGCTAAGTATTTAGTGATTCCTACTGTTTGCGAGTAGCTAGTGTTGTAAAGCTAATTATATGGGATCCTATTGTTTCTACGTATCTAGAAATTGGTAATGTATTGTATGGTAATTCTGTATTGTAATAGTAGAGATGTTTTAGAGATCTGCTGAGGAAAAAGACGTTTTTGCCTCAGTGGAGAAAAGATCGGAGACGTCCGATATAAGGGCGGTGAAATACCGACAGTTATTGTATTACAAAAGACCTGATATCGGTAACTGAAACCCGACAGGTATAGTGTTATTAAGAGACCTGATATCGGTAACTGAAACCCGACAGGTATAGTGTTATTAAGAGACCTGATATCGGTACCTGAAACCCGACAGGTGTTGTTATTGAAAGACCTGACATATTATAATTGGCAGTTATATAATTCGTAATTCGTACCATAGAAATTTATAGACCTGCAATACTAGACTACCGGACAGTGGAATCATATAACCTTTTAACCTACAGGTCGCACTGAAATAATCGAGGAGGAACCATACTGACAAATGATTGGCATCGAGGTCAAGCAGAGCTATCCATGTGATGTCTACGTTGCGAGATGTAAGTCAAACCTTTCATCCATACACGTATATTTTTCCAATTGCAATGCATATCGGCGTTCAGTTAGAAACCCCTTAAGCCAACATTATAACTCGCCGACATGGTGGAGATGCTGGGATATGATGATCCTCATTTTAAAGGCAATACAATATTATATCTTATGAAATAGCGTGGCGGATGGAATGTTTTGAAACTTCTAGTGACACTTAATGGAATTATTTTCAAATTTTAAATTTGGAATAAAGAAATAATTTTAAACAATTCAAACAACATTTGTCAGTGTGGAACTTCAGTTTCAAACATTATGTGAACTACAATTTTACCAATTCGAGATTATTGGTAGACAATAATTTGAAACAGTTGGTTTATCATATTATTTTATAATTTTATGATATTTTGTTTTGTGAGATTTCGTGTTGTGTGGGATTCACTACCGGCATATGTGGTTTATCATATTACTTTATAATTTTATTTTGTTTTGTGAGATTTTGTGTTGTGTGGGATTCATTACCGGCATATGCAGTAAGTAAAAGGAAATAGAATCAATAGATTATTGAAATTTTATCTTAAAGGTATAATACTAGATTTGTTTAAATTTAATACTTATTTTTAGGTACAAAATTGATCAACATTGATGGTATACTACAATAATGGAGAATATAATGTTAAATCGTTTGTCTGTGATTGCTAAAGAGATACAATCGTTAAGTAACGAGTATGTCAGTCTGTGGTCAATAACGGATGAAAATATAAAAGATGCACGTATAATATCGGCTAAACTTAAATCACTTCTGTCTCGCTTTAATACTGATTTGAACAGTTACTTTAATATAAGTCAGGAACCTAATGCTGATGAAATATCGAATTTAACTAACTACCAATTACAAGGAGAGCAAGCATTGGCTGAATTAGAAGTAAAAATTCAAATGAAAAATGAAACCTCAACAACATCAAATGAAACCTCAATAACATCAACGAAAGAAAATGGAGCATTATGTTACAGTAAATTACCTGATTTGTGTTTACCTCAATTTGCTGGAAACTTATTAGAATGGCATCAGTTTTGGGATCAATTTGTTTCTAATATGTCCAGAAGGAGACTGAACGATGTTGATAAACTACTCTACCTTAAAAGTTCTTTGATAGGCGATGCGGCAAGACTTATAGATGGACTGAGTATAACCAATAAAAATTATCAAATTGCGGTTGATATACTTAAAACTAGATATGGTAAAGAAGGCGAAATAATATACGCCCATCACAAAGCTCTCTCCAATATTAAGAGAGCTGTAGGAATAGATGAGTGCAGACAAGTATTAGATGAAGTGGAAAGACACATGAGAGTTCTTCAATCTATGGGAGAGGATACTGAGTCTACGACTATGAGATACATGATTATGGAAAAATTTCCTCAAGAGATAATATTTGAATTGAAAATGAGAATAGGGTCTGATGAGTCCATTGACAATATGAAAGAACAGCTGGCATTAATAATTTCAGCCAAGGAAGAAGCAAAAAGGATAATTGAAGAAACTACACTAGAAAATTCTCAATATACTGTTCAAGCATTATACAGCAAAACAGAAAAGTCACAGAATGAGCAAAGAATTATTAATAATAATCAAATTAAACAAGATAGGAAGAATAAAACTCATAACTTCAATTTAATCAAACGAAACAATCAAAATAATCAATATAATAAACGAAATTTTCACACCAGACATGATGAAAACAAGATGGAATTTAAAAGAAGAAAGCTAAGCTGTATCTTTTGTGGTAATGACCATTTTAACGAAAAATGTAAACAATTTAAAACTCTTCAAGACAGAACAACTAAATTGAAAGAAAGTAACCGATGTTTTAATTGCCTTAAAAGGGGACATGTGTATAAGCAATGCGTATACAACAGACCTTGTTGGCATTGTGGTAAATCAGCAGGACATAATAGGGCGTTATGTCCCAAGATATTTAGCGAAGAAGAGTGAATGGGTATCTTCAAGCACTATGCACATTGTGAACAGCTATGGTTCTACGATGTTGGTAACAAACATACTTCATTAGAGATTTAATTTAACAAACAAAGTTGTAACCAAAAGAGGCGTTTTTTAAATTTATTGCTTCTGTCTACGACCCATGTAGGTATGTAGTGCCTGCATTGCTACCAGTAAAATTATTTCGGCAAGAGTTGCAATTTCGACATTTCTCGTTGAGGAGGGTCTCACGAATAATGTAATTTTAGAACAAGATCATATTAAAGAAGACCAGAATTCAAATATTAGTAAACCAATTTCAAGTGAACATCCAGATCAACTAGATTCCAAAGTGATGAAAATAAAAAGGATACAAAGGGAAACAAATCAAAAAAGGAATTTAGACAGATGTGGATGGCATACTCAGATGTAAAGGACGTCTTATAAATACGGATTGGTCTTGGGACAAACGTTATCCCATATTGATTCCAAAAGAGAGTGAATATTTAAATAGTATCATATTGAAACCCACAAAGATAATTACCATGTTGGTACAAACCACACACTAAGTATTATACGTGAAACGTATTGGATTCCACAAGGAAGGGCTCAAGTTCAACAGAAAACGGAACAAGTAAGAGATGGATTTGCTTGTTCACGTGTTAAGCCGTTCGAGCCATATACCTGTAAGTTGTTGTGGTTACCTTAGACAACGCTTTAAAATTCAAATTGATATCTGAAATACTATCCAATGCATATTGTGTGGAGAATAAAATTCGATGGAGGTTTATTCCTGAACTAGCTCCTTGGATCGGATGATTATACGAACGACTAGCCGGACTAGTGAAACATTATATGAAAAGGACACTACAAAAACCTTTAAGTAATAGTCAATTGTCAAACATTGTAAAATAAATAGAGGCTAGAATAGATACACGACCTTTAACATGTGTTGATAACGAAATAGAACATATTCTTACGCCATCGGATAGGAGGGTCTCACGAATAATGTAATTTTAGAACAAGATCATATTAAAGAAGACCAGAATTCAAATATTAGTAAACCAATTTCAAGTGAACATCCAGATCAACTAGATTCCAAAGTGATGAAAATAAAAAGGATACAAAGGGAAACAAATCAAAAAAGGAATTTAGACAGATGTGGATGGCATACTCAGATGTAAAGGACGTCTTATAAATAAGGATTGGTCTTGGGACAAACGTTATCCCATATTGATTCCAAAAGAGAGTGAATATTTAAATAGTATCATATTGAAACCCACAAAGATAATTACCATGTTGGTACAAACCACACACTAAGTATTATACGTGAAACGTATTGGATTCCACAAGGAAGGGCTCAAGTTCAACAGAAAACGGAACAAGTAAGAGATGGATTTGCTTGTTCACGTGTTAAGCCGTTCGAGCCATATACCTGTAAGTTTTGTGGTTACCTTAGACAACGCTTTAAAATTCAAATTGATATCTGAAATACTATCCAATGCATATTGTGTGGAGAATAAAATTCGATGGAGGTTTATTCCTGAACTAGCTCCTTGGATCGGATGATTATACGAACGACTAGCCGGACTAGTGAAACATTATATGAAAAGGACACTACAAAAACCTTTAAGTAATAGTCAATTGTCAAACATTGTAAAATAAATAGAGGCTAGAATAGATACACGACCTTTAACATGTGTTGATAACGAAATAGAAAATATTCTTACGCCATCGGATTTCTACAAGATGACAGATATATAACATTACATAGAGCACCTTAATTCAAGGGTGGAGAAATCTCTAGTAATGTTAGATGAATTCAAAGAAATGTTCACAATCGATACTTGCAAGTCTCAGAGAGAGATATAGTCACTCCTATATAACACTCTCTTGTAATCTTACCCGGCGGGAGTGTCGCGATTTCTCGCGATTTGTATGTAGTCTTATAATCTTGCCCGGCGGGAGTGTCGCGATTTCTCGCGAACTGTATAGTGTACAGAGCAGATAACCAACCTCTGTGAATACTTAACCAACCTCTATGTAAGTACTGGCCACAACCGACGGTTCTACGTTTGAGGTTTGAACGTGATATATGAAGAATACGAAATTACTTTATTACTTCATAGTACTGACATTGTCATTTGAAATATTATAAAGCAGTAAATGTATTATTATTTTGATTAATTAATGTGCTAATACAATAATAAATGATGTGCTGACAATGATGAGCTGTGCTATGATGATATCACAAATGGGCGCTGGAGCTAAGTATTTAGTGATTCCTACTGTTTGCGAGTAGCTAGTGTTGTAAAGCTAATTATATGGGATCCTATTGTTTCTACGTATCTAGAAATTGGTAATGTATTGTATGGTAATTCTGTATTGTAATAGTAGAGATGTTTTAGAGATCTGCTGAGGAAAAAGACGTTTTTGCCTCAGTGGAGAAAAGATCGGAGACGTCCGATATAAGGGCGGTGAAATACCGACAGTTATTGTATTACAAAAGACCTGATATCGGTAACTGAAACCCGACAGGTATAGTGTTATTAAGAGACCTGATATCGGTAACTGAAACCCGACAGGTATAGTGTTATTAAGAGACCTGATATCGGTACCTGAAACCCGACAGGTGTTGTTATTGAAAGACCTGACATATTATAATTGGCAGTTATATAATTCGTAATTCGTACCATAGAAATTTATAGACCTGCAATACTAGACTACCGGACAGTGGAATCATATAACCTTTTAACCTACAGGTCGCACTGAAATAATCGAGGAGGAACCATACTGACAAATGATTGGCATCGAGGTCAAACAGAGCTATCCATGTGATGTCTACGTTGCGAGATGTAAGTCAAACCTTTCATCCATACACGCATATTTTTCCAATTGCAATGCATATCGGCGTTCAGTTACAAACCCCTTAAGCCAACATTATAACTCGCCGACATATGCAGGTATTTAAAAAAAGAAGTAGCTATATATGTCTATCCAATGTTTAGTATCCACAGTACCAGCTTATGCTTAGTTTGGGCCTATATGGTGTCGTAAGAGGTAAAAAAAAAACAAATAATTCAAATAGCCTTAACCAATTTTAAACAACCAATTTCGATGTTCTGGAAACAAATTATTAAAAAATATTACAAAAAAGATCGACTCCATGCATCTACTGTTCTGGTTTGTGTATTAGTTATCACTGTAATCTGGCTTGTCAAGATTTCTTGACGTGCGTCAAAAATTGTTTATGGCGGATTAAATCATTAATTTTGTTCAAAATATGATATAATTTGGTAATTCTAAGCTTAAAATATAACTTATTTTTTCTTTACTTACCGAAATTAAGATACTTCATCTGTTAAATTGCATTTTCGGGCATTATTTTTGCAACTTTTTACTAGGCACTGCAGCATTGTGAAACGTATTGACGTTGGCTGTGTTTCAAACCAACTAAACACAATATACGTTCGCGCTGTCAAGCGTGCCGCTATTTGCCGAGACGGTTTTTTGGCGCGGACACGATATCTGGTAGTATTATATATCGATGACAGCAGTAAAGCCAACTTAGTAAAAATTATTTTGTACAAAAAAAATATTTGCAATGTAAAAGCAGTTGCGCATGGAGTCTAAAATGAACCACTGGCTTTGCAACAACTGGCGAAGCATGAAAATGTAACAATCGAGCCTTGTAGATTATCCGTTTATTGGTGCCACGCCAGATGGTCCAAAAACGATTGTGGAAATTTAATGTTCTATAGTTGCCTATAAGAATGGCCTGGAGAATAGTATAAGAGCAAATAAAATACAAATATAAAAACATGATAAAAAGTTAACTGACTAGTCTAAACAAATATTGTAATTGTTATCACCAAATTCAGGGGCAACGCCACGTTAAACGCAAACAAAAATGTTTATTTGCTGTGTGGAGTGGCGAAAGTATACCACTAAGAATGGAAATGATAGAAAGAGATGATGTTTTCTGGGAGACGAAAATGAAAGAAAAGCTTGTGGCGTTTTATATGAATTGGCAGTTGCCTGAAATTGTTGATTCTCGTCGGGCTTAAGGGAAGGCATGGCGAAATCACGGAGAGGAAAATGTTTCATCAGTGCTTGAAGTTTCTTTGATACCAAGCCGTAAAAGGAAATTAAATGAAAATGTGCCTCGTGAACAACAGTAAATAATAAGTATTGAAGCCTCATCACCTCACACACTGCCTTTAACTTTCGATGAGAATAAAGAAAACCTGCCGGGTTGTAGCAGACAGCTAACTTTTGATGAGCTGTAAACTCTGTGTTTCGTTAGTAAATGATAAATAAATATCTTTTAATACTTATTTTCTTTGAAACAACACATATTTTAAGCGAAAGAATTTTTTTATATTTTTCCATACAAACATGTATGAGGAGAGCCAACGAAAAAGCAGTAACTCAAATTTTAATTCTATAATTTGGGTTGGGTTTCGAAACGAGTCGCCTGAATTTGAGGGTATTGGTGGTGTAGGGGGCTTGAGGGAGTTAGTTTTAATCCCCTAAAAGTAATTTTGGCTGCCGGAGTTGCGTATAAATATTTTTAAATAATTTCCTAAAATTCCTAGTAGTAGTTTTTATACTTTACTACAGTTTTACAAATGTAATTTTTAAGTTGTATGTGAAAAACGTGAAACGAAACGCAAACCTGCCATCTTGGAATGGTCATATTGACAGCTAATGTCAAATTTGTGCGTCATTGCTTTCGAGTGCCTAGGGTTAGGTGCGACTGTAATAAGTAACTAAATAGGTTATGTTAGGTTATCTTTTGACTCTTAATCCGGAAATAGGAACCCTGCAAAGCAGGGCTCAGTCAACCTTAGTTTATTAAACTACTGTGAAGTATGTGTAAGTTGGCAGTGCCATACACACCGATGTTTAAAGATATTTTTTTTTCAGAGGAAACCAAGTATTTCCGGCAAGTGAAAATGGTGGGGGAGGGTTCCGAGACCTCCCTTCGTCCCCCTCAATCACTCACATCCCCTAAAAACGGCGACGTATTTCGAAACCTATACCATAATAATTATACCCATAATAACAATAAAACATCCATAAATAAATAAAATAAATCAACTTTTACTAAACTTCAATTATTTCGTAACTCGCTTTAGTTGAGATACGGCTTTTGCGCTTAGTAGGGCAGTATTGTGGTTTTTAGGGTACCGTAGCCAAAAATTGTAAAAGCCCTTTATATTTTGTAGAATAGTATATATAGGTAGTTTTTTATATATTGTAGGAACCCTTATAGATTCACCATGTCTGTCTGTCTGTCCGCCCGTATGTCACAGCCAATTTATTGCAAAACAGATTTGAAAGCTGGCAGGAATGGAATTAGATGTAGGTATTCTATGAACTGCTTCACCATTTTTATACAAAAACAAAACAAAAATAATTAGGGCCTCCATATATGGAACTGACTTAATTATTTTTATCATTTTACGGCACGTAGGTATTTATCTACTTTCGTCAACAATAATTTCGTCAAAAAAAATTAATACCTATAACGTTTAATGTAAACCAGTTTTGCTCGTGGCTCCACTGAGAACAAAAATTGCGCTATGCCTATATTGTTAAAACAGATTGATTTATATTATATAAATTTTAATATCAGTATCACAATTCAATATGCTAAAACGTTTTGCTTGCGATTTTGAAATATTGGAATGATTTTGAAATATTGGAATACGGATGTCGCCAGAATACGGCCGCACACGACGAGAATGAAGGGGGGCGCTTGCAGTAGACGGAGCTAAGCGCCCTTCACCTCCCCTGCTTCACCCCCTCATTTACCAAAACAGTCGCTTAGGACAGCGCCTTAACCAATAAGGAGGTCACAACGCTGGTTTAAGCGAAGAGTTAATTATGTTGACAATAAACTATTTATTTCAGGCAGATAATTATGATCAATGCAGCAAGACCGCGATTTAAATAGTCGAGTGAGCTACCGAATGACTTACTGTAAAATACAACTTCAAACTAATTATCCAATCGTAGTTGCACATTTATGCATCATACCCGGCAACTAGTAACATTTCCAAGCCTTGTAAATTTAGTATAATGCTAATTGTTATGAATTTTCAACTCGACTAACGTGTAGGATTAGTGGTTAATGACCAACCCAGAATAAATCTTTGTATGATGAGAATTATGATTTATTCCGTAATTTTAGCGATTTGTATACATCATACAAAATAATTCTGAGGGTTTTAATCGCGTAAGATTAACTTTTAAGGTATAAATAACTATATGTTTCCACGTTTCGAACGTCTAACACCAGTCTCGCCGCGACCAAGCTCAATCAGTGCAAGTACAATTTGTACTTGCTAGTTTACGTGATTAAGAGTTGCTAAATCATTCTAGCGATGTAACAAATATTTGATTCCGTGTTTTCAATAATGTTAATGCAAAGTTTCATCAAAATCCATTCAGCAGTTTAGCGGTGAAAGTGTGACAAAGAGACAGATAATATTGAAATTATTGTACATATTGTTGTGTTTGTGTATTACTTTAATAATTATTTTGTGGTTATTTAATTAATTCTGTGAATTCTGATCACATTTTTGGTTAGATATTGACTGTAAAGGGGCATCAAAATATGATATTTCGTTCTAGTAAACTTTTGTAAGAGTTATCGGATACAAAGAATAAAATTCAAATGTATTCAATTTCAATTTTATTTAATCAGTTTTTAAACAGTTTATTAGTAACCTATTGTGTTTTTGCTGAATAATTTAGTAATATACTAACAGACCATGTCTTGAATAACACAATATGTCAGTCAGAACATAGTTTACCAAAGCAGACCCTACCTAGGTACAAACTACACTACTAACATTGAAACACAAAGTTTGGACGGTGTGTTCCTTTAATTATTAACGTAGTTTATCATCAAGAAAAAAATATATTACCTTAAAACCTTTATAAAAGGGTAAAATGAAAGCGTAACAGGTAGACGGAGTTACTTTCAAAGTAAAAAAATTGATTCCAGTATCAGTTTCGCAAAAACAACGTACACGAATATTTTATCTCGGACATTTTAATCAAATAACCTTTGACGAATATTGCTTCAAATACACTACAAAATCAGAATCGTGTACCATACGAAAATGCGCTTTTAGAAAGAGTATAGCAGATATCAAAAGCGTTACGAGCTTTTTATTAGCTTACTTTTTGCAAATACGGCCACTTCATAATACTCTTTATGTTTTAAAGCATAGCAAGAGTTTCATACACATTTTTTTCATACGAACCTGTTTAAGTTTTATCCGAACAACGGATATGGAGCATCAAAAATATTTATTTACGCTTTGATGAATTTCTGATGGGAGTGAATGAAGCAAGAGAGATATGTCAAGATCGTTGCAAATGGCGCTCCGTATTCTCTGCCTACCCCTCCGGGAAACAGGCGTGAGTCTATGTATGTATGTATGTATGTTCAATGAAGGTTAGTTATAAAGGATTTTTGTTTCGTCATAATCGGGCTTTATGTTGAAAATGGATTACAGATACTCTTCAACAATAACATTTTAGACTGAAATGTATAAAATGTAGTTTTAAGAGTTAACAAATTTCATAGAATCACACACTGTGAACCAAATTGGACTCTATACATATTTGAATACGATGGATTTTGGCATTTTTAATGAAATAACTATAGTAGGCTTTGACAAAATAGGTTCAAATGACGCAACTCCATTCACGCACATCCATCCTCACGCAGTCCACCTTGACTGCGTGAGGATGGATTTGAAAGAGAAAAGGGTAAATGATCAGATGACGGTCGACAGAGAAGCACGGAAGCAGAGTACGTACTACGCCGACCCTAAATAAATTGGGACCAGGGCAAGAAGATGATGAGGTTCAAATGACGCAGTTATGGTGTCTCCTAACTATGTTTGTCTTTCATAATCAAGTGCTACGCAATCATATATCGCCCTGGTATGTACCGGCAAAATGGTTGAAGATAGTTTGTTCTTGTTTTTCACTATTCTTGGCATATCAACAGCGTTTAGGCATACAGCATCTTACTATTTTTTTACAAGATATCTACTTGGCCTACGAACCAATAACAGGTGTGAGAAAAACATTTCCATAACAAGTATTCACCTATATAACAACACATTAAAAAAAAATTACAAACCAACAATTTAAAAGAGAAAATTTTTACTAAAGTATTTTTCGTAGCCAAACTAACGTTTATTAACTTTTGTCCAACACTAGACTGCCGCCACGGCGCCGCCCGCATTGGACATTTTTAACCCTTTATCACTGCTGGGCATAGACCTCCCTCAAAGTTCTCCACACAAAGCCGAACCCTTAGCGGAGGAATTTCCAAATATCCTCACTAAGTGTTTTTCTAGACTCTCCAAGAAACATACAATATGCTAAATTTCATTGGCGTTGTCTATCACTCAGTCAGTTTAGAAAGAATTATTGACAAAAAATATTATTTTAATTTTGGTATACTTTATCGTTACCTTCATATACATATTATTATCATGAGACAAAATTAAATTTGCCTTGCGTACATTCAAATCGCTGGAGGGAACATAGTTTTTGTTAGATTGCCATTCATATCAAATGTATATTCTGTTTACACGGTATAAGTTTCTGTTCCAATAAATGTATCAAATGTTAAGTAGTTCGATAAGAAAACGTAATATTTACTCGTTCAATGTAATATTTATGGCAGCATAGTTGGGAAGCCTTGGAACTGCGTGGGTCTTACGTCTGACTTTTTGAGCTAGGTATGAGCGCAATTATTGGCGATTAAATGGCGAAGAAAAAGGTTGTGGAGAAAATTGCAAGTTTGTAGTTTCTATTTGTATACTGTGAAGACTTTCAAGTGGCTACTGAACTTTGAAAATTCTTATAAGAGTAATCAAAATGAAAAATCTCCGTCGCAGTAAAATATGGCTAGTCGAAGGCATAAATATCTGTACTATATATTTGTTTTCTATGCTTTAATGCATATAACAGTAAATAATATGATAAATACAGATGAGACAACCTGACGAAATGTGACAGTTATATTTTAAAACGAAAGCAGTATGATTATAGCAATTAGAAGCAATACCAAAAATATTTATGCAAAAATCTTGCTTTTAATGTTTTGTTATTTACTTCCAATATGCTCCTGCATCCAACATGCAGTTTAACCTATAGTACAATGTTACTGCCTCACCACAAAAGCCTCTTAGGGTGGGTGCTGGCGAGCTCTTATATTTTACATTTAAACATACATAAATAGTAAATAGTTTAAAAAATAAATCTACTTCTATAAATGTATTCCTTTGGTACGAATTAATTTAAAATCATCAACAATAAAACCAATAAATTCTAGTTGGCTACAGATAAAAGATATTGCCATGGAGTACAACCAACAAAAATTTTATAAATTTACATACAACCGCAAAGTACGATTCGGTTAGATTCAGTTTGATGGTTTATGTTTTTAAACCGGAGCACAAAAAACAGCACAAGGATTATGTTTATTGAAGCGTCTGTCAGCCTTACTGCGGCAAAAATATCTAAATTGATGCACCAAATACTATGCTTTTTTTTCGTAATGCAATTGTATTAGGTCAAGGCAACTTTATACATTGTCTCCAAATGCTTTTATCAGCAGGTGTAACTTTTGTAATAATGTTAATATCATACCGTGACTTCGCTTGCCGTTCGTAATAGGTAGACGATGTAAAGCAACGCTTGCATAGATTGCCACTTGCATTGGTGACCGTTTGAGGTATTTACATTAAAGCGCTGCCGTCCTTCGGGGGTACCTAAAGCTGTCAGTTCTTGTCTCGAGACAAGACTTGTTAGGCTATGTTGGAGGCACTCACACGAAAAAGATAAAAAGAAAAATGTTAAAATTCTGTGCTAACCTATCTATTACATTTTATTGGTTCTAAATATTGTTATCTGCAAGTATTTGACAGGCATTTTTGAAAAATTCTAAAAGCGCCTCACAATTCATTATTTCTTTAAAACATTAGTACTATTTCAAAGACTGCGTCCAATAATAAAATTAGAAAGAACATCAATAAAATATATATTTTCAGTATCATAGGCCCAAACATCCGGAAAGGGATTGTTGAATTTTAAAAGTAGAGTTCCGTAATGTTTACGATAACCTTGACACGATTTTCATTTTTTACGACGACTCTAAAGTCTGTCTCAATTTTTCCTGTTCGTAGATTGGCGAAGGCATATTTTGAGAGCAGACATACTTATGCCAAGATCCTTATGTTTAATTCCCAACGGAAAAGATATGAATTTTTCTTTTATTTTTGCACACAAAAACATCGTAGTAAGGCATCCATTCTTGAATGTTTTCCCACGAAAATCATGATGTGAACACGGATGAATTGACTACCTTTGCTCCAAGGTATAAACAGGCCCCAAACACATCACTTTTACATCTCTATTAAAAGTCCATTCACTAAGAAAATCTCGGCAACTCAATCAGGTTTATACGTTGACTTTACACTCTATGATGAAAATCTTAAGTCGTTGAACATAAACATATGTAAGTTATGTATATGTAAAGGCCTTAATAAATTGTAAGCGGATTTCGCTTCTGTAAAGTGTAAGCTCATTATGAGATTAGTGCGTATGTGTACGCATTTGTTTTTTACTTGACAGTAATTTGTGTGGATTGTAGAATATGCTGGAAATATACATAGGCTTGTTTTACTTGTTTGTTAGAAGTTACATACGGTATGATAATTTTGTTCTGACTTAAGCTTTTTGGAATGTATTATTTAGGAGTCGTGGTAAATGTGTCCTCTATACGTAGATGAGGCAAATGTCTTAGATTTGAAACAAATAGTCCAGCTATGTCTTGTGGGATAAACTTAGACTTGCAGGAATAGTCCTGTGTATAATAATTATATGTTCTTTTATCATCATTAATTTTGGTAAACTGCAGCAGCATTATCTAAAGTGCTACATTATTACCCTTAAATTGAAATTTTCAAATGCATATAATTTCCTGATTCACATCATGCAGTGATATTCTTTCCAGATCTGATTGTTGAATTGGCGACTGCAACCCAGTGTTACTAAAATAACTTGGAAAAACTACACCGTATCCAGTCTACTTATTTTTTTTATGTTGACGGAAATATAATGCAGCAATAAATTATGCTTTATTTATTGAACTAAATATTTCATAAGTTATAAGTTACAAAATATTTATCCTAATATAGAAAGTATAATTCGGCACACTGAACCCTCGAGGAAACTAAATTTTCCATAAAATTGAAAATAGTCGCCTAAAAGGACGTCGGGTTTTTCCGGGATATTATTTTAAAACTTTTTTTATATCTTCTGAAAATTAAGCCCACCTGCACTCCCATTAAAGTAACGTGTATAATTGACATATAAATCGTTCTACATCGTAAAAGTCGAGGAAGGAAAAGGGTTATGCCTCTTACGGGTAAGGGATGTAATAAACTTAGGACCAGAGACCATTATTGTAAACTTGAAGTTTAACGGAGGTTCCGAAGTCATGTTGGTAGTACTGTTTATTTGGTCGAGTAAGTGGCTGAAGTTTTCGAATGTTTGCTGTTTATTAGGTAAAGACCTAACTCACATTGTAAGGAATGAGCGTTTTCGTATCTACCTTCGTACCGTTTTGTTGTGTAGAGTAATGAAAGTGGGTAGATACTGAAGTGAATTGGCTCTCTATAATGTATTGTTTAATCGAATGTTTGGAGATATTTGTCTACAGCCACACATATGGTTATTATAAAGAAATCTCAGGCCTATGTTCGATCCGCATACGATCGATAATTGAACGATCAGACGAGTGAAACACCAAAGGAGTCAACAAGTGTTTTACCGACCTGAATAGGAAAAGGAATAAGAGAAAGAGCGGGATGAGAAAGCAGGGGAAAGGAGTGAAGTCTCCGGCACTCTCAGTGTAGATACTGTTACTTTTGGAGATATACTATGAGAAGGTAGTACTTTCTTGGTCGTGCCATCCTAAGGATAGAATCATGGTTTTACTGACTTTTTGTTTGTGTTCGGCTGGTATGTCAAATTATGGCACACAGCGTTTTTTCCAGTTTACTCTTCAATAGGCACAAAGTAATTCTGTTGCTTATTTCGAACGATGATTCCACTCTGGCCTTTGCTCATAAATATTAATCCAAAGTAATTACCAAAAGATACTGTCGTTATGATATTTTTATAACGATACTTTTAAAAGGTCGTAAAATATATTTTAATTATAATGGCTTTGAGTGGGTGTTAAAATAAACATTATGTTTTTGGAACAGGAAAGAAAGGACAAATATAATATTGCGTGCACGATATAATTATTTTGTTTCTGAGCAATCTATGTAAAGATAAATTAAGCCTCGAATTAATATCGTAATTCAAAAAGTTTATTTCAATCTGTACTTATTTGTATCTATAAAGACCTCGCGTTACTGACTGAATGACAGACAATGCACAACCAAAACTATTGGTCACTGAAATGTTCAAATTTGGCATTAATACCTATGTGGCTTGGTAACCATAGGGTGCAATGAGGAAGTATTCCGAAGATACCGAAGCTTGGAAGCAACAGGCCTTTGCTTTGCTGATTTATTACGCATGACAAATGCTATGATATTATATGAATGTACTGTAAGACAATATTTAAAGTTTTTCAGTTGATGTAAATAATACACGTTATGTGTTTGATCACTGCACGGTTTACCCATTTCACGAGCCATACAATCCAAGTACGTGATTTGCTTACGTCATTCGCGTCGATAGCGAGATGATGCATAAACCAAGTACTTACGTATACTTAGGCGTGCGTAGCGTGAACTTGATATGCGATATTGGCCTTTATGAATAATAATTTAATGGTATACTTACTCTTACAAGTCGATGTGATCAATTAAATCTTAATTGTTGTTGGTTTTAATATGTCACCTTATTTCATTTAGCATAAGGTTGATATTTCGATATCAGTTCATTTTCAAAATTTAAATCGTCTCAGTGGCCCTGTCAACTGTTCACCAAAATTATACAAAATTAGGAGAAGGAACAAACTGCAACTTAACAAAACCTTCTAATAATAATAAAGTCTTTATCGCTTTGAAGATCCCACACCTGTTTTATTTACCCCTTTATAAGTACATGTTTAATGCGAACACCCGACTTTTAGCAACTACCTACAGTTTTATCTGTACCTCTATTAATTTTAATGAAAATGTCAACCGTCTGTTTTAGCTGAAATATTGTCAGTATGAGGCCGAATTATAGCGAAAAGCGATAACAAAAACGGCCGACGATTTGAGCGTCGCTTATTCCTAAAGGTTAAGGAAGAATATTAGACCTAAATCGGGTCAGGTGGGACGTAATGAGTTATCTAAAGAGTCGATTTTCGGATGACATCGTTACTGAGTTGTGATTGACGTAGTGCGCGCAGGAAGTGACGATATTAAGGGACGGTTGTTCAACAATGACTGAAAAGGCGATTTGATAAAGTTTACGTATCTACGTAAGTTTGTAGTGGACGGAAACTTTGTAGTGGACAAAATAGAATGTTACATTTTATAACAAAGATTTTTAGGTTACACTATGTTGAGAGTTCTTTTAGCAATTTAGAGCTGACTTTAAACGCAGTGAAAATTTTGGTCCAATGTAATTTTATTGTTGATAAGTATATGACATTTTCGTCTCTTTTTGGTGATGGATCCAGAATACAAAATTTCACAACCGCATTTTGTTAAGGGTGCCATCAGATGCGACTAAAGAAAATAATATTTTTGCGATGATTCGAAAAACTGGACATCAACCTTGGCCAGCATGAGATACTAGGTATCTATACATGGTGTTTCAAGACCCTCCGTCCGATCAATGAAGGGGTTGTAGGGTAGAGTAAAATGATGAGGTATTTGTCATTAATTCACGGAAATTCAAGATAAAATTTCCCTGGTAAATTTAATTAACTTTAAATAATATCATATCAGATTACCCATGGCAACACTGAAGACTCATAAACTGTAATAACTAGGTATCTACCTAAAGTTCATAAAAGGTCGTTGAGTGAAATGACCGGCGCCGCCGACGCCCGCGTCTTTACCTAAATCCTTTGACAAAAGCCTTACGTCAACTTTACACGTGCCATCATTTTAGGTACCTAACTACCTACCTAGGTATACCCATTTTATTTATGAGTTTGTTGCAACAGCTGGTTTATTGCATTAGGTAAAATGGAAGGTATTGTTTACGTTGTTTGTTTGTTTCGTGAGAGTGCGTAGCCAAATTTGGTGTCCGTGTATTCAGATCACACGACATGGCCTTACGATTCTTAGATTCAGTTTTACGTGCCTTCTGAGTACGTGGGCACCCAGCCAAGTGATGGCATGTGCAACCGTTGCCAAACTATGCAACTGGTGCTTAACTTTGCCAAACTATTACGATCCAAAAGCGTAGTCACGCTATGAGCGCTGCAGTATTTACGGTACTTAATTACTATTTTTTTAAATCTTACTTAAGCAGGTTACCTTTAATTCCGAAAAACATCAACTTACTTGTAAGCTGCGTGCAACGATCATGCTCCACATGTCGACCGTAAAGGTAAAGACACTTACGGTACCTTTTCATCAAAGGTACCTATTTGAAAGCACACTAACTAGCACACTGTAGTTCACGAGGTGGTGAAGCCGTTAAACGCGCTCCGACGGCACTGGCAGACCTCGTGGTCCAGCGAACTGTTCCTCCTTATCACTACGTGCACCTGCATGAATTGCATTCACTCCTACCTAAACACATCGAAATGTTAAAGTACCTATTCAGAGTTTGAATACGACCGACGACGTAACTATTTCACAACGTAAGTTATTCCGGAAGTTCGAACGAAAATAATCCTAGGGCAAGACTGAGTGATCATGATCAGTAGGCAAATTGAAGTCTTAAAAAATAGCCAGCTAGGGATGTAACCAATGATATTTATTGGAGTTCTGTTTTTATCGATATGTTATTATTATCCCCGTACGAGATGGGCACGTATCCAACGCAAAATTGTTGTTTGTTTTTAAAATATTGTTATAACATAAAAATGATGTAACTTTTTTATTTGATTTAGGTTACCTCAATTAGTATATCATAGTCTTATGTCTATGATCTACTAAGTTCTGTAACACAAAAGTATTATTTAAGTCTTGTTAACGTAATGTGTCGATATCGTTATATTATTAATGTAATAATTCTTTGAAAAATGAATGTTGTGTTACATATTATGTAAACATTTATTAAATCGATATTAGCTGCTATCGAACGTAAACATCTCTACCGCGTTTCGGTATTGTGTCGAGCGGCTCGTTTGGCGGTAAAAATGCGCTATTTTAAAGGCGGCATGCCCTTTGACACGAAAAGCCGACAGTATTTTAATAGAATTAATAGAATCATAAAGGATACCGCCACTGAGTGGAGTGTTGCTAGTTTAGGGAATTTTCCCTAATTTCGGGGTAATGTTTCTCGTTAATACTGTACCAAGGAAATTAATTGTGATGTTTTATGTAGACCTGCATTTTTTTATTATTTTTCCTAGTTTGCCTGGCAAGTCAGTAATATGTGGTTTCCGGATCGGACAGGGGGTTATGAAACACACTGTATAGGCCAAATTGACAATATTTTTATAACTTATTGTAGCAAATTAGGTGAGTCTTACGTCTTACAATGGACTGAAGAAGCTTTAATTTCATATGACATGTTTAGCTTGAAGTGGTGCTTTTATTTATTGTGCTTAATTTACTAATTTTAGGTAGCGTGATTGTATCTACATTTTCTTAATACGCAAGAACAGACCTACGATTAATGTGAAACAATAATATTGTAATGCCTATACGGAAATCGTAATGGTTTAAGGGGCCGCCTGCTACTACATAATAGGCGTTATATATGCATATTAAATCATGTGCTGCCATCTGCATAGATGTAGCATATTGTATGATGGATCACAACTTCAACTAAGTTAGGCATCCATACAATGTATCTTCAATAACATGCGCAAAAATATTTGCCTAAGCTGCTGAAAATTGATTACCATGTAGTATTGATGGTAAGCAAGGACACTTTTAAACAAATATATTATAATAATTCTTATAAATGTTTTGGCAATTTCTGAAGTAGTCTGAGAAATATACTCATGTCAAAAATCAAATTTTCTTTTTTTTATTGAGTTTCCACAATTTCATAAAACCTATATTGTAGGTTTTGACCGACAGACTAAAGAATTGTGTGATACGAGAGTGGTGTGGGGTAAAAGAAGATGTAGTGACAAGCATTGAGAAAGGCATGGAGAGGATGGATGACGATAGACTGACAAAGAAGATATATAAGGCAAGTGTGAATGGAACAGGACAAAGGGGAAGACCTAGGCGGACGTTCTCTGACCAGATTGGAGACATCCTGAAAAAAGAACAAGTCAGAAGTACCCTTAACAGAAGAGCATGCATGAGAAACTTTATGGGAGTGAGTGAAGTAAGTGAGGTATGTCAGGATCGTTGCAAATGGCGTTCCGTAGTCTCTGCCTACCTCTCCGGGAAACAGGCGTGAGTCTATGTATGTATGTATATTGCAGGCGCCTTCACAAACATCTCCTACAAATGTAATCCACGTCCTTAAAGAACACCTAGACTTGGACATAATACCAAAATCACATATGTTATCCTGTGTATATGTTATCGCTATCCCTTTGGGTTGCGGAGGTCAGATGGCAGTCGCTCCATGGAAACGCTGATGTTCTGTCATACCTAGTAAGTGAACCGTTGGCTCCAAGGCGTGTAAGTCTTGGATGCAACCGCGGTAACGCTAAGACGATGACGATTCATCATACTAAGTAACAATTTCTATATTTCACCAGTTTAAACAACATAATGTATTCTATGAATGAACATGAATGATAAAAGCTGCTTTACAAGTCTAGTGCCAGCAAAAACTATTACAATTTAACATCAAAAACACATGAACAAAATTTCACTTTAGCATTCACTTTACTGAATTCTACTTCTATTTTGCCTTAAAATTTCCCGGAAAACCTTCATCTGAATTACGCTTGAATTTCTTGCATAGTTAGTCAAGTTGCTTGTTGGTTGAATATTCAAAACTGTGAAACAGTTGGGTTGTTAAAAGCTTGTATTTCGCTCAGTAAATACACATGGGTATGTGTCAGAGAAATCCTTATATGTGAAGTAAAGTATCAGTTTATTTGAGGGCGCTGACTCCGTATACGCTACGAGAAATCGCTACGATCAGACTGTACAGTTCTTCTAAAGCTAGAGTAGGAATTCTTTAGTAGGCTAATTTATGGCACCTACTACAGTAAGATTCTTCAGCTAATTCAAATAAGCAGCCATGTTTGGTTTATTTTAAGGAGACACTATGTTATATAAAGCCCTGAACGTGTAGGATTCAGTGTTAACTTTTTGATATATAGTTTGCAACTATTTTAGCAATCACTATGAGTTGTAATAAATATTATTAGAAATCATAATTATTGCAGGTAAATTTGACGAAAATAAATTGCATGAGTTTTTTCTGTCACTTTGCGGCATTTAAAAAGCATCTCGCACTACCTCCTATATATATATATATATATAAACAAAATAATTTATTCAAACCAGTTTGAATCCTACTAGAACTGCAGTGATAATTCAAAGACTGCATACACCAATGGTGCCAACTTAATTCAGAATATTTTTGTATTGCCACGCCCAGTTCCAAAGGCATTACAAACTTTATTTCCGAGATAAAACCGGAGTAAATATAAATATTTAAAGCTAGAACTTTCTATAAGATTTGTTTAACAAAAATAGAAACCACATACCTGACCAACTCACTTCGAATAGACTTCTCTACTTAACTTATAATTGTATTTGCTTTATGTTTTGTTAAAATAATTTAAGGCGATTTTTTTGTCTATTAAGAGCTTACGGTGCTATTTGTGTATTTAATGAAAACGATCTTTTCATGTACATTTTTCTACTGATCGAGCTGAAAATTATATCTTAAAGTAAATATGCAATATTTTATTATTTTTTTATGAAAGATCTTTAAACAGAATTGAGCTGAGTTCAATAAGGTATTCAATACAATACTTAATTAATACAACATGAAAATATTTATTATTTACTTTATAAATAGGTTTGTTACGCGTCGCTACCTAAGGGAGATCGCCGACGCAGCACTTCATACTTATTGACGATATTTATTGCAACATACATCGAGCGACGGAAACGGCGAGCTTCGTATGCATTTTATGACGCACACATTAGGTTTCCTCATTATTGCAAGATGACAATGATGTATTCCATATTCACACTTCGAATAGGCATTAGGCTTATTTTTAATAAGGCTAAGTTATTCATTAAATTAAATTAAGTTAAAATCATTTTGTTTTTTTTTTCAATCTTCCAATTGCAGCTAACGTAATTGGTTAATCTTGTGTGTCATACTTTTATTTCATGTTTTGTAATCGTTTAAAGAAATATATTATTATGTCGTGCTGATATTATTGTAATTTATAGCTTTGTCGTCGGAAATTTAAATATTATTAATGTTTATAATTTGAACCTATACCGTACGTTCTAGAATTGTAGCCCGAATCCTCTCACACTGCCATTGTGACGAAAATTAGGAGAGCCCTATGTATATGCCATAGAAGAAGCCAGGCTAGTGAGGACGATAAAATAAATATATGACGGGGAACCCATACAGTTGCAGTCATCTGGTACACGGTTATTCTCCTCTTGCATCTTGTGGGGATACAAAATAACACCACAGATGGATAGTAAATGACTTCTTTAATGATTTAAGAATATCACCAATCACAATTATTCACAAAACTAATCGGATGGAAACGGATGCCTTTCGTGAGCTCACTCTCGCTTGCACGTGTCGACTCAACTGACTGACTTAATCGACATCGCCTCTGCACTTTGAAAAATGACAGGCCGAATGTGCTCACGAATGACATTGACATTGACGTTTCGCGAAATTGACAAGTGACAGGCTGATTATGTCACACGCACTCTCACGAGCGACATCTAGTGCTCAGTTTAGGTAACATCTTGGTAAGTACGTACGTTACGCGTTGCGACACGGCCGTCCTGCGCCTTACACGTCCTCGTGTAAGTGTTCATCTAGCATCCCTTAACACTTTGAAGGACAGCAAACGCCTATAGACGTGATAACAATAAAACTTCAATTGTGTTTCGTTTACTGTCCGTGAAAATGTTACCTAGGGGCATCACTTAGCCAGCTACATCCCTTAACCAGGGGCATCCCTTAACTAGAGGCATCCCTTAACCAGGGGCATCACTTAACCAGCGGCATCCCTTAACCAGGGGCATCCCTTAACCAGGGGCATCCCTTAACCAGGAGCTTCCCTTAACCAGGGGCTTCCCTTAATCAGGGCATCACTTAACCAGCGGCATCCCTTAACCAGGGGTATCCCTTAACCAGGGGCATCCCTTAACCAGGGGCATCCCTTAACCAGGGGCATCCCTTAACCAGAGGCATCCCTTAACCAGGGGCATATAAGAGTGACAAGAACTACGAATACAAACCTACACTATCAACATCGAGTTTAATCAGTCAGGTAATCAGGAACTCAAAGTAAAACTGACATTTCACTATCGCTGTATCTCTCAAGATATTTTTTTTTTCAAACCAAGTAAACCATAACATTTAAGCTCTACATCTGATCATGGCTATGCAGAGCCCAGTATCCTCCAGTTACTCTGCTTTCTGCGAACCCCACATGGGAACGCGACTGAAACCCGACCTCCGCCAGGGCTGACTGCAATACCGCCTACTCACGGACTACTAAGTTGGTAGACGCCGATTTCTACCGAGCTACGGCTACACGTCAGCCTCTGGTATGGTTCGATCCGATTATCATGTAAACTCAAACACTTTCTTCAATATCAGAACTACTTTGTTCTACCTCAATGTCGTCAGTTGTACTTCAGGTCCTGTTGACCTTGAGGCATTTTTCTCAACCTGTAGAGCGCGTACTTACAGTTACGCTTAGAATTAAGGGCTTTGCGATTATAATGATCATCGTAAAGAACTTCTGTGACCTCAAATGGGCCTTTAAGATATTTCAAAACAAGTTAACCAAAACATTAAAGCTAAGGTGTTTGGATTCTACACCTTCTAAGCAAACTCCTTTAATAAACTACCTTCTCTTTCATTGCCAGTTTCGGCCAGGTCAGCTTTAGCTATACCAGTTACCAAGCTCCTCAGAGCTACATACAGGCCCCGCGCCACACAAGGATCGCGCGCCACATACAGGCCCCGCACCACACAAGGGCCGCGCGCCACACGGGCCGCGCGCCACACAACGGCCGCGCGACACACACGGGCCGCGCGACACACACGGGCTGCGCGACATACACGGGCCGCGCGACACACACGGGCCACGCGACACACACGGGCCGCGCGACACGCACGGGCCACGCGACAAACACAGGCCACGCGACACACACGGGCTATGCTGACCACCAAGCCACACTCGCAACCAGGCCGCGCCGGCTGCCAGGCTGCGCCGGCCGCCGAACCGCGCCGGTCGCCAGACTGCGCCAGCCACCATGCCGCGCCGGCCACCATGCCACGCTGGCCACCATGCCACGCCGGCCACCATGCCGCGCCAGCTACCAGGCCGCGCCGGCCATAAGGCCGCGCTAGCCACCAGGATTACCCAAAAAGAAAATAAATCTACCATTAGTATTTCAAAGATTCGTCTCATTGTATACCCACTAAATAGAGTATCCGTTATTTCAGACTAATTCAACGTCCACACTTCGTAAATTTTAGGCGATTATCAAATTCATTTACAACTTCACAACTGCACAGAACGTAACTCCCGTCCATACTCTCCAATGAGCTATGTCAAAACTGGATTTGACCACTGACAAAAACTAAAACCAAATGCGAACATGGCGAGAATCGATAAGCTACATTCGGACAAACTGATTTCCTTTGGCTACATAGAGGCAACGACTACAGTTCTGAAATAAGCAATCGTCAGTCCATGAGCACATTCAGATTCTCGCAACATGCTCTTGTCATACGACACAGGAACCAGAGGTAGATAATTTTAGCGATCAAAAATCAAATGACAGCTACTTGAGTAGCCGGGTATCCGTGATGGCGCTCAACGACCACACTTTAATGTACTTGGCTCTAGTAATAAAAGAAAATTATCGCACAACACTCATTCTAGTCGTTCGGCTATTCCTGACCCAAGTCAGTGGAGAAGAAAGCTACTCTGATCAAAATCATTACAGGTTTTAATGAAAATCACAACTATTTCTTTCTCTTTAAGATGACATGTTGAATAACACGCATACTCGTTAAAATAACAGGAAACTTATTACAACCACCATCCGGTTACACAACACCATCCGGATAATCATTTCGAGCGTTTAACAAAGTAATCTTAAAGTAGGTTTGTTGAACATGTTGCTTTGGTTTTCCTTATCACACAGCTGACTATAAGAAAATGTTACTAGGCTGATAGTTTAGATGTTAAGTTTACTACCAAGTATCCAATCAGTCTTTTCAGCGTTATAATTTTGTCATGGATAGTCTAAATACGAAGCATAACCTAAACTAATCATTAGCAATACAGCAACGGACCTTACGCGTTCAAGACGATGTACAACGTTTGTGATACTATGACAATGCACTAACGGCTGTCACAAAAGCTCAAGGGTAAACTTGACTAACCAGAAAGGCACTTTACCGGTCTAACCAATGGCAACGTATGGCTAAACATGAACACGAATCAAGGTGAGTCCATAGAATACAAGATACATACAGATGCAGTCATCTGTCATATTTATCCAACGCGGAGTGTAGCCAGGCAAATGGTATTATAACTATTGAAATGTAATAGTAAATCTAACGTTTCGAATGACAGGAACTCAACTTCGTACACCGATTTAAAGAGTAGTTGTTTGGCTTCACTTTAACAAACGATGGCTTCTTCTGGTGTACTTTACAATTCTATGGGTGAGTTTTAAGATTGCTTAATCTTGAGCAAACTTCATATTCAGATGACACAAGAAAGACACTTTCAAATACATACGACTCAATATTGTGTATTTTTGTGCTTACATCAAAATATTAATGCATTGAATATTACGCGATTTGTACATCTATGTTACCTACCGCCTATAATTATGTCTGAACGCAATAAACTCCAAACTACAAAACTGATTATTGTACAGTTGTCGTTAATAAATGGTGTGATTCCTGAGGAAGATTTAGTTGTATAATTTACGCGGCTGGACCCGCTGGCGAAGTCTTGTTATTTATGTATTGTATGACAATCTGCATTTTTATTTATGTTCTTCTAAAATTACATACATACATAGACTCACGCCTGTTTCCCGAAGGGGTAGGCAGAGACTACGGAACGCCATTTGCAACGATCCTGACATATCTCTCTTGCTTCATTCACTCCCATCAGATTCCTCATGCATGCTCTTCTGTTCAGGGTACTTGTCACCTGTCCTGTTTTTAGGATGTCTCCAATCTGGTCAGAGAACGTCCGCCTAGGTCTTCTCCTTCGTCCTGTCCCTTCCACACTTGCCTTATATATCTGCTTGGTCAATCTTTCGTCATCCATCCTCTCCACGCGCCCAAACCATCTTAGCATACCTTTCCCGATGCTTGTCACTACATCTTCTTTTACCCTACAACACTCTCTTATCACACATTTCTTTACTCTGTCAGTCAGAGAGACACCACACATATTTCTCAGTGCTCTCATTTCTACAGTATTTATTCTACTTTCATGACTCTTCTGCCGTACCCAACTATCACTACCATACATAAGAGTAGGTACTAGCACCCCTCTGTGCACAGCCAAACGTGCCTTTTTGGACACGTTTTGGCTATTCATAAACGCCTTTAGAGCTCCATTCACTCTATTACCTGCATTAACTCTTCTTTCAATATCTTCTACATTCTTACCATCTCTTGTAAACAGCGTACCTAAATATACAAACTCATTCACTTGCTCCACTCGCTGTCCATCGATCATAACATTACAAGCCGTAACCACAACGCATTCTTCTAAAATTATAAAAAGTAAAATTCATTCTATTTAGCCATAACGTTTCGGTATATGTTACACTGGGTCATAGGATGAAATAATAAATTATTTACAGCCACAGTCACTAAATGAGTTTATATTCGCTCAGTAAATTATACCTGTTGAGTATATGTGCACATATTCCCTTGAATTGAATTTAGAAGAGAATTTGAAATTGTAAATTGAATGGCATGTCATAATACAACACCGTAAGATTAAATTAACAAAGGCAACAAAAAAAATGGTTAATTATTTGGTGATCTTAGTAAACTAAAGCAGAGTCCATCTTTTAAAAGCACTTAATTTATCTGTGTTCATACTGACCGCATAGTAATTTTAACAACAAAGTGGCACATAACACAGAACAGAGGTTGTCCCTATTCGTCTATACGAAACACCTTATACGACGCAGATAGATAGGGGACGTCTATCGGTTGATATGCTGATGATATTGGCAGATGACACTGAGGACTACCTAGGGTGCAAGCATCAGCAAAATTGAACTTAGTCATAGCTTTATTTACGGCAGTGGAAGCTTGAAAAATTTGCTGGTATAACGATCCGATCTGGTCTAATTTTTTTTATTATAACGTAACAATACCAAGTGCCTAAAAGTCTTTGCAGTATTCTTTTAAGTATTAGCTAACGCTTTCATCATTTCTGACGTAACCATCTGACTAACGTCGACGATGCAAACTAGATACAGGTACTAGTATATACAACGTGTATCGGAAATAACGCACATCCTCAGACACCCCAATTAGAATACTTTGTTACAATAATAATGCATGCATTGAAATATCTTTTTTATTTGCGTAAATATTGTTTTTTGAAGAAAGTATAAAGTCGATTAAAAGTAAAAAGCGTGGTCACTATAAATTTGCACACGCACACAAACACACGAAACGGTTTCTATGGTAAACAGATGACAGCGATCTGATAGGAACGAAATACGATACGATAGAAACAAAATGTTTAAAATTTAGTCTATATACCACACTCTGATAGAGTGGGGTTAGCAAAAATTATGTTTGAATAATTTGTCAGCTACTGTTGATATTTCCAAAGATATGACTATTTCTTTCCATCACACTTTTCGGCTTTGTAGTGGACAGTCGACTTTGTATAAATTATTTATTGTTTGATAATAACATGCACGATCTATTGTTTCATAATATCGTAAATGACTATTGTGTTGTGACTATCTTAACTTAATCATACTTAGTTACCTAGCATTATTGATAGATAAAGTATAAGAATATCAATGAGAGAATAAAGCAAGAACGACGTGTTTAAAGTTGTAAATTAATAGTAATATTAATAGAATAATCAAATAACTTACAGGATAAAGTCACATTCTTTTAGTCCACTTAACACTTCACTGTTTCCTCACACATCACATCTTTTCACTGTTTCAAAAGCAGCTAATATCTTAACTCCTAGGCAATTGTCGTCTCCTCACAATAAACTAGTGATTTAATATTTCCCCGACACATTACGTCTCGCTCTTGCCTGTCGATTATTACGTAAGCGAAAGATAGATGATAGATATTTTGGTGGTAAATTGTCTTATTATATATATGTCACGGTAAGAGTGAATAATTGAAGATTATTAATAATTATCTATTATTATTAATTATTACCGAAAGTCGAGGTTAAAGTGAGAAATTAATCACATTTGTTGGTTTTTATTAATAATTTAACCCTAGTAGTGATAAATGTAATAAGTGGCCATTTTTAATAAGCTGAGTTGACGGAGCCCTGCTTCGCAGGGCTCCTATTTTAGGTGCAGGGTCACAAGAGAACCTAACATAATCTATTAAGTTTTCTGAGTGGATAAGTTTCCTAAGTGGACGAGACTTTTAAATGATATTTTGTAGAACGATCGGCATATTATTATTTGGTGTGCAATTAGTATTTTAGTGAACGAATAAAGTATTTTGCGTAACGCACTTCAGTGTGTCCCTAAATAAATACCTGCTGGTCAAAAAACATTGGGTTTTTATTTATTTTATAACTTTTACCAATATGTGTCGTGAATTATTAATAATTACTACTAAAAGTAATAAATTTCGATCGTTTATTCACATTTACCAAAACATGTGGTTATTATTAATAATTTTGTAAAAATATTAATAATTTTCAAATAATCAGATTTACCGTCACATATATACGCTATTGTGTTGTATTAATGTGTGCGTTCGTGTGACCCAACGTCGAACCATTAAACAAATGCAATAAAAAGAAGGCGTTCTGCTTTGACTTAAGGTTTATTTTCGTATTTTTCAACTTTTCAAACAAATGAGTGGCTATAATTTACGTTATTTTTATTATTTTAGAACAAAAAAAAATATTAAAAATGACAGAAATGGATTCAGTAGCCGATTCTGAACAAACTACTTTCAGGAAGTGCATTTTAATATGTTACATGTTGTACATGCGCCGCCTAAATGGAGGCAATTGTTGCTCGCCTGGGTGTGACGGTCATTTCATAAAGCTATTCGAACGGAGAATATTGAATTGTATCTTAGAATTTAGAACGGAAAGCATAATTTTACATAGCATAGACTAAATTGGATAATGCGATTGACTTCATGGTTTTCTTGCAGCCGGTCCCAGTAACTTATCTATCAACGGATTTGTCTACCAAAGATACATATTTGACATTAGCTTAGTTACCAAATCCATTGAAAGATAAAATTTACAGACCAGCCGTTGGTAATAATTCCATATGTACAATATCCTTAGAAAATTATGTTTATCCGCTTGACCGCTCACCATTTTTAAGTGCTTACTCAGCATCGACAAATTTCAAGTGCGCGCCGCCAGTTAAAGACGGGCGCGCTCATTTAATTAGTTTTTGTGCGATTGTTAATGAGAGATGTGGTGTTTATTTTTCTGTAACCTAATGAATGACTCATTCTAATAGTACAATACAAATTACGTTTGAATATAATATATATAGATACAAATTATGTTTGCTTTAGGCGAGCGGCCGTAACGTTATCAATGTCGTCTTTACCGACTTACTCGACACTTTTGTTTATCATAATAAAAGTATAAGCTGAATCTGGTTAGCTGTTGTATTTTTATGTACCTGGTGATAATATCTATGTAATAAAATAAAGTTATAGCAATACTTGCAGAAAATTATTTAGATGTAAGCATTTGAAAAAAATATATATTTCGCTGACTTTGCATTCCGCGCGCGGGGCGTAATTATGGATTAAAAACATAATTGTTAACAAGTTATGTAATTATATATCATACTTTTATGTTTTAATTGTAAATTAACTGATTAATTATGAAGGTACAGCAAAAAAAGAAATAAATAATGTGTATTACTTTAATTATAGACAAAAAATTATCGTAAAACGTAATTTTATGTAAAAAAGTTTAAATACATATGTATGTAAATAAGGTTACATTTATGCGTTGTATTATTTTTTTATTATGAGTATATAAATAAACCTTTGATAAAATATATAATACTTATTTATGAGATATTAGTTATCGAAAATTTTGGCGGGAACTTCAGTTTTTTTGGCGGGAAAAAGTAAACAACTGTGCAGGTTCCAATAAAAATAATTCTTATCAGAATTGGTTTTTATACTTGGAAATCTAGTTGGAAAGAAAGTTATCTAGGTTTGAATCTGATATATAACATAAAACGGTATTTTAAAAAATAAAATATGAAAATTGGCGCCAATTAAAAAAAAACTTTGTTTTATTTTTTATGTCTAATATTAAAATGTTTCTTGTCATTATATTTATTTTCTCTAAAAGTAAATTAAAAACCTTTCTAACTGTGTATAATACTTATATACCTCCCATAATAAAAAACGACGAGAAAAAGGAATATGTCAAAAATATAAAATCGCACTCAAAAATTGCGGGAAAAAATTTATAATTTTCACTTTATACTGCCCTTGCGTGGGCTTCAACCATATTATATGGTTTAAATTTATATCATTGGAGTGTTCATTTAATTACGCGTCTATTTATATGCAACATACCGCAATCGGTTAAGTTATCAGAGTTCCACAAACAGATTAGTGCGCAGCGGAAAAGCGTGGGAAAAATGACAGTTTACGCGCTCATCTGTTTTTGCAAAAAGGGAAAATAGTTACTTGTGCGCGGTCAAGCGGTTACGATTTCGACTTTTCTCTTCGTCTAAACCTGTGGCACGTATATGCAAAAGTATTTGTATGATAATAAACTAGATTTAACTTTCATGTTGATGCTCCAAGGGGTTCCAAGAGGGCAGTGTGAAATTCAATAAACTACTATCCCCTTTGGGCTATCAAATGTCTGTAACTCAAGCAGGTAGTTACCAACCTCAAACCATAAACCTCAAACTCTAAAGCTTTACAAATTAATACTGTAACAACACTAATAGTTATAATAAATTATCGGGTGAAAATCCATAATACTAAGTAACAACTTTGGCATTGCTTTTAATAGATTAATTTCCTTTGTTTCAACTAAATAAATAACAACGAGACCTACTCCAGCAATAGCACTGTCCCTCTCTAATCAAGATTCAAACTCGTTTGAAGTCACCTTAAACTATTCCGAACTTATATGCTTCCAATAATTTTCTAGATTGTACCAAGTTTCAGGTATTAATTTAGAAATAATTAATTCACAGAAACTGTGTTTTGTTAAAAAACATTTCTGTATAAGGACCCCCTCACATTGGACATGCTAGTTCCTCAAGCGTGCACTCGGCGTGCGCACGGCGGTAGACCAGCGTGAGTTCGGCGGGCGTTCAGTGTGCACCCGGTGTGTGTGTAACTGTGTACTACGGAGTGAACGCCGAGCGCACGCCGGACACACGCCGGGCGCCGGGCTCAAGTACCGCGTACGTCCAATATGGTTAGCCTTAGGATCTAAATAATTTTGTCAGGTTGCTTAGTAATCACACTTATCACTGTTTATCGTTACCAGTTTTCAGTATACCTATAAATTTACTATTTATTTTTATAGGTTTCGGTATAATTTCCCATTTGCTGTTATAGTTCACTTAAGCTTTTGATCATCATTTGTCGAGGTTTTATTCAGATTTTCGTGGAATGGTTTGGGAATTCGAACAATTTTAGTTATTCGAAAGCAACGGTGAATTCGATGCGAATTCAAGTTAGTTTTGATTTATTATTTGCAAAATTACTGCTAAGCACATGAAAATGAATGAAGCTACAGAAAATGAAAATGAATATGCTTTTTGACAGTACCTGACATAAATATTAAATAACCAAATTTATTGACATAACCACCTGTAATATGTTGCAAGAAGCTGACTAAATATACAGGGTGTCACAAGACCCATCACCAAGCCGAAGACTACTCGTTGTGGACATCATGCCAAGTCATACTAACCGAAAAGAATACCTGGAAATCATTCTTTTTTTAAGTTTTCAAATTTTTTAAACCGCAATTAAAAGCGCGCGCGTGCAATTCTCGAAATACCTACTTATCCATGGGGTCATAGAGCATCTAAAGAACATATTGGCGGGGTAAATGCATCGATTGTGTACCTAATTAGAAAAATTCCATACTAACTTTGAGCCTCAATATCTCCTGAACCAATCATTTCCCAGGTATGGTGCCGAAGTAAAAAATGTTCGTAGTGATTGGTACAACATGGGATATCAGTTTTCGTTAAGGGTTCTTAGGTCTTTACACCCTGTATATGTAGATAAGCACTCCTGATTCTTACTTTAAGAAAATCATCGTGGCTTTTTCATTGTGCTTTAAACAATTATACCTGTATCCCCGAAGGGGTAGGCAGAGGTGTAATATTACACCCACTTTTCTCCATGAATTTTTAGGTCCCACGTAATAGGGGCGAGCCTATTACCGTTACTGAGCACATCACCAGACGCCGTGCTGCTACTGAGAATTCGGGAAAACCCAGTAACACTTGCCCGACCCGGGAATCGAACCCGGGACCTCCGATCAGCAGTCGCATACGCTATCCACTTTACCACAGAGTCAGTCTCCGATCAGATCTTCATCATTCTTGTTAATTATTTATTCAGCTCCTGGGACAATTCCAATATTCGAACTATAGATAGATCTGTAGATTTTAGATTCGAGTTTGACATATTTTGTATGGAGCTTATGTCAAAAAGTTGTTTTTACAAACAGGTATAACATTGTAACTACTATCTAAAATCGACTTATACGTATAAAATAGTTTTAATTAGTATATTTCCGAATAAAAAGTGCTATCAAGTTCCTAAATAACCACCTATAAATAGTAAAAATACATAAACATAACCTAAACCTTGTTAGTTGGTTACACAACTTTCAACGAGATCAGCTGTTCTTTATTACAATAATATTTAGCTTTAAACTCTACTATTACTACGTATTTCAATCTTCTCCTTTACTTTTGAACAAAACTTCCTTTGTACTTGTATTTCTTTCTTTTCACTATGATTATGACTCGTAAAGCTTTGGCTCGCCAGGAAAAGTCTAAACTCCAACTGGCTTTAATGGAATTAAAGACCTCTAAGGAGTTGTGTAACAAACTGATAGAGGAAAGAGAAGATAACGAGAAAGAAATGTTGAACTTACTGGAAAAAAATAAGATATTAAAATGTGAAATGGCTCAGCTATATACTCAATTCTCTGATGCCATGAGTGCTCGGGATGGACTCCAGCTCATTGTGGACGGGTTTGCCGAGTGTAGCTTGCAGTATGAACAAGCACTTGACCGTATACAGTTCTTAGACAAACAGTTACACGAGGCAAACAGTAGAATAACTCATCTAGAATTCACCCAAGATCAAATCACTACAACGGCAAATCAAAGTCTGTTCGATGAGCTGGTGGTTCATGCTCCAAGCATGATTACTGATATAAATCATTCTAAAGCATCATTTCCAAATAGTCTCTCAGTGTGCAAAGAATCAAATAATTCAATAAAATTGATTAGGGGTAGTAGGAATAGAATTAAGAAATATGTCAAAATAAACAAATTCATAAAAAAGACCCAAAAATTAGTTCACAGACAAAAATTTTTCATAAAAAATGTTAAGTTAAATAGGGAAAGACTGCTCTTGAAAAATTAAAAATATACACACAGAAATATCACCAAAATAATTTGAAACATAAATTAGAAATAAATAATTTGCAGGTAGAATTAAATAATCTTAGTGACAAATTAGTATCAATGACAAATAAATATAAAAGCTCTGAACTACAAATGAAAGAGTACATATTGGCAATGAATGAGTTGGTGGCATCAAATAGTAACAAATGCTCAATACCATTGAACAATGACATCCCGTTCAACAACCAACACTCGCCAGCTTGCTCATTGTCAACATGTGACCCGGTTTTGCCAAATAGTTCTTTAAACAATACAAATGCAAATATTAAACACACTCTAAATAAATTAACAAATAACAAACTAGACAGTAAAACTATATTACAAAATAAAAATAAAGTGATAATATTTAGTGACGAGATTGGAAAAGGTATGGGTCAGTTGTTGGCGAACACATATAGTGATGGGTTAGTTATGAACTACTGTTTGCCTGGGTTAAGTTCCATTGCTATTTTAGATAAAATTATAAACTTCAATTTTGACCAGGATACAACTTTATTGATCCTACTTGGTAAAAGAGGATCTTTAAATAAAAGACTTTTATTCTATTATAACAGTAAATTATGTGAATTAAATTTAAATCAAATTATTATGCTCACTTTACCTTTCAGTAAAGGGTTGCCACAGAAAGAAAATAATATTAGACATAGTCTTAATATAAATTTGTGTAGTTGGTCATACAATAACAATCAATTTCATGTTTTTGACTCTAACAATTATGTTAGTAAAGCTTTACATTTGACGCAAGATACTTGTTATCTGAATTCTTATTATAAAAGACAACTAGCTGAGTCGCTAGCATTTTGTATTGACATTTCAGCCAAGAATTTGGCTAATAAACGTGTTGCCCCTATACAGCAACAAAATGACATTTATAATGATTCAGGCAGTATTTTGGCTACACAGTCTGACATTTCTATTAATTTAAATTAAATAATTCAACAATAGAGAATACCTCTTGCAATGACACTTTCGTTAATAATGGGCTGGTATGTACGAATAAGCCCAATCCAACTAATATTTCATTTAGAAATTCACAAGTATTAAAACTGGTACATCAAAATATACAAGGTATGTCAAATAAAGATTTAGAAGTGGAGTTGTTCGTGAACGGTGAATGCGTCGATATTTTGTGTATAACAGAACATTGGCTTAAAGATCACCAGTTCATGTGCAATTTTAATAACCATCTAGTTGGTAGTCCGTTCAGTAGACAAAATGCAATACATGGTAGATCATTGATTTTAGTTAACAAGCTGCTTAAATTTAAGAATCGTAGTGACATTGTTAGTTTCTCTGTTGAACGGACAGTTGAAATAGCCTGTGTGGAGTTGGACCAACTTCTTGTTTTGAGTGTGTATAGGCCACCATCATCCTGCTATGATAACTTTGAAAGTGTCATGGATGATGTGTTACGGAAGCTATGCCAACAAAATAAATCTATAATAGTAGGTGGCGATTTTAATATTAATTTACTAGAAGATTCCCTGAATTGCCACAAAATTAAGAATTTGTTCAAGTCATATAATCTTGCATGCTTATTTTTGGAACCCACCAGGATAACTTCCACGACATCTACTTGTATAGACAACATATTTACAGATATTGTACCAGTTAGAAAGCAAATAATTAACAAATTAACATCAGATCATTGTGGACAATCTATAACATTTGCTATGCAGTCTAAAAAAGTAGGTAGAAAGGAATTGAGTGTGGTGCCAAAAACTTTGCGTCGTCTGGAGGGACTTAAGGATAAACTCACAAGTACATTACCATACTTATGCTATAATAACGATCCTAATAAGTTGTACAATTCTTTCTTTGACATGTACTGTACTATATTCAATTCTATCTTTGTCCCTAAGAGGATCTCAGTTGCTGGTACTACATCCTTCAGTGAATGGGCAACCACTGGAATTTATAAAAGTAGAAATAAGCTTTACGATTTATATGAACAGAAAGTAATTAATAAAAATGATGAACAATTTTGTCAATATGTAAGAAATTATTCCAAGTTATTTAAAAAGATTTGTCGTGAAGCTAAGACACTTTATTTAAAATCAAAAATTAAAAACAGTGACAATAAAATAAAAGCAACGTGGGATATTATAAACAATGAGACTGGAAGGGTCAAGATTAAAAGTAACGATTACACTCTTCAATTAAATAAAAAGATATTAAAGTCAGATTTTGAGGTTGCCACAGCATTTGAAAATTTCTTCACAGACATTCCAGTCTCAACCACTAAATCCCTCAACTCGTCCCCTATTGACGCCGAATCTCTATTGAAACAAAATGTCAATAGGTGTAACATTGAATTTAGTTTTAGTTATGTCACTGACAGAGATATTGTAAGAACTTTTAATAGTCTTAATTTGAAGAAGACTAGTGATCTTTGGGGCAATTCTGTTGTGATTACGAAATCCATAATCAACATAGTAGCACCTGAACTGGCAATGATTTTCAATAGATGCATTGACTGTGGTGTGTTTCCTGATCAAATGAAAAGTAGTAAAGTAATTCCGTTATTTAAATCAGGTAGCACATCTGACCCCACAAATTATAGGCCAATATCTGTGCTACCCACGTTTAGTAAAATTTTTGAAAAATTAATTCTAGGTCAGCTTCAAATTCATTTTAATAACAATAAGCTGTTACATGAAAAACAATTTGGTTTTACTAGGGGTCGCTCAACTACCGATGCTGGAGTTGAGCTTTTAGATAGTATTTTTGATGCCTGGGAGGAGTCGCATGATGCTCTGGGAGTCTTTTGTGACTTATCAAAGGCTTTTGATTGCGTTTTTCATGAAACATTGATCAGGAAATTACATTACTATGGAGTTAAGAACACTGCTTTGGATCTCCTAACATCATATTTGAGTAATAGGATACAGAGAGTTGAGGTAAATGGAAAAGTTTCTATGGTTTCAGTGGTCACAATGGGAGTGCCGCAAGGTTCAATTCTTGGTCCATTCCTTTTCCTTGTATATATTAATGATTTGCCATACATTATGCAAAATAATGAAGAGATAGTGTTATTTGCTGATGATACATCACTTATTTTTAAACTTAGACGACAACAATCAAATAATAACGATGTAAATAACGCTCTCTCTAAAGTAGTTCAATGGTTTACTGCTAACAATCTACTGTTAAATGAAAAAAAAACAAAATGTATACGATTTTCAAGACCGAATGTAAAACAAGTTAAACCTAACATATGTTTGAATGGAGAAGAGTTGGATCTTATAGATAACACCGTATTCTTAGGCATAACCTTAGACTCTAAGCTACAGTGGGGCCCACATATAGGTCAGTTGTCGAATAGACTTAGCTCTGCAGCGTACGCGGTTTATAAAATTCGTCAGTTAACTGATATAGATACGGCCAGATTAGTATATTTTAGTTATTTCCACAGCATAATGTCATATGGCATTTTATTATGGGGCAACGCAGCTGACATTCAAACTGTGTTTGTACTGCAGAAGCGGGCTATTCGTGCAATCTACAGTCTTGGTTCAAGGCATTCACTGAGGGAAAAATTTAAAGAAATTAAGATAATGACTGTCGCATCTCAATACATTTATGAGAACTTGTTATATGTCAGGAAAAATATAAATATGTTTTCCAAATTCAGCGACATTCATAAATTAAACACACGAAATAAAAACAAACTTGTTCTACCTTCAACTAGACTACAAAAAATAAGTAACTCCTACAAGTGTCAAAGCATACGTTTTTACAACAAAATTCCAGGCAATATTCAGGAACTAAGTATTAATAAATTCAAAGTATTTATTAAATAGAGCTTGTGTTCAAAAGCTTATTACACAGTTAAAGATTATTTAGCAGACAAAAATGCCTGGAATTGAGTTTAAAAATTATGAATGTTGACATTTTGAAATTAGTGACAAGATATTTTTATTTACATTTGTAATACTTATATTTTTACATTTTGACATTTTTAATTTGACATTTGTAATTTTATTTATTTTGTTTTGACATTGTTTGATTTGACATTGTTATTTTATTTATTTTCTTTTGACATTTAAAATTACTTAAGTAATATATTATTATTTTTAAACTGACATTCAATAATATTTTCTGACATTTTAAATATATGACATTTTATTGTTTAAATTTTTACTATTTTTAAAATTACTTAAGTAATATATTATTATTCCTGAATTGACATTCAATAATATTTTTTGACATTTTAAATATAATATGACATTTTATTGTTAAAATTTTATTATTTTTACATATTGTTTGCAACATGTATTTTACTATGTATTAGCTTGTAAAGTTGTGAGTATGATGTGGGCATTATTAAACATATAAACAAATAGTTGTGGCAACCTGTCTGATGGCTTAGGCTGACATGCTTATGCATACACCTTCTGATGGCGTGGAGGCATAGTGATACAGATCGTGCTGGCTCCCTCAATCAAGGTTGAGCCGTACGATTGCTGTTGAATGCGGGCCATCAGTGGGCCGAGTCAGTCAAAAGCGTCAGATGATTTCCTGCATTATACTTGCATACTAAACCCTTTTTTTTTGTCTGGACTTTAAAAGATGAAGAAAATACTAAACAAAATGAAGTGACAAAAAAAAATGATGACTCTGAGTTTGTTTCGGCCTTTCTTCTCAAGAAGTCATTTAGCTAGGAAAAGCCGGCATCATCTAGAATAGGGTTTTGACATGTATAAGTGTTGTAAACAACCAAAATGCAGAAATAAATATGTCTTTATGTCTTTATGTCTTTAAAACTGTCAAAAACGAATCTAAACTCTACAGATCTATCTATAGTTCGAATATTGAATTCCGTAGTTAGTCTCTTCATAAGGCTACCCTGTCATTATATTTATGACGTTTATAAATAAGACCGATGAAACAATACAAATTGAAATTAACTCATAAATCAGATGTCAAACGGCATCTAAAGTTGTATAAAATAAACAAGCTACGTGGAAGGTGAAAATTGAAGCGAACTTAAAACTTTAAACAGCTTTGAGTTATTTAAGCGATGCCATTAATCAAACTCAAACTCAAACTCAAAATCATTTATTCATTTAGGTCACAAAGTGACGCTTATGAACGTCAAAGATTAAAGTTAATTACTAGATGATTCTACATTTACATTTACTGCCACGTTCGCAATGCAATAGGTAGAACCACGAGAAAGAACGGGCAATAAAACTCGTGGCCACTCTTTTTAACTGCCAGTATAATTCTTTTACATGTTTTATTTGTAAGGAGCTGCAACTGTTTCACATTGTTACAATCACAAAGTTACTAAGAACATCGAAAGTGAAATGTTCAAATTAATTTGTAATATCACCTCGCAGGAGACAAAAGATTGAGACAATACAGACTCAATCCCAATTTGTGAACTTTATTGAGTTGGGTGAAACTTTGTAGTCTCGTATCTTAAAAGTTTTGCTTATATTTTATGTACTCGACGGTGTTCTCGAGGATTCTGCAAACTACCATTATGGCAACATAATAATGATGAAATATCTTGTCTTAGTTTTGACCTTCAAATTTTGACCTTAGAAGTAAGCCTATAATAATAATAATAATATAATCTAAATTATAATAGAAAACCCAAGTAAAGCAAAAAAATACCTGGTAAAAACAACATAAATACAGAAATAGTGAACATTTCATACAATGACAGCCGTCACGCTTAACATTATGACAGATCAAACAATAAATATATTTATGTTGACGAGAGCCAGGAAGCGAAGAGCACACCCAACACCTCCGGACTCGTCGCTCAGCTCCGCCTCGCAGCCGTCGGAACCCGCACCAGTAACGTCGACAGCTGTAGTTGCGTCGAGCTCCAGCGACGCGTATTTCTCTCCGCCGTCGACACCGTCACCTGCGCGGCGGCGTGGGAGAGGCCGGCCACCAGCGTGCTTAGGACCTCGGGGCCCACCGGCCCCAAACAGGGTCCCCGCTGCCGGTGGTAATGTGCAGCGCATGAAGTGGACATCATCCATAAACGAACAAGTCATGCGCGCATATTTTGGGGCGACAGAGGGGGGCACTTACCTCACTGCGTACCGTAGTCGCATGCTGTCTATGTTTCAGGCCTTGGAACCAAGCATCAACGTCACGGCTCAACGACTATCGGATCAGGAACGGGTTATCCAGCGCAGTGGCAAGTTGGATAACGCCGTGCTTGATAGGATTCTCTCAGAGTACTTACCTTCAAGCCATGCCAATCCCGTCCAGCCCACACTAACACCGACAACGAGCGCTCCGCCAATAGGCGGCAGCGCCGTCAGGGAGGAGCATGACATGGCTGATGATGTAAGTACCCAGTGCAATGAGGAGGTCAAGGATGCTTTGGAATGTGCGATAAGGGACTACCGGTACACGCCATCATCTATTAGGCCTCGCCTACCGCGGTTGCCTATGCATAGGCGAAATATAGCGCTGGTAAGTGCTCTTGACTCGTTATTATCAAATTATTTAGATAATAGTGAGGATCTCGGTGATACACACTCAATCTTGTACTGTACCGCCGTGGCAGCTTGTCGTGTAGCTGGTGTAAAGTTTCTTGAAACTGATACCGTTGTACGACAAAGGTCTGCTGTACCGGCGTGGCAGTGCAGGATTGAGCGACGTATTGCCGAGGCAAGGGCACTTATTGGCAAGCTGATCTGTTTTAGGGAGGGGAATACACGTCCTAGGGTAATGCGCTTTGTGAAACGGGTTTTTTCGGGGACTAATATTAGTCCTCAAGATTATATAGCCCGGGTCACATAGCGCATTGACTACCTAAAACAGAAAGTTTATGCATGGGCAAACCGAATACGTAGATTTAAAAAACGTGTGGACCGGTACGTCATTAATCGTACATTCCAGAGGGATCAGAGGTGGGTATACAGAAGCTGGGAACGACCAGATCAATGTGTGACTAATGTGCAGCGGCCGGATGCGAACGCCACAGCCATGTTTTGGCGTAGCATCTGGTCGACGCCCATTGGCCATACTGGATTGGATGCAAGATGTCGAACGTTCATGCGAACATATTCCTGAAATGTAATGCGTGGCCATTTCTAGCCAGGATGTTGCACAAGCAGTCCGTCCATTATCTAATTGAAAATCTCCAGGCTTGGACGGGCTGCACAATTTCTGGCTGAAGTGGCTACGTAGTTCGCATGAACGCTTGGCATCTCAATTCCAATCAGCTGTAGAATCTGGGTCGTTGCCATCATTTATGATGACTGGAATTACCCACCTGCTCCACAAGACAGGCAGTACTAGCGAGCCCGGCAATTATAGACCGATAACATGTCTACCATTGCTCTATAAACGTATCTTACATCTATTCTGAGAGCTAAAATAGCTAAACATGTTGAAGACAATTCTATTATGTCAGCCTCTTAGAATGGATGTAGGAAGGGTGCTCGCGGTACTAAAGAGCTCCTCCTCATTGACATGGCCATTAGCCAACAAGTTCGCCGTAACCGAAAGGATCTGGCGGCATGTTGGATAGATTATAAGAAGGCGTATGACTCATTGCCGCATACATGGCTTTTGAGGGTGCTAGAGTTGTATTAAGTAAATACTACTCTACGCACCTTCTTAAAGTCATGTATGGGGCAATGGAATACGATTCTTTGCTATCCAGGATGCCGAAGGATCCAGGAGGACGGCGAACGTATTAAAATTGAGCGGGGAATTTTTCAGGGCGACAGTCTGAGTCCCCTTTGGTTTTGCCTAGCCATGAACCTTCTCAGTACATTACTGGAGGGTTCAAGGTTAGGCTACAGGTTACAGAGAGGTGGTCAGGTAGTATCCCACCTGTTATTCATGGATGACATGAAGTTATTTGCCCAATCTGATGTCCAATTGCTAGATTTACTAAACGTAACCCAAAACTTTATTAAGTCTATCAATATGGAGTTCGGTGCTGTCATTCATGTGAAGCAGGGCAGGATGGTGGAATCTGAGGGGATCCAACTCTCAGATTCCATTAACCTAAGATCGCTTCTCTTAACCGATACCTATAAGTACTTGGGTATGTCACAGGCTTTAAGTATCAATGAAGCTGACATGAAGCAATCGTTGCAAGAGCGTTTCTTTGGCCGCCTGAAAAAAGTATTAAAAAGCCTTTTATCAGGTGGCAACAAGGTTCGTGCTTGCAACGGTTGGGTCATGCCACTTCTTGTATACTCCTTTGGCATACTCAAGTGGACTCAGTCTGAATTGGACGCCCTGGACAGAAGAGTCCGCACATTGTTGACGGCATATCGTATGCATCATCCTCGTTCATCCGTGATGAGGTTGTACATCCCGCGGAAGTGTGGGGGTCGTGGTTTTCCGAATATCAAGACCCTACACAACCGCGAGGTGTGCAATCTCAGAGAATATTTTCTCCGGGCGAACGGGGACATGCATCGAGATGTTGTCGCAGAGGACAATGGACTCACCCCGCTCAAGTTGGCTAAGGAGAACTGGCGCATACCTGTAGTACTCAGTACTGATGAGCGCAAGCGTGTATGGCAGAGCAAGGAGCTACATGGCAGGTTCCATCGGGCCTTGTATGGACCCGATGTAGACCTATTGGCCTCGGTGAACTGGCTACGCTTCGGTGACCTCTTTGGGGAAACCGAAGAGTTTGTTTGTGCAATTGCTGACGAAGTTATCAAGACGAATAACTACCGGAAATATATCCTGAGGAATGGCACTAGTGATATTTGCCGTGCCTGTCACCAGCCCGGTGAATCCCTCAGGCATATTGTTTCCGGTTGTTCACGTCTTGCTAACGGCGAGTACTTGCACAGACATAACCAAGTAGCCAGAATCATTCACCAGCAACTTGCCCTGAAATACAAACTTGTAGACATCGAGGTACCGTACTACAGGTATGTGGCAGAGCCAGTTCTCGAAAATGGCCATGCCACATTGTACTGGGATCGATCTATCGTCACAGACAGGACTGTTGTAGCCAACAAACCTGATATTGTGGTGATAGATCGATCAGAGCGCCTCGCAGTAATTGTTGATGTCACCATCCCTCATGACGAGAATCTCGTGAAAGCCGAGAAAGACAAACAGATTAAATATCTGCTTAAATATCTGATATATGTGCTTGGGTCAAGGGCCTGATGCAAAAGGCAGTACTTCTCGACACGGCACGTATTGTGAGGAAGTTCCTGTCTCTGGAGCCCTAACCACCGACAGCTTGGACCCTGTGCAAGTTGCTGGTGGGATCCCACGGTTTTTTTATATTTTTAAATGTATTATTTTTTTGTAAATTATATATTTAAAAATGTAACAAAATTTGATTAATGCTGAATAAAGGAAATAATAATAATAATAATAACTGGCAACACTAAAAGTCAACAGACACAATTTTCTTAGATAAATTTTTATTGATTTATTTTATTGTTTCTGAGGCGTATACCTACTATATTACATACGTGATAAACACAATTGTGTAAATAATTATTATCACAAACTTCTTTAAAAACCAAAAAGAAAATAACTACAAAGTAAATATCAAGAAACCAAAATGACATCAGATGTCACAAATGTAAACAATGCAAATAAAGTAAATACAAGAGTAAATACAAATACAACTAAGAGAAAATATTGACTAGAGCCAGAGCAGCGGCACAAATAAGACCCCCGGACTCGTCACTCAGCTCCGCCTCGCAGCCGCCGGTGCCAGCAGTGCCGGCCATTGCTGAGGCGTCGAGCTCATCGAGTGATGAGTATTTTTCCCCGCCGACGACACCAACACCAGCGCGCCGCCGGGGAAGTGGCCGGCCACCGTCACGCTTGGGACCCCGAGACCCAACGGTTTCGAACAGAGCCTCCGCTGCCGGTGGTGATGTGTGCCGCATGAGATGGACTCAAACGATGAATGAGAACGTCATGCGGGCATATTTTGTGGCTACAGAGGGAGGAACCAACCTTACGGCGTACCGTGACCGCTTACTGCCTCTGTTTCAGGCCTTGGAACCAGCTGTTAACGTTTCGGCACAGCGACTGTCGGATCAAGTGCGCGCCATTCAACGCTGCCGCCTGTTGGATGACGACGCACTTGAGAGGCTACGCTCAGACTTGCGAGGTATCCCTGAAATCACACCCTCCACACGCAATGAGGCTCCAATAGTGCACGCTTCACTCAGGGCCCAAGAAGAAGGTGAGGAACTGATGGACAGATATACAAGTAAGTACCCAATGCATTGATAAGATAAGGAGTACTTTGGAGTGCGCCATTGGGGAATATCGGTATGCTACATTAGAAAGCAGACCCCGGCTGCCGCGTTTACCCACGCATAGAAAAAATATAGCGCTTGTGTGTGCCCTGGATTCACTATTGCCTACTTACCTAGACACTAGTGAAAATCTTAGTGATACACACTCAATTCTATACTGCTCGGCCGTAGCGGCGTGTCGAGTAGTTAATGTTAAAATACAAAGCAGTATTACTATTGCTCCTCGGGATGCCGTTCCGGCTTGGCAGCGTAGAATTGAGCGTCGTATTGCTGAGACCAGGGCATTCATAGGCAAGCCAATCTGCTTCAGGTCGGGCAATACCCGCCCGAGAGTGATGCGTTTTGTGAGTCGGGCGTTTAAGGGGACAGGACTTTGTCCTCAAGAATATCCGTCACGGGTCACAGAACGCATCGACTTCCTGAAGCAGAAAATCTATGCGTGGGCGAATCGCATCAGGCGGTACAAAAAAAGGATTGACCGATATACCCAAAATCGTGCATTCCAAAGAGATGAGAAGCTGGTTTATAGGAATTGGGAGCGACTTGAACCAGGTGTGGATGATGGGCGTCGACCAGATGATGCGAACACAATTGCGTTCTGGCGCAGTTTATGGTCGACTCCCGTCAGCCATACAGAGGGTGACTGGATTAGGGATATTGAGCGATCATGTGAGGTAATACCTCAAATGGAGCCTGTAGCCATAGACGCCAGCGATGTAAATTGTGCAGTCCGTCCGTTAGCAAATTGGAAATCTGCGGTACCGGACGGGTTGCACAATTTCTGGTTAAAATGGCTACGCAGTGCACATGTTCGCTTGGCATCCCAATTCCAGTCATCTCTGGACTCAGGATCGCTGCCAAGTTTTATGACAACTGGCGTAACTCACCTGCTCTTTAAGTCTGGTAGTACCACGGAGCTTACGAACTATAGGCCTATAACTTGCCTGTCTACAGTTTATAAAGTTTTTACATCCATTTTGAGAACAAAATTGACATTACACATATTCAATAATAAAATTTTATCTGAGTCTCAAAATGGATGTAGAAACCGGGCACGTGGTACTAAGGAGCTACTCCTTATCGACATGGCCATTAGCCCACAGGTGCACCGTAGTCGAAAGAATCTGGCGACATGCTGGATAGACTATAAGAAGGCCTATGACTCTGTGCCACATACGTGGCTCTTGAGGGTGCTGGAGTTGTACAAAGTAGATGCAACTCTATGCGCCCTCTTGAGGGCATGTATGGGGCAGTGGAGTACGGTGCTTCGCTATCCAGGATGTCGACAGCCTTGCGGGTATGCGGGTATGGCGTACCTATAAAGATCAAGCGAGGTATTTTCCAGGGCGACAGTTTGAGTCCACTATGGTTTTGTCTAGCACTGAACCCGCTGAGCACTTTGCTCGATAGTTCAGGGCTAGGCTATCGATTGCAGAGTAGAGGTCAGGTTATTTCTCATCTCCTTTTCATGGATGACCTAAAACTATTTGCCCCCACTGACCTCCAGTTAACTGAGTTACTAAAGACAACTGAAAATTTTAGTAATTCAATTAAGATGGAGTTCGGTGTGGATAAATGTGCGGTCATGCATGTAAAGCGAGGCAGGAGTGTGAAATCTGATGGTATAATGCTTTCAGATTTCACACAACTTAGATCTCTCTCTGCAACCGAAACCTACAAATATCTGGGTATGTCGCAGGCATTAGACATTGATGACGCGGGCATGAAACAAGCGTTACAGGTACGTTTCTTTGGCCGCCTGAAGAAAATCTTAAAAAGCTTTTTATCAGGCGGAAATAAGGTGCGTGCCTGTAACGGTTGGGCCATGCCGGTCTTAATGTACTCCTTCGGCATACTCAGATGGACTCAAACAGAATTGGACGCCTTGGATCGGAAAGTTCACTGTCTACTCACGACATACCGGATGCATCACCCGCGTTCGTCGGTGATGAGATTGTACATCCCGCGTAAGTGTGGGGGTCGTGGCTTCCTAAGTGCCAAGACTCTCCACAATCGCGAGGTGTGCAATCTCAGAGAATACTTTCTAAACACTGACGCGGGGATGCACCGAGATGTGGTCGCTGTAGACAGTGGGCTTACCCCGCTGGGTCTGGCAAAAGAGAACTGGCGCAAACCTGTCGTACTTGATGTAGAAGAGCGCAGGGAGGTATGGAAAGGTAAAGAGCTGCATGGACGATTTTACCGGGCCTTGCATGGGCCCGACGTAGATTTTCTAGCATCGGTGTCCTGGCTGCGTTTTGGTGATCTTTTCGCCGAAACAGAAGGTTTTGTGTTTGCAATTATATACGAAGTTATCATGACGAACAACTACCGGAAGTATATTCTGAGGGATGGGACGGTCGACATATGTCGGGCATGTCACCAGCCTGGTGAGTCGCTCAGACATATAGTATCCGGTGGTTCTCGTCTTGCCAACGGCGAGTATTTGCATAGACACAACCAAGTAGCCAGGATTGTCCACCAGCAACTTGCCTTAAAGTACCAACTTGTCGACTCTGAAATACCGTACTACAGGTATGTGCCCGACCCAGTTCTTGAAAATGGTCGTGCTACTCTGTATTGGGATCGGTCTATCATTAGTGATAGAACTATTGTGGCTAACAAGCCGGACATAGTGGTGATAGACCGATTAGAGCGCCTTGCAATGATCATCGACGTCACCATACCCCATGACGAGAATCTCGTGAAAGCCGAAAAAGATAAACAAATGAAGTATTTGGACCTGGCTCACGAGATTGTCGACATGTGGTATGTTGACTCGGCGATCATTGTACCGATAGTCGTGACCGTAAATGATCTTATTGCCAAGAGCCTCAACCACCACCTTAAGAGGCTCTCGTTAGACGGCTGGATCAAGTCCTCTATACAGAAGGCAGTATTGCTGGACACGACACGCATTGTACGGAGGTTCCTTTCTCTGGAGCCCTAACCACCGGTAGCTTGGTCCCTGTGCCCGATGCCGGTGGGTCTCCGTGGTCCCATTTTATATATTTAATTTATTTTTTATTGTAATATTTAAGTATGTAAAATGTGATAATGAGAGCAATATTTAATAAACGGAATAATAATAATAATAATATTCTACCACATTTACACACACCACACATCTACACAACACCATCTAGTCCCAAACTAAGCAGAGCTTGTACTATGGGTACTAGATAATGGATAAACATACATTTATACTTTTTTTTGTAAATACATACATATTATACATAGAAACACCCAGACCAAGACAAACATCCATGTTCATGCACACAAATGTTTGACTTGAGCGGGAATCAAACCCGCGACCTTCGGCGTAGCAGTCGCTTACACTCCCGCTACACCAACCGGTCGTCAAATTAATGGTGGGCTCTAGATTCATTGCCGAATCATTATTTAATCAAAACTGTTCCCAAATTTGCGCGTGAAAAGAACGCTTTTACTTTTGCGAAGTCAGGCATTTTAAAACGTTCTTATAAGGCCGATTTGTAATTAGCTGCGTAATAAAATGCCAAATTTTGCTCAATCTGTTTAGTTTATCGTAATGAACCAATGCAATTATATGTAGGTCAATTTACAATACAATAATACGCTTAACAACACGTTGTTGCGACATGAAAGAAGGCCCAACAAACAAACACACCTTCACATTTATAATATAAGTATGGATGTACAATTATATATATACGCAACGAAACTCACTTACCACCTCAATGGTATACATATTATTAAAACATTTCAAAAGGTCTATTATTATTATCTAACATATACATCATAATGAAATAACAATTTCATTTAAAATAATTACACATGTTTAATTAAAGTAGAACTCAATACAGTCTCAAATTTTACATGAATGAAATTTCGGAAACATGAAATCTTGCTGGGAAACCTTTTGAACGACGTACAAAATGTGTATTTTATTATTATGTTAAAGACGTATTGTAACTTTATACCAGCTTATATTTATCGTATACTGTTATATTCTTAACATCATGTTTTGTGTTTGCAATTAAATAATAATTAGGACGTAATAAATTAAATGAATGTTTATCAAGAACTGCCTTAATAATTAATTGTTTAATTCTCATTTATTCGTTGAAATATGAACAATATAATATGGCTTCGGTGTAAGAAGAATTCTAATAAGACTTAATATTCGTTCTCAAGAATATCCGTCACGGGTCACAGAACGCATCGACTTCCTGAAGCAGAAAATCTATGCGTGGGCGAATCGCATCAGGCGGTACAAAAAAAGGATTGACCGATATACCCAAAATCGCGCATTCCAAAGAGATGAGAAGCTGGTTTATAGGAATTGGGAGCGACTTGAACCAGGTGTGGATGATGGGCGTCGACCAGATGATGCGAACACAATTGCGTTCTGGCGCAGTTTATGGTCGACTCCCGTCAGCCATACAGAGGGTGACTGGATTAGGGATATTGAGCGATCATGTGAGGTAATACCTCAAATGGAGCCTATAGCCATAGACGCCAGCGATGTAAATTGTGCAGTCCGTCCGTTAGCAAATTGGAAATCTGCGGGACCGGACGGGTTGCACAATTTCTGGTTAAAATGGCTACGCAGTGCACATGTTCGCTTGGCATCCCAATTCCAGTCATCTCTGGACTCAGGATCGCTGCCAAGTTTTATGACAACTGGCGTAACTCACCTGCTCTTTAAGTCTGGTAGTACCACGGAGCCTACGAACTATAGGCCTATAACTTGCCTGTCTACAGTTTATAAAGTTTTTACATCCATTTTGAGAACAAAATTGACATTACACATATTCAATAATAAAATTTTATCTGAGTCTCAAAATGGATGTAGAAACCGGGCACGTGGTACTAAGGAGCTACTCCTTATCGACATGGCCATTAGCCCACAGGTGCACCGTAGTCGAAAGAATCTGGCGACATGCTGGATAGACTATAAGAAGGCCTATGACTCTGTGCCACATACGTGGCTCTTGAGGGTGCTGGAGTTGTACAAAGTAGATGCAACTCTATGCGCCCTCTTGAGGGCATGTATGGGGCAGTGGAGTACGGTGCTTCGCTATCCAGGATGTCGACAGCCTTGCGGGTATGCGGGTATGGCGTACCTATAAAGATCAAGCGAGGTATTTTCCAGGGCGACAGTTTGAGTCCACTATGGTTTTGTCTAGCACTGAACCCGCTGAGCACTTTGCTCGATAGTTCAGGGCTAGGCTATCGATTGCAGAGTAGAGGTCAGGTTATTTCTCATCTCCTTTTCATGGATGACCTAAAACTATTTGCCCCCACTGACCTCCAGTTAACTGAGTTACTAAAGACAACTGAAAATTTTAGTAATTCAATTAAGATGGAGTTCGGTGTGGATAAATGTGCGGTCATGCATGTAAAGCGAGGCAGGAGTGTGAAATCTGATGGTATAATGCTTTCAGATTTCACACAACTTAGATCTCTCTCTGCAACCGAAACCTACAAATATCTGGGTATGTCGCAGGCATTAGACATTGATGACGCGGGCATGAAACAAGCGTTACAGGTACGTTTCTTTGGCCGCCTGAAGAAAATCTTAAAAAGCTTTTTATCAGGCGGAAATAAGGTGCGTGCCTGTAACGGTTGGGCCATGCCGGTCTTAATGTACTCCTTCGGCATACTCAGATGGACTCAAACAGAATTGGACGCCTTGGATCGGAAAGTTCACTGTCTACTCACGACATACCGGATGCATCACCCGCGTTCGTCGGTGATGAGATTGTACATCCCGCGTAAGTGTGGGGGTCGTGGCTTCCTAAGTGCCAAGACTCTCCACAATCGCGAGGTGTGCAATCTCAGAGAATACTTTCTAAACACTGACGCGGCGATGCACCGAGATGTGGTCGCTGTAGACAGTGGGCTTACCCCGCTGGGTCTGGCAAAAGAGAACTGGCGCAAACCTGTCGTACTTGATGTAGAAGAGCGCAGGGAGGTATGGAAAGGTAAAGAGCTGCATGGACGATTTTACCGGGCCTTGCATGGGCCCGACGTAGATTTTCTAGCATCGGTGTCCTGGCTGCGTTTTGGTGATCTTTTCGCCGAAACAGAAGGTTTTGTGTTTGCAATTATATACGAAGTTATCATGACGAACAACTACCGGAAGTATATTCTGAGGGATGGGACGGTCGACATATGTCGGGCATGTCACCAGCCTGGTGAGTCGCTCAGACATATAGTATCCGGTGGTTCTCGTCTTGCCAACGGCGAGTATTTGCATAGACACAACCAAGTAGCCAGGATTGTCCACCAGCAACTTGCCTTAAAGTACCAACTTGTCGACTCTGAAATACCGTACTACAGGTATGTGCCCGACCCAGTTCTTGAAAATGGTCGTGCTACTCTGTATTGGGATCGGTCTATCATTAGTGATAGAACTATTGTGGCTAACAAGCCGGACATAGTGGTGATAGACCGATTAGAGCGCCTTGCAATGATCATCGACGTCACCATACCCCATGACGAGAATCTCGTGAAAGCCGAAAAAGATAAACAAATGAAGTATTTGGACCTGGCTCACGAGATTGTCGACATGTGGTATGTTGACTCGGCGATCATTGTACCGATAGTCGTGACCGTAAATGATCTTATTGCCAAGAGCCTCAACCACCACCTTAAGAGGCTCTCGTTAGACGGCTGGATCAAGTCCTCTATACAGAAGGCAGTATTGCTGGACACGACACGCATTGTACGGAGGTTCCTTTCTCTGGAGCCCTAACCACCGGTAGCTTGGTCCCTGTGCCCGATGCCGGTGGGTCTCCGTGGTCCCATTTTATATATTTAATTTATTTTTTATTGTAATATTTAAGTATGTAAAATGTGATAATGAGAGCAATATTTAATAAACGGAATAATAATAATAATAATATTCTACCACATTCACACAACACCATCTAGTCCCAAACTAAGCAGAGCTTGTACTATGGGTACTAGATAATGGATAAACATACATTTATACTTTTTTTTGTAAATACATACATATTATACATAGAAACACCCAGACCAAGACAAACATCCATGTTCATGCACACAAATGTTTGACTTGAGCGGGAATCAAACCCGCGACCTTCGGCGTAGCAGTCGCTTACACTCCCGCTACACCAACCGGTCGTCAAATTAATGGTGGGCTCTAGATTCATTGCCGAATCATTATTTAATCAAAACTGTTCCCAAATTTGCGCGTGAAAAGAACGCTTTTACTTTTGCGAAGTCAGGCATTTTAAAACGTTCTTATAAGGCCGATTTGTAATTAGCTGCGTAATAAAATGCCAAATTTTGCTCAATCTGTTTAGTTTATCGTAATGAACCAATGCAATTATATGTAGGTCAATTTACAATACAATAATACGCTTAACAACACGTTGTTGCGACATGAAAGAAGGCCCAACAAACAAACACACCTTCACATTTATAATATAAGTATGGATGTACAATTATATATATACGCAACGAAACTCACTTACCACCTCAATGGTATACATATTATTAAAACATTTCAAAAGGTCTATTATTATTATCTAACATATACATCATAATGAAATAACAATTTCATTTAAAATAATTACACATGTTTAATTAAAGTAGAACTCAATACAGTCTCAAATTTTACATGAATGAAATTTCGGAAACATGAAATCTTGCTGGGAAACCTTTTGAACGACGTACAAAATGTGTATTTTATTATTATGTTAAAGACGTATTGTAACTTTATACCAGCTTATATTTATCGTATACTGTTATATTCTTAACATCATGTTTTGTGTTTGCAATTAAATAATAATTAGGACGTAATAAATTAAATGAATGTTTATCAAGAACTGCCTTAATAATTAATTGTTTAATTCTCATTTATTCGTTGAAATATGAACAATATAATATGGCTTCGGTGTAAGAAGAATTCTAATAAGACTTAATATTCGTTCTCAAGAATATCCGTCACGGGTCACAGAACGCATCGACTTCCTGAAGCAGAAAATCTATGCGTGGGCGAATCGCATCAGGCGGTACAAAAAAAGGATTGACCGATATACCCAAAATCGCGCATTCCAAAGAGATGAGAAGCTGGTTTATAGGAATTGGGAGCGACTTGAACCAGGTGTGGATGATGGGCGTCGACCAGATGATGCGAACACAATTGCGTTCTGGCGCAGTTTATGGTCGACTCCCGTCAGCCATACAGAGGGTGACTGGATTAGGGATATTGAGCGATCATGTGAGGTAATACCTCAAATGGAGCCTATAGCCATAGACGCCAGCGATGTAAATTGTGCAGTCCGTCCGTTAGCAAATTGGAAATCTGCGGGACCGGACGGGTTGCACAATTTCTGGTTAAAATGGCTACGCAGTGCACATGTTCGCTTGGCATCCCAATTCCAGTCATCTCTGGACTCAGGATCGCTGCCAAGTTTTATGACAACTGGCGTAACTCACCTGCTCTTTAAGTCTGGTAGTACCACGGAGCCTACGAACTATAGGCCTATAACTTGCCTGTCTACAGTTTATAAAGTTTTTACATCCATTTTGAGAACAAAATTGACATTACACATATTCAATAATAAAATTTTATCTGAGTCTCAAAATGGATGTAGAAACCGGGCACGTGGTACTAAGGAGCTACTCCTTATCGACATGGCCATTAGCCCACAGGTGCACCGTAGTCGAAAGAATCTGGCGACATGCTGGATAGACTATAAGAAGGCCTATGACTCTGTGCCACATACGTGGCTCTTGAGGGTGCTGGAGTTGTACAAAGTAGATGCAACTCTATGCGCCCTCTTGAGGGCATGTATGGGGCAGTGGAGTACGGTGCTTCGCTATCCAGGATGTCGACAGCCTTGCGGGTATGCGGGTATGGCGTACCTATAAAGATCAAGCGAGGTATTTTCCAGGGCGACAGTTTGAGTCCACTATGGTTTTGTCTAGCACTGAACCCGCTGAGCACTTTGCTCGATAGTTCAGGGCTAGGCTATCGATTGCAGAGTAGAGGTCAGGTTATTTCTCATCTCCTTTTCATGGATGACCTAAAACTATTTGCCCCCACTGACCTCCAGTTAACTGAGTTACTAAAGACAACTGAAAATTTTAGTAATTCAATTAAGATGGAGTTCGGTGTGGATAAATGTGCGGTCATGCATGTAAAGCGAGGCAGGAGTGTGAAATCTGATGGTAAAATGCTTTCAGATTTCACACAACTTAGATCTCTCTCTGCAACCGAAACCTACAAATATCTGGGTATGTCGCAGGCATTAGACATTGATGACGCGGGCATGAAACAAGCGTTACAGGTACGTTTCTTTGGCCGCCTGAAGAAAATCTTAAAAAGCTTTTCATCAGGCGGAAATAAGGTGCGTGCCTGTAACGGTTGGGCCATGCCGGTCTTAATGTACTCCTTCGGCATACTCAGATGGACTCAAACAGAATTGGACGCCTTGGATCGGAAAGTTCACTGTCTACTCACGACATACCGGATGCATCACCCGCGTTCGTCGGTGATGAGATTGTACATCCCGCGTAAGTGTGGGGGTCGTGGCTTCCTAAGTGCCAAGACTCTCCACAATCGCGAGGTGTGCAATCTCAGAGAATACTTTCTAAACACTGACGCGGGGATGCACCGAGATGTGGTCGCTGTAGACAGTGGGCTTACCCCGCTGGGTCTGGCAAAAGAGAACTGGCGCAAACCTGTCGTACTTGATGTAGAAGAGCGCAGGGAGGTATGGAAAGGTAAAGAGCTGCATGGACGATTTTACCGGGCCTTGCATGGGCCCGACGTAGATTTTCTAGCATCGGTGTCCTGGCTGCGTTTTGGTGATCTTTTCGCCGAAACAGAAGGTTTTGTGTTTGCAATTATATACGAAGTTATCATGACGAACAACTACCGGAAGTATATTCTGAGGGATGGGACGGTCGACATATGTCGGGCATGTCACCAGCCTGGTGAGTCGCTCAGACATATAGTATCCGGTGGTTCTCGTCTTGCCAACGGCGAGTATTTGCATAGACACAACCAAGTAGCCAGGATTGTCCACCAGCAACTTGCCTTAAAGTACCAACTTGTCGACTCTGAAATACCGTACTACAGGTATGTGCCCGACCCAGTTCTTGAAAATGGTCGTGCTACTCTGTTTTGGGATCGGTCTATCATTACTGATAGAACTATTGTGGCTAACAAGCCGGACATAGTGGTGATAGACCGATTAGAGCGCCTTGCAATGATCATCGACGTCACCATACCCCATGACGAGAATCTCGTGAAAGCCGAAAAAGATAAACAAATGAAGTATTTGGACCTGGCTCACGAGATTGTCGACATGTGGTATGTTGACTCGGCGATCATTGTACCGATAGTCGTGACCGTAAATGATCTTATTGCCAAGAGCCTCAACCACCACCTTAAGAGGCTCTCGTTAGACGGCTGGATCAAGTCCTCTATACAGAAGGCAGTATTGCTGGACACGACACGCATTGTACGGAGGTTCCTTTCTCTGGAGCCCTAACCACCGGTAGCTTGGTCCCTGTGCCCGATGCCGGTGGGTCTCCGTGGTCCCATTTTATATATTTAATTTATTTTTTATTGTAATATTTAAGTATGTAAAATGTGATAATGAGAGCAATATTTAATAAACGGAATAATAATAATAATAATATTCTACCACATTTACACACACCACACATCTACACAACACCATCTAGTCCCAAACTAAGCAGAGCTTGTACTATGGGTACTAGATAATGGATAAACATACATTTATACTTTTTTTTTGTAAATACATACATATTATACATAGAAACACCCAGACCAAGACAAACATCCATGTTCATGCACACAAATGTTTGACTTGAGCGGGAATCGAACCCGCGACCTTCGGCGTAGCAGTCGCTTACACTCCCGCTACACCAACCGGTCGTCAAATTAATGGTGGGCTCTAGATTCATTGCCGAATCATTATTTAATCAAAACTGTTCCCAAATTTGCGCGTGAAAAGAACGCTTTTACTTTTGCGAAGTCAGGCATTTTAAAACGTTCTTATAAGGCCGATTTGTAATTAGCTGCGTAATAAAATGCCAAATTTTGCTCAATCTGTTTAGTTTATCGTAATGAACCAATGCAATTATATGTAGGTCAATTTACAATACAATAATACGCTTAACAACACGTTGTTGCGACATGAAAGAAGGCCCAACAAACAAACACACCTTCACATTTATAATATAAGTATGGATGTACAATTATATATATACGCAACGAAACTCACTTACCACCTCAATGGTATACATATTATTAAAACATTTCAAAAGGTCTATTATTATTATCTAACATATACATCATAATGAAATAACAATTTCATTTAAAATAATTACACATGTTTAATTAAAGTAGAACTCAATACAGTCTCAAATTTTACATGAATGAAATTTCGGAAACATGAAATCTTGCTGGGAAACCTTTTGAACGACGTACAAAATGTGTATTTTATTATTATGTTAAAGACGTATTGTAACTTTATACCAGCTTATATTTATCGTATACTTTTATATTCTTAACATCATGTTTTGTGTTTGCAATTAAATAATAATTAGGACGTAATAAATTAAATGAATGTTTATCAAGAACTGCCTTAATAATTAATTGTTTAATTCTCATTTATTCGTTGAAATATGAACAATATAATATGGCTTCGGTGTAAGAAGAATTCTAATAAGACTTAATATTCGTTAGATTTAGCTAATTCAAATTTTAGATATACAACAATAAGACGAATAATATAATCGCAATAATAGGAAATGTGAATCGTTTTAATTCATAAATTACGTAGCTTTCAAATAAAATTACTGAAAAGAGTATATTTTAACCTAACATACAATTTTATTAAAAAATTCTTAGTAGTGGGCAGCTAAAGTCTGATTGGACAATGCAACGATGAAAAGCCTTCTTAACTCTCACTCTCTACTAGCCTGGAGAGATAGAGCTTACTAATAATATAACAGGTAATGCCTAATAATATGCTAGCTAAACCTGAATTTCTGCGACTGGATGAACCGGGCGCTGGCCAAAGAAAAATTATACACTTTTCACCAAATGTAATTTTTTTTACCGTAACACGAAATAAATGTCCGATAATATACTCGGGACCTCCGATCAGCAGTCGCATACGCTATCCACTGGACCACGATGGCAGACATTCAAGGCTAAAGCATTTTTCATCACAAGATTCTAGCTAATTAGCATCATGTAAGCATCCAAAAACATTGATACCAATACAAATTGAATTCAATGTTTACAAATACGCCTCAAAGCTCCTGAAGATAAAGAACATCTGAAACACAAAAAACGCCTAGGAATTTCAAATAAATATTCTCACAAAAGAAAGGCATTGGAACTAAAATATTTACTTCAAACGAATCCATATATCAGTTAGGCTCGCATTGATTCAGGCTTCGTGAATACTTGTATATAGAGACACGTGTTCCGAACATCTGGGAAAGCATTCGAGGTATGTTGAGATATAAAGGTTGTTGTACGCTTCAGCGTAATGTGACGTCATTTGTTTGGGATGTCATCGGCTCATTGACTTGAGTTATGAAGGCTAAGATGATTGTTGTAGATAATTTTAAGGTTTGAATTCTAGCTTTGCAACGGTTTTTGCCATTTCTTCTTTGAATATGTTTACCCACTTCTTGGCGTAGAAGGCTTCTAATGGTACACATGCGAACACAAATTATTTTTTTAATTTCGGATAAAATATATTGTTTGTCGTTAGTTAGCTTTTTAAAAAAGATCAAAAGTTTTCCTTTTAAACACCTTTCAATTCAGTTAATTTATTTTCCCCATACCGGTGGTATCATGGTCAGTATATGCGAATAACTTAAACCTTTGGTTTCGGACAAAAAAGTAATATTGTAATAATAAGAAATAAGATGTACACAAAAATCAACTACGAAAACAATTATTCTCGGTGGAGCGTCTTCTTTTTAGGTAAACAAAATTGCCCCTAGTGAATAAACACCCTTAGGTAAGCGAGGCATGTTCAACGTGTCATTCCGTTTGTCTTTTATCCTCTCAGTGATTTTTGTAACAAATAATTTACTTTGCGAATAGGAATGTTTGTGTAGGGCCCAAGTTCAGCCCAAATGCCTCGAAATAGGTTGAAACAATTTTAGGAAAAAATTGGTTGCCTGTAAAGTCGGTATACGGGCGAAAGTTTTACGTGACAACGACTTTGAGTGGTAAAATAATTTTAATGTGAATATTCATTCGTATAGTAGGAAGAAGGATGAAAGACGCGTGCCTTTCACTTTTTATGTCTGTCTCTCTCGCTCTTCGGCGGGACGCGTGCCTCTCACTCGCTCTCATTGTGAGCGCATAACGTGAGCGGAGCGTAACGCAGTTTCTTGAAGTGTCACCCGGCAAACCAATTTATAAGACGTTGTCACGTCAAAAAAAAACACGAGCCGCTTTGAAACCGAGCTGAATAAATATAAGTCAAGGTTTGTAATTAGACTGAGTCTGAGTTATGAGGGAATTAAATAAATAGCACATAATACTGCTACTTTTGTGAAGTGAAAATGTGAAAATATCTGAATTGAATACGAGTTACAGTGATACAAATCTTTTTGCCGTAAGAGAGTATTAAAATGATACTCTTAGAGAAATGGTATTGAAATATCACGTATGTGGAGAAAATCGATAAGTATGAATTGCTTTGAAGGAAAATAATATAAAATTTATGTTGCCACATATAGCGCAATATGATAGTAAAATTTGGAATGTCTTAAATCTTCGTAATATTAAAACAGTCATTATCATTTCAGGTAGTTTAACGACTGATGAAACACAGGTAGTATGTGTCTTATTTCTAGAATTTTGAACCTATAGGTCTTAAACTAATGATTTTATATTCGTTCAAAGTTTGACTGTTAGAAATTATTTCGGTGCTGAAGCCGCCTGTAGAAATGTTTTTGTTATTCAAGGAATTAGTTCCGTTCTGTGTACAATAAAAAACATTTTGTTAAACTTCGAAATATCAAAAAGTTTTGTGAAAGCACTAGCACAATAAAGGCAAATGCCAATGATTCATTTCTAAAAGTCTGAAAAGTTTCCATGGTACTTGCCTAACCGGATTTGCTTAATCATTTTGATTGAATGGTAGATTAAGAACTTCAAGGTCTCAAGAACCTTTAAGTTTTTAATCTACTTAACTTCTTTTTCTTTGAACATTTATAATTTATTGTTACACCTGGTATTTCTATTATAGTACTGATATAAAAAAGTAAAATTCTGTCTCTGTTACGACACACTTTCTAGATTGCCTTTCCAGGCCATCCCACGTAGCCATTCTCTTCCATCCAAAAAGCATACTTTTGAGATTTAGGTTAACTTATATTTTAGTTTATCCCAAATAATCTATGTGCTAAAAGATTTATACAATATGTTCGGATCTACTTGACTTGACTCTACAAACCGCATCCATTATCCCGCATAACAATTTTCGTTTTCATGTCAATCATTCAACATCAACGAAAGCCTTAGTAAGTGTCAGACAATATTCGAGCGAAATTGCAATCTTCTTGGGCCTGTCAAGTTTGCCTAAGGAATTACATCGAGCAGAGACCCGGAAGGATCGGATCTGTGTCTATACGATACTGTAACGGACATTTGATTACAAAACTGTCAATATAAGGGACGTTAAGATACTTCGAATTTTCTAAGAAAATACTTTTGTTCTTTTGCAAGAATGATAAAAAAGTTGATATATAGTTTTATATGTGTTTGCTTGATGATTTTTGTAAGTGGTGTGTCTTCTTGCTTGTTTCCAACGTAGCTTAGTGAGAAGAGGTCCATGTCCGGCAGTGGGACAGTATAATAGGGTATTTGACTAAAAAAATCTAATTAGTCCGTCAGTTAGATTATCGAAAAATATTGGACACGTATATTTTCTTTAGTCACGTAAACAAAAAATGAAGCCTACAAACTTCGCTGAAAACTCGTGTGACGTCACTTGCCAGTACACATTTTACTGGCAAGTGACGTTACAAGTCCCCACTCTTAGACGTTTCTCCATCTTTGATGCGGTTTATCTTCGTAATTTTTTACTGATTTGATAAAACAAAAAATACGTATCCAATATTTTTCGATAATCTAACTGACGGACTAATTCGATTTTTTTAGTCAAATACCCTATTATATACCGGGCTGATGATGATAATTTTATTATGATGATGAAATCAGTAGAGCCTTATGCAACGGACTGCGAAATGGTGCAAAAGATATATATTTACTATATGTATATTTTTTTAGCCAAAAACAACACGGTTTTCTCAGACAGCGTTCTACCACATCGAACTTATTACTATCGCATGATTATATATCCCACGGGATGGAACAAGGAGCCCAGGTAGATGTCATATATACCGACTACAGTAAATGTTTTGATCGTATTGACCATCGATTGCTTTTGGACAAACTACTGACAGCCGGTATACATGGCGATCTATACCGCTGGTTTTCGTCTTATATAGACCATCGTACGCAAGCTGTAGTGCTTCAGGGGTACACTTCTGGTTGGTATTCTGTGCCCTCAGGTGTTCCCCAAGGTTCAATTTTGGGACCACTTTTGTTTATATTGTTTATTGCTGACATCGATACATGTTTTCAAAATTCTTATGCTCTTCTTTTCGCCGATGACATGAAAATCCATAATAAAATACAAGGATTATCTGATGTCCATGACTTGCAAGCTGATTTAAACAGATTTGAGGCCTATTGTGCAATCAACAAGCTCCAGCTAAACGTGTCAAAATGCTACCATATGAGTTTCACGCGTCAAAAATCAGTTATAGGTACAGGCTATAGATTACACGATCAAATAATCAATAGGACTAATACAGTCAGAGATCTTGGCATTATTATGGACAACAAATTACTTTTTGATGAACATATTGAGCATATAGTGAATAAGGCGTCTAAGGCCCTGGGATTTATAATACGAAATTCAACCCACTTTCGTTCCCTAAAGCCAATTAAAATTTTATATTGTTCTTTCGTACGCGGCCATTTGGTACTCCAAATCCATCCAATATAAAACAATATAAAATTAATTGAAGCATACTTGCTTCACAAGTGTGGAGTCCTCAGTATGAGATATACAAGTCTCGTATCGAGGGAATCCAGAAAAAGTTCCTAAGATATTTAGACTACAGAGCAAAGCAAGTTTCTAATGGTTATGAGCACCGCTGTAAAAAGTACCATTTTTAACCTTTAGAGAATAGACGTTACATTAATGATGTTTGCTATTTGATTAATATTGCTAATGGTTCTATAGACTCTCCTGAATTAATATCTAAGTTACATCTGCGTACTAACCAAATGGGACTAAGACAAAGACCAGTACTTGATGTACCATTTGCGGCGACGAACTATAGGCGGAACGCCTTTTTCCTGCGCGCAGCACAAAGTTTTAATAAACTGCCTACAGATATTGGTATAGACCTATTCTGTACTAATCCATGCACAGTGCGACGACAACTTGCAAAAACATTTTTCCTTTTTTAAATTATTATTCCGGCGAATGGTGTTAAAGCTGTATTAAATCGTTGATATATTGATATTATTGTTATAACTTTGTTTATTTTAAAATGAACTGCAACTGCAACCTTTATGTCAATTAATTCCTAAAATTAAACTCCTTTATGTCTGTTAAATCTTATTTCATGTTTATAGTATAATATTATGTAAGATACTTTGATAATATGTTTCTATAAGTGGAAGCTTGTTATTAGCAATTTGATTATGTAGTACTAGAAACCTAAAATTGTTATTAGACTGTAAGCTTTCCTCAAAAGAATAAAATAAATAAAATAAAATAATAAAATATAACATTCTTGCATTCCTGACTGGCTTACAGACAACTCACAGCCAAAACCGTTGGCGGCATTGGCGCAAGGACCATTGGCATGTTGTAGGTATTTTCCTACGGGACCATAGGGGTGCACTAAGAAAGTTCCACGATATAAGGCAGAAACGGTAAAATTAAAATATAATGTGCAGCCATTCTCTAGTATAATATAATCATCATCATCATCAGCCTGTATTAATCCACTGCTGGACGACGCCTCTCCTATGGCGCACCAATGAGCTCGGTCTTCTGCCTTCCTCTTCCAATTCCTGCCCGCTGCCCTACGAATATCACCCCACCTGGCTCAAAAACCTGACCGCTATAGCGCCCATCGGTTCTGCGGCATATATAACCACTGGCACTTCAGCTTGCTTATTCGCTGAGCTGTGTTGGTAAGTTTAGTTCTATGCCCAATAATTTCGTTCTGGATTCATAAAATAACATTGTGTAACTATTATTATAATAATAATTACATATGAATTATTGTATATTATAATAATATACCGTTCGTGGTGTCATTAGTACATCAAACAGATTGATTCGAAAATAATGCAACAACGTATTCGACTATTAATTAGTTTGTAATTGATATCGTGATTCGAATGAGAATATCAGATTATAGTAAATGAGTTTAATTTACTGATGCGTGATGCACTATTTTGTGTTAATTTTTTACTGAAAAGCAAATAATCATGCTCTTAGTTATAAATGATGATGCAGTCGCTCAACCGCTCAGCCACGCAGCTCAACTGGGGTAGGGCTAGCCCTATCCTGGTTGAAATCCAAACCCTTCGCCTTGGACACTGAAGTTCGTTGTTTTTCGGTGGTCCGCAGAGCAAACTTGTGTAGATGGGGGTTCAGGGACGCCGACATTGCCCAATGTGAATGTGGTGAGCTGGAGCAGACAATGGGCCACTTGCTGATATGCCCTTCTTGCCCGAGAACCTGCACTGTGTCTGAGCTCTGGGAGGCCACTCCTAACGCAATAAGAGTGGCCGAATATTATGCGGGTCTCATATAGCTGAAATCATTGATACGACGAAGAAGACCAGATTTTAGCAGTATAAAATTATTTGTAGAGCCCTATGCTTCAGTTTAGACTTGTGTCACGAACCAACATCGTTACACTTTGTTTAACGTCCTCCATCTCTAAACGAGATGTGACAAAGATCGATCTCTCGATGATTTTATAGTAGATCGTTGCCATGGGTCACCCAAGGAAAATGCAAGCCACGCAAGAAACTGAGAACCGAGAACGAGCTGAAAACACAGTAAAAACATAATTTGCCTTTATTGAGTAACCCTACTCTGAGCAAAATTGCATATCAGAGACTTCTTGATAAATTACTTTTCTACCAATGACATTACTTAAAACACACGAAGTAATCGTCATAGCTTCTAATTTAAAACTAAACAACATAAAAGCTTATAAAAAATGACGATTAAATCACAAAGAACTACTTAATTAGTAAATAAGTAAAGTTTAAATTTTGCTGTAACAGGTGCGTTAGAATTATTATCTATTATGGCCAGTAAGCACGCAATGTTTGCAGTTTATCTAGACTTTATTTTTACCTCTTTTAAGGTCTTAAGGGAAAGGGTTACGCGAAACTCTATTAAGAGCCCAAGCAAAAAGGTTTCCAATGTAACTTTTATACTTTTTCGGCATTCGAGTTAAGTAGTCGACGCTATATTGGGGTTATATAGATAAATTGGGTCGTTTCTTACGATGTGCTATTAATGTTGTTCTGAAGATTCAAGAATTTTTTTATAACAAGGTATTAATACGCTTTTCAAGATAATATATTTGTTGGAGGGCATTAAGTTTGTTAACCTCAAAGCAGTGTCAAATCAGGGTATGTGCAAAAATTAATCCAAATCCGTTCTCTAATTTTAATGTGTTTGAATAGTAAATATTAAACCATCTTAAAATATTTATTTTACGTTAATGTATTATAGTAATCAGTCGTAGATAACGGAACATCAAGTCAGTATATTATCTTCTAAATAATTATATGATAAGCTTTAACATTTGTTTGAGCAGTAACGAAGGAAAAACAAAACAGACACACAACACTTTCCACATACTCAGCGGTTAAGTCAGCAAGTTCAAACCACAATCAAATAAATCTTATTATTCAGCAATGACTACGGTAATACATGACTTGTGTACTAGCTTACAAGCTAACTCACCAGTGAATAGGGACAAAAACGCCCTAAACGATCAATTATTTACAATCTCCTTCGTCATTAGCCCTTAACAGTCCACTGCTGGACTAGGCCTCTCCTTTGAATGGAGGAATAGGCCTACTATACCACGCTGGCCAAACAGGTTGGTATAGGGTTTGTATCAAGTTTTCCTTCTCTTACAGTGCTGTTCTCTGCATAATATGCTCCCTCTGTCGGCTCTTACGACACCCATGGGATGATATGGGGTGGTGACATTCCGTATTCTTAATCCGTCACCACACGGACAATAAATGTCACTAAAATCGCACTGTTTACTAAATGCACTATCTCACCAATACGAAATTACATTACCCAGGAGTGAATATTACTATATTACAATATTAATTAGTAAGATAAACTGACCACAGGGAATAACCTTATGTCCCAGTTGACTGCGGCAGGCAGTCATTAATTACATTTGCTACGCTATTAGCCAATATCTACTGATTAGCTTTGCTATGCTAATCTAGAAGGTTTCATGTTTACTTAAGGTAATGCAGTCATCATAGGTACATCAGACAGAAATTGTAGGTAATTTTTTATCAGAAGGAGGTTAAATTTTTCGAGTATCAGGTAGGTATAACTGTTCTTAGGCATGCCTTTAAACCCGATCTTGATGGGTTTCGCCATGTAAGATGACATTTTAATAATCTTAAGTAGTTACTTGTAGTAGTAGTTTAAGTTACTCTTGTTTGAGTAAAATAATGTTTAAACAATAGCTTTTTTAAAATGGCATTCACGAAAGTAAATCAGTTGGAAATTGTTTGTATTAGTAAATTTTGTTAACCATACAAAAATAACATAAGGCCTCCATTTTCTAACAATTTAATTTGTATATTAAGGGCAATCATTATTCTACGCAGTCACTAAGCCAGTCTGCTTATTTGTAATATTTTTTATAAAAGATACAAGTTACAAGTCTTTTTCATAAAATTATTTTAACATCAACAAACCATCAAGTAAGTATGACAACGTCACGCGATGAAAAACTAGTTCAGTTTGAATGTGATACATAAACGAAAACTCACGTTTACAGACAGAAAATCACAAACATTTTTTGTGTAAAATCAATCCCTAAGAAGTGGCGAAGCAACCATTCCCGGAATATCCGAACCGTTCATTTAGATTAATAAAACCGTAGCACCAATTTAGAGTTTTGCTCCGAATCAGTTATTACCTCGTCTTAAGAAAATCCGACATTGTTTATAGATCGTAAACTTTTGTAGATATTCGCACAAAAATAAATCCAATGAAGTGAGTTTATTATGCAAAGGACTGCTTCTCCTCGATAATCGAGTTATGAGTTTGCTTGATCGCTGTCGTTTCCATAGAGCGTTCTTAGAAAATTCAATGTAATCTTTGGAACTCTCCAAACTTCGAGAGTTGATGTGCGATAGATATAAAAGAGAATGGCTAAGAGATATGTGAAGTGCGGGTTTAATAAGGTTATTTCAAAGGCTTGGTTTATATTGGGCAGTTTTATGAACAAGTGTTTTGATAGAACACAGTTGAAATTCAATTGCCATATGCTCCGTGCTAAAGGAAAAGGAAATTGAATACTTTGAGAGATAAAAATAATAACACAAAATCTAATTAGAAAAAAGGGTCGGTTCTCATAAAAATTTTAAGTTACGTATTTTGCAGACATATGCATATTATGACATTCACTTAAAAGGGAAACGGTACCGTCATCATCCTATCCCTAATATAAACATGTATAACCTTCATCTTTTAACGTGAGCATACTTAACAATTTATTCTGTGCATGATTAAACAGAAAATTATCTATTCACAGAACAGCATCTAAAATCATGCAGGCTATCTCATCAACTCTAAGCATCTAAAATCATGCAGGCTATCTCATCTCGAGAGCGAAGTTGAAGATTTATGGGTGAGTATAGATATTCTTTCAAGAAACATAAACCAAAAACTATTCATCGGCGGTGTATACTTACCACCACCAGTTCACCGTGACACCTTAGCGATGTATACTGATAAAGTACAAAAAGTTATAAATAAAAATGATAGCATATTGCTCTTAGGAGACTTGAATCTTAGTAGTATCTCATGGTTAATGGACAATAATCACAATTATCTGTATCCAGAATGCAAAAATACTGACATAAATGCGATTTTCACGGAATTCATATCCCTTACTGCCTTAAACCAATACAATCACATTCTAAATAGTAAAGCTAGAGTTTTAGACCTCATACTAAGTAATCTGTCCATTGAAAATGTCGTGCGTAGTAGTTTAGGTATATCAAAAGAGGATCCCTTACACCCGCCGTTAGAATTTTACTTACCATTACGAACAGATTGTCAGTTAGAGAGGAAAGCTGCTATAAAGCCCAATTATTTCCGAGCTGACTATGAAAAAGTATTAAATGCACTAATGTCTGTACAGTGGGCTAATAATTTCGAAGCTTGCTCCTCAGTTGACGAAATGGTAGATGTTTTTTATGATACACTAAGACATATAATATACACAACTATCCCTATGAAAGTAATAAACAGTAAAAAATATCCCATGTGGTATTCTCATGATCTTAAGCGTCTTTTTAAAGAAAAATACAAATACCACGCTCGTTTTAAAAAGTATAATAATCCGTTAGATTTAGTATATTTTGAAAAACTTAGAGACGATTGCAAAATTGCCAGAATGGCATGCTACAAGAAATATTTAGCATATATAGAGAACGGGATTACTAGGAGTCCTAAGCTTTTCTGGTCATTTGTTAAGCATAAGAAAAAGTGTAGCAGCTCATATCCAGCCCAAATGCATTACGATAATAAAATAGCAAAAGATGGAGATGATATTTGTAAACTATTTAGTGAAAATTTCGCACATGCTTATAATCAACCGTCAAATAGCTCTGACTTTTTGAATACAAACTCAGTTATTACATCGGCAGCATTGTGTAATTTAGAGTTCACTCATAAGAAAATATATAAAAACCTAAATGCCCTAGATGAAACTAAGGGAGCGGGCAGCGATGGCATTCCTCCGGTCTTCATTAAGCGCTGCGCAAAAGCTTTAGCAAATCCTCTTCAATTAATTTTTAACAGGTCCATAGATGAAGGAACCTTCCCGAGTAAGTGGAAAGAAGCGTTAGTGGTGCCTATATTTAAATCTGGCGAAAAACACCTTGTGAAAAATTACAGACCAATTTCAATACTAGTTACATTTGGCAAAGTATTTGAAAAACTTGTTAGTAAACACCTAATGTGGTATCTGAAACAACACATAACTGAACATCAACATGGTTTTATAAAATCTAGGTCGACTAACACTAACCTATTATGTTTCACAGCTGCCATATCTGAATGCCTAGATAAACGCATTCCAGTTGACGCAATCTACACTGATTTTAGCAAGGCATTCGACAAAGTGGATCACAGCCTTCTCATAAAAAAGCTTACTCAGTTGGGTATCGATGGGCCACTAATTAAGTGGTTCGAATCGTACTTGCAGGATAGAACTTCTAAAGTGGTTATAAATGGATACTGTTCTACTAGTTATAAAGCCACCTCTGGAATTCCTCAAGGATCTCATCTAGGTCCAATTCTATTTAACGTCTTTATCAATGACATAGTCAACTGCTTTCAGCACTCACGGTTCTTTTTATTTGCCGACGATTTAAAGATTATGAAACCAATTCAAACACCCACAGATGCTAAAATGCTACAAGACGATTTAAGCAGACTATCAAACTGGTGTAAAGAAAATAGAATGCAATTAAATACAAGTAAATGTCATTACATTCAATTTACACGTAACAAACAGACACCAAATAACAACTATAGCATAGATGACGTGCAGATAAACAAGATCAATGTTATTCGTGATTTAGGAATTCAACTAGACAGTGAACTCAAATTCGATGTTCACATATTACACACCGTTGCAAGGGCTTTTAGGGTACTGGGCTTTGTTTTACGAAATTGCAAAGGTTTTAAAAAATCGTCAACTAAAATAAAAGTGTTTAACTCACTCGTGCGCCCCATATTAGAGTACGGCTCTGTCATATGGAATCCTCATTACGAAGTATACACGAAACGTTTAGAGAGTGTGCAGAGGCGTTTCCTCTATCATCTATGCTACGGAGACCATTTAGCAAAAAAAATTTCAAGTTACACTTCACGGTTGACATATTATAAAATGAAAACTTTAGCAAGCCGCAGAAAGCAACTTGATTCCGTATTTCTACATAAAATACTGAGCGGTGCCATGGATTGTAGTGAGTTGCTTAGCATCATAAGCATAAAAATACCCACTCGTATTCCAAGAAAAAGTAATTACAATTTATTTGATATCCCGTCCTCAAAAACCAATCTGGGTCATTACGCTACTGTGCCAAGAATTTGTAGGCCATACAACACTTTATCAAAAGCTAATGATATCGACATAAGTGAATCATTACCTGTGTATAAGAGACACTTGGAAAAAATTCTTAAATTTTTCTATGTTTTAACTTTATTTAATTTAAATCATTTTTTTTAAATATCACTGCATTCCTCTCATTTATTTATTTATTGTAAGTTTTAAATTGTGTATTATTTTCTAAAAGAAAGTGTTCTTCATAATAATTAGTGGATAAAACTTTGTAGTAGGTATAAGCTTTGTTGTTATTGTGCATGCTGTGGTCTCCAGTAAGTGAAGGAGTACACTGTACAAAACCTATGTGTGTATAGTATGTGTATCTATGTGTATTTTCTTTGTTGGAGACCCTTAATAAATAAAAAAAAAAAAAAAAAAAAAAAAAAAAAAAAAAAACAGTATAGGTGGCCGCCACCTGATGTTTTCATAGAAATTGGGGACAAATTATATAATAGAACAATTGGTAGCCCCATCTACCTTCCTATCTATAACTAATCGCATCAACGTCAATCGTTCCATGCTGGTCTAGTGCGAGCGATATCATATTTCCGTACCTGTCTCCCATACCCGAAGAAGGGGCACTGCCTTTCGCGGATTGGTCGCCGCGAAACGTCGACGCTAGAGACAGTCCAGAACCTTCGAGAACATTCGATTCGCTAGATACACGTCCGCTATACCGTATCACCGCGCCGCTCCCGCTATAGTTACTACCTCTTATAAAACCGCTCGCAAGTGGAAGTGACTGTGTAGTGAAGTGAATCAAGCAGCTGCATCACGAAACCACCAGGAGGCTGCCCTTCGGAAACGAAGAAGATTGCCGTATAAGGTAAGTGCCCTCCATCCTTGGAATATCCTATACCCACTCACAATCATCGCTCCCATTCCAATCCTACATCCTCTTCCTTTAGATACAGTCCATTTTCTCCAAATCGCTTAGAACCTACGATTTCGGTGTATCGCCGAACCATTTTTTTGATCCATACGAGTCGGATTCATTTACGTTTTTATACGTTATATCGCTATACCTAGGCAGTTATAGCACCTAGCTATACTCCTAATATATTCACATAACCGTCACATGGTTGTCTCCGCCCGCATCAGTAGGTAAACTTTTATGTAGCTACCTACTTACTCAATTATTATTTCTGGAACTATCGTAGTTGTCTTGTAAATCTCATATTTCGAGCAACTTTTAATTCCACAGCTCTAAAGTGTTGCCTACTTAGCCTACTTAGGTAAAATAATAGGTACATTAGATATTCTTATTTTGTTTCGTTCTCATTAGCTTATACTTACGTAAGCATGTCACAACAAAAGAAGTCACGCGTGTCGGAAGACAAAGAGATGACAATCTAAGAAGCAAAACGCAATATTTTATTTGAGCGCATTCAAAACATATACGAGCGTTCAAAAACCGCTTCTATGTCTGACAGTAATAGCGAAGCATTTCTCAGTTATTGTATGACAGTAGATAGTATTCGAACAGATTTTCATAAGTTGTTAGACGATTATAACGCAAGATTACTTTCTATCAATCGTGATGAAAAACCGAACTATCAGGCGTACACCTCATTCGAAGATCTTTATTGTATTATTAAGCGTATACAATCGCAATTGGAGGGTAAATGTTCAGCAGAGCCCGTTGCCCGCAAACCGAGATTACCGCCAATCGAGATTATGTCGTTTGACGGAGATATACGAAATTGGCCGTTATTCTATGCCAGTTTTAAGTCTACAGTGCACGATGATGGTTCTCTGACAGATGCTGACAGGTTGTACTATTTAATAGGTAAACTGTCACCGAAGGCCCAGTCCGTATTTGCAGGTGTCACACCCAGTGCTGAGAATTATCAGGTCATATTCCAGTCACTACTTGATAGATATCAGGACACGCGCGTCCTAGCGTCTACCTACTTTGACCAAGCTTTAAATCTCAAACTGTCCGGCAACGCGTCTGTCTCGAATTTCCAGCTGTTTATTGATAACTTCGTAACCGCGGTTAATTCTCTTAGGAATTTAAAATTAGAAGATCTTTCCGACTTTATGTTGCTTCAACTCGCTTTAAAAAAGTTTGACACTGATACAATTCGCGCATTCGAGATGACGGAACGCAATAATAAAATACCTACACTAGATAGTTTTATTTCGTTCATCAAAGATCAGTGTCGAATATTTCATAATACGCAGTCTGGTTCACCTGGCCCATCTAACACTAACAGCAACAAACAAAGGTTGAATAAATCGCGAAATAGTAATGATAACTCGGTCCCTAATCCACAATCTTACGTTACATGTGCGGAATCTAATAGTAATAATTCACAGAAGTGTCTGTGCATTAATATAGTGCACGACCATTTATATGTGTCCCGCCTTTGATAATCAGAATGCAACCGCTCGTTTTAAATGCGTAAAAGATAACAAAGCTTGCATTAATTGCTTAAGCATAAAACATAAAACAAGTAATTATTCTAGTAAGACAAACTGCCGCTTCTGCAATAAAAAACATCATTCATTGCTTCATTTCGATAAAGATAACCCGTTGTCAAGCCAAGCCGCTAACCTTGACACACTTACATCGCAGATGCAGGCCACGGTGCCCTCCCCCTGCACGCCTCAGGGCGAGGTATCGTTGTGTACGACGTCCATTGCGCGGGCGACGCGCACGCGAGGACGGCACTCGCGCATCTATAATGATCCGCGCAGGGCCAAAACGCAGTGTATGACGTCTAACGTTAGCGACAGCGCAAGTTATCGTATATGATGTTAATGGGTCGCCGCACATGGTACGTTGTCTGCTAGATAGCGCATCTCAGACCAATCTAATAACATCGGAATGCTTCAAACGCCTCGGATTATGGAATTACTTTAAGAATACTAACTCAACCGTCAAAGGGATAGGCGGATCAGAAAAGCATTGCAGGGGTTCCGTAGATATTAAAATACATTCGCGTTTTGATAGGAATATTAATTTTAACATTTCTTCGCTTATCGTGGAGCGTATCACGGACGCATTGCCGAACGCTAATGTAGACGTAGCATCACTCACTCACCTCATTCATTGCCGCTAGCAGACGCGGAGATTGCGAATCCGGCAGGCATTGATCTTTTGATCGGAGCTTCAAAATTTCCGCACTTGCTACTAACTAAAATAGTACGTAGTGAGCGATATGATTTACCGCCCGCTATTGAGACGGTACTTGGGTATGTGATTATGGGTACCGTACCTACGTTACATACTTCTTATTGTATTACGTCTTGTTGTTGTTCTGCTCTTCAAGAGATCAAGGTGGGTGTTAAAACTGTGTGTAAGATGAAGCACTAATTAGCTACGCTATGCTACGCTATGCTACGCTATGCTACGCTATGCTACGCTATGCTACGCTATGCTACGCTATGCTACGCTATGCTACGCTATGCTACGCTATGCTACGCTATGCTACGCTATGCTACGCTATGCTACGCTATGCTACGCTATGCTACGCTACGCTACGCTACGCTACGCTACGCTACGCTACGCTACGCTACGCTACGCTACGCTACGCTACGCTACGCTACGCTACGCTACGCTACGCTACGCTACGCTACGCTACGCTACGCTACGCTACGCTACGCTACGCTACGCTACGCTATGCTACGCTATGCTACGCTATGCTACGCTATGCTACGCTATGCTACGCTATGCTACGCTATGCTACGCTATGCTACGCTATGCTACGCTATGCTACGCTATGCTACGCTATGCTACGCTATGCTACGCTATGCTACGCTATGCTACGCTATGCTACGCTATGCTACGCTATGCTACGCTATGCTACGCTATGCTACGCTATGCTACGCTATGCTACGCTATGCTACGCTATGCTACGCTATGCTACGCTATGCTACGCTATGCTACGCTATGCTACGCTATGCTACGCTATGCTACGCTATGCTACGCTATGCTACGCTATGCTACGCTATGCTACGCTATGCTACGCTGTGCTACGCTATGCTACGCTATGCTACGCTATGCTACGCTATGCTACGCTATGCTACGCTATGCTATGCTATGCTATGCTATGCTACGCTATGCTATGCTATGCTAAGCTACGCTACGCTAGACTATACTATACTACACTTCCGCTTTGTATATGGATGACCTTGCCTGTAGTGTCATACCAGCTCCGCTAGCAATTTCGCTTTGTGAAGAGCTCATTCAGCTTTTCAAGCGAGGCCAGTTTGATCTTGTCAAATGGACAAGCAACTCTAAGGAGGTTCTCGCACGCATACCAGATTCTCATAAAGCTTCTCCAGACATTGAGTTTGAGAAGTCTGTACCGCATAAAGTTCTCGGTTTACGCTGGGACAAATCCTGTGATAGTTTTCGGTTTGACGTCTCACCACCAGATGATAAGTGCACCAAACGCACTATGCTGTCCACAGTGGCTCGACTATGGGACATAATGGGTTTTGTGGCTCCCACAATTTTGTACGCCAAGCTCTTGATCAAAGAGCTTTGGCTATCAAAGTGTGAGTGGGATGAAACACCCCCTGACCATATTGTCGCCGCTTGGGGCCAGTTTTGTATTGAGCTTACCGCGCTCAATCAAATTACTATTCCGCGTCATCTTGGGTTGGTAGATGGATGTACCATCAACTTAACAGGTTTCGCTGACGCCAGCGAGCGTGCTTACGGCGGAGTCGTATATCTGCAAGTCCGCATTGGTTCTAACTACTCAGTGCAGTTAGTTTGTGCCAAGTCTAAGGTCTCGCCTGTTAAAACCATTTCGGTTGCGAGACTGGAGTTGTGCGCGGCCCTTCTGTTGTCTCAGTTGCTCCGCAAGGTTCAGGACACAGTTTTGCCCCACTACTCTATTAATAAATATACGCATTTTCCGACTCCAAGGTAGTGCTCGCTTGGATTTATTCTTCTCCTCACCGCTGGCAGACTTTGTCGCCAACCGCGTTAGTAAATTGATTGAACTTGTTCCCGCCACTTGTTTCAATCACGTCGCGAGTTATCGTACTCGTCTTGAGGAAGAACTTTCCATAGATCATATTGACTGGAAGTTTATTCCGCCAGCATCTCCACACTTCGGTGGATGTTGGGAAAGCATGGTCGAAGTAATTAAGGCGCGTCTCTTCAAAGTTATAGGTCAACAGATCCTATCTTACGAGGAGCTTTTAACTGTCCTTGCACAAGTTGAGGCACTGATCAACTCGCGTCCGCTCACGGCATTGAGTAGTGACCCTGCAGAACCATCCGCGTTAAGCCCTGCACATTTTCTGAACACAGTGCCATTATCGTCACTTCCGGCTCTCATGGCCGTTAGCCATCGTAGAGAAATTGCATACTTCCAAGGACGGTACGACCCGCGTTGTTACCGGGAAAACCGCTAAAGGGAGTTACGTGCGCCCTGTTGTACGTCTCTGTCCGCTTCCAACTCAGTGAAATCTAGCCTGAAGTTGGACCTACCTCTTAGTTTAAGTATTTAGTTAGTAGTTTTCGCTATTATTGCGTTTGTAGTTTTCGCTAAAGTTAATTTAGATTAATTTTATTGTCATATCGCTGTCTTAGCCTATTGATGGGTTATGCGGTAGTACACCCAACATAGCTAAGTTCAATTCTATTTTTTTTAAAGGCAACCCTTTAGGGCCGGGGGGATATGGTAGCGCCATCTACCTTCCTATCTATAACTAATCGAATCAATGTCAATCGTTCCATGCTGGTCTAGTGCGAGCGATATCATATTTCTGTCCCTGTCTGCCATTCCCGAACTGCCTTTCACGGATTGGTCGCCGCGAAACGTTGACGCGAGAGACAGTCCAGAACTTTCGAGAACATTCTATTCGCTAGATACGCGTCCGCTATACCGTATCACCGCGCCGCTCCCGCTATAGTTATTACCTCTTATAAAACCGCTCGCAAGTGGAAGTGACTGTGTAGTGAAGTGAATCAAGCAGCTGCATCACGAAACCACCAGGAGACTGCCCTTCGGAAACGAAGAAGATTGCCGTATAAGGTAAGTGCCCTCCATCCTTGGAATATCCTATACCCACTCACAATCATCGCTCCCATTCCAATCCTACTTCCTCTTCCTTTAGATACAGTCCATTTTCTCCAAATCGCTTAGAACCTACGGTTTTGGTGTATCGCCGAACCAACAATGTAAAGATATTCGAGAGAAGTGCGTAGCGATCTTCTTAACAGCAGCGTCCTATGGCTAAGCGGACTCTTCAAAATACAAGAAAAGAGACATTGACGCTTTAATACACACATAACGTTGAAAACTCAATGGTGTATGAAGTACCTTCCTACTAAGCTATAGCTGTACAGTCAAAAATTTGATGCACACATAACCTCGAAACTCAGTGGTACTAAATTATAGCTGCTCCCAATTAGCCAACTACGTAGTACAAAAGAAGGGTAAAAGCTTTTAAAAGTAACATGACATTAATCATTCATACGTTTTCGAAGAAATAGCTGTAACTACGCCAATTTTCTACCATTGTTGATCGCATTGCAGTGCTCACTTAAAATAATTAGACACTGTTACCTGTCCAGTCATGTTTGTGTTTATACAACTGTACAAAGAAGCAATACTACAGGTAGAAGGCAGCATTTATAGTAAATATGACTTACACTTATTGCGAAACTGCGAAAAGTTAGTCAGTCAACTGACTAACTTGATGCGAAATAATTGAATTTAACATTTATTTGGTTTGAAATGTGTAATACGAAATGTAGATTTTAAAATCTCTACCATGTCCGTCCAACCTATCAACCATTTTATTCAAGGCGGCGCCCGTACTAATAATAAATCCTGAGTCACAGGGGACTTACAAACATTCAGTCAAGGGACACAAAGTACAGCTTTAAACCACAGTCTGTGGATCATACAGTGTCATCTCGTGTGGGAATCAAGCCAACAAGAGGCATCGCTATTATAATCGGCAACCGCTTGCATCACTACGCCATGCGGCAAGTCTCATGTCTGTATATCTCCCTAAGAAAGCAGACGTGCCCCAAAACACTCACTACGTCATATCAAAACGAATAACCCTTCTAGGATTTGATTGCTCTGGTCCTAGAAGGGTTTGATTACATTATGTTCACAAACACCTCACCCATTTCGCTACCTAATTAATTCCAATTTGATTTATTGATTACGACTTAATAATACTTCAACACTTTGTCATAAAATATTGAATAAATACACAAGAAAACCTCTTGTATATTTATTTAATATTTTATGTTGGGTGATTGTTTATCTATTTTTGGAGTTTTGTGATTATTGATGGATAATATTATATACAGATGTTGAAGTGGTTACTTACTATCCCTGTGCTTGTTCTACTTTACTTTATTGAATAGTCCGATGTTAGTTATTGTCTTTTGTTTTAACCTTTATAAAGTTATGTTTTTGGAGTTATATTTTATTAAAAAAGTCACTATTTGCATATTTTTTGTTACATTCTAATTGTCCTTATGTTGGTCTGTATCTAAAATGTCATAAATTGCTTGTTTCAGGCATCAAGTGTCATACTAAAAGTCGTCAACACGTCATATTTTTTTATAAAAATATAAGACGACAATTTAATATCTAAGATTTTGACATTATATTTATTTTCTGATATTTTCTCTTTAAGGCATATAAATCATTTATTAGCTTACAAAATCTGGGTATATACAGATAGTAGGGTGAATTTGAAATTATTAATCACATATTCGCCATTTCTGGCATCTGTACCATCTAAAGAAGATATGAGTACATTATTACATGTCAATGCATAACCATAAGCTATTATATCACTTCCCACGCCTCTTAAAGGTCAGATAAGATGCGGTTAGCCTAACACGTGATAAAGTTTGCTAAATTTGTCTTAAGTTCTGACGTAATTGGTTTACTATGGAATTTAGTTACGTTATATTATACTTGATTCCAAGAAGATTATTTCACTTTAGTTGTTATATTTAGCTGTTGCTATTTGAAGGTCAGTACATTTGAATAAAATACAAGTTGTTTCTCGCTTATGTCCCCGAAGGGGTAGGCAGGGGTGTGTGTTCAGGTCCCACATAATAGGAGACGAACCTATTGCCGTTACCGGGTACAGCGGCAGACTCCGTGCTGCTACCGATAATTTGAAAAAAACTCAGTAACACTTTTGCGCGACACGGGAATCGAACCCAGAACCAGCAGACGCATACGCTATCCACTGGAAAGCTGCAGTCTGTAGAAAATCTCAGCCAATTTCCCCAATAAGTATGGTCGGATTTGCCGACTTTCATTTACCATTCACTTTTACTATTCCACCATTTTCAGGTCATAGACGTTTCTTAAAAGAGGCTGTTCTATCTTATGTTTGCTTTTACGAAATTTTCAATCAAAGAGTTTTCTTTAAAGGTTTGATTAAATCATGATCAAATAGCAGCATGATGATGACACGTAGTTTGTAATAGATTGCTAAGTTAAACATTGCTTGCATAGGTCATGACTTGCATGGGTGACTGCTCGTTGTGACATTAACACCACAACGTGCTTCGGATGACACGTAAAGCCATCCGTCCTTCCGGGCTATTTTCTAGGAAGAAAATCGCTAGGCAATGTCGGAGGCTTTTGGGCGGCTTAAAAACTCCGTCAACAAAGATGACCAAACACATAAAATATAAATCATATTGATCACCCCAAGTCCCGATCCTGCCGACCCGAATAAATGACTGGCATTGTTTTTAGGGTTCCGTACCTCGAAAAGAAAAACGGAACCCTTATAGGATCACTTTGTCGTCCGTCCGTCTGTCAAGACCCTTTTTCTCAGGAATGCGTGGAGGTATCAAACTGAAATTTATACTAAATGCTCGAACCTACGGTTCCATAGAGCTGTAAAAAAATCAAACTTCTAATCCAACGCAATCAAAAGATACAGCTGCATGTGCTGCAAATTGCAGCATATTTTCAAACTCGCATTATAATTAAAACCTACAGGGTACTTCCCGTGAACTCAGAATCTTGAAATTTGGTACGAAGCAACGTCTTATATCACTCATAAAGGAAAAATTGCGAAAACCGTAAATTTTTAGTTACAGCGTGGAGTTATTAAATTGAAATTCATATCAAATACTCAGGTATATAACACCGTAAGGCTGCAACAAAGCAAGCTTCTATGTCAACACAATCAAAAGAAAGAGCAATATAAGCATATTTTCAAACTCGCGCCCACTCGCAAGTGAATCAAAACCTACAGGGTACTTCCCATGGACTCAGAATCTTGAAATTTGGTACGAAGTAACGTCTTATATCACATATGAAGGAAAAATTGCGAAAATCGTAAATTTTTTGTTACAGCATATAAAACAATATTTTTTATAAATTTAAAGTTACTACCCCTTTCTCTTGAACGCGTGGCGGTATTAAATTGAAATTCATATCAAATACTCAGGTACATAACACCGTTAGGCTGCAACAAAATCAAGCTTAAATGTCAACGCAATCAAAAGAAAGAGCAATATAAGCATATTTTCAAACTCGCGCCTACTCGCAAGTGAATCAAAATCTACAGTGTACTTCCCGTGAACTCAAAATCTTGAAATTTGGTACGAAGCAACTTCTTATATCACTTATAAAGGAAAAATTGCGAAAACCGTAAATTTTTAGTTACATTATAGAAAAATACTTTTAATAAATTTAAAGTTACTACCCCTTACTCTTGAACGCGTAGAGGTATTAAATTGAAATTCATAGCAAATACTCAGGTATATAATACCGTTAGGCTGTAACAAAATCAAACTTCTATGTCTACGCAATCAAAATAAAGAGCAATTTAATCATATTTTCAAACTCGCGACTACTCGCAAGGGAATCAAAACCTACAGGGTTCTTTCCGTAAACTCAAAATCTTGAAATTTGGTACAAAGCAACCTCTTATATCCCAGATAAAGGATGCGGAATGCTGAGGACCGTGTGCTGTGGTGGGTGTTAGAAGAGGCCTATGTCCAGCAGTGGACTGCGATAGGCTGATTGAGATTGAAATTTCAAATAATTACATAGTCTTCAAACCTTTCTGCACAATTTTCGGCGAAAAGGCAGAGATCCGTAATTTACATTATTGACAGTATTTTTTGGTAGTTAAGGATATGTGTGCCTTTATCTTCTAAATAAAGTTAAGAGGTAAAGTAAGCAAGATAGTAGTCATAACAATAATAATAAAGTAGTCAAGACAATATTGAAAGTCTTCTTGAAGTGAAAATTTCAGAAGCAAATCTATATATCGCAGTAGTAAGTCAAAAGTAACATTGTCTGTCTGTTACGTTTTATCTTACAACCCTCTGCAATGTTTACGGAGACACAATTATGATGCGAAAGTACCCATAAAGAACCGAAGAAATTAATTTGGGGCAATATTTTCTCTTTTTAATTTTGTTATGGTTTTTGTATATATACTTACTTAGGCATTATGTTTAGATGAAGCTTCATTTAAATTATAAAATAATGTTTCTTTAATGTAGTCTATATCGTGGGTATAATGGAAGAACTAAATAACTCAGATTTTGGCCAAATTGACCTTTTACCATTTTCGTGAACCCCAAAATGTGCCGCATCTTTTGGTCTAACAAACATTCTTATATCTTAACCCAGTCCAAAAATAAAGCCATTTTTGTGTTTCAATTATAGAAATAGATATAAGTATAAATGAACATTAAATGTTAGTAGAAAAATGACTAACTCTATAAATAAATGAACAACTGTGACTTCTGATCACTTGAGTATGAAATAAATTAGCTAAATTGAGTTACTTAGTTCTGCCGCGCACGAAAATATTTTAATGAAACTAGTCAAGTTGAAGAAAAACTAAACAACTTGAGTTATTTAATTCGGGCATTAATGAGCATTCATTCGGTTTTTAAATAAGTATTTTTATTTATTTCTTCTTCGAGAAAATGTAAATTTATAAGAGATTCCAATCAAATAAATGTCAATAGGTGAAGTTATTTAATATTTCTATTTATAGTATACGCACATAAGCAAAGTTATCGTGCAATTCAGTAGTACAAATTAGCGCGAAATAATGTAAACCTATAGACCAACCATTCTCAAAGTGTCCTCCGCGGAGCGCCAGGGCTCCACGAAGCATCTCTAGAGGATCCACGAAAATTTTGCTCCAATTAAAATAAAATTACTTAAATTTAACTAAATCACTAGGTAGCAGAATACAGCAAAATGATCGATTTAGATTCTAAACTCACTGCAACTTAAAGTAGTAGTTCGTGCAATATGCTATGTTTTTACCGGCGTTTTATTACAATCGGATAATTAAATTATAAACAGATATAATATTATTAGACATGTTATGTTCCTAAGGTTGGAAGCGATAGCCTAGTGGAGATATCAACAGACTGCCATTCACAGGGCTCGGGTTAGAATTCTAGGCAGTAAATTTTCGAAGTAATGTGTTTCAATTGTTAATTATGGCCTGTCTCGTGCCTCAGAGAGCAACTCTTTAAGGCTGGGCGGTGTGGACACCACTCCCTACTTTTTTCTGACATCAAGATTTGATGTCTGCCAGCCACCGGTGCAGGCTAGGTTTCTTAAAGGCTTTAGTACCGTGGGCCAAATCCATACAGAGCATAATTTTCATAGGTTATTTAGAAATCCGAAGAGTAAGCCCGGCCGCTGTGGCTGGCTTTTGTGGATTACGAAAATGCCTCCAACCCCATTGGAACTGATTTGTCCTGCAATGCACTGCCCACACTACATGTCTCTCAGAGAGCTATGAAAAGGACAATGGATAAAGGATAATAGGATTTCGCTGATGGATAATTTCCAGAACGAGATTAGCCGGCAGAAGACCAAAGAAACTGACATAGATCAGAGTTATAGCAAATTGAATGGGGGAACTTATGGCCAGTCGTTTAAAAAGCAGGTTCTTCTTCAATTAAGGCCACGCCTCAGCAAGCGTAGTGTTGGCCGCCAGAATGGGTCTTGTGGCATACCCTGGGGAGGCCCACCTCTAGGAGTGATAGACTGGTGAAATGAGCTAAATGCGAAGAAGTAGTTAATATACTTGTTTGACCATTATACGCCCCCTTCCTATTATGAAAGCCTAAAGGTGAGAAAATACGTCGCGAGATAGCGAGCAAGGCGTGACGTGGCAAACCGATACTCCGAAAAGGTAGACAGAAGTTGTAATTATTACACCCACATTTGGCCATATCAAGCATTTTTAGGTCTTACGTAAAAAGGGGGTCTATTGACGTTGCCGGGCACATTGTCAGATTTCGTTCTACTACTGAGAATTCCTAACTACACTCTTGCCTAACCCGGGAATCGAACCCAAGACCTCTCGATCAACAGACGTATAGGTTATTTACTGATCCATGGAGGCAATCAGCGACAAAATGAATATAAAATATACGAAGATTTACGTCAGTAATATAGTCTTTTCTACAAATGTGGACCTTTTTGCTCAACTTCTTCTTCATTCAATTTTTCTAGTTATTAAGCATAGTATGCTGCAGTAATAGTTATCCCTTTCGTTCACTCTGAACATCTCAAAAAGCAGTCAGCATCACTTTATCAGCAGAATAAACGGCCTTTGTCCTTTGGAGTCGGTTCCTCCTTAGCAATTTACTGTTTGGAATGTATTATTTATTTGGGCGTATAATGGGGTATCCACGTTTCATCTACAGTCTTTATTTGGACCAAACCTTGGATTTATTAGGCCTTAACTACGCAAACAGAGCTTTAAAAAAATGTTCATTCGACGGGTCAACGCGGTTTTGATCTTAACGTGAACAAACGCGGCACCCATCGCGCTGGGAGCTTGCTCATGCTTAAACCTTCATTTAATATGTAACTAATTCATTTGTTGGTCATTTTCATACCCTCTGCTATATCTCTTACTCAATTCAGCGCCCGTCTAGCACCATTTGGTGAAATTTTGCGAGGTTATCTGTTGCAGTGTTTGGACGTCCCGGACCTTAGCCATAATAAAAACAGAATAGTAGGATAGCTTCATAAAAATCGGCCGCCGCGCCGCCGCGCTGGTTTGAATGTACGCATGAGTCGCCGGCGCCGTGTACGCACGCACTTTCCACGCACACAATCTCACGAGCGCGGCAAGCTCGGCGCGGATTCAACAGGATGCGCCGCGCGTCTGATCGAGCGCATTCATGTAGGTACTATACACTGCTCGCCCGCTTGAATTGTTTATATACATTCAGTTTTGTAATAAACGTTATAATTAATATACAATGTGTTAAACGTCAGTAAATTTAACTTGTTACTTTTTCTCATTAAAAAAGGCATTTAGATAGTTATATAACGCTTAGGTAGGCAGTAGGTATTTGGAAAAAAAAAAATTCAGGCTTAAATTGTGAAGTATTTAGCGCGATCACTTAAAAAAGCGGCGAAAAAGCGCGAGCGACGACAAAGCCGGCGCCGCGGTGTAAACAAGTGACAACCCGTGTGTCAACGCAAGAGTAGGCAATTAACTCGCCGAGCGGCCTTAGCTAACCTACTATTCTGTTTTTACTATGCCTTAACTCCCTAGCTCTTACGACCAGGTTTAAATTTAGCTGCCCAAATTTTCATTGTAGTAAATGATGGAGCAGTGAGGCAGCGATAGCCTAGTGGAGGTACTAATAGGTGTCCATGCAGGGGGTATCTGGTTCGAATCCACGGCACGCACCAATGACTTTTCAAAGTTAAGTGCGTATTAAATTGTTAATTATCGCTTGCCCCGTGCCTCGGAGCACGTTAAACTGTCGGTCCTGGCTGTCTGAAAGATCTTTGACAGTCGTTACGGGGATTCCGTACCCTCAAATTAACTGATACTGGTCTAAATAATGGCATATCGCTATCCCTTTGGGTTGCGGAGATTAAACGGTTGTCGTTCTGTGGAAAAGTTGATATTCTGTCATACCTGATTAGATCAATAAGCGGACCTCGGGCTCTAAGACGTGTAAGTCTTGGATGCAACCGGGATAAGGCTAGCGCGATCATGATGGAGCAGAGAGTCCCCATAGACAGACCTTTAATCAAACTTGAATGGCGTCGGCGTAGTGCCTTTTAAAAACAAGAATTTAATGCCAGCTCGATACAACATTTCCCATTTTCACAAACAATCAAAGTCAAATAGCAACTACTGCTACAAAATAACTGAAATGTTGGTGGTTTACTGCCACAAGAAGTAAATTTACATCCACAACACTTTTTTTGACGAGTGCCGCTTCCTTCAGGTTGAGGTCGGAAACTTTTCAGACCACCCTAGTATGTTTTAATGCAAAGGCAAGTTATTCTTGTTTTAGTTGATTTTTGAAGATCTATAATAAGTCATTTAGTTGATTTTATTACATAATTATAATATTTTGTTGTCAGATCTAATTCTGTTATTTTTTATATTGTAATTTTACGTTTATTTTTTATATATACAATGTTACTACTTCCAATCCAGATTTTTATTTCATGTGAAATCGATAACCAGTGATAAAATTTAACAAATAAACTTTCACTAAGAATGCCTAATTTTCGTGTTTAAATATTTCTTTAGGTTCAAAACTCAATAAGTGTACTTAGTTGACCCAAATTCATGTATTGACATTTAATTAAAGTTATTCAGTTTTCCCACACATTAAATGAATATTTAATGTGTGGGAAAACTGAATAACTACATTATAGAATTAGCTAACTACGGTATGTTTGCAATATCTTGGTGTGGCAAAATTGGATAACTTGGTTTTTTATTTTTAATATTTTTTTGGTTCATGATAAAAGCTAGTTTTATCAAGCATAGAATCGACAGCAAACATGCTTAAAGCATATAAAATCGCCGTTAAATTGTTCTCCATTTCTTAGTGATGTAAAAAAAAGTGTCAAAAAAACAGTAAATCGCGATTATCTCGAAACTTGAAATTTTGAGTTATTTAGTTCTTCCATTATATCCACGATATACCTACGGCTGATATTAAATGTCACATTGTCCCCAGTTTTTATTTTTATCTGTCGATATAGCAAGTCAAATTCGTCTCAGGCAAAATAGTAGGTCCAATTAGTATGATATAAATTGCTGAAAGAAATATGCTAGCAATATCGGTCTAGTCTCCACAACGGGTAAAGTAAATAAAAATAATGAATCTCCAAAAGTGGTATTGTTGGAAAATGTGTGGTATATTGTGAGACTAAAGTAATTTATAAGGCTTTCTTTAGGATGAAACTTGGATTTTTTGTGGCTGAGACGTTTCAAGTACTTTAGCGTTATCCAGGCTTGGGAGAAGAAACCTTAAGCGTTTTATATTGGACTCATTTTTAGTACTACATGATAAAGTTCTGGAAAAATATGTTGTTAATATAATATTATTTCCTTTTTTATTAAAGATTCCTATAGTACATTCAGGATTACAGCAGTGTCGGACTCTACAAATATTAAAACAACTTTGTAGAGTCCGACACTGCTGTAATCCTGGACCTGGACTTTTGTGTCGAAGAAATATAAATGAATATTTCTGCATTTTAGTATTTCGTATTCACTACAAAGCCTTGTGCTGGCTTCATATTCAGTGAAAATAAATGACAATGGGGATGTTTCAAATCAGACAATTTTAATGAAATGTCAGACACAATCTTTTTCTACGGATTTAGCTTGAATTATGCACTAGTGACATCATTTTTTTTTTTGCTATCAAGTAGGGTACTAATCGTCATATCGTCACGCCTGTATTTCCGAAGGTGCAGATAGCGATGTAATATTACAACTATATTTCGCAATTTTATCATATTTAGGTCCCACGTAATAGGGAGCGAGCCTATTGCCGTTAACTGACTCATTGCCAGAGTCCGTGCTTCTACTGAGAATTCGGAAAAATCATTCACACTTTTAGGGGAATTTTCGAAGTTATGTGTGTATTAAAATGTTAATTATCACTCGCTTAATAATGTGCCCGGTAGATGGCAATAGGCTCCCCTCCTATTACATTGGGTTTGAAACATAACTGACGAAGTGTGGGTGTGCAATACACCTCTGCCTTCCCCATCGGGGATAAAAGCGACCTATTACATGAAACAGAAATCTGATTTTAGCTTCAAAGTCGTAGGCTATTTTCATCATCATCAACATCAGATGATGATGATGATTAAAGGGTTTTGTCTAGTCTGCATGAACCCGATTTACTCAAAAACTACTGAAAGCATTTTGGATAGATATATAGTGTGATTTCTAAGGATGGTTTAAGTGTATAATTCACAAGGGCGAAGCCGCGGATGAAGTCTAGTAATAGATAATTTCCAGAATGTTTTTGTTTCTAACCGTGAAACAATACCACACCGAGCTCAGCACCGATGTATTTCAAAAGCATCTATTCCCAGCCTAAGAGTTTTTATATACGTTGCATCAATTTAAAAAGTCTCTCTTCATATAAGCGGCAGACACTTATGTATAATGTAGAACAATAAAATGTTAATCCTCAGTCCATGCATAGAACCGAAATTTTAAAATTTATTCGTATTTTATTTAAGTGGAGAATATAACACATTTTAGCAGACTGCCGATTACTCTTCATTATCTTAAAAGTTCACGAACTGGAAGCACGTCTTACGTACTCTGCGAAGAACGAATGGATGCTACTGTTTGTAAATCGTCTCTCATCTATTACCTAGGCGGTGCGCTGGCGAAGTTCGAAAACCGATCCGTCTATTCTGTTGCCACAAGACCTTAGGTCACTCTTACAAACTGTACTGCATCAATATATGTTTTATTAGCTGTTGTCCCGTTCGTTGTTGCACTAGAGGTAAAATTAGAGATTTCAAACAAATTTTGAAATCTACTTAGTGTTGCTTAGTGACATTTAGGCTTTCGGAGAGAAATATACATTTATTCTCAGTGAGTGCTTACGTATGAAGGGAACCGAACCTTTTTTACAAAAATAAGATAATTAAAAAGACGACCATTTAAGCCCTTATGGTAGTTACAGAATTATCAAGCATACAGATGATTACTGTAAAATCCGTTCAGTATATAGGCAGGCAAAAAAATTATATTGGTTAATTAAACTAATTAATTTAAAAAAGGTGGTTCCTGTTGAATTTCTTACTAGTGCTTCTCGGCAGAAGTCACGTCTTTAACTAGTAATAGGAAAGTAGACATATTTCATTTAATATTTGTATTCATTTAAATATCACTAAAGGTAAAGCCGAAAATCATAATCATATTAGTTTAAACTTTACTTAAGACAAATGATGTAATTGTAGTATATTTCCGACAGCGCGTACAGGGCAATGCAGGATGTCGGCACATGACTAATTAAATTTCCGTTTCAAAGGATTTCAAGTAGCTATTTGATATTTAATGCGTTGCTGTCAGCAGGCATGAGAGGTTACTCTTATTGTTTATAATATAATTGCTTATATTATCAAGTTCAGTATTTAGCGTTGGTCTAACTGTTTACATTATTTCATTGTGTTGCAGATTATTCAGTCGTTTCTGCTCCTACCTCTGCCCGCGTGAATTATCTTAATAATATTTAGCCCATTAGCTGTTCTCATGTTAAGCTGTATAACAGCAAAGTTTAAACCAAATCCGATCAGTATTTTTTGCGTGAAAGTGTTACAAATATCCATCCATATCTACCCTAATTATCGAAATTATTTTATCTCATGACCTTAAAATTTAGTGAAAGCAGAGTAAGTTCGTTCAATTATCAATTTGATTTTAAGTAAATTGCTTTAGTCAAGAAAACATAGTAAAGTCTTTCTCAGTAATAAACTTTGAAATTGACAAAGCGTTTTCCATCAACAATAATCCAGATTTCTACATCCAAATTTCAGAATCTTCAATGGCATCTTTCGCATTATAGTTGTACTATTAAAAGTTGTACAATAATTTTATTCACAAGAGGCCAGTCTCTCGACGAACTTCAACCAACTTAGTTATTATCGTCAGAAAACTTAATGAAAGTACGTGAAAACCTTACTGAGTAGCTTTTGATTAACATTTTATACTTAAATCACGGTGAGGCAGTCTGTATGACGTCGATGAAGAACTTTTGTGACTAATAGATGCTACTCGCGAATCTGTTGGCAATCATTTCAAAGTAGTCTTTAAAGTTAGAACTATTAAAGAAAGATCCAAGAATTGAGTGAAATATGTTTTGTTGTTATATATACTACCTATAGTTTGCAATAGACTTCACCGTACGCAGGTAGTCGTCAGCATGTGCACAGACTAATAGTTATTGTAATAAAAATATCGTGTAACTATGACACTGATTTCAATTGTAGACGTATTTTTATGTAAACTCCAAAAATATGCAGTTTCTCTACGTAAGCAACCACGCCATAGAAATTTCAATAATACAATAATACAAATACCCAGGTTAAAAATTAACAGACATCTGTGTAAAACTAGATTTTCGCCAGTAAATATATTTAATAAAATAACAGTAGAGCAACATTTTATCTGGCACTCAATGACGTATGACTGTTCGTGTTATAAGAACTTTGTCAGAGCCACCTATTGACATTGATTGAAGCTAACAATCGTAAATGAAGTCCAGTTTTAGTTAGAACACCTAATTGACTTGTACACTATGGCCGCCTAATTATTATAATGGTATAAGGAGTTTAGGCCACACAGTTTAAGTTATTATACGACACGACTCCAAATAAAATTTCATGACCAGCATACGTAATAAACCCCCGTATAATTGTAAGGAAATTGGTTAACAAATTTCCTTACAATTATACTGAGCTGCGCTGTCCCCGGACACAGACACAGTTACCAGTGACCAGGAGTAGCAACCGTCGACTGTGTCCGAGCACCGCTACAGGACACAGCAACTACGGTTTCCTTCCTGTGATGGTGTGTTGTGCCGGCAACACAAAGTGGGTTTATTACGAGGTTCAAAGTACGATAAGATATGTTAGGTATGAGTTCTGTAGTCCACGCCGCGTCCTCAGATGCGAGGAACAGCTCGTGCAATATACCTATATTATAATAACTGGTTTTAACCAGTTACAACATCTTGTGTATATTCACTGCTGCCAAAAGTTATTTAAAAAATTAAGAATCACTTCTCAGAGTTTGAACTCCAGTTACGTATGAAATCTTCTTGGATGTACCCACTTTTATTTTGTTAAATTCGATTTGACAGGTAGAAAGTTTGACATTTTAGTTGTATTTACTTTTTTTTTTTTTTTTTTTTTTTACGAGGTCGGAAATCCCTTCGGATCTCCGACTCTTGGGGGAAATAAGAGCCGGAGTATGTGGTGTTTCCACTAAAAACCACCTCGACTTCCGCCATGTACCCGTGTGTCGGAGGGTGGGGCATCACCAAAGCACTCGTCGCCACTCTTCGACGGGTATTGGCCCGCCAGATGGTCCGGCGGGCCCCGAAAAAAACCCCCTTGGTGACGGATTAAGGTGTTGGACTCCGCCGCCAAAACTCCCAGCGGCCGCAGAGGATAGGGAGGACGGCAACGCAACACCGCATCTCCTCTTCCTCTGCGGCCCCACCGCGACGCATCGAATGGTGCGCCCCCATTTGGTCGCGGGAGATAGGGCGCGCGGCAACGCAACACCGACACGCCTCTTCTCCCGCGACCGCACCCGACTGCGAGGGACAGACAGAACTGTCCCCCGCACCCGCACCGTTGGACGCATCCTGCGCAGGCCCCTCCAAGCCCACGCGGAGCGTCCTCTCCTGGATCCCTCTTAGCTTCACCGCGGGTGACCAATCCACGGTTACTGAGCCCCCCCACCACCACAAGGTGGAGATCCCACGGGGGGTTAGTTGTATTTACTACTAAAACGTCAACAACATGAATGGCGGACGTAGTGTTTCACGTAATGCTCTCTGATTGGTGTTCACTGTCACAAGAATAATTAAATACATTATTTTTAGTTTTAGAATCCTAAAAATAACATTAATCTTACCTTTTTATAATAAATAATAAACTTTATTGACATCTTAAAATCATAATATATATAGATACTACAATCAAACCGATTTATTCTTAGTGGACACAAGCCTATTTCAGCTTATTACGCGCATTAGTTACAGCTTGGCGCTGTCTCTCAGTCAGTCAGTCAGTTAAGGAAGAATTCTTCTTTCTCTTAGCGTTATCCCAGTTTCAATCTGGGGTCCGCTTTCTAGTCTAACCGGATTTGGCTGAATATTAGCTTTTCCACGAAGCGACTGCCTGTCTGACCTCCGCAACCCGAAGGGATAGCCATATTCCATGGTTTAGACTAGTATCAGTTTATTTAGAAGGTACTGACGCCCTGTAACTACTGTCAAAGATCTTCATGACAACCGGGACCGACGGCTTAACGTGCTCTCCGAGGCACGGGGCAAGCGATAATTAACAAGTCAATACGCACATAACTCCGAAAAGTCATTGGTGCGTGCCGTGGATTTGAACCCGATACCCTCTGCATGGCAGTCTGTTGGTATATCCACTAGGCTATCGCTGCCTATAGTTAAGGAAGAATTATTGCCAAAAAAATATTAATGTAATTTTGGTATACTTTATCGTTACCTATAAATACATATCTTGAGACAAACTTCAATTTCCCTTGCGTACATTCAAATCGCTGGAGGGAACACAGTTTCAGTTAGAATGCCATCGGTATAAGTTTCTGTTCCAATAAATGTATCAAATGTTCGATAAGAAAACGTAATATTTACTCGTTCAATAAAATATTTATGGCAACGTAGTTAGGAAGCCTTGGAACTGCCTCTGACTTTTCGAGCTAGGTATGAGCGCATTAAATAGTTAATTATTAGCGATTAAATGGCGAAGAAAAAGATCGTGGAGAAAATTGCAAGTTTTTAGTTTCTATTTGTATACTGTGAAGACTTTCAAATGGCTATTGATCTTTGAGAATTCATATAAGACTAAACAAAATGAAAAATCTCCGTCGCGGTAAAATATGGCACGTCGAAAACATAAATATCTGTACTACATATTTGTTTTCTATGCTTTAATGTATAAATCGGTAAATAATATGATAAATACAGATATTAAGACAACCTGACAAAATGTGACAGTCTTATATTAAAATGAAGGCAGTATGATTATAGCAATTAGAAGCAATACCAAAAACATTTATGCAAAAATCTTACTTTTTATTTTTTTGTTATTTACTTCCAACATGCTTTAACCCATAGTACAATGTTACTGCCTCACCACAAAAACCTCCCAGGGTGGGTGCTGGGGAGCTCTTATATTATACAATTAGACATACATAAATAGTAAATAGGTTTAAAAATATATCTACTTCTATAAAAGTATTCATTTCGTACGAATTCATTTAAAATTATCAACATTAAAACTAATAACTTCTAGTTGGCTACAGATAAAAAATATTGCCATGGAATACAATCAACAAAAATTGTATACATTTACATACAACCGCAAAGTACAATTTGGTTAGATTCAGTTTCATGGCTTTATGTTTTTAAACCGGAGCACAAAAATACAGCACTAGGATTATGTATATTGAAGCATCTATCAGCCTTACTGCGGCAAAAATATCTAAATTGATGCACCAAATATTTTTTATTTTTTTCGTAATTCAGTTGTATAGGACCAATAATTGGAAACTATAATAATAATATAATATTCTACCTCATTCATACAACACCATCTAGTTCCAAACTAAGCAGAGCTTGTACTATGGGTACTAGACAATGGATAAACATACATACATACTTTTTTTTGTAAATACATACATAATATACATAGAAACACCGAGACCAAGACAAACATCCATGTTTACGCACACAAATGTTTGACTTGAGCGGGAATCGAACCCGCGACCTTCGGCGTGGCAGTCGCATACACTACCACTGCGCCAACTGGTCGTCAACTATCACACATTGCCTACAAATTCTTTCAAGAAAAGGTGTAGCTTATATAAATAAGTAGATATCATAGCGTGAGACTCGCCGCTCGTTATAGATTGATGATGTTACCAACGCTCGCTCAGGTCGCCACTTGGTTAGCTGAGCACATGTGATATTTACATCAATGTACTACGGTGCTTTGGGGCCACGTTAGGCTGTCCGATCTTGTCTCGAGACAAGACTTGTTAGGCCATGTGGGAGGCTTTCGGCTGGTCTAAAAAGGTCTGTGTGGCACATCCACATGAAAAAAAGAAGGTAAGATGTCTAAAAGTCCGTGCTAAGTTATCAAACAGATTTTATTACCTATATATTCACGTATTTGTTAACTACTTTCGCCAAATTTAAAAAATTTGAACATTACTTAAAATCATTATGATTTTAAAAACAGTGTCGATTAATTAGTAAGGACATCAATAAAATATATTTTCAGTATCACAAGCAAAGTCATCCGGCAAGGGATTGTTGAATTATAAATGTAGAGTTCTGTAATGTTTATGATAACCTTGACACGATTTTCATTTTTACGACGACTCCAAAATCTGTCTTAATTTTTTCCTGTTTGTAGTTTGGCGAAGGTATATAATGAGAATAGTTATACTTATACCAAAATCCTTATGTTTAATTCCCAACGCAAAAGATATAAATTTCTCTTTTATCACACAAAAACGACGTCGTAAAACATCCATGCCGGTATGTTTTCCAAAGAAAATCATGTTGTGAACACGGATGAATTGACTACCTTTGCTCCAAGGTATAAACAGGCCCCAAACACATCACTTTTACATCTCTATAAAAAGTTCATTCACTAAGAAAATCTCGGCAACTCAATCAGGTTTATACGTTGACTTTACACTCTACGATGAAGTTCTTAAGTCGTTGAACATAAACATATGTAAGTTATGTATATGTAAAGGCCTTAATAAAATGTAAGCGGATTTCGCTTCTGTAATGTGTAAGCTCATTACGAGATTCGTGCCTATGTGTACGCATTTGTTTTTTACTTGACAGTAATTTGTGTGGAATGTAGAATATGCTGGAAATATACATAGGCTTCTTTTACTTGTTTGTTAGAAGTTACATGCGGGATGATAATTTTGTTCTGATTTAAGCTTTTTGGAATGTATTGTTCAGCAGTTGTGGTAAATGTATCTCAATATGTAGATGACCAAAAGGTCTTAGATTTAAAACAAATAGTCCAGCTATGACTTGGGGGATTAACCTTGACTACTAGGAATAGTTTTGTTTGTATAATAAAAGCATTGTCTAACGTGACTAACGTGTCATAATTGCAGATGAATTTTTTGCCCAATTGACATCAAACAATGACATGCTTTGCAGATCACTAACATACACTAACATACACATACACACTAAAATGTCATTTCTTGTGGTGGCGTCTAATATGGCGAGAGGGATGATGGCTGGCACATGCGTCATACTCGTGAACGGGTGCTACTTGCGATGACTGGTCGATGCCGGTCTTGCGGGCTGGTATTAGATTTTAATATTTAACTGCATCATTTCCATCATGGTTCTGATCACTTTCGCGGATTGCCTGCATTATTAGGCATATATAATGTAAGTGGATGCTCCTGTTTCACCATGTCTATTCTGAGGAGGCTAACCAAAAGTATTATGCTTGAGTATTATTATGTACAGAAAATATTACAAGTGATATAGAAGGTGTAACAGTTGCAGCACCTTACAAAATGTAAATTGTGTATTATGCAAAACCTGGCGATGAAAAAGAGTGACCGTCAGTTTTATTGCCCGTTGTTTCTCATAGTTCTACCTATTGCTTTGCGAACGTGGCAGTAAATGTAAATGTAGAAGCATGCAGTAATAATGTTTTAAATTTGAGTATAAGTAATTATTTTATAAATTTATTATTTTGACGTTCATAAGCGTCACATTGTGACCCAAATGAATAAAGGATTTGGAATTTGAATTTGAATTTGATCTGATTTCTAGATTAGCGATCGCGGCACTGCTATACAAGACTAGCTTGGAAATATTACACCACATCCAGCCATTCTTATTTTTTTTGCTCTTATTTTCACGAGCAAAAAAATTAAGAATGGCTGCTGATGCTAATAGAATTATGATATATTTATTGAAGTATGTATATAGTCCTTACTTAGAAAATACGTATGCTAATATAGAAAGTAATTCGGTATACTAAATTCTCGAGAAAACTAAATTGCCCATGAAATTGAATATTCGCTTGAAATGTAGGCCTAGTTCTTCCGGGATAATATTTTACCGACCTGGATAGGAAAAGGAATAAGAGAAAGAGTGGAATGAGAAAGCAGGGGAAAGGAGTGAGGTCTCCAGCACTCTCAGTGTAGATACTGTTACTTTTGGAGATATACTACGAGAGGGTAGTACTTTCTTGGTCGTGTCATCCTAAGGATGAAATCATGGTTTTACTGACTTTTTGTTTGTGTTCGCTGGTATGTCAAATTATAGCACACAGCGTTTTTTTCCAGTTTACTCTTCAATAGGCACAAAATAATTCTGTTGCTTATTTTGAACGATGATTCCACTCTGGCCTTTGCTCATAAATATTAACCCAAGGTAATTACCAAAAGATACTGTCGAAATGTATGATATTTTAATAACGATACTTTTAAAAGGTCGTGAAATATATTTTAATTATAATGGCTTTGAGTGGGTGTTAAAATAAACATTAAGCTTTTGGAACAGGAAAGAAAGGACAAATATAATATTGCGTGCACGATATAATTATTTTGTTTCTGAGCAATCTATGTAAAGATACATTAAGGCTAGAATTAATATCATAATTCAAAAAGTTTATTTTAATCTGTACTTATTTGTATACATAAAAACCTTGCGTTACTGACTGAATGACAGACAATGCACAGCCAAAACTATTGGTCACTGAAATGTTCAAATTTGGCATAAATACCTATGTGCCTTGGTAGGGTGCAATGAGGAGATATTCCGAAGATACCGAAGCTTGGAAGCAACAGGCCTTGCTTTGATGGTTTATTACGCACGACAAATGCTATGATATTACATGAATGTACTGTAAGACAATATTTAAAGTTATTCAGTTGATGTAAATAATACACGTTATGTGTTTGATCACTGCACGGTTTACCCATCTCACGAGCCATACAATCCAAGTACGTGATTTGCTTACGTCATTCGCGTCGATAGCGAGATGATGCATAAACCAATTACCTACGTATACTTAGGCGAGCGTGAACTTGATATGCGATATTGGCCTTTATGATTAATAATTTAATGGTATACTTTCCCTTACAAGTCGTTTTGATCAATTAAATCTTAATTGTTTTTGGTTTTAATATGTCACCTTATTTCATTTAGCATAAGGTTGATATTTCAATATCAGTTCATTTACAAAATTTAAATCGTCTCAGTGGCCCTGTCAAACGTTCATCAAAATTATATAAGATAGGAGTACGAACAAACCGCAACTTAACAAAACCTTCTAATAATCATAAAGTCTTTATCGCTTTGAAGATCCCACACCTGTTTTATTTACCCCTTTATAAGTACATATTTAATGTGAACACCCGACTTTTAGCAACTACCCACAGTTTTATCTGTACCTCAATTAATTTTGATGAAAATGTCAACCGTCTGTTTTAGCTGAAATATTGTCGGTATGAGGCCGAATTATAGCGAAAAGCGATAACAAAAACGGCCGACGATTTGAGCGTCGCTTATTCCTAAAGGTTAAGGAAGAATATGAGACCTAAATCGGGTCAGTGGGACGTAATGAGTTATCTAGAGTAAATTTTCGGATGACATCGTTACTGAGTTGTGATTGACGTAGTGCGCGCAGGAAAGTGACGATATTAAGGGACGGGTGTTCAACAATGACTGAAAAGGAGATTTGATATAAAGTTTACCCATGTACGTAAGTTTGTAGTGGACGGAAACTTTGTAGTAGACAAAATAGAAAGTTACATTTTATGACAAAGATTTTTAGCTTACACTATGTTGAGAGTTCTTTTAGCTATTTAGAGCTGACTTTAAACGCAGTGAAAATTTTGGCCCAATGTAATTTTATTGTTGGTAAGTATATGACATGTTTGCCTCCTATTGGTGATGGGTCCAGAATACATAATTTCACAGCCACAATTTGTTAAGGGTGCCATCAGATGCGACTAAAGAAAATAATATTTTTGTGATGATTCGAAAAACTTGACATCAACCTTGGCCAGCATGAGATACTAGGTATCTATATAGGCCTAATTGGCAAAATTTTTAAGACATATTGTCGCAAATTAGATGTCTTACATCTTAAAGTGGACTGAATAAGCTTTAAGATCATATGACATGTTTGGCTTGAAGTGGTGCTATTATTTACTGTGCTTAATTTACTAATTTAAGGTAGCGTGATTGTATCTACATTTTCTTAATACGCAAGAACAGAACTACGATTAATGTGAAACAATAATATTGTACTTAATGACTATACGGAGATCGTAATGGTTTAAGCGGCCGCCTTGCTACTACATAATAGGCGTTATATATGCATATTAAATCATGTACTGCCATCTGCATAGATGTAGCATATATTGTATGATGGATCACAACTTTAACTAAGTTAGGCATCCATACAATGTATCTTCAATAACCTGCTCAAAAATATTTGCCTAGGCTGCTGAAAATTGCTTACCATGTTGTATTGATAGTAAGCAAGGAAACTTTTAAACAAATATATTATAACAATTCTTATAAATGTTTTGGCGATTTCTGAAGTAGTCTGAGAAATCTACTCATGTCAAAAATCTTACTATCTTTTTTTTATAGAGTTTCCACACTTTTATAAAACCTATACTGCAGGCGCCTTCACAAACATCTCCTACAAATGTAATCCACGTCCTTAAAGAACACCTAGACTTGGACATAATACCAAAATCACATATGTTATCCTGTGTGGGTATCAATTAGCAAATATGCTAATTGGATATTTGCTAATTGGAGTTAACCGAATATTTGATTACTTTACTTCATATATAAGGATTTCTCTGACACATACCATGTCTATTTACTGAGCGAAATACAAGCTTTTAACAACCCAACTGTTTCACAGTTTTGAATATTCAACCAACAAGCAACTTGACTAACTATGCAAGAAATTTAAGCGTTATTCAGATGAAGGCTTTCCGGGAAATTTTCACCTTGTAAATGGTCATCTTCCTGCTAAATCTTTTGTGAGCTCAGATAACGCTCAGACACGAATGGGTGTAAATTTAAGGCAAAATAGAAGTTGAATTCTGTGAAGTAAATGCTAAAGTGAAAATTTGTTCATGTGTTTTTGATGTTAAAATGCAATATTTTTTGCTAACACTAGACTTGTAAAGCAGCTTTTATCATTCATGTTGATTCATAGAATACATTATGTTGCTTAAACTGGCGAAATATAGAAATTGTTACTTAGTATGATGAATCATCATCGTCCTAGCGTTACCGCGGTTGCATCCAAGACTTACACGCCTTGGAGCCAAGTTTCCACTTACTAGGTATGATAGATCATCAGTGTTTCCATGGAGCGACTGCCTCCGCAACTCAAAGGGATAGCGATATTCCATGGTTTAGACCAGCATCAGTTTATTTGAGAGTATTGACTCCCCGTAACGACTGTCAAAGATATTCATGACAGCCGGGACCGACGGTTTATCGTGCTCTGATCACGGGGCAAACGATAATTAACAATTTAATACGCACATAACTTTGAAAAGTCAGTGGTGGCCCTAAAATTGAATCTAATACCCTCTGTCTATTGGTATCTCCACTAGGCTATCGCTACCTTCATGATGATCAGTATGATGAATAATAAAATCAAAGGTCACTTTCAAACTTAGACTGCACGGATGGTGTAGTAGTTTAAGTCGTTGTCACACCATTTGGCACTTCTATCTCTATTCGAGACGACATTCTGTGAGTCTATTATGAAATAATAGTTTCTTACATTTGAACATGTGTTTGCCTATTATTATCTAACTAGGGAATGCCCACAGTTACGCTCGTTTATTTTTGTTAATCGAGAAATTCCATCTTAGTGCACCTCTACGACCCCCAAGGAACGTACAATCAAAAAAAGTCTGCGGTGGACCAGTTTGAAAAAAAATCCCTTGGCTCGCTCATAGAGTCGAGGCACACTAGAAACTGATTTTGTATACGAGTGTCAATGTGTGTGCAAAGTAGCGCTGGAAGCGACCGATGTCTTGCTAAGCGATTCTCGCCCTGGTGGTTTATTGGGAAGTTGTTCGATCATACATGCCAAATTTCAGTTTCTTGCGCCCATTAGTTTTGGTTATGGTATTGTCCGCCCGTCAAGCAGTAACGGATGAATTTGATATAAACTGAACTGCCTTACATTTTCAAATAAAAAGTGGGTGACGTCAGAATGCGGATGCCATTGACAATACCGTCTCAAATGCTTAGGCATTTACCCGTAATTCAACGCAAACCGTCGTAAACAACAGCCATTGTTATACTAGTAGCCCCGGGTTCTGCGTAAGCAATGAAAGCAACGTAATACGATGCGACGTAAACACTCAATTAGCTTTACATCCTCATAAAGCATTAGGATTTGTTAATGCTTATGGTAGATAGAGCTAGTATGATTTAATATAGTTGACTCTTCTTCTTAGGGCAGATTAGAGAAGAAATATCACCTGGACAGCGTCGGGATAAAAGTGAATCAGAGATTCTCTGGTACTGTTACTCACTCAGCACACTACACGCTCTATAATGCAGATACCCAAGTTTTACAACGATTTTCTAAGGCTAGAGTAGGAAGACTGCCTCCGTGGTCCATTGGATAGCGTATGCTGATCGGAGGTTCCGGGTTCGATTCCCGGGTCAGCCAAAAGTGTTACTGGGTTTTTCCGAATACTCAGTAACAACCCGGAGTCTGGTGATGTGCCCGGTAACAGCAATTGGCTCGCCCCCTTGAACGTGGGACCTAAAACTTCATGGCGAAATGTGAGTTTAATATTTACACCAGACCTTTGCCTACCCCTTCGGGGATACAGGCGTGACCGCGTGAGACTAAAATATAATAAAAAAGCGTAGGAATTCTTTAGTAGGGTAATTTATGGCACCTACTACAGTAAGATTCTTCAGCAAATTCAAGTCAACAGCCATGTTTGGCTTAGGTTAAGGAGATACGATGTTATATAAAGCCCTGAACGTGTAGGATTCACTGTTAACTTTTTGATTTATAGTTTGCAATTATTTCAGGAATCAATATGAGTTGTAAGAAATATTATTAGAAATCGTAATTATTACGTCTGACTGCCTGCGTGGTCCAGTGGATAGCATATGCGACTGCTGATCGGAGGTCCCAGGTTCGATTCCCGGCTCGGGCAAAAGTGTTACTGGGTTTTTCCGAATATTCAGTAGCAGCCCGGAGTCTGGTGATGTGCCCGGTAACGGCAATAGGCTCGCCCTCTATTACGTGGGACTAAAATAAATGTGGCGAAAAGTGGGTGTAGCAATATACCTCTGCCTACCTCTTCGTGGGATCTAAAAATTCGTGGCGAAATGTGGGTGTAATATTTACACCTTGCCTACCCCTTCGGGGATACAGGCCTGAGACTATAAATAAATAAAAATAAATAATTGCGTGGAAATTTGACGAAAATTTCGTGCATGAATTTTTTCTGTCCCTTTGCGGCATTTAAAAAGCATCCTGCACTACCTCCTACATACAGGGTGTCAGAAGACCCATCACCAAGCCGAAGTCTACTCGTTTTGGACATCGTGCCAAGTCATACTAACCAAAACTAATACCTGGGAAACGTCTTTTTTTTAAGTTTCACTTTTTTAAACCGCAATTAAAAGCGCGCTTTTGCACGCCTGCAATGCTGAAATACCTACTTATCCATGGGGTTATAGGATATCTAAAGAACATGTTGGCGGGGTAAATGCATCGATTTTGTACCTAATTAGAAAAATTCCATACTAACTTTGAGCCTCAATATCTCCTGAACCAGTAATTTCCCAGGTATGGTGCCGAAGTAAAAAATGTTCGTAGTGATTGGCACAATATGGGATTTCAGTTTTAGTTAAGGGTCTTTTTACACCCTATATATAAACAAAATATTATATTCAAACCAGTTTGAATCCTACTAGAAATGGAGTGATAATTCAAATACTGCATGCAACAACAATAGTGCCAACTTCATTCAGAATATTTTTGTATTGTAGCACCCAGTCCCAAAGGCACTACAAACTTTATTTCCGAGATAAAACCGGAGAGAATATAAATATTTAAAGCTAGAACTTTCTATAAGATTTGTTTAACAAAAATAGAAACCGCATGCCTGACCAGCTCACTTCGAATAGACTTATCTGCTTAACTTATAATTATTGTATTTGCTTTATGTTTTGTTATAATAATTTAAGGCGATTTTGTTGTCTATTAAGAAATTGCGGTGCTATTTGTGTATTTAATGAAAACGATCTTTTCATGCATAGTTTTTTCCTAGCGCAGCTGAAAATTATATCTTAAAGTAAATATACAATAATATTTTTTGATGAAAGATCCTTAAACAGAATTGAGCTGAGTTCAATAAGGTATTTAATACAATACTTAATGAATACAACATGAAAATATTTATTATTTACTTTATTAATATGTTATTCTTGTGTGTCATACTTTATTTTCATATGTTGTAATAAGTTAAAGAAATATATGTCGTGCCGATATTATTATATAGCTTTGTCGTTAGAAATTGAAATATTATTAATGTTTATAATTTGAGCCTATACCGTACGTTACACCCGTCAGGATAAGAATCGTTAGGCCATGTCGGAGGCCTTCGGGCGGTCTAAATATTCCGACACTAAAGTCACACGAAAAACAAAACAAACAAACCTACCCATCTGGTCTAATATTGTAGCCCGAATCCTCTTATTTACTTACACTGCCATTGTGATGAACATAAGGAGAGCCCTATGTATATGCCATAGAAGAAACCAGGCTAGTGAAGACGATAATAAATATACAAGCACTGTAATGATTTTGATTTTTTTTAGCCTGCAGATAATAAGTGATTAGAAATTATCACCTGAAAGCTAAGAAAGCAAATTTACCACCAAAATTTGCTGCAATCCTTAACATGGATGAATGCGCTTCATAAAAAGCGTTTGATGGCTTGTTTATCGTTGCTATTATTTACAGGGAGTTGATGGTGAAAAAAGATTACACCAAAAGGGCTTAAAAACAAAAGCTGTGGTTGCGAAGATATTATGTTATTGTGGTAGAGTAATGAAACTAGTATATTATGCACCTGGGTGTATCTGCAACATAACATAGTTTATTTTAGGCCTAACTGGAGACTATAAGCCCACTCATTTAGAGGGATTATGATGGAGATTTGGTGATGGTTGGATTCAGTACTTATTTTGAATATAAAGCTAATTCTAATGACAGCTCGTCTTAGCTCACACATTAGAATTAGATCCTACATATGTCACGGGATACTTAACAAACATTCAGCGAAGGGCATTTAAATCACACCCAGACTGGAAACAACAATTTCTGAGTCACACAAAATATCACGTGTGGGAACAAAAACTACGCCAATTTACGTAAAACCTTTCACTGGAGATCCACTTGTTTATCCGTTGTAAGCATTCTATTCTAACTACATTTAAAAGTTATAATAAACAGAATATTAGCTTTTACATCGACCATCTGTATTCTGCCACAATCCAACTGTCTTATAATATCCTTTCGTTAGTCTAGTGTCGGAATATTTTAGAATAATGGCTCCATGTCATGATTATCAATGTCAATATCTTCATTGTAGCCAGAATCAACACTTAACGTGACCATTTAAAAAGTAATATGCACATATATTCGAGAAGTCAGTGGTTTGTGACAACGAGTTTTTTTTATGGCAGGATATTAGACTTTCCACTAGACTATCTTGACTCCATGTCCACTATCTAGCCACGTAAGCATATTTTACGTTCCGTGGAACAAAACCGTAAAGTCTACGTGTTATCGTTACCCAGACCACGTTTTAGAAAACGTGATCCTACTAAATTGAGCAATAACTTGAGAACCCTACTAGAATCTGTTCAGAATTGTTAGCATGAGTTTACCGAACATATCAGCATTAATACCCTTATATTTTTAACCCTTGAGGTGCGATCAAACAAGTGCGAAAGTTCACGTTGCTGCAAATTTTCATCGGCGTAGGTTACCGGAAAAAAATTAATTATGACACCTCAATATAATTATATCACATAAACTGCATATCATTGTGTTGGTTATAAAATCAACTATCATAATAATAACATGAATTACTACTAAATACTCACTTTTCCGGCAAAACAAGCTAACAAACTTAGAGGTTTGTTTTTTTTCACTCGTTCACACAAACATTTCATCACATATGAATGAATTTCATTACTTGTTTGGTTCATAAACACAAAAACATTATCACATATACCTTTAGGTTTTCACACAATACATTATTAATTTGTAACAAACGAATATAACGCCACTAAAAAAATTATAATCCGAACGCGTAATAAAAAGTTCGTCGTGCCAGGCAGCCATGTTACTGTTACGAACACTGTGGCTGTGAATTATTTACCATTTGAAACACGATAACAGTAAAAATGTACAACAATGCTAGTATTTAGTTGCTAAAATATGTTTTCAGATAAATAATCTGGGTACTTTTATGTCTTTCATAACTATTAAAAGAATATTTATCATAAAACACTTACGAAAAAAACGAGTTTCAAGAGTAGAAATAGCCCGTCTAAAAAGTTTTTGCCTTTTATCACTGTATTTCTTGTCTTTGTCACGAATAATGTCACTTCACAATTAATATTTATTTATTTCTGAGTAAATCTATATAAGTATCTTTATAAAATATTCACCGGTTTCTTCCACAAGACAACTTTTATTATAAAAATCGCGGAACAAAACACAACAATGGCGGACGCTTTCGCAACTGAGACACAGATAATTATGTTTCAATATTTTTGGCGCGTTTCGTTTCCCTCACCCTTCTAAAACGATTTAAATGTATAGAATATGAAGTATTCTAATAGTTACTACTTTCGTTTCTTGGTTTAAGTAAAACAAAACTGCCACCATCTGCGCTAAGTTGTGTAAAATCGTATACCAGACTACTAAAAATATAATTGTAGTTAAATAATAAGTAAAGAGTATAATAGGTTTAACAATTGAAATTAAACTACAGTTTACGGATTTTATCGCGATGTATTATTGGCTGTAGTTTAATTTCAATGTGTAACATTCGCGTAAACCCAAGAAGATTCTAGGTTTAACAATTTATTTAATACTCGATACTGTCAATTTCAAATATAAAGATCCTATTTTTTTTCTATAAAGAAAGAATGCGAGTACAAAATATAATCTTAATTTTATCAAAATAAGTTTTAATATCCGAAAGCAATATATTGTTAAGTGTAGTGCCTCCGTGAAGTCTTCTACATGCAATGAAAGTGTCAACTCTTCAGCAAGAGATTTACTCCAAGTATTAAAATATATTCTTGAAGAGCCGTATTAGGTTTCAGTATCGCGAAACTTTATGCATTATATTCATGAAACCTTTAAAGTACGCTGTGAATACGAACAAAGTATGTTAGAATAGAAAGTGTATGAAAATAAGCTGTAACTTAATGAGAAACACGGTGATAATAAATATTAACATAATAAATGCAAATGCAACTCTATTTTTAATATATTCAAACTTTGAGTGGTAATATGTAAAGTATGTAAAAATAATTACGTTTGAAATAAGCTTGAATCATTGGAAAGTACATAACCTCCTATTCTACTTTTTTAATTTAGATTCTTATAAATCGGCGGTTGAAGTTTTTAGGATTGTTCGTTTTTCTTACAGTTGTCGTCACAAACATTATGTAGTGAATCAGTTGTGTCTCATGCAATGAATACACACATTGTAAGTTACAATATGGCGACAGATTTTAAACTTGTGATTCATATCACATCTATAAAAAGCTAACAGAGTGTTATGAATCTGTACAGTAATTATGGTAAATATTGCTATACCATATGTAATACAGGAATAAGAATTACAAGGATATTCTGCAATGTGGACAGGTGTTTTCTGCCTGCCAGTTAGAACGCGGCCAATATTCTTTATTCAGGCTTGAAGCACGTAACTTGACGCTTATCTCCTCTGGGACCAACGAAGGTGACGAATTATGAAATTCCTGCGGATCCAATAATATTATATAGAATGAAGATCTTGCACGCTTCGTATATTATAATTTATTACTCACAAAACTAGATAGTCTAAGATCCGTAGAAGAGTGACCTTCACCGATCTATGTATTGGATGAAAAGTATTTCATATCAAATTTTGCATGTTAAAAAATATATCGCATATGGGTTGGTAAAAAAATCCGGTCTAGGCTAAAAAAAAAATGCCAACAGCTTTTTCTGATAGGTTTTTCGTAGGCAACCCAATATCATCGTGTTTGCAGTGGAGTAGCGGTCATTTTAATATAACATTTGTTTATTAAAATAATTGATAAATATAACTAGTATTTACTTAACAGTCGAAGTATTGATACCTGGCAACCCTACCAAATACGCCAGGAAAAATTTACAACCCTATGTAAACGTACCCTTTAGGGTTCATACATTCGGTTAGTACTAAATTTATTTATTAAACGCGTATATGCAATGTTAAATGAAAACCCAAATACATTTCTTTTCTTCTTTTCCTAGTCTGGACCGGATTTTTTTTGCTTACCAATTCGCGATATATATTTTGGCATGCAAAATATGATATAAAATACTTTTCAGCCAATAACCAGATCGGTGAAGGTCGCTCTTCTACGGCTCTCGGACTAAGAGAAAAGTGTTGAGACTTTTCTTTGGATACTGACTTATTTTTATGTCAAATAATGTGTCCAAATAAGTTCATTTACTCTCTAAAACACACTAAGATCCAGGGTATACATATTTCTAGCCCACCACAACAAAAGAACTTCTGCAGCGCCTATGGTTTGACTTGACTTCACGTTCGTAATAGATCAGAAAAGTTAAGCAACACTACCAAAGGTCATCATTTTGATTGGTGCACTACCCAGCATTACCGAGTTTCAGTGGGCAGGTAAAGCCTTTGGATCTGTTTCTTGTTACATGACCAAAATAATTAAGCCACGTCGTAGGTCATTGGGCAGTATATAAACTTCGACACCAAAGTTGGCTATTCATCGACACAAAACAAAAATAAATAACATTATATACCTACTCATGCTGTGAATGACACTAGAATATGAAAAGACTAGCATGTTAAACACTTTACTAGGAAAATATTGACTAATGTAGTGGAAGGGAATGGTACATTAATTTCATTTTTCATAAATAAAGACTGGCGTTTACGGCATACTGGGATATGTAGTTTCTCGAAAGTAGTCATCTTAATATATTCTGAGCAGATAGATTGTTTGTTACATAAATTAAGTCTATGCATTCACCTTAACGGCACCCGTCTTACCCAGCGATGGAGTTGTGATTTAAATATATATTTTTAATTATGTAAATAAGTTATCAGCGTTGCCTGCTGGTATCTTACAACTTTGCGGTCACCGCCGTGCCACAGCTATCTTAAAACAAATTTACTCTTTTAATGTTTCCGAATAACTTGTAGAAATATGTCACATTTCTATGTAACATGTCGTCGTACTTTGTATATATTAATCGTATTTATTTATTTTATTACATTTCATAATATTTTTTATTTACTTTCATCTGTTAAAACCAACATGTGTTTGAGATAATAATAATGCGTTTATTCCCAAAATAATTACAAACATTATACAGATGTTCCACTGGTCCCAAACTAGGCTAGGCCTGTATCTTGGGTACCATGACAATATCACTATAGTAAACAAAATAAATAATAATGCACAATATTCAATTAAGTTTTAAACATTACAAATTTTAGAATTAAATTTGAAAGTTATAAAAACATTTAAATTAATGAATTAAATTTACATGTCAATTTATAATACCAAATTCAAAATTCAAAATATAATAAACGAAATACAGACAAGGAATTGAAAATTATTCATTTTAATTTTGCATGTCAAATAAAATAAAAATATTAAATAAAGACAGAATCGAAGCTGATAACTGAAATTAATGGTGTTACATATTTGTTTAAATTGCGCTTGAGTGTAGAAGTGTTTAAACTGGTGTAAAAAGGTGTGTGTGTGTGTGTGTGTGTGTGTGTGTGTGTGTGTGTGTGAGTTATATGCCAAAGTTAAGCTCAAGTTAGAATTTTCAATAGGTTTTCAGTGCTTTCATAGTCACAAGTCCGTATAAAAACAGTAATAATGAACTTGCATTGTTGTTTCGTTTGCGTATAGAAATTGAGTTTAGCATTCAATTTATTGTAAACAAACGGACCCATGAAACAGAAAAATCACCTGGTGAAAGAATATCTACGCTGTACATCTCGAGGAACAACATCGGAACCACATCTACGACGAGAAAGTTCATCGCAATTAAAAGAAGTTAGAGAGTGTTGCTTGAGGATACAGTTTCTAATATACAGTTGCCTGACAGTCAATAGCTCCCAGGACTGGTAAAGAGGATGTGTGGGAAAGTATATAGGACGGAACGAACTTACTTTAAGGATTGCCCTTTGTGCAATTTCGAGAGACAATAGATGCATCTTCGGTGCACCACCCCAACATGAGATACAATATGTTAACAAAGATTGGCATAACGCCAAATAAACCTTTTTAATTATATCAATGCTCCCAACATGACGAAGGTTTTTAAAAATGTATATAAGTTTTCTCAATCTGGTTTGCATTACCTTTATATGACTGTGGAAATTTAAAGTTGAATCAATTAGGATACCAAGGTACTTCACTTCATGTTTTCTAGATAGGGATGGACAGTTACACAAGGCAGTGCAAGTTGACTCAACCTGGCAGTCTGAGTGATATACCACGCCTAATTCAGTTGGGATTTCATTGACAGTCCGCATGAAGAATGGCATACACATAGTTTTGTTATAATTTAATGTAAGCCTATGTTACGATATTAAGCCCTTTTTGAGCAAAGGTAAAAGTATCTTTCCACGTATACGATGAAAAAACCACTGCTGTGTCGTCTGCATGGGAAAATATAGAACCCTGTTCCAAACTAAGGTAGCAACGGTTATTCAAGTATACTAAAAATAATGTGGGGCCGAGTATTGAGCCCTGGGGGACACCAAAAGACACAGATAAGTCAGTACTGGTATGGGATTGCACTTTCAGACACTGTTTTCGGTCACTGAGGTAATCCTTGAGCAATTTGTGCTGCAACCCCCTGATTCTCAAACGTTCTAGTTTATTTATACGAAGAGGCACAGATACCGTATCAAAAGCATACCAACCATACCATTTTTGCGTAGAGACGGAAAACTCGACATCAAACCCTATACGACTGCCTCGTTAGTCTCGTGGCATAAATGTGTGCGTGAGATCGGGAGGTCCCGGGTTCGATTCCTGGGTCGGGCAGTGTTATTGGGTTTTTCTGTCACGAAATTCTCAGTAGCAGCACGGAGTCTGGAAATGTGCCTGGTACGGCAATAGGCTCGCCCCTTATTACGTGGGACTAAAGTATATCTGGCGAAAAGTGGGTGTAGAAATACACCTCTGCCTACCCCTTTGGGGATAAAAGGCGTGATGATATGAATGTATGTAGGCACAGATACCGTATCAAAAGCCTTGGCTAGATCCAGAAAAATAGCCAAGGATTCAATCGTCTTTGACGCTATGTCTGATTACTGAAATTCGAAGCGAACCAATCAGACTGCCAATAATTGACCGAATCAAGGTAAGTCCACAGAATAATAGAAACATACAGATGCAAGATGATCATCTGTCTTATTTCTTCGACGCGTGTAGCTGGGCAAATAGTATTATAACTGTTGGTTGGCTGGTTTCGAATGACAGGAACTCAACTTCGCATATGGATTTAAAGAGTAGTTGTTTGCCTTCCCTTTGACAAACGATGTCTTCTTCTGGTGTACTTTACAATTCTATGGGTGAGATTGAGGATTGCTTAATCCTAAGCAAACTCCATATTTAGATAACACAAGAAAGACACTTTCAAATACATACGACTCAATACTGCGTATTTTTGTGCTTACATCAAAATATTAATGCATTGAATATTACGCTGTTTGTACATTTATACTTATATTGGAATGTATTGTCTGACAATCTGCATTAATTTATTTTCTTCTTGAATTATAGAAAGTAAAATTCATTCTATTTAGCCATGACGTTTCGGTATATTTTACACTGGGTCACAGGATGAAATAATAAATTATTTCAGCCACAGACGCTAAATGAGTAAACATTCGCACAGTAAATTTTACCAATTAAGAATACGTACACAAATATTCTATTTAATTGTATTTACAAGAGAATTTGAAAGTGTAAATTGAATGGCATTACATAATACAACACTGTAAGATTAAATTAACAAGGGCTACATGCATGGAACTGTAAAAAAGTGGCTAATTAATTAATGATCTTAATAAACTAAAGCAGAGTCCATATTATAAAAGCACAAAATTATCTGTGTTTGTACTGACCGCATAGCAATTTTACAGCAAAGTGGCAAGTGACACAGAAAAGAGGCTGGTGGAGTGGCCGTGGACGGAAGACCTCATACGACGCAGATAGAAGGGGACGTCTATCGGTTGATATGGTGATGATATTGGCAGATAACACTTTCATATCTACATAGAGGCACATTTCTTATGGGTGCTCTGAAGACAATCTTTCGGTGACTCAAATTGCCACGCGGCGTGGCAGTCGCGCTGTGACAGCTGTTTTTAAGACAGCAAGAGAGACGAGGGTTCCTCCTGTGTATCTTAACTAAGAGAGCTAGAGAGATGGAGAACGACGCCAGGGCCGCCAACGGCGCCAACTACGAACTAAACTGGAGACAGTCTTCACTTGGAATCGGCACACAAAATCCTTGAGAACTGCGCTTCTATGTAAATCTGTATTCATTGCTAGGGTGCGAGCATCAGAAAAAATTAACCTAGTCATAGGTGCAATTAAGTTCAATTAACATCATTTAAAGCTCGATAAATTTGCTGGTATGACGATCCGATCTGGACAAAATTTTCTTATTACTACTTTACAATAACAAGTAAAGGTCTTTTCCCTACACCAAACGCTATTGGCTGACGCTTTACATCATTTCTGACGTAACGCTTTAACAGACTATCGTCGACGATGCAAACTTGATATACTAGTACATTATATGCGCCGCCTAAATGGAGGCAATTGTTGCTCGCCTGGGATGTGACGGTCATAAAGCTATTCGAACGGAGAATATTGAATTGTATCTTAGAATTTAGAACGGAAAGCATAATTTTACATAGCATAGACTAAATTGTATAATGCGATTGACTTCATGTTTTTTGCGGCCGGTCCCAGTAAATTATCTATCAACGGATTTACCTTTGACTTTAGCTTAGTTACCAAATCCGTTGAAAGATAAAATTGACAGACCAACCGTTGGTAATAATTCCATATGTACCATATTCTTAGAAAATTATGTTTATGATTTCTGATTAATTACAGCTTTTCTCTTCGTCTAAACGTGTGGTACGTTTATGCAACAGTATTTGTATGGTAATAAACTAGATTTAACTTTCATGTTGATGCTCCGGTTCCAAAGGGCAGTGTGATATTCAATAAACTACTATCCGCTTTGGGCTATCAAATGTTTGTAAGTCAAGCTGGTAGTTACCAACCTCAAACCACAAACCTCAAACTCTAAAGCTTTACAAATTTATACCGTCGCAACACTTAGACAATAAATTATCGGGCTAAAATCCATTTAACTAAATAACAACTTTGACATTGCTTTTACTAGATTAACTTCCTTTGTTTCAACTAAATAAATAACAACTAGACCTTCTCCAGCAATAGCACCGTCCCTCTCTAATCAAGATTCAAACTCGTTTAAAGTCACATTAAACTATTCCGAACTTATATGCTCCCAATAATTTTCTAGATTGTACTAAGTTTCAGGTATTAATTTAGAAATAATTAATCCACAGAAACTGTGTTTAGTTTACAAACATTTCTGTACAAGGGCTCCCTCACATTGCGCTTTACATACATACATATCGTTACGCCTTTTATCCCCGAAGGGGTAGGCAGAGGTGTATTTCTACACCCACTTTTCGCCAGATATACTTTAGTCCCACGTAATAAAGGGCGAGCCTATTGCCGTACCGGGCACATTTCCAGACTCCGTGCTGCTACTGAGAATTTCGTGACAGAAAAACCCAATAACACTGCCCGACCCAGGAATCGAACCCGGGACCTCCCGATCCCACGCGCACATTTATGCCGCGAGACCAACGAAGCAGTCGTATAGGGTTTGATGTCGAGTTTTCCGTCTCTAAGCAAAGATGGTATTTGCATCGTATTATCCCTTAGTCGCCTCTTACGACACCCACGGGAAGATAGGGGGTGGTGACACTTGTATTCTATGCCGTCAAACCACACGGCATAGAATTAAGTTATTCTTTCATTAATAGGGTATTTATGAACAACAAACTAAACTTTCGCAATAAAGTAAAAAGGTAGCGAAGCTCAGAATAGAGAATCTCGAAAAGGACAGCGGTCGCAAACATTATACCGTAAGTTACTTTGTGTGTGGGTACGTACACCAAAGCAATCAGTCGATACCAGAACGCGAATTGGTATCACAGAAAGTGTGAAATAATCTTAAGATACTGTAGCCTTATTTGATCTGCATCAGTAGACTCAGACTCACGCCTGTATCCCCGAAGGGGTAGGCAAAAGTGTAATGTAACATCCACATTTCGCCGTGAATTTTTAGGTCCCACGTAATAGAGGGCGAGCCTATTGCCGTCACCGGGCACATCACCAGACTTCGTGCTGCTACTGAGAATTCGGAAAACCCAGTAACACTTTTGCCCGACCCGGGAATCGAACCCGGAATCTCCGATCAGCAGTTGCATACGCTATCCAATGGACCACGGAGGCAGTCGCCGATCAGGTCTTCATCAGTCTTGTTTATTTTTTATTCAGCTACTGGGACAAGCCTCGTCTCATTATGGAAAGGGTTAGGCCATAGTTCACCACGCTGGATTAGTGCTGATTGAAATGCTGCGCAGTCATATCTTTCAAGAATGTAACGGAGAACTCTCAGACATGAAGATTTTCTCGTGATGTTTTCCTTCGAAACGGCCAGCAGCAGCAAGAAGTGGTTGACAATTTACGTATTTAATCTTGAGAAATCACTTGTGCGCGCCGTACAAAGAAAAAGTAAAGTTACTGAAAACCATTAACTCGATATGCAGAGGCGTAACAGTCTGTTAATCTCTTCATAAGGCTACCCTGTCGTTATATTTATGACGTTTATAAGTAAAACCATTCAACAACACCAAGAGACCGATGAAACAATACAAATTAAAATTAACTCATAAATCAGATGTCAAAGGGCATCTAAAGTTGCACAAAATAAACAAGCTACGTGCAAGGTGAAAAATTGAAGCAAACTCACAACTTTATACAGCTAGTGCTTTGCAAGCTTTTCAAGCAATGTCATTCGTCAGAAAGTTACTAAGAACATCGAAAGTGAAAAGTTCAAATTAATTTGTAATATCACCTCACAGGAGACAAAAGATTGAGACAATACAGACTTAATCCCAATTTGTAAACTTTCTTGATTTGGGCGAAACTTTGTAGTCTCGTATCTTAAAAGTTTTGCTGATATTTTACTCGACGGTGTTCTCGATGATTCCGCAAACTACCATTATGGCAACATAATAATGATGAAATACCTTGCTTTAGTTTTGACCTTCACACTTTGATCTTGGAAGTAAGCCTTAGAATTAATGGTGGGCTCTAGCTCTCTTTCTAGATACATAGCGGAATCATAATTTAATCAAAACTGATTTCAAAGTTGTGCGTGAAGAGAACGCTTTTACTTTTTCGAAGACAGGCTTTGTAAGACCTTTATGAAGTTTTTATAAGGCTGACTTGTAACTAACTGCGTGATAAAATTTAAAAAGCTGAATCTGTTTAGTTTATCATAATGAACTTTTGCAATTATATGTAGATCATAACAATAATAATTATTTGCATAAAAGAACGAACAAACAAACACACCTTCGCATTTATAATTATTAGTATGGATGTACTATTATATATACGCTACGAAACTCGCTTACCACCTCAATAATATACATATAAAACACTTCAAAAGGTCTATTATTATCTTACGTATACATAATAATGAAATAACAATTTCATTTAAAATAATTACACATGTTTAATTAAAGTAGAACTCATTACAGTCTCAATTTTTACATGAATGAAATTTCGAAAACATGAAAGCTTGCTGGGAAACCTTTTGAACGACGTACAAAATGTGTATTTTATATTATGTTAAAGACGTATTGTAACTTTATACCAGCTTATATTCTACTTATACTGTTCTATTCTTAACATCGTGTTTTGTGTTAGCAATTATATAATAATTAGGACGTAATAAATTAAATCAATGTTTACCAAGAACTGCCTTAATAACTAATTGTTTAATTCTCATTTATTCGTTGAAATATTAACAATATAACATGGCTTCGGTGTAAGAAGGATTCTAATAAGACTTAATATTTGTTAGATTTATCTAATTTATATTGTAGAAATACAATAGTAAGACGAATATTATTATCGCTATAATAGGGAATGTGAATCATTTTAATTTATAAATTACGTAGATTTCAGATAAAATTACCGAAAAGCGTATATGTTAACTTAATATACAATTATATTAAAAAAGGGATAAATATAAAGGGATAACACGGTGCAAATACCATCTTTGCGTAGAGACGGAAAACTCGACATCAAACCCTATACGACTGCCTTGTTGGTCTCGCGGCATAAATGTGCGCGTGGGAGGTCTCGGGTTCGATTCCTGGGTCGGGCAGTGTTATTGGGTTTTTCTGTCATGAAATTCTCAGTAGCAGCACGGAGTCTGGAAATGTGCCCGGTACGGGAATAGGCTCGCTCCTTATTACGTGGGACTAAAGTATATCTGGCGAAAAGTGGGTGTAGAAATACACCTCTGCCTACCTCTTCGGGGTTATAGGCGTGAGACTATGTATGTATGTATGTCTAAGTAGTGGGCAGCTTAATTCTGATTGGACAATGCAACGATTGAAAGCCTTTTTATCTCTCACTCTTTACTAGCCTGGAGGGATAGAACTTACTAATAATATAACAGATAATCACTATTGATATGTTAGCTAAACCCGAATTTCTGCGACTCAAAGAAACGGGCGCTGGCCAAAAGAAAATTATCCACTTTTCAATAAATGTATTTTTTTACCGTAACACGAAATAAATGACCGATAATATAATTTATCCAACCTTTACAATGTAATGTTATTCAATGCTAAAGCTTTTTTCCATCACAAGATTCTAGCTAATTGGCATCATGTAAACATCCAAAAACATTGATACCAATACAAATTGAATTCAATGTTTACAAATACGCCTCAAAGCCCCTGAAGATAAAGAACATCTAAAACACAAAAAAGCCCATGAATTTCAAAGAAATATTCTCACAAAAGAAAGGCATTGGAACTAAAATATTTACTTCAAACGAATCCATATATCAGTTAGGCTCGCATTGATTCAGGCTTCGTGAATACTTATATATAGAGGCACGTGTTCCGAACATCTGGAAAAGCATTCGAGGTATGTTGAGATAGAAAGGTTGTTGTACGCTTCAGCGTAATGTGACGTCATTTGTTTCGGATGTCATCGGCTCATTGACTTGAGTTATGAAGGCTAAGATGATTGCTGTAGATAATTTTAAGGTTTGAATTCTAGTTTTGCAACGATTTTTTTTGCCTTTTCTTCTTTGAATATGTTCACCCACTTCTTGGCGTAGAAGGCTTCTTATTGGTACACACGCAAATACAAATTATTTATTTAATTTCGGATAAAATATATTGTTTGTCGTTAGTTAGGTTTTTAAAAAAGATCAAAATTTTCCTTTTAAACACCTTTCAATTCAGTTAATTTATTTTCCTCATACCATTGGTTTCATGGTCGGTATATCAGAATAACTTAAACCTTTGGTTTCAGACAAAAAGTAATATTGTAATAATAAGAAATAAGATGTATACAAAAATTAACTACGAAAACAATTATTCTCGCTGGAGCGTCTTTTTTTTAGGTAAACAAAATTGTCCCTAGTGAATAAACACCCTTAGGTAAGCGAGGCATGTTCAACGTGTCATTCCGTTTGTATTTTATCCTCTCAGTGTTTTTTGTAACAAATAATTTAATTTGCAAATAGGAATGTTTGTATAGGGCCCAAGTTCAGCCCAAATGCCTCGAAATAGGTTGAAACAATTTTAGGAACAAAAAAATACGAGGCGCTTTGAAACCGAGCTGAATAAATATAACTCAAGGTTTATAATTAGATTGACTCTGAGTTATGAGGGAATTAAATAAATAGCACATAATACTGCTACTTTTGGAAAGTGAAAAGGTGAAAATATCTGAATTGTATACGAGTTAAAGAGATACAAATCTTTTAGCCGTAAGTGAGTATTAAAATGATACTCTTAGAGAAATGGTATTGAAATATCACGTATGTGGAGAAAATCGATAAGTATGAATTGCTTTGAAGGCAAATAATACAAAATTTATGTTTCCACATATAGCGCAATATGATAGTAAAATTTGGAATTTCTTAAAACTTCGTAATATTAAAACAGTCATTATCATTTCAGGTAGTTTAACGACTGATGAAACACAGGTAGTATATGTCTTATTTCTAGAATTTCGAACCTATAAGTCTTAAACTAATGATTTTTTATTCGTTCAAAGTTTGACTGTTAGAAATTATTTTTGGTGCTGAAGCTGCCTGTAGAAATGTTTTTGTTATTCAAGGAATTAGTTCCGTTCTGTGTACAGTAAAAAACATTTTGTTAAACTTCGGAAAATCAAAAAGTTTTGTGAAAGCACTGGCACAATAAAGGCATATGCCAATGATTCATTTCTAAAAAGTCTGATAAGTTTTCAAGGTATTTGCCTAACCGGATTTGCTTCATCATTTTGATTGAATGGTAGATTAAGAACTTCAAGGTCTCAAGAACCTTTAAATTTTTAATCTACTTAACTTCTTTTTCTTTGAACATTTATAATGTATTGTTACACCTGGTATTGGTATTATAGTACTGATATAAAAAAGTAGAATTCTATCTCTGTTACGACACACTTTCTAGATTGCCTTTCCAGGCCATCCCAGGTAGCCATTCTCTTCCATCCAAAAAGCATACTTTTGAGATTTAGGTTAACTTATATTTTAGTTTGGCCCAAAAAAATCGATGTGCTAAAAGATTTATCCAATATGTTTGGATCTACTTGACTTGACCCTACAAATCGCATCCATTATCCCGCAAAACAATTTTCGTATTCATGTCAATCATTCAACATCTACGAAAGCCTTAGTAAGTGTCAGACAATATTCGAGCGAAATTGCAATCTTCTTGGGCCTGTCAAGTTTGCCTAAGGATTTACATCGAGCAGAGACCCGGAAGGATCGGATCTGTGTCTATACGATACTGTTACGGACATTTGATTACAAAACTGTCAATATAAGGGACGTTAAGATGCTTCGAATTTTCTAAGAATATACTTTTGTTCTTTACCAAGAACGATAAAACAAGTTGATATAGTTTTATATGTGCTTGCTTGAGGATTTTTGTAAATCGTGATGTGTCTTCTAGTTTGTTTCCAGCGAAGCATAGTGAGGAGAGGCCCATGTCCGGCAGTGGGACAGTATAATTATATTTACCGGGCTGATGATGATAATTATGATGCTGAAATCAGTACAGGCTTATGCAATGGACTGCGAAAGCCCACAAATGATGTTTATTTACTATCTGTATATAATATAAAATTCTTGCCTTCCTGTCGGAGTGACAGATAACTCACAGCCAAAACTATTGGGTGCAAGAAGTAAAAATAATAATATGGCATATATCCGAAATAAAACCAAAGGTGCACTAAGAAAGGATTTTCCGAAAGTCCCACAGGATAAGGCAGAAATGGTTGAATTAAAATAAAATGAGCAGGCGGCCATCCATTAGTATAATAACATGTTGTAAATATTATTATAATAAAATATACACATGAGTTATTGTATATTCAAATAATATACCGTTCGTGGTGTCATTAGTATATCAAATAGATTGATTCGAAAATAATGCGACCACGTATTCGACTATTAATAAGTTTGTTATTGATATCGTGATTCGAATGAGAATATTAGATTATAACTGTAAATAAATTTAATTTAGTGGTGCATCACGCACTATTTTGTGTTTATTTTTTACTGTAAAGCAAATAATCATGCTCATAGTTATAAACGATAGCTGCAGCATGACTACATCATCCTAGGATGATGCAGTCATGCTGCAGCTATCGTTCACATCACACATCCTAGGATGATGCAGTCGCTCAACCGCTCAACCGCGCAGCTCAACTGGGATGGGGCTAGCCCTATCCCAGTTGAAATCCATAAATCTTTTTTCTGATCTCTGAATATAAGCTTTTCTAAAGAACCACCGCCAGATTATAGCAGCATAAAGTGGTTTATAGAGCCATATGCTTCAGTGTAGACTTGTGTCAGGAACCAACATCGTTACATTTTGGGTTTCGTCCCATATTTCTAAATGAGTCGTGAAAAACTTCAATCTCGATCTCGATTGATATACTATGGTAGTCTGTTACTACGGGTTTTACAATAAAAAATTACTAATGGCAGAAGCCATTAAACTGAGAACTACGCAGTAAAAACATATTATTTGCCTAACATAAGCTATATCCTGTTAGAACATTTCTGGATGAGTAGCTACTTTGAGCAAAATTGCATATCGGAGAAGACATCGCCATGACATTTTCATTTGACTGTTTTGCTGACAAATAACTTTTATACCAAAAACATTATTTAAAACACACAATGTAGTCGTCATAGCTTCTTATTTAAAATTAAACAACACAAGCTTCTAACAAATGACGATTAAATCACAAAGGACTACTTAATTAGTAAATAATTAAAGTTTAAACTTTCGTGAAACAGGTGCGTTAGAATTATTATCTGTTATGGCCATTAAGCACGCAATGTTCGCAATTTATCTAGATTTTATTTAAACTCTTTTTTAAGGTCTTAAGGGAAAGGGTTAAGCGAAACTCTATTAAGAGCCCAACCAAAAAGTTTTCCAATGTAACTTTTATACTTTTTCGGCATTCGAGTTAAGTAGTCGACGCTATATTGGGGTTATATAGGTAAGTTAGGTCGTTCCTTACGATGTATTATTAATACTGAGTGGAACATTTAAGGAAATATTGTCGTAACCATGTTAGATTGACTTGATACTGAAAATTGACTGCAGTAAAAAATTTATACGTCTTTTAAGTAATATATTTGTTAGATGGCATTGATTTTGGTAAACTTAAAGCATATTTGTTGTGTATAATAGTAAATATTAAAAAAAAACTCACTGAACAATTATTTACAACTAGACGATGCTCGCGGTTACACCCGCGTTATTTAAGGCTACTGCTCTGCTGCCGTCACGCATAGCGTGATGTTATAATATAGCTTATAGCCTTCCTCGATAAATGGGCTATCTAACACTGAAATAATTCTTCAAATCGGACCAGTAGTTCCTGAGATTAGCGCGTTCAACCAAAGTAACAAACAAACAAATTCTTCAGCTTAATATATTAGTATTAGTATAAGATTCTTATCACCTAATTAACGTCACTGAAGACACTGCAAGTTTATTAGCCAATAGTAAATGCACTATCTCACCAATACGAAATTACATTACCCAGGAGTGAATATTATTATATGACAATATTAATTAGTAATATTAACTGGCCACAGGGAATAACCTTATATCCCAGTTGACTGCGGCAGGCAGTCGGTAATCCCATTTGCTATGCTATTAGCCAATATCTACTGATTAGCTGTGCTAAGCTAATCTAGCCGGTTTCATGTATACTTAAGGTAATGGAGTCATCAGAGGTACATCAGGCAGAAATCGAAGGTTATTTTTTATCCGGAGGAGGGTTATATTTATCAAGTGTGTGTATATTGTTATGTGTGGATAAGGTTTCATAGACAAGCCTTAAAGCCCTAAAGTCTTCATGGGTTTCAACATGTTAGGTGACATTTTAAAACTCTTTAGGAAGTACCGTTTGAGTTAAATAAAGTTTAAATAATAGCTATTTTAAGATGGCGTTTACAAAAATAAATTAGTTGGAATGGTAATTAGTAAACTTTGTTACACATACAAAAATATCATAAGGCGTCCATTTTCAAAAATTTTGATTTGTACTTTATAGCAATGATTATTCTACGCAGTCACTAAGCCAGTCTACTTATTTGTAATATTTTTTAAAACAGATACAAGTTACAAGTCTTTTTCATAAAATTCGTTTAACATTTGAAACCATCAAGTAAGTACGACAATGATACGCGATGAAAAACTAGTTCAGTTTGAATGTGATACATAAACGAAAACTCACGTTTACAGACAGAATATTAAAAACATTTTCGGTGTAAAATCAATCCCTTAGAAGTGACGAAGCAACCATTCTCGGAATATCCAAACCATTCATTTAGATTAATAAAACCTTAGCACCAATTTAGAGTTTTGCTCCGAATCAGTTATTACTTACCTCGTCTTAAGAAAATCCGACATTGTTTATAGATCGTAAACTTTTGTAGATATTCGCACAAAAATAAATCCAATGAAGTGAGTTTATTATGCAAAGGACTGCTTCTCCTCGATAATCGAGTTATGACTTTGCTTGATGGCTGTCATTTCCATAGAGTGTTCTTAGAAAATTCAATGTAATCTTTGGAACTCTCCAAACTTCGAGAGTTGGTGTGCGATAGATATAAAAGAGAATGGCTGAGAGATATGTGAAGTGCGGGCTTAATAGGGTTATTTCAAAGGCTTGGTTTATATTGGGAAGTTTTATGAAGAAGTGTTTCGATAGAACACAGTTGAAATTCCATTGCCATATGCTCCGTGCTTAGTACTTGAAAAGAAAAGGAAATGAAATACTTTGAGAGATAAAAATAATAACACAAAATCTAAATAGAAAAAATGGTCGGTTCTCATAAAACTTTTAAGTTACGTATTTTGCAGACATATGCATATGACATTCACTTAACAGGGAAACGGTACCGTCATCATCCTATCCCTAATATAAACATGTATAACCTTCATTTTTTAATGTGAGCATACTTAACAATTTATTCTGTCCATGAATAACACAAGATTATCTATTCACAGAACAGTATAGGTAGCCGCCACCTGATGTTATCAAAGAAATTAGGTACAAATTATATGATAGAACATGGTTAAGATATTTGAGAGAAGTGCGTAGCGATCTTCTTAACAGCAGCGCCCAATGGCTCAGCAGACTCTACAAAATGCAAGAAGATAGACATTAACACTTTAATACACACATAACGTTGAAAACTTAATGGTGTATGTAGTACCTTCGTACTAAGCTATAGCTGTACAATTAACAATTTAATGCACACATAACCTCGAAACTCAGTGGTACTAAATTATAGCTGCTCGCAATTAGCCAACTACGTAGTACAAAAGAAGGGTAAAAGCTTTTAAAACGTAACATGACATTAATTATTCATACGTTTTCGAAGAAATAGCTGTAACTACGCCAATTTTCTACCATTGTTGATCGCATAGCTGTGCCACAGTATAAAGACATACAGTAGTTTGACGCCTTTGATCTCGTAGAAAAAGCCGACAACGTCTAGACAAGGGTAAGGAGGCTAGGGCTGCCACAAGTAAAAAATACCTACTTATTCAAACACCGTCTATTTATTTTAGAAAAATATACAATAAATACAATTGCTACGCTACATGAATTTTATAGTGTAAATCACTTATCTATACATATAAATACACCTATATACATAAATAAAATTGGAGTGTCTGTTTGTAATATTAAAATAACCGATTTTTACTAAATGCATATGGATGTATACTCGGTACATATACCGAAATGATATTTTTACCATTTTTGTCTGTCTGTTTGTTTTTACTAATCTCTGGAACGGCTGGACCGATTTTGACGTGACGTTGTCTGGCGGATAGCTGATATATCAAGGAGTAACTTACATATTAACCGGGTACGCGAAGTAGTTCCCTTAGGACGCGGCTGAAACCGTGGGAAACAGCTAGTTTATTATATTACAATAATTAACGATAAATAATAATTATAAAACAGTTTGCATTTGTCGTGTGGTGACAGATTTGCATACAAAGTGTCAGTCAGTCAGCACCTATTTCATCCTGCAGGTGTCGTGGGAGGCGGTTAAGAATATAAAGCATTTTTCAGTAAGCGTTATCGTACAAACCATGTTAAAATAAAGCGATTGACATAGCGGTGGTTTAATGGACGGGTAACCATGGGATCAGCTTGCAGAGCCTATGTTATCGATATGAAGTATTTTGCAGATATTTTTTCGTGCAAACTACGTTAAGGTAAAGCAATAGACATCACGGTCATTTTATGGATGGGTGACCGGGCTATGAGATTACGGAGAATATGTGTGGGGTTTATAAGAGGAGGCCAAAAATATGGTTATTTTCGAGCTAGGATGCGCCGTTACCAAGATACATAATTATATGTGATAGGTACTTAACTAATACGAAGGTACTAGGTACTTTTTGCATGAAATTAAAATCACACTTAAATCGAATATTACCTTACAACGCATATTTTCTTACGTCTGCCATGTTGTTTACGTACAATTATTACTACTTTATTCTGTGATTTGGCCAGACATGAGATAGGTATTGTAAAAAGTTAGTAGATTAGTAGGAACGTGCACATTATTTTAAGTGGTTATAAGTACATACATTTCCAAATAATATAAATAACTATAAATAATGAAATTTTCCTTTTTGGTATAAGTAAATTGATGAAATCGCAGATTTTTTGAATCCTTGGTTATTTATATCTTTAAACATCCTAAAGAATTTCAATGTCTCACAGCACAAGTCGTATGCACCATCTTAGTTTAGATTCATAAGCAAATAAATAAGTAACAAACAAAAAACAAGCACGTGCCAGCCCCCAAAAACATGTACCTAGTTACGAACTAAGACGATATACGTAACTAGGTACCGCTCTTCCCGCGTCTCACCTCTTGCCCGCCGCACGATTGACCCGTCTAGACGCGTTCGTCGAACGACTGTATGGATTATAAGACTGTGGCTGTGCTCACTTAAAATAATTAGACTCTGTTACTTGTCCAGTCATGTTTGTGTTTATACAACTGTACAAAGAAGCAATACTAAAGGAAGAAGGCACTTTTAACAATAAATATGAATTACACTTATTGCGAAACTGCGAATTGACTGCTTAACTTGATGCGAAATAATTAAATTAAACATTTATTTGGGTTGAAATGTGTAAAACATAAAGTAGATTTTAACATCTCTACATATTATAACCTATCAACAATTTCTTATTCGGCGCCCGCGCTAAAAATAAATCCTGAGTCACAGGGGACTTACAAACATTCAGTCAAAGGACACAAAGTACAGCTTTAAACAACGTTTATGTGGATCATACAGTGTCGTCTCGTGTGGGAATCAAGCCAACAAGATACATCGCTATTATAATCGGCAACCGCTAGCATCACTACGCCATGCGGCAAGTCTCATGTCTGTATATCTTCCTAAGAAAGCAGACGTGCTCCAAAACCCTCACTCCGTCATATCAAAACGAACAGCCCTTCTAGGATTAGATTGCTCTGGTCCTAGAAGGGTTTGATTACATTATGATCACAAAAGCCTCACCCATTTCGCTATCTAAATCCAATTTGATTAATTGATTACGACTTAATAATACTTCAACACTTTGTCATAAAATATTGAATAAATATACAAGAAAACCTCTTGTATATTAATCGATTTTAATTTATTCAATATTTTATGTTAGGTGATTGTATATCTATTTTTTGGAGTTTTGTGATTATTGATGGATAATATTATATACATTTATTTTGTTGAAGTGGTAACTTACTTCGCCTGTGCTTGTTCTACTTTACTTTATGGCATAGTTCGATGTTCGTTATTGTCTTTTGTTTTAACCCATATAAAGTTATGTTTTTGGGGTTGCCTTTTATTGAAATAGTCACTTTTAAACTATTTGTATATATTTGTTCCATTTTAATTGTCCTTATCTAAAATGTCATAAATTGCTTGTTTCAGGCATTAAGTGACATATTAAAAGTCGTCAACACGTCATACATCTTTATAATAACATGAGACTACAATTTAATATCTAAGGTTTTGACATTATCTTTATTTTCTGATATTTTCTCTTTAAAGCATTTAAACTATATATTAGCTCACAAAATACGCACATGAAATTGGTAATCACATATTCACCATTTCTGGCATCTTTAACATCTAAAGATGATATGAGTACGTTATTACATGTTCATGCATAACCAAAAGCTAATATATCACTTCCCACCCTCTTAAAGGTCAGATAAGATGCGGTTAGCCTAACACGTGATAAAGTTTGCTAAATTTGTCTTAAGTTCTGACGTAATTGGTTTACTATGGAATTTAGTTACGTTATATTATGCTTGGTCTCAAGAAGATTATTTCACTTTAGTTGTTATATTTAGCTGTTGCTATTTAAAAGTCAGTCTATTTGAAAAAAATACAAGTTGTTTCTCGCCTATGTCCCCGAAGGGGTAGGCAGGGGTGTGTATTCAGGTCCCACATAATAGGAGACGAATCTATTTTCGTTACCGGGCACATTGGCAGACTCCGTGCTGCTACCGATAATTTGGAAAAACTCAGTAACACTTTTGCCCGGATTTGCCGGGAATCGAACCCGGAACCAGCAGACGCATACGCTATCCACTGGACTACGGAGGCAGTCTGTAGAAAATCTCAGCCAATTTCCGCAATAGGTATCGTTGGATTTGCCGACTTTTATTTACCATTCAGTTTTACTATTCCACCATTTTCAGGTCATAGACGTTTCTAAAAAGCGGCTGTTCTATCTTATGTTTGCTTTTACGAATTTTTCAATCCAAGAATTTTCTTTAAATCAAATACTGTACAGTAGTTCACTAAAGATTTTGTGGCTAATCACCTTTAAATCAAAAAATACCTTTAATTAAACACGTTATCACGGCTAAAGCCGTCCAATAAATTTGCTGGTGAACGATAGGTATTTAACCTCTTTACCAATCTGCTTAATCCTTACGAAATTAAATTAAAATACGTATTGATACATCTGCTTTTATTTATATTTTTTCTAATAAATTCTTGTTTTGTCATCCTATAGTTTTATTGATTTCTTGAGATCCTCGTGTCTACTCGAGTTTCAAGAGTTTCCAAAAAGATATTGAAATGCAGGTTTTCAACTCTATTTAAGATATCAACACTAGATGACAATAAATTTCATGAGAGCTTTTGTAAATTAATTTTATGATATTTTGTTTTTATTAACGATTGAATATGAAAATCAATGTTTGAGAACAAAAATCAAAGAGTATAAACTTTAAAAGGGTATAAACGATGTGATCTCCTAAAAAATATGTCATAAGGCCTAATAAATTAATTTCTTGTCTCGAAAAATACACAATACCGATACCAACACAATTTTTGCAGCGCAATTGAACACGTAAAAACTACTGACTTTGTACAAGAGGTAATCTATTAGCCAATACTAAAGTTATAGCAGTAAAAATATACCTGAAATACAATGCTAAATATCCACGCATTTATACAATAAGGTATAATAGTAAAAATTGGACGAGAATAAATTGAAAAAGTGGAAAAAGTCAGTGAACCGTAACGAACCGCACGACGCATCACTATACGGTATATCCGACCGAATGTCCCACGATTATTATTTTATCATGAAGCAATAAATTTGTTACAATTTATCGGAATGTATTAAGCAATAAATGTGTCACAATTCCTTGGAATGTATTAAATGTATTAAAGCCCGGAGAACTTGGTTTATCTACACATGTACCTATCACAATTTTTTTTTTTGGTGTATGACTTTTTTCTTTGGCATCTCAGATACCAAGAGACTGCCATGCAAAGAGTATCAATATCGAATCGACGGTCACCAATGGTTTTTTGGAGTAGTGCTTAATAAATTGTAAATTATCGCTTGCCGCATGCGTTACGTCAGACGTTAATGGCTGTCGATCCCAGCTGTCATGAAGATCTTTGACATTTATTGAAAGGAATCATAAATACATACATACATATACACACACCTTTTTCCCGTAGGAGTAGGCAGAGACAAAGGAACGCCACTTGCTTCTATCCTTACAAACCTCGCGCGCTTCCTCTACATTCAAATTGGATATTTGACAGGAATCAATACCTATGAATAATCTGATACTAGTCTTAACCATGGAATATAGCCATCTCTTTGGGTTGCGGAGGTCATACAGGCAGTCGCTCTGTGGAAAAGCTTATATTCAGTCAAATCCGGATAATAGAAAGCGCACCCCTGGTTCTAACTGTGATAACGCTACGATGCTGTAAGGTTATCGACACAAATATCGCAAAATTTCAAGTACGAAAGCGTTTTATTGGTTATCACTTTTTCTTCGAATTATATCGTAAACAAGTAACAAAATATGTTACGGTGAGATAAATAACTATGGGATAATTAATAACTTTGTTTGGCGTAGATGCTATATAATTATATTATTGTTATGTTACTAGCGCCAATGAGGAAAGTTCAATAATTTTATCGTTAATAATATTGACCTGGCTTATGTTATGTAGGTATGTAATTTATGATCATTATTATAGTTTTAATTATTACATACATACATACATAGACTCACGCCTGTTTCTCGGAGAGTTAGGCAGAGACTACGGAACGCCATTTGCAACGATCCTGACATATCTCTCTTGTTTCATTCACTCCCATCAGATTCCTCATGCATGCTCTTCTGTTCAGGGTACTTCTCACCTGTCCTGTTTTAATGATGTCTCCAATCTGGTCAGAGAACGTCCGCCTAGGTCTTCCCCTTCGTCCTGTCCCTTCCACACTTGCCTTATATATCTGCTTGGTCAGTCTTTCGTCATCCATCCTCTCCACGTGCCCAAACCATCGTAGCATGCCTTTCTCGATGCTTGTCACTACATCTTCTTTTACCCCACAACACTCTCTTATCACACAATTCTTTACTCTGTCAGTCAGAGAGACACCACACATACTTCTCAGTGCTGTCATTTCTACAGTATTTATTCTACTTTCATGACTCTTATGCCATACCCAACTATCACTACCATACATAAGAGTAGGTACTAACACCCCTTTATGCACAGCCAAACGTGCCTTTTTGGACATGTTTTGGCTATTCATAAACGCCTTCAGAGCTCTATTCACTCTATTACTTGCATTAACTCTTCTTTCAATATCTTCTACATTCTTACCATCTCTTGTCAACAGCGTACCTAAGTATACAAACTCATTCATTTGCTCCACTCGCTGTCCATCGATCATAACATTACAAGCCGTAACGCATTCCTCCTTTTCAAAAACCATAACTTTCGTTTTACTTACATTCAATTTCATTCCTTTCCTCTCTAACGCACCATGCATGATTGTTACCATCTCCTGCAACTCCTCCGCTGAAGACGCAAGTATAACCTGATCATCAGCATAAAGGAGGCATTTGACAAGTAATTCATTCATACTTAATCCACAATCACTATGTTTCAAATCTTGCAAACAACTGTCCATGAAGAGGTTGAACAGCCACGGCTCCCTGTCTAACACCTGTGTTGATGGTAAACCAGTCAATGTTTGCCCCGTTTATCCTCACACAAGCTCTAGAATCCTCATTATTTATTATATATCATTACATCTTTATATATATTATATTTCTTGTGTGCGTGTGTATGTCACTGAACTCCTTCTAAACGACAGGACCGATTTTGATGATATTTTTTGTGTGTGTTCACTTGAGAATGGCTTAGATTCACAATTTAGTTCACTGGCAAATGTATTTTTAGTTAATTTTTAATTTGTAAGTAGTTGTTGATTGTGGAATGTTTCACATTGGAACCGACTGACTGCGCTACCATCGCAGTGTCAAATCTATATAGTAATTTCGTCAAGGGGTTAGACTCGATCGAATCCTTACCTAAATAATAAAACATGAAAACATAAAGATTTCGAGTCGACAACATATATCCACAAAATTTGGATTGTCGAGTATTTTGTTAAATTCGAATGGTTCTGACAGAATTCCCAGACAAATCGCAGTCGCCATATTGGCCACCAACTCTAGCAAAACGTCACTGATACCGTATAACATTTTGAGTACTACCAAAGAGGTACAACTAAGTCTTATGTATGTGTAAATACTTTTTGCAGTAATATTTCTTAAACTGTTAAAACGACAATTATAGAAGTATCCACCCAATAAAGGTGATTTGTGTTAGATACCCCGAACATAGATGATATAATATAACTAGAGAACCCCGAATTTACGCGAGCGAAGCTGCGGGCAAAAGCAAGTTTATTATATATCATTACAATCATCATAATTACATTATTATATTTAATTAATTACTCTGGCTGATATTTCATCGCAGAGCCATTAGTACAGAAGCTAAAACTTAGTAATTTGGAAGACAAGATACTAAAGAAAGATTTTTAATATGCCACCCCCTAAGTGGCTAATATTAAGGTTCAATGTATAGGGCAGCCGAAGCTGCGGGCAACTGCTTGTAAAATAGTATTTCATGCGCCTTTATAGAATAAAACTTGGTAACAAACCAATATCTAAATTGTTGACATCTAATGTTTGGCTTAGTTTGTCGCCATAATATATAGGAAATACATGTTAACATTAATATTTTTAAAGTGGATTTGTAATACGTTTATTGCATGGATGGCATAGCGGTTTGAACGGTTGCCTGTCCGCTGCGCCAAGTATTGTGAGTTCGATGTCTAGAAAACATTTTGTGCTGCCCAAAACCAAATTATTGTTTTGAGTGTGGCTGTATTTTGTGTCCGCTGGTTTTATGTTTATATAGTCCCAAGCAAGTCCAGAAATACACGAAACACACTTGTACATCATTGATTTTATTTTACACTTTCAGATAATTAAATAACCCATCGACATTGTATAATTGCCTCCCAAATCAATCTCACACGTACCGCGCACCCTACAATTTACTTGCACAAAAATAAAATCACCACGATAAAATGTGTCAGGGCTCCAAAATATTCTCGCACAAGTAATATAAACGCAGGGCTTAGGATAAAGAAGAATAACGCCATGGTTTTAATATGATTACTATAGAGTACGTCGTTACATTTGGCCAGAAATTCTCACCAGTTCTGTCAATGTTTTTTGCTGATCCACTTCCAAGCTAAATTACAAAATGTACCATTTAATTTGTCTCTAAGAGTTCAGCTCAAAATAGGACGTTTAAGAATTCTTCGGGATTTTGTGTTTTGCTCCTTAAGGTTAGAATAAATGTATTATGTATTGTAAAAGACATTTTAAGAATTTGAGCACGTCAAATTACGGATTATATTGAAATAAAATGTAAGTCATAAAATGGTGTTACAAATTAAATGGTCGGCGAACAAAGCATTGCTGTTGAAAAGTTGTCTGTAATATTCTTCACAGTATGGTGCTGATAAATATGAGCATTCATGCAATTTGTTGCATAACAGAAAAACACACAAAAGTGTCTTTGCGAGCATTCTACCGAGCGTTTTGGCGAATATTCCAGCGAATTGACACTGAACTGGACATTTTTGCTGATTAGAGCGTTTGCTAGAAAGATCGTGAAAATGTTCGTTGCAATGTTCGGCTCTGTAAGTTGTTCAGTTCAACAAAACAAAAAACGGCGAATGCTCGTTGTTCTGCTAAAAGCAAATGCTGAGGTGTATCAGCTCCATTACGATAATTTTGCAACAACCGTGTACTTGCATCTTTAAAAAGGCGGTGCAGTGTAAGCACATTTGGCAGCATGAATAGCGTAGTGGTTAGAGCGGTCGTCTCAGTGGTTTAGCACTGCGCGGAGTGGCATGGTTTCTATCTTCATTCGAGACTACACTTAGTATATATTATGATCATTAAGTTAATGTTGCATGCCTGCGTCTTCTTTGTACCCATAAATTAAATGTTTATAAAAACTAGGCACAGTATTTATTCCTAGTTAGAATAAAAATCGGACTATATTTAAGTATTTTTAGAATACTTGCCTTTTTAGTCACGCAACTATATAATTTTCTATGTCTCTAATTTAGTTTCCGGTAACCAAAAATGCTACGTACTTCAAATAAAAAAGCGACAGAATATTACAAAAGATAATTAAATCACAAATGGTTCCCTACAGAAGGGTGTGTTAAATGGATATTACTGAACGATTAAACCAGTGCTTACCGTTTAGTCTATCAAATATATTGAATGAAAAATGGCACCGTTTCGGTCGCTTTTAAACAACGATATTGTCATTACCACAGATGTAATCAATGAATTTATAATATACTCGTACTTGCTTGCTAATGGCTTCGACTGAAGGTTACGTATGTTTGTATAACATAACATGATATTTACATTATGGGTAAAGAGTGACAAAATAAATATCAGTTTAATGCTATTGACATATTAAAAATGTAAGATAATCCATCATTCTACAGTCTTCAGAAGGAAAATTCCGGTGAACTTCCTATGTAATATAAGAAATATACTAGAAAATTAAAATAAATTATTACTTAATGACTATAAATTATTATTATGTGAAGAATATTATTATTAATATAAAGTTTTCGAAATTTGAGGATCACAGATAAAATTTAAAGGCTGCTACACACAGTGCCGACGGCACAGGCCGCCGACTTTTGCCGCGCGACACGTGCCGCCGGCTTTAAGCGGGCGTCGGTGCCGCCGGCATCTGCCGCAGAAAGCCACCGGGCATCATTCCAGTTGTATAGAACGACCACACACAAGTAGCAAGTGGCAACCCGCGCGGCCTGCCGGCCTACCCGGGCGGTCATACCGGCGGCTCTTTCGTGCGGCCAAGCCGGCCGGCGGCACACAAAGCCGCCGGCCGGCTTGGCCGGCTTGGCTTGTGCCGCCGGCACTGTATAGGAGCCTTAAGAGCAGTAAACAAATCGTGCTTTGAATTTGGTTTTGATTTGTCTTGAAAATGTAACATAAATAAAATTGATAGAAGTCACAGCATCTTTTAAATGCGTAGCCCCGTGACATCGGTTCATAATATCCATGCTGGAACATCGAGGATAGAAAGTATTTAAACCATATTTGTTTAATTTTTTAATTGACTTAAAATTTTGATTATAGAATTACAAGTTGCTATAGCCCAGTAGTAGTACTACATAACGGACTGCCGAGACGATGATCTCGGGCTCGATCCCCAGGTACCCCGGGCACACACTTCTGAATTTTCGAAGTTAAGTATGTATTAAAAATGTTAATTATCGCTCGCTTAATGCTGTGGGGGTAGATGGCAATAGGCTCGCCCTCCCATTACATTGGGACAGAAACATAACTGGCGAAGTGCGGGTGTTTAATACACCTCTGCCTACCCCTTCGGGGAAAAAAGCGTGAAGTTATGTATGTATAGAATTACAAAGCTCAGTTTACGTATAAAACTATGCTGAGAATACTTCCTAGAAGAAGCTATTAAGTACAATTATATCACTCGATTCTATTTACTAAAATTGAAGAAAGTGGAAATCAGCCACCTATCTCAAGCAATCACCAACCATGCTAACAGAATTCAGAATTCCTATTATTTACAAAGTTCAAATCTGAATTACAAAAACTACAGTAGTCTTGAAGAAACTTACCCCAATTAATTTTGACTACTCCGAGTCTCTTAAAGAGTATTTACTTAACCTTGCCCCGTTGATAAAATTTTGAATATCTTACTTCGAGTCATTAAGGCCCTACGTCGGATGTGTCAGAGTAAACGGGTAAGGAGAGGTCCGGTACCCTTTTATTATGGGCCAGTTTTTTAGACGAACACTATTTTCCTCAAGTATGTCGTTTAGGTTTTTATGAGAACGGGATATCGACGAAAATATGGTATATGAAATATTGTTATTAAAAAGATTTGGATTGTTAGGTTTAGTGCTAAGTTTGCAGAAGCTTATTTCATTTAATTTTCTTTTTATACGACCTTATTCATGAGCTTACATAAAGTTGGCTAAGTAGATGAAGAAGAAAGAAATATTAAGTGTCACGGATTTCAGAAGTATGGTTTAATCTTGCCCGGTTTTTGAGACAGAAAGGTATTCTCCAGGCTACATCAATGTACACAATTACAACGCAAGGTACTCATAGTAAAAATGTTTTTGCCTTGGATTATCTTCCTGGAAGTTAAATACACGAAGCAGGGAGTATCTTTGCGTAGTTATGGGAAACTCGACATCAACTGCTATACCAACCTACCTGATCACCGTGGTATAGTAGAGCAAATCCCATTTTTACTTCATATTAGACTGCCACTGTGGTCCAGTGGATAGCCTATGGGACTGCTGATCGGAGGTCCCGCGTTCGATTCCCGGGTAGAGTAAAAGTGTTACCTACTGGGTTTTTTCCGAATCCTCAGTAGCAGCCCGGAGTCTGGTGATGTGCCTGGTAACGGCAATAGGCTCGCCCCCAATTACGTAGGACTTAAAAGTTGATGGCGAAATGTGGGTGTAATATTACACCTCTGCCTACCCCTTCGGCGAAACAGACGTAAGTATAAAAAAATAAATAGATGCACAATGTTATTGTGACTCATTATAGAGAGGCTTACAACTAGCACTGGACTACGAAAGCCTGTATGATGATGTAACACAGGCCAATACATTGACTAATAAATACAGAATACAATGTCAAAGCTGAAAGTGAATAAAACAGTATTTTAATCCAACAGAACAAACAAAAGCTGTTCCTATTTGCATGATTTATCACTGGTGTTCGGGAAGAGGAAAAACTAATCCACCCACTTTAACACTCCCACTTTGCAACCCCTATGTTATATTTATCTTGACAATTTGCGAATTGTTCGCTATAATGAATGCGCTGTATGAAGTCGACTTTTTGTCAGCGTTCGTTTTGCTCTTGCTGCCAAATACGCCGCCTTTATGAGGTTTTGTTCATTTGCTTTGTACGAAAAAATGTAGTGATTAAGGTTACGTAAATTGCAGTATTAGTATAATGCTGTATGGAATAGTTTTCTGAAGTAAATTTTAATTTATAATGATTGCTATTTTGAGTAGCTGCCGGAAATTAAAGGAGTTTCGGTTTTTACAATTCTAGGCCATAAAGTAGCGGTTAAGAAAACAAATGTGACTTTAATGATCAAAGTACTTCCCTAAATAAGACACTATGTTGAAAACTTATGCAGGCCATTTGTTGATTATAGTTTCATCTAAAATATCTTTGGCATCTTAGGCTGCGGAGATGAGAGTGCTTTCACTCAGAGTAAAACAAATATTCTGCTAAATTTGAAAATACCCGGTCCGAGGCAAAGGCCTGGATCGCAAACAGGATAATGCTGATGATGATGAGATTAAAGATACACAGATGGCGTTTTTCAGTTAGTTTTGAGTCAAAATTGGTGGGTTCGATTTAACAACAGCGAAATAACATTTTGTTATAAGTTAAATTTTGTTAATCCTTTCAAGGACAGTAAACGAGACACAATAGAAGTTTCCCCTCAAATTGGCCATGAGCGTTCCTCGAGCATACGCTCGGCGTTTGTTCGGCGTGCGCCCAGCGTTTACTTTGTACTACAGAGTGAACGCCGAGCGCACGCTGGGCGCACGCTCGACGAACGCTGACGTCCAATGTGAGGTCGGCAAGTCGGTCTTATTGTTATGACGTCTATAGACGTCAACTGTCGTTCAAAGTGTTAAGTTATATAATTTGTCTTTTAAAATATACACATTGTACAAATTTATTTGTAAAGAAGAAAATACAGATATCTCGAATTTTTAACAACCATATAAATTTTATAAATGATCACGATCGCATTTCGGTAAAAATATAACTACAATTATAGTGTAATTTGACCATGGTATTACATATGTAAAATGGAGATGTACTCCGTACTAAATTATAATACCTACAATGCCTTTTACCATTATCGTGCATACATGAATATTTCAGATGTTCCTTATATAATTATACCTATATTGAAACTAGCGGATGCCCACAGCTACGTTCGCACATTTATTTAATTTGAATGTTAAGCTCGATCCCGCGCACCCCTACGGTCGCTAATGAACATATGTACATGTTTTTAAATTTTTACGCCCGATTGTATTGGCTGCTCGTTGTTTGTCTATCAGTAACGGAAGAATTTTATATCACTATATCGTTGGTCTCGCGGCATAAATGTGCGCGTGGGATTGGGAGGTCTCGGGTTCGATTCCCGGGTCGGGCAAAGTGTAATTGGGTTTTTCCGTTAGGAAATTCTCAGTAGCAGCACGGAGTCTGGTAATGTGCCCGGTACGGCAATAGGCTCGCCCCCTATTACGTGGGACCTAAAAATTTCTGGCGAAATGTGAGTGTAATATTACACTTCTGCCTACCCCTTCGGGAAGACAGGCGTGAGTCTATAAATAAAATAAAATAAAAAAATAAACACAGTATAAAACAAAGTCTGTCTTCTGTCTGTCTGTCCCTATGTATGCTTAAATCTTTAAAACTACGCAACGGATTTTAATGTGTTTTTTTATTAGATAGAATGATTCAAGAGGAAGGTTTATATGTATAATTGATGCGGACAAAGCCGCTGGCGACGTCTAGTATACAGATAAATTGAATCAATTTACTTACAAGTCACATTATTTAAAGCTACAAACATGAAATAACAATTATGAAAATCATAAGATGGCAACACACAGACTTTTACATTTGGTATAATCCTAATCTGCCTTCAAAAGCAAAACAAAGATCTGAGTGTGACTTAGAAAGTGTTAATACTTTTGTATACTCAATAAATTTTCTTGAGTAATAAGTAAGTTTGTCTTTTTGATTGTTCAAGTATTACAGCAGCCGTTTAATAAGGTATATTTAATACTTGAGTACGTGTCTTTTATATAAAAATATAAAAATAATAATATAATAATAATATAATATTCTACCACATTCACACAACACCATCTAGTCCCAAACTAAGCAGAGCTTGTACTATAGGTACTAGATAATGGATAAACATACATATATACTATTTTTTTTTGTAAATACATACATATTATACATAGAAACACCCAGACCAAGACAAACATCCATGTTCATGCACACAAATGTTTGACTTGAGCGGGAATCGAACCCGCGACTTTCGGCGTAGCAGTCGCTTACACTCCCGCTACACCAACCGGTCGTCAAATAATTTATTTATCCTCAAAAATACAAAAAGGTACACTACAATTAGCCTTAAATTAGATTAATTGGTATAACTAGCCTAGTCTTATATTTAGTTTTACATAATATCATAATTATATGGCATATAAACAATAGTGTACATAAGGCTAAAAATAACTATTTGCACCATTGGCAAAAAAACTAAGATTGCGTTATAATACTTATAATACATCGGCTACGCGCTCGAACTAGGTTATACCTGTGTTTCGAGCTGATGCTTGATTATTACGTAATGATACAAATGACTATAATATTTAATTGTATGCTATAATATAACTCATTGTGAAATTAATTAAATTAAGATTTATAGTAAATTATTAGAGACTAATTTATTTAAAATTAATAATACAAATACGAAATACTATTTAAAATTCAGTTCAGTTAGTAATGTAACTTATCAGTGCGAAAAAACACGTAAAAATAGTAATATTATTAACGTTCATTTTAAAACTACTAGTAATTTTTCTGTGTCGTCGTAATTAAGCTTTTGTAAATATTCTGATACTGTTGTGTTGCACATTTTATAATTATGACTATATATATAGAATAATTTATTGAACTTATTATATAAGAACGGGCCTAGAAAAGTGTAAAATCTATTAACAAAGGCATGATTCGTGTGAGGTGTTGTACAAACTAGGTCCTTTCTTCTTCTTTCAAAAGGAATAGGAGAATAAGGGATTTCGGTGTGCTGTTTTAGTATAATGTTGAGTATAAATAGTTGGCGCACTGTTAGCACGTTGCATGACAAGTAGAGCTGGTGCGTAGGGAATTTAAAAGGACGAAAAGTAGCAACTTTAAGTATTGCTCTTTGTGCTCGTTCTAGCGGCAAAAGAACTGATTTTGCCGCACCACCCCACGTTGTAATGCAATATGTTAATATGGATTGACACAAAGCTAAATAAACCTGTTTTATTAATTTGTAATCGGCTACGTTACGTAGTTTTTTGAAAATATAAATTAATTTACGCGTTCTCGCACATACAATATCGATGTGGTTACGAAAATTTAGATTTGTGTCAAGTGTTATACCTAGATATTTAATATTGTAAGTTTTAATTAATGTGGGACAAGTACATGCTAGGTCAGCGTGCATTCTACAGTTGTGTGCATAAATGTGTAGGTTAATAGGTGATGGATTAGTATTTCTCATTTTAAATAATATGTACTTCGTTTTGTCAATATTCATGGTTAGCAGGTTTTGGTGTAGCCAGTTTGAAACAATATTAAAACCATTTTGGGCACGTTCATATAGCTCAGAGTATGTATTGATACATTAATTATTAACTCGATCCGAAACGACAAGTGTTTCATAAAGTTATTTGTAAATAAAATCATTTGAGTTATGGAGGCGATTATTTATTTATTAATATTGGTTTAGTAGAAAATATTTTTTTAGACACTCTAATTTTTACACGTTTGTTTTTGAAAGGCGTTTAAAGAAGGTTTCATGGTACATGTATATCTTTATTTATTTCGCTCTTACTTTACATTACATAGGTATAAAAAAATTTAGAAGCAATAGTGCGATTATTTTTCTTCTTGACATTTTAGGTAGGTAAAACACAATTTATTCGACCTAAAAATACTAAAATACCTGTTTCGCAAAACTCACGAACGAATATACCAGAATAATGTAGTAGTCGCGTAATCACATATTTAAAAGCGGTACATTTTTCAAGTAGCAAAAAAATTATTAGCCCCCTCTTAAATATTTTTGTACTTTTCTACCACACACAATCGCATCACTATTATCTTGGTTTGCGCCCTCTCACGGTTCCTTTATTCTACACGCTTGAACCGACGCGTTTAAAATATTATTATCAAAATGAAAATAGGGGATAAAGGGAGTATACGTGATGAAGGCTTCAACAGAATTATGTATAATTGTCACGTACTACTTAATCTAGCGAGGGGAAACGCGTGAGCCATCATACATTTTCAACGGACCCCCATCATTGTCCATAGGGCATTAAAAGAAGCAATTAAGCAACTGTATTAGAAACGACCCTCTTTCTTAATAGAACTACTATCCACCCTTGTCCGTTCCGTTGTAAGCGAAATGAGTATGCGATGGAGCGGTGTAAGAATAAATGCAATCTGATATTGACATTTTATTTTATTTTATTTTTACAATATTAGGGAAATTTACAGCTAGGTGACAGAAATTACTTAACTTACAAATATGTAACTAATGTTACACACAGGAGAAGGCCAATTACAAGTTTCTACGGGTAGATAGATATGAAAGAAATAGTCGACAGATACAATATATATCGTAGTTTACAACAAAAATAGAAATAGAAAACACAAAATCGCACCTGCATCGCGATTACGCACCTACTGAATATGATGAGTTAAAAAGAAAAAAAGCTATCAGTCAGTAAGCGTTTCAGTTTACTTACTGATGTGTGGAATAGGTCCAAATCAGGGTTTGCCTTAACCACAGATAAGACAATACCCTTAACTAAGGTATTGTACGAGCGGGAAGCTCTTAGGATAAACGAGTTTTGCCTATAATTCATTCTAATAAAAGGAACATGAAGAATGTTTGGTTTCCTCAATGCAACCGTGTTCGTACGCAGTCCCACCTGCTCCAAGAGTTCTGGACAGTCGACCGTGCTATTCAAAATACCAAAAAGATAAGATAGATCGGCTATTTCTCTGCGTTTAAATAGGGGAAGAAAGTGAAATTTACGACATCTCGTTTCATAATTTGGTAGATATATGTGGGCTCGATACTGTAAGTAGCGTAGAAACTTCTTTTGTATAGACTCCAGACGAGAGGAGTAAACATCATAACAAGGGTTCCACACCTGCGATGCGTACTCTAGGTGACTACGTACGTAACTACAATACAGTATTTTAAAAGTTTTGATATTAGAAAACTCAGCAGACATTCTTAAAACGAACCCGAGCATACGAGATCCTTTTTTGACTATAGAATTTATGTGCTCATCGTATAGTATGTAGTTTGCTGTCGAAAATTACTCCTAAATCTTTACTTTGGTTTACTCTTGCTAATTCTGAGCCATAGAGGATATAGTTATGGATTAACTTAGTAGGTTTACGAGTAAAGGTAGATACATAGCACTTGGAAACGTAAAGGTCTAATTTGTTAAAAGTACAGTAGTCCTGAAATCTGATAAGATCCTCCTGAAGTTTCTGAGTATCACACGCATTATTGATTTGGTGAAGGATCTTCATGTCATCGGCATAAAGAAGTATTTTTGAATGTACAAAGCAGGAGGAAATGTCATTAACAAATATAGTGAAAAGCAAAGGTGCCAGTAAGGATCCTTGGGGTACACCGGAAGGGATGTTCATTGAGAGAGAAGAATAGACTCCCAAGACTATAGTTTGGCACCGGTTACGAACATAAGACGAAAACCACCTGAACAGATTTCCTCTTACACCTATACGTGCTAATTTTTTTAATAAAATCAAGTGATCTATACGATCGAAACACTTGGAGTAATCGGTGTAAATAATGTCCACCTGGGATGGTTCAGACATGCAACGTGTTAAAAACTCAGCACAGGTTAAGAGATTGGAAGTGGTGGACCTACCCCTCAGAAACCCATGCTGATCTAGAGACAGGGTATGCTTAAGTGCAGGGTATAGCTGAGAGTATACTAGTTTTTCCAGGACTTTTGCGAACAAGCAGAGTTTCAATATAGGTCTATAATTCTCAATCATATATCTCGATCCTTTTTTGTGAATAGGTGTAACAAATGCTTTTTTCCATATACCGGGTACAATACCCTCCGTGAGGGAGCGGCGGTAGATCAGAGAGGGGGGAGAGCAAGGCTTTTGGCACATTTGACAATAAGTATTGCCGGAATATTATCAGGACCCGCTGACTTACTTAGATCAAGAGATTTCATCAAGTTATAGACATTTTCATCACTGACCTCGACTGTAGTTACATCCGTGGTGGGCTCGACGTCAAGGGAACAAAAAAATTCATTTTCCATTGTGTCCAGTTGCGAGTTTTCTAGAAAATTGAAATTTCATCACCCTGGTCCGATGATCGGTTGCCGTAATGAAGTACAGAGGGATATGAGTTCGACTGTTTTTTACTTTTAATAAATGACCAAAAGGCACGAGGATTTTCTTTAATACATCTTTCAATATTAGAAATATAACATCTATACATCTCGTCCTCTAACACGTGCCCACTTTGGCGTAATAAAATAAACGAATCCTGGTCGTACGAGTTACCGTAAGTTTTGTATTTCTTGTGGTACTTAGCCTTCTCCTTAAGTATTTTAATTAAGGGCTGCTTATACCACAATGGGTATTTACGGGATGGCGAAACTAGTTTGGTGGGGATATAAGTGTCTCGCAAGTCATAAATGGTTTTATATAGGAAAGACGCTGCTTCCTCAATATTTTTGTTATCCCATTCCGAGTGCCAGTCAATAGTATCCAGCTTTTTACAGATAGCGTTGTAATCCCCGTTGTGATAAACATACTTTGTATAGGGGCGCGGTTTAATATTGTGTAACTGAAGAAAATCAGCTGTGGCTACAAGAGACCGGTGGTGGGGGTCCTCGGGAACAAGAGGACAGTTGCAGGAACTTACAAGGACATCGTTATTTGAGAGTATCTGGCGTAGCAGTCGGCCATGACTATCATTCACAAAAGAATTTTATTTTTTTTAGTTTATTTTTTTATTTATTTAAATATGTGTAACCCGGAGGGGGTTACACATATTTAAACTATCAATAAAATCAAATTGATGTGGGCCATGAAGATTTGTGGGAATATAGGAAATCCCATCTTTGTTGTCTATTGTCCATGATACGTTGGGCATATTAAAATCACCAAATATAATTATTTTATCCAGAGGGTTTTCGAGGGCGATTTTAGTCATATTATTTGCAATTTTTTTTATTTGGGTGTGGACATTGAATTACCTTGATTTTGATTGCAAATATATACCACACCAACATGCATTTTGTATAATGATCGCGGTCTACGGGTTTTCAAAGTTAATGTGACCCACAAGTCTTCGGCAGTGGAGGACCACTCAGGCCGGGATTCGGCCGCGAGCTCGCGGCGCACGGCTATCAACACACCGCCACCTTTGTTCTGATTCGTCACATCGTAGGTACAATCGCGCCTCCACACTATGTAACGATCGTTGAATAATTCGTTATCATTGAAACTATCATTAAGCCAAGACTCGATAGTACAAATTAAATCGTAGGAGCAAAGGGATAAATTCCTATAGAATCTAGTTGTTTTTGTCCGAAGACCACGTACGTTTTGATAATATATTTTAAACGGTAAGAATTATACGAGACGACGAATTAAGAATACAAGAAGAAAATATTAGCAACTGATTACGTGGGTCGAACAGCAATATGTTATTGAAAAGTATAGTATAAATAATTAAAGCGCGCTGCAAGACCTCTATGTTTAAGATGTACTGAATAAGATAGGAAAGCAAAACACATACAACGGTAAGCATTAAGGCAATAAAATGAATAGCAGAACAAAAGGCACAATAGATAACAGCTGATTGACTTACAAAAGTGGGTAGCGGCAGTAGCGGTAAGCGAGTAGAAGCTTCTGCATTGAGTAAACCACAGCGAGAACTGGTTTGCGAGTCGGCGCTCGCCAACCGTTGAGAATAGGGGCCGCGTAGGCAGGTAATAACAAAATAAGATTAATCAAACACTCAATATCACTGACAATTTTTTAAGATCTGATTCCATTTTGATGGTGATCACCGGTGATGTAGGGTTTTTGCGAACGTAGATGCGGCACCCTTTTACCCATGTGTATGCAAAACCTTTGTCCTTGGCAAGCGTCTTTGTTTTGTTCAACAATATTTTGTTATCTATGGTTAAATGATCATTGACATAAATCCGCGGCGACCCTTAGAGCCCAATGTCTACTGCGGTGGTGGTACACTTTTTAGCAGCAGCAAAGAAATTGTCCTTGAGGTATCGACTATGCAAACCGACAACAATGGTTTTATTTTGTTTGTCGTTCCGCATAGGTACTCTGGCAATGTAATTTGTTTGTTCCTGCGGCACCACGCACTTGATATGAGCACCTATTTTGGAGATTATACGAAAGAGATTTTCGTTGTTTGAAACCGGTACTCCTTTGATTTCGACGTTGTTTATCCGCGATCTTTGTTCACTATCCCTTATGTGCTCTTCAAGTACTAGTACCCGCTTTTGCAGTTGGTCCACATTACTCTGCGTGCCCTGAAGACTCTGGACATCCTTTTCCATTTGCTTTATCTTGTCTGACAAAGCACCCATCTTGTGTTCCAAGAACTCGAGCGATGACTTGATATCAGAGAGTTCGGGTTTTATAGTTTTAAGTTCCGACAACTCAGCCTTAATGGATTTTATGCTCTCATTCAGCCCAGGGAGAACGGCCATTTGAAGGGACAGTCGTTTAATCTCTGCCAGTACCGTGTCCATGTCCGCTGGGGTAGGAGACTTCGCCATGGGTGTTAGTAGACTCGCTGACCGGGCGGAATTTTTACACGTGGAAAATTTCCAGACGGCTTTCCTATCTCCCAATCTGCGGTATCCCATCTCGGTTACTCCTGCACAAACAAAGTCGAAATGTCCTTGACAGACCGAACAAAGTGCTCCGTCCCGGAACTCCGCATGACAACTCTTGCATTTGAACATTTTGTGAGAGTGAACAACACAGAATAATATACAAAAAAAATATATTGTTAAGCGACCCGCGAGCTTTGTATGCCCTGGCGTATGCGACAGCGGTCAATTGCGTGCGAGCGGTTTGGCGTCGACTGACGGACTGCGATGACAGGATTACTTAAGATATATGCATCAAGTATATAAACTTCGTTGAAATTGTTTGTTTTTCGTGTGAGTGTGTGTCCAAGTCTAGTGTCGGAGTTTTCAGACCTTCGACATGGCCTAACGATCCTTATCCTTAGACAAAAACCGGGATCGACAGCTTTTCGTGCCCTCCGAAGCACGATAGAGCTCAGATGAAAATGCCACACACGGTCACCCATCCAAGTGGCGACCTGTGCGCGCGTTGATTAACTTTGCCGATCTGTTACGAACGGCAAGCCAAGTCTCGCTATGAGCGCTACCTTCGTTGAAATTATGTTACCTAAGTAAAAGTAAAATCTTTGACTATTTTAGGTAAAATCAAACAAGGTCGGCGCTGGACCAGTTTGTAAAAACATCACTTGTCTCGCTCATATATGGTTTTGTATACAAGTGTCAATGTGCGTGTAAAATAGCACTGGAAGCGACGATGTCTTGCTAAGCGATTCTTGCCCTTATGGTGGGCTAGCGGAAAGTTATTCGACTGTACAGTTTCAATACTACTAATGCCATTATTTCTTTATTTTTACAAGTTTATTTATAGATCAATATCGCTCGCGATTCTTTAATTAATTGCTTTGGATGCATGCTTGATCAGTGAGCAATTCAATTGATTATTTAGTTTGATTTTGAGCAATCTAATTTGCGCCAGAGCGTGCTAAGTTAAGAATTGGCTTTTAGTAGTTGTGCAAATAAAATTGTCAATTATATGTAGCTTGATGTGCTTGAAAACATAGTAAGGAAGCTTGTATATCTGAGAGTTCTCCGTAATGTTCTCGAAAGATACTTCAAGTCTGCCAACCCGCAGTTGGTCAGTGAGGTGGATTATGGCTTTACCCTTCTCAACGTGAGAAGAGGCCCTTGCTTAGCAGTGCGACAAGTAACAATCAGGGTAAATGGTGAAAAGCTTTCAACTATCATGAACATACAAATTTTACAAAATATAGACGCAAACTTAGTGTATACTACAGCCAAATGATACAGTTGGCCTAATGAGTCAATACTAACAAGCTTCTAATCAAAGTAAATTCTAATGCTCCAAGCTATATACACCCAGCACTCCATATTGCAGGAAGGAACAAACACGCGCTGTCTGACTTTATGGACCATTACATCACTAAATAATATATTTGTTGGAGCGGTACAAAAGTTACATTCATGCCAGGAATTGAATGCAATTGTAAATAATAATATGTAGAGCGATATATTGCCATCCAATACATAACGAATTCAAAAGACAAAGGTGCAAATAATAATATGAAATGCAGTATAATGTTACTTTTTGTTATATATATACAGACGCACTGAACCAGTGATATGGCCTTCATCATCATCATCATATCAGCCTTGGGGGAGGCCTATGTCTAGCAGTGGACGTCTGCTAGACATAGGCCTCCCCCAAGGCTCTCCACATAGACCCATCCTGAGCCACCCGCATCCGTGGCCTTACTCGCCTCTTAATGAAAGAGACAGTAAAAAAAAAGGAAATGCTGATGGTGAAGGTAAATTTCTTAAAATAATGTGATAGTCCGATACTGGAATTTAATTAAGCTTGAAAAGTCTGCTTAGGAAAACGTAAAATGACGACACACTAATAAACGCAATCACAGTCGCATTCTCCCGTTCGCACGATGGTGCTGAAATATGAGCATTCACATGTAATGAGCATTCTTGCGAATGTTGCAAAACAGAAAAACTAACGAAAGTGTTTTAGCGAGCATTCTTACGAACGATCTGGCGAGCATTCTAGCGAATTGACAGTAAATTTGCTTTGACATTTTTGCTGATTAGAGAGTTCGCTAGAAAGATCGTGAAAATGTTCGCAGCAATGTTCGGCTTTGTTTGTTGTTCAGTTCTACAAAACAAAAAACGGCGAATGCTCGCTTTTCTGTTACAAGTGAATGGTCAGGTGTATCAGCACCATGAGGGACCGCATTTGTCGGTGATCAATGCTATTTCGTGCCACCTAATTAGATCGCATTTTACGTAACTTACGTCACTATCTATACTCTATAGTCATGCAATTCTAGTATTATGATTAGCGTCGTCATTGAAAATCAAAAGAACACTAAGTATATCCCACATAAAAGCATTTACAAAAAAGTTAGGACAAAATGTAAAAATAGCAAGGCACTCTACACACGATTCAAATTTATGCGTACAGTTCGCTTTACACAACACTAAATTTTATTTAACGATTACAAGTATTTGTAAAAATGTGCTAACAATAGCGCTGCAATAAACACTTATTGTAGTTTATGTTGTTTATAAATAATTATGCACTATTTTTTTCTTTTTCTGAATGTGATTTCTGCACAACTTAGGTATGTCATAAAAATGCACATGTAAATTCGTACATGAAAAGTTAAAAAACAAGATCTTACTCTTTTATGAACTGATGCCTGTATCCCTGAAGCGATAGGCAGAGATGTATCTCATAACTATAAGACTCACCAATTCCCCCGTATTTCTCTGAATCGCCGTTACCGGGCACTTGGCAGACTCCGTGGTGCTACTAAGAATTCGTTAACACTTTTGCACAACCCGGGAATCGAACCCTGGACCTCCTGATCACTAGACATATACGCTAACCCCTGGTCCACGGAGATAGTCAAAACTATTAAACTAAATCTAGGCTGCGATGTTAAATGTTATTCATTCTCAAATTGTCATCCACCCTGAGGTAATTTTTGAGCCTGATTGTCTGAGCAATCAACAAATTTTAACACAATGTTTGCTATTTCAGTACAAAGTTAAAACTGTGTACTGGTTTTAGTCAAAAGTGGGACCCGCATAAGCAGATCTAAATGAAAATGTTAAATGCTTGCGGCATGCGTGGTCATTTGAACTTATTTTAAATTGTCTTTCGGGATATACATATACCACGTACCTTTGTTTGAAGTAGCCATGTTCACGGATGTACTATACAAATGAACAGAACACAAAGAGTAAAGACAATTTAAAATACATAAATGCAGTGGTTAAATTTATTACTATCTCAGGCATGTGCTATAAACAAAGAGTTTTTTTCGAACCAAACAAAAGTAGTAACGACCAACCCAGGCGAAAAATCCTAGTGAACCGCGGCCTAAATATTGATGACGGGAAGTAATTCTATCAAAGTTTTAACGACTAATAAAAATGACGTCACCACAAAAGAATTGATATCTCACAATAGTTCCAGCATCATCCCCTAGGTGTTGCTAGCTGTCTCATCATCGTCGTAGCGGATACCGATTGCATCAAAGACTTTCGTCTGAGAATAACAGCATATTAGCTTTTCCACAGAGTGACTATCGTCTGTCACAGCATACCAAAGAGATAGCGATCTGCCATAATTAGTTATCTCATGACTTAAATATACCAATTCACCTATAGTTATAGAAAAAAATAATATAAGTCGTAGAACCTAATAATCTCGGTTAAAATCCTCCGCAATGTCTTAACGGTAAGATTCAATTGAATCAGAACACTATTGCAGTGGAGTTTTTACAATCGAATGAGTTTCGAGTGCGCTTTCGTATTGATAAGATTACGTGCAATGCAATGAAGCAAGAATTGGAACTGTTACTACTAGAACAGTTGTAATAATTCTAATTTGAACTTTTATTTTTGCCTGTATACATTTCATTTGTAACTTAAAAAAATGAACTTATTTCTCGTTTGCAAGTGGAATTACAACCAATACCTTTTTTGCTGACAATTTTACGGCACTGCTAGCATAAAATTATATAATGGATCGGGGTTGATTCACTGCTGACAGACAAGTACACAAAAAGTTGAAGTCAGTTATGATAAATCAATAAAATGTAGCTACGCTTAGACCTTCTATAAGGTATGAGGTGTATTGGTAAAAAAAGCTGTTCTAATTTGAGCCAAAACCTAAATTAAACTAAGTTTTTCAACAACTTTTACTTTTGTAATCTTGACAGTAGTGTATTTTATTTCCAGTAAATGTATAAATTCTGGTGTTACTGACATACTGACAGAGAGTGTGCAGACAAAGCTTTTAGCCATGTATATTCCTTGGGGTCCGTAGGAGTGCAGTAAAGGATTTCCTGATATTTCCACGTTATCAGACAGAAACTGTTAAATTCACATAAAATGTGCGGCCGTAGCAATGTGCATAATCTAGTTCAAATATAATAATAATGCAGCTTATTTTACTCAACCTACAACTATACAATATATAGTGCGACGATAGCGTAGGTATATGGTGTACGTCACTGACTGCCGAGACAATATAGCTTCGACTTCTGACTTTTCGAAGTTACCTATGTGTGCAATAAAAATGTTAATTATCTATATCAATAGACTCGCCCCCTATAACATTGGAACCGCTACATAACTGGCAAAGTATGGGTTATACACCCACATTACACTACTCCTCTGCCTACCTCTGCGGGAATAAAGGTGTGAAGCTATGTTAGTGTATGCTAAAACTATACTGATAATTTATTTCTCTCGTTAGCAGAGCACTTTTAAACGGTGATACATAGTCATGAGGTGGTTGCGTCGTAATTATGTGACAGTCGATTCGATCGTTATACTGATTGGTAGCTTAAGGGTCATTAATTTGTTATTCTGCATTTTATTTCAGCAACATTTTAACTCTCTTTATAAAGTAATTTACATTATTGATAGTATTTTTTTGCTAGTTAAGGATATGTGTGCCTTTATCTTCTAAATAAAGTTAAGTGGTAAAGTAAGCAAGATAGTAGTCATAACAATAATAATAAAGTAGTCAAGACAATGATTGAAAGTCTTCTTAAAGAGAAAATTTCAGAAGCAAATCTGAATATTACAGTAGTAAGTCAAAAGTAACATTGTCTGTCTGTTACGTTTTATCTCACAACCCCCTGCAATGTTTACGGAGACACAATTATGATGCGAAGAAATTAATTTGGGTCAATATTTTCTCTTTTTAATTTCGTTATGGTTTTTGTATAAATACTTACTTAGACATTATGTTTAGATAAAGCTTCATTTAAACTATAAAATAATGTTTCTTGAATGTAATATATATACCTATAGATATAAATTGTTTTATTGCGTAATAGGTACAAAACATAGATATACATTGTTATAATTAAATATAAAAGCTAAAACTTAAAACTAATCTATTTAACACGTTGACTGCCACGTCAGGCACCGGTGCTTGACAGACATGGTATCTGTTAGGGCCGTGTCAGTCAATAGTGCCTGACGCAAACGTATGTAATTAAAATGATCTCAGGGAGCCGTCAGGCGCGTTTTTGGTGTTTTTCTCTGTTGAAATTGACTGACAAAGCCCCTAAGAAACTATGTTCATCTTGGCCTAACATTTCCTACAGATGGGACTGATTTTTAAGTTAGTACATGTTTTACGCAAAAATACGTCTCAAGGAATTTCCTAAATATTTTATTATTATATTTTTTATATACTTATTATTCTTTGAAAAAAGTCTTAGAAAATTATAAAAATAGTAAGTTTAGAATAAAGGAAAAACAAAACATGTTATTTTTTTTATGTTCTTCGATGTACGATGCCTGACAAAATGCCTGACATGGCGCAATGGCTATATTTTCTCCCGATTAGGCTTCGTCAGTCACATATACCTGACAATATTTATTGTTGTCCTATTTTATGTTATAATTATCGAAAAAAGTAAAAATATTCATATTTAAAATATTCATAGTCATTTATGTCGATATAACACCAAAAAACAAAAAAAAAAGAAATTGCCGACTTTAAAATTATGCTATGGCAGTTAACGTGTTAAGAAAAAAGAACAAAAGAAAAGGAACGAAAACGAAAAAATATATAATAATATATATGCTATACTGCGTCACAGAATTCTTCCGCAACGCTGTCTACTGGTAGCGTGCCCAGAAGACTGGCAGCATTGCCACGCTGGATGGTAATGCTTATTATCTCTGCGAAAAATAGGCCAGCCTTCTTGTCACGAGAAGCATCGATCAGCCTTTTTGCTATTGCTCTGTATAGAGCACGAGCACTCGGGCCCCATGGCCCAAGCGTTTCGAACCCAAACGGCTCATAAAAGTAATTCCCAATTAGATTTTGATATTTGCGCCGTTTAAGGGTCTGATGCAGCAGCAGCGCAAGCTGAACCAGCTGTGCTTAGAAGATATGATGGCATCGACGCAGGTTGCGTCCCACACCAGAGGCCTACCCATCTTCCAAGGTAATGAAGACATACCGTCTGGTCTCTTCCCATCGTCACTTACCAGACTATTAGGTTCAAGATGAGCACCGGTTCACCGGCGGTGGAAAGAGCACGACGGATTATGTCATTAATATGGACGTGTCTGGAAATACGCCCTGCACTTCTGGTGCATGATAGGCCATGGTGGCCAAGGCTGTCGAGGGCTTCCCCACAGTTACAACGATGCGGAGAAACACAAACAGCACCCAAGCGAAGGCACGAGGCGATGCGGATAGATATTAAATGTCACATTGTCCTCAGTTTTTTTTTTATATCTGTCGATATAGCAAGTCGAATTCGTCTCAGGCAAAATAGTAGGTCCAGTTAGTATTATATAAATTGTTGAAAGAAATATGCTAGCAATATCGGTCTAGTCTCCACAACGGGTAAAGTAAATAACAATAATAAATCTCCAAAAGTGGTATTGTTGGAAAATGTGTGGTATATTGTGAGACTAAAATAATTTATAAGGCTTCCTTTAGGATAAAACTTCGATTTTTTTGTGGTTGAGACGTTTTAAGTACTTTAGCGTTATTCAGGCTTGGGAGAAGAAACCTTAAACGTTTTATATTGGACTAATTTTTAGTACTACATGATAAAGTTCGGAAAAATATGTTGTTAATATAATATTACTTCCTTTTTTATTACAGACTCCTATAGTACATTCAGGATTACAGCAGTGTCGGATTTTTTTTTTTTTTCTGCCGAACATATTGACTCCATGCTGCCTGATGTTAAGCAGTCAGTGAAGTCCTATAGTGATGGCCATCATCCCAGCAGCCAGCATGGCATTATGGCATGATGGCCCTTACCTTGGCGGCCTTGAGTAAAGCTTTTTCATGCCCCGCTTAAAGGACCCGGGATCATAGGTGGAGGGAAACTCGTGGACTGGTAAAGAGTTCCACATCTTAATGGTACGGCAGAGATAAGAGGCGCCGAACCGTTTGGTGCGTGACGGTATCTGTTCTACCGTGTAAGAGTGGCACCTCAACCCAGCACGTGTCGTTCGGGATAGGAAAGGAGAGGGTGGGATTAGTTGAAAGAGCTCTTCGGAGCACTCACCGTGATAGATGCGGTAGAAGACAGCCATTGAGGCCACGTCTCTGCGTAATTGTAGTGACTCAAGAGTCTTAGTGGACTATATTGGTAGACTATACAAATATTTAAACAACGGACTTTTGTGTCGAAATATAAATGAATAATTCTGCATTTTAGTATTTCGAATTCACTACAAAACCCTGTGCTGGCTTCATATTCAGTAAAAATAAATGACAATGGGGATGTTTCCAAGAAGTCAAATCAGACAATTTTAATGAAATGTCAAACACAATCTCCTTCTACGGATTTAGCTTGAATTATGCACTAGTGACATCATATTTTTTTTGCTATCAAGTAGCCTGTATTTCCGAAGGTGCAGACAGCGATGTAATATTACAACTATATTTCGCAATTTTATCATATTTAGGTCCCACGTAATAGGGAGCGAGCCTATTGCCGTTAACTGACTCATTGCCACAGTCCGTGCTGCTACTGAAAATTCGGCAAATTCATTCACACTTTTAGGGTACTAATTATATAGAAATTGATAATAGAAGATATAAAATAGGGTTTAAATATTAATTTTATTTATGAATGAAAATGTTTTACTAGGTAAAAAACTTATACCTATAATTAATTTTACTCGCAGGAAACATTCCTATTCCACAAAGGTACAGCTTACATGAATAGACAAAGAACACATAACATGCCGGTCACTTTATTCTCGTTGTATTATTACATAAGCTTCAACTTTGTACAAAAACAACACATTCTGCAAACGACAGTTCAACCGTAGAAGCGAGCGGAAAAACGGCAAAGCTATAAGATTTCACGCCCAACCGGCAGTTTTCCTTAGAGACCATTACAAGTGCCTAAAAGTTATGCGCACTTCTAATGCGCACGTCTTGGTTGACTTTGTCATCATTTGAATGTTTTTTTTTTCTTTGGGAAATAGTGGATGGAGAAAGAGAGAAAATAATATTTATTATAAACAAAAAGCTGAAATTACTTTTAATCAAAAGCCGGAACGTGTTTTGCTAATATATTTAATAAATGCACTTATCAATAAAGTGTACAGCAAAGGTAGGCGATAATTAGTTCCTTCTAAAGATAGGTTATTATTCATTTCGAGCATAGTTATGTAAATGGATCACTATAACGCGTTACCTTTAAGAGTACCTACTCTCTACTAACCTCCCTACCTCTAAGTAGGTTCCATCATCATGAAAGATAAACATTTTCACACACACACAAACACCCTCTGCTAAGTTTGGGACTACCCAAACTTAGCAGAGCTTGTACTCTTGGTACTAGGCAATTGATAAACGTACATATATATTTTTATTGTATAATTATGTATATTAAGCCTCAATAACGACAACTGACTTTGGATGTTTCTCTTTAATACGTAAAACAGTCGTAATGAATCCTAGGAAGAATTATTAATTTATAACTTCCACGAATATAAAATAGCCAACGCGAAAATCCGAAAACCAGGGTCAGTGGCGTGCCATTGGAGAGGCCTATATCCAGCAGTGGACTCTTGCAGGCTGATGATGATGATGATGATGAAAATAGCCTACGACTTTGAAGCTAAAATCAGATTTCTGTTTCGATAATTGATACTATCATTAATAAAAATGATACTATCATTAAGCTTCGGATGACGGTTGAAATACAAAATATCGCTTCTCCGTTTCATTTGTCAAATCAAAAATATATTTGCAAAGAAATGGAGAATTCGACATAAAACCTTATACCAACTAGTCTGGCCAGCGTAGGCCTTCTCTAACTATTGACTCACAATGCTTTCAGAGGCTTAAGTCCCGTAATAGATCTTAAGTCCAGCAAAAGGCTGTAGACGAAATCATCATCTTTATGGCTTTATCCTATTTAAGATTCTAGACCTTTGTCTCGAAACCATTAATCTGTTTTTTAGTCTAGTACACTAGTGCTTTTCACTGAGTCATTTTGTATCAAATAACTTGCGTTAGTGATAGTACCACTTTATAAGAATCAGTGGTCGAAACCCAATTCTGGGTATCGCGTTACGTATCTATCTTTTAAGGCACTACCTTAAATTTTAATTACGTGAAATATAATAAGAATTTTTACACGAAGTTATAGCCACATAGTATAAATTTATAAGGTTTTTATAATACTACACGGGCGTAATTTAATATAACCGAAATCGTTTACCGAAATTTATTTTTACACTGATATTTCATATCCTGAGCACTGAGTAGTTTGTGCCTTGTACAATATAAGAAAAGGAGGCAAATAGTACGCACATATATGAAGTTAATAATACAACAATAGAATAAAACGGTTCCACCATTATTACCGAATGTTACCACGTAAGATTCCAGCAAAAAAATACAGAAATATCATTTTAATAAATAAAATAGAAGGCTACATATCTTTTTGCTATTAATACACTACTCTACAGCTTAGTACTATTATTAATACCGTAACTAAAGTTTCGTGGTTTTCAAAATATCTTCTTAAATTTGCCGCCATTCAGATTCCAAATGACAACAATCATTTCATTCATTATCTAATTGTTTTATATCAAGACTACACGCAATTGCTACCAAAATAGACGATACCAATTTTCCCTTCATCCACTCTTCTAATAGAAATTCCAGTTACCTAAGATTACACCACTTACTACCTGTGATAGTCAGGCTTTCGTGCTGTTATAGGTTTTAGAATTATCGTTGAATATTGTTCGGTTCGACCGATATCATCAGCCCGTATCTCGACAATAATTTGCCTCTATATTATCCAGTAATACTCGCACATTATAACATAATTTCACGCTTTTATCCCCGATGGGGTAGGCAGAGGTGTATTGCACCCACACTTCGTCAATTATGTTTCAGTCCCAATGTAATAGGAGGGGAGCCTCTTGCCATCTACCGGTCACATTATTAAACGAGCGATAATTATCATTTTTAATACACATATAACTTCGAAAAGTCAAAGGTGCGTGCTCGGGGTACCTGGGGATCGAACCCGATGCCATCGTCTCGATAGTCCGTTACGTACACCACTAGGCTACCGTGGCTAGTATATCCTCGCATATTATGTAAAATCTAATGTATTTAAGCTGACTTTAGATATTGCTATTGTGCATCATGTATGCGTACATTGCAACGTCATTGGTGAAATTTATGACGTTATAATTCTATACAAGTATCTATAACTTGTCCGTGTGGTGACGGATTAAGAATACGGAATGTCACCACCCCATATCATCCCATGGGTGTCATAAGAGCCGACAGAGGCAGCATATTATGCAGAGAACAGCACTGTAAGAGAAGGAAAACTTTATACAAATCCTATACCAACCCGTTTGGCCAGCGTGGTCTAGTAGGCTAATTCCTCCTTTCAAAGGGACCTAGTCCAGCAGTGGATAGTCCACTGCCATAAAGGCTGATGATGAATGAATCTATAACTTGAGTGCAAATGGCACAACACCAATGTACCTACGTGTATTGTACGGTATTATGTATGCCCAAGAGTATATTGTGGTGATATTCAATACTAAGTATTGCTTGAGTAGAATCGTTTGGTAAGGACGTACCCTCTTGAAGTATAATAGGATAGTATCATGTCTACTAAAAGTCGTTGAAAATATATTCGTGGCTTAAACGAGAAAATTGGTTCTAGAAATTGAAGCAGGTACTTGTAGAAATTGGAGTAGTTAAACGTCTTGCATTACTTGAGTAGGTAACGTAGTTTTGTGGAAGAGATTTCTTAATACTGAGTCCTTTTAGTGCCTTACCATCACTTATTTCTAAACGTGGTTTAACGTTTAAATACTATTATGTAACAGCGTTTTTATTTAACTCGACATCTTAATGTTGTAGAAACTGAGTCTTTCGTGCTGTGATACGGTTTTAAATATTTCACTAGCTCCACTAGTACAGGGTGGCGCAAAAGTAATGACCCTATAGAAATTCCTTATATTTTTTGTATGACATCTCCTGTCATTCTGATATTGAACATTTTGTAGTAGTCGAATGTAAAATTCACTTAAAATGATCATGGACCGCTTTACTCCCCAAGAACGTGGAATGATCGCGTCACAAACCTCAACCTTCAAGAGGATAAGTTTTCTTCAAAATTGATTATGAGTGACCAAGCGCATTTCCATGTCTCGGGGCATGTAAATAAGCAGAATACTCGCTTCTGGGGCACTGAAAATCCGCGCATTATTCAACCACATCAACACCTTTACATCCACTAAAAGTAACTGTATGGTGTGGCGTCCAGACTTCTTTCTTTGGGGTTATTTGATATCTCGGGTGTATGTGAACAAACCACAGACTCTAGCAGCTTTAAAAAAAAACATATACCCAGAAATAAGAAATATATCGTAGGAAGTGTTACGGCTAGTTATGGAAAACGTAGGGCTAAAATGTGCTTCAACTCTGGAGGTCAACATTTAATAGACATCATATTTAAATCATAATGCAACTAAATTTTATGGCACAAATATATATCGGAATGGTCATAAGTGCGGGACGTCAACGACTACGAAACGGAACTGTGAAGATGGCGCGCTTCGACAGAGTCTAGTGTGACGTTCGCTACAGTTGAAGAAGGGGCTGAGGGTTGACGTTGAACGGAGCAAGACAACTATCACTTTTCTTGGAGACTCCGGGCGGGCAACAAGTACCTAGAAACTGTCACTCGTTTCGTGTTCAGTAATTCAAAAAAGTTATAGTCAGTTTTGTTAATTTGATTTAGTGTGAACTTATAACAAATTGTGATGTGAAGTGTTGATATCGGCCAAAAATCAAGCAACCCGCCGACATCAGAAGTGGCATAATGGCCCAGCGCGACCACAAGGCGCGAGCGAGGGCGACTGCTGGCGTTGCTATGTTGGTGAATCAGCTGGGCTTTCAACTGCAGCCCTGGAATAGCATATATAGCGTATTTTGTCTGATTTTTCTTGGTACTGCCAATTTTGTTTAGTGGCGGTAGTTGTAAAACATTACGCGTTTAACCTTGGAAATATCATAATCGTTGTGGTGATATCGCCATCACATCGTACCGAGTGTTGTAGGTTCGATTCCTACACGAGACACTGAATTGTGGAATCGTTTAACTTTTACGGTGTCGTGGTTCCCATGGCATGATCTCATGAATAAGCTTCTTTTTAATCGCTTAAAGAAGAAAGACAAAAATAATGTGTAAGGATTTTATTGCAACCTTTGCCGTATTTTAAGTTAGCGTCTGACTACCACAGTGACCTAGTTATAGCATAGATATCGAATGGAGGTTTTGAGTTTGATACGCCACTTAAAAAGAAAGCGATTATTTTTATTTCTTCATGCGAGGGTGGCTCGCACTCACGAACCTTGTCATCATATATTATGCTTGCTTGCAAATAGATTATCTTGTCTCTGTCTTACTTTATGGACTGTAATAGTAACGAGAGTTAGCGTACAGGCCGACTTGCATTATTCCAAGCAAGTGCGTTTGAGTGAAACTTGATTGGTATTGTTCTAGTGCAGTTGTAATATTGGTTTTAGAACCAACACCCAGCTTAGGTTGGTTTTCTGCTTAATCTCGGAAAAGAACTCCGGTCTGGACTGTCCTTCACTCGGCAACGGCGCTAAAGTTGGTAAACTAATCGGATCGTACGTACTAAGTTCATAGTGTAAGACTGTGCGGTGCTTCTGACTGTGCTGATTTTGTGTAGAACAGCTTGTAGCTTTTATTTCTTAAATAGACGTGTGAACTACAGAGCTGTTTAGACGAGTGCGGTTGGTTGGTTGGTGTAACCTGATCATGGTCGAAGGATATTACTAGCACCATTATTTTATCGACTCGTGGTGATTATAATACCTAACGGTTTTCGTTTAAACGTAATCAGAGCCTAAGTAAAAAGTGGCACTGTTACTCGTTGTGGTTCTGAGTTGTACGGACAATCTCGGTGTTACAATTACATCTGCTTCTTTGTGTGCATATTTTTTTTAACATGGCAGATTAAAATGTTTCATACTCATTAGATGGCACCACTAGTAAAATTAAATTCAATTTTAAGATTTTACGCGTGAAAATTACGTACTGTGTGTTTTTAAAATTCCTGTTATATGCTGGGAATTCTTATCAAGTGCCCCGAGTTTACTGGCTAATTCCAAGTTATGCTTAGGACGTTTAGGAGTGCTAGTGTTTCGAGTAGAAGCTGTTAAATTCGATTATCTGACGTAGAAAATGATTGAATTATCATCGTAGTGCGTTACGATAATCAGTTTCAGAGATTTTAATTTTCATTGTAGGTAGAACCAGGTTAGTGATCGTTAGTGATGATTGTTTGCTTAACCTTATTTTCATTAAATGGGTACTTTGTTAGTCATTGTTGTGATAATTTTGTGGTACCCACGTTTCCGTTGGTGTAGATTTGCATAAACTGGATAAGCCGTTTGTGCGGCTGCATGTTTAGCCATGCGTTGCCGTTGGTTGGACCAGCAAAGTGCCTTTCAGTTTAGCCTAGTTTACCTTGGAGCTTTTGTGTTAATTCTAGTCTCCGTTGGTGCACAAACAAGACAGCCGTTAGTGCATTTATTATAGTATCACAAACGTTGTCCATCGTCTCGAACGCGAAAGGTCCGATGCTCTACCGCTAATGATTAGGTTAGGATAAGCTTCGTATTTAGACTATCCATTACAAAATTATAACGCTGAAAAGGCTGGTTGGATACTTGGTAGTAAACTTAACATATAAAGTATCAGCCTAGTAAGATTTTCTTATAGTCTGCTACGTGATAAGGAAAACCAAAGCAACATGTTGAACAAACCTAGTTTCAGATTACTTTGTTAAACGCTCGAAATAATTATCCGGGTGGTGTTGTATAACCGGGTTGGATGGAGGTTGCATAGCGTGATGTTGAAGACCCGATGGATGTCAGAGTATGAGCAGTGCAATATTTTAATGAGTTTCCTTTTATTTTAAAGAGTATGCGTGTTGTTCAACATTTCAGCTTCGAGAGAAAGAGTTAGTTGTGATTTTCATTAAAACCTTTAATGATTTTGATCAGAGTAGCTTTATTCCCCACCGACTTGTGCCAGGAATGGCAAAACGACTAGGATGACTGTTCGAGAATTTTCTCTTAATTCTAGAGCGAAGTACATTAAAGTGTGGTCGTTGATCGCAATCACGGATACCCTGCTACTCAAGTAGCTCTTATTTGATTTTTGATCGCTAAAATTTTCAACCACTGGTTTCTGTGTCATATGACAAGAGCGTGTTACGAAAATCTGAAAGTACTCATAGACTGTCGATTGGTTATCTCAGAACTGTAGTAGTTGCCTCTATGTAGCCAAAGGAAATCAGTTTGTCCAAAAGTAGCTTATCAGTTCTCGCCATGTTTGCATTTGGTTTTAGTTTTTGTCAGTGGTCAAATCCAGTTTTGGCATAGCTCATTGAGAGTATGGACGGGAGTTACGTTCTGTGAAGTTGTGAAGTTGTAAATGAATTTGATAATCGCTTAAAATTTACGAAGTGCGGACGTTGAATTAGTCTTAAAGAACGGATACCCTATTCAGTGGGTATACAATGAGACGAATCATTGAAATATTATTGGTAGATTTATTTTGGGTAATCCTGGTGGCTAGCGCGGCCTGGTAGCCGGCGTGGTCTGGTGACCGGCTTGGCCTAGTGGCCGGCGCAGCCTGGTGGCCGGCGCGGCCTTGTGACCGGCGCGGCCCGTGTGTGGTGCGCGGCCCGTGTGTGGTGCGCGGCCTGTGTGTGGTGCACGGCCCGTGTGTGGCGCGCGGCCAGTGAGTGGCGCGCGGCCCGTGTGTGGCGCGCGGCACCTGTGTGGCGCGGGGCCTGTGTGAGGCCTGTATGTGGCTTTGAGGAGCCTAGTAACTGGTATAGCTAAAGCCTATCTGGCCGAAACTGGCAATGAAAGTGAAGGTAGTTTATTAATGGAATTTGGTTAGAAAATGTAGAGTCCAATGACCTTAGCTTAAATGTTTTGGTTAACTTGTTTTGAAATATCTTTAGAGATACCGCGATAGTGAAATGTCAGTATTACTTTGAGTTTCTTGATTATTGATTTTGATACTGAAACTTTGTGCCAAAGGATCAGAGCCTAACTGACGATCTTGAAGAGAGCAAATTGTGAACCTTAGTACTGACGAGAAATAACGATTGGTTGTGTGATTAAATGTAAGAGGTTGATTTGTAGCCGTAAATCAGTACAAATCGGATTCAATACAACTGTGAAGGCAGTTGTCCGTGAGTACACGGTAGACAGACGACTCTGGTGTTAGATTGGTTGTGTGATTCAATGTCAGATGTTGATTTGTAGCCGTAAATCAGTACAAATCGGCTTCAATACAACTGTGAAGGCAGTTGTCCGCGAGTACACGGTAGGCAGACAACTCCGGTGTTGGATTGGTTGTGTGATTCAATGTCAGAGGTTGATTCGTAGCCACAAATCAGTACAGATCGGATTCAATACAACTGTAAAGGCAGTTGTCCGTGAGTACGCGGTAGGCAGACAACTCTGGTGTTGGGGTTTCGTGGAAACCATAAAGTCCAGGAGGAACTTGGCGATCCTTGTGAGGATGCGCAGATAAATGGGTTTCGTAGGAAACCATAAAATCCAGGAGGAACTTGGCGATCCTTGTGAGGATGCGCAGATAAATGGGTTTCGTAGGAAACCATAAAGTCCAGGAGGGACTTGGCGATCCTTGCGTAGATAAATGGGTGGCAACCGATTGACTGGTTGAGCGCCGGTTTAGTAACTGGAGGTTGCTGAATGGTGGCAACCGAGTGGCTAGTTGAGTGCCTGGTTTAGTAACTGGAGGTTACTGAATGGTTATGAATCACATGTAGAGCTTTAGTTATTTGATTTTATTATAACGTGAGTTTATTGTAATTGACTGTATTGTCAGTGATGCTCTGTATCCAGCTCCTATAATAGTTAGGAACGTAATGAAGGAGGTAATTTTGTAAAAAAAAAATTGATTGGTAGCCCAACACTGTTTTGATTGAACGCTTACCTGGGTTAAGTCAGGAGTGACCGAGCAATGTGATACTATGCGTGTAAAATTTTGTTACAGATTAACACACAGGGACGTGTGTCTTGTAGAATGGCCGTATCGGAGTGGTCATAAGTACGGGACGTCAACGACTACGAAACGGAAGTGTGAAGATGGCACGCTTCGACAGAGTCTAGTGTGACGTTCGCTACAGTTGAAGAGGGGGGTGACGGTTGACGTTGAACGGAGCAAGACAACTATCACTTGTCATGGAGACTCCGGGCAGGCAACAAGTACCTAGAAACTGTCACTCGTTTCATGTTCAGTAATTCACAATAATTACAGTCAGTTTTGTTAATTTGATTTGGTGTGAACTTATAACAAATTGTGATGTGAAGTGATGATACCGGCCAAAAATCAAGCAACCCGCCGACATATATATATATATATATTTAAAAAACGAATTCTAGTTTTCTTATTTAGAAACGAAGTTGTAGCTGAACCAAATAGGGTTATTACTTTTGCGCCAATAAGTATACTAGTATAACTTAGGTTAAGAGGGAGTTTAGAGATAGAAGGAAAAGGGAACGGGATCTCTGGCACTCTCAATTACAGAACGAAACGCAACAGTAGATACTGTTACTTTACATCGGTACTGTTACTTTTCATGGGTAGTTCTTCTCTGGTCGAGCCGGCCCATTCATGCTGAAATCAGCAAGGCTCTTCTACCTACTAATCTATCTATAAATATACACATTCCTTATAATTATCGTATAATTATTAAAGCGGCGATAGCCCAGTGGTGTACGTAACGGACTGCTAAGACGATGGTACCGGGTTCGATCCCCAGTTGCCCTGGGCACACACCTCTGACTGTGTATTAAAAATGTTAATTATCACACGCCTAGCAATGTGCCCGGTAAATGGCAATAGGCTCGCCCCCTATTACATTGGGACCGAAACATAACTAGCGAAGTGTGGGTGTGTAATACACCTCTGCCTATCTCTTCGGGGATAAAAGGCGTGAATTTCTGTTATGTATGTAATTATTATAATCACATAATGCTTACTCTATTTATCGATTAACCGTTAATCAATTTTACTTGACCGTCATGTTATTTTTCCTCGACACAATCCACTACAAATATTAGTTAGCACATCTTTGTACACACCAGATAACCACAGCTAAGTAAAAATAGAGATTCATTGAAGTTATTAATTAATTATATTATCAAAGGTTCGGGTTTACTGTATTAATACGAATATATGTAATAAAACGAATATGTAGGTACCTATAAGTATAGAAAACAAACAAAAGCTTGTATGGAAGCAGACGAGATGGCAGCCCACCTGCTCCTCGACTGCCCTGAGGTCTCAAAACAGTACAGGCAGCAGTACCTGACGAGACACAGCACCCTGAGGGAAGCAGTGGGCCATATCAATAGACTGCTGGCCTTTCTCGAAGAGCTGGGGTGGCTCGAGTCACAAGACCATTTCCACCCGCATGCAAAAAACACGCCAGGACGTGGAGTTGCAGAAACAGCTCGTGCTATCAAGTATCAAGTAAGTATAGAAAATTGTGGTACGTCTAACATTTTTATCGCGATGGCATAGCGATAGCACATTGCCTCCAGTACCAGGTATTGAACCAAAATCATAAAAATACCATGCCAAATATTTAGTTTATTTTTCTAATCGTTATATAACAGGAAGGAGTGACGTTAGTAAAATTTCCACAGCACTCAAATTACAGGTAGTCTAGCAACCGTTGTTTTACCTTTTGGCTGTTAAAATATCATAAATGTTGTTTCTGTTGTACCGAAATGTAAATGAGGCTTGGTAGTCATTGGGTACCTATTACTTTACCTTTATATAATATATATATTTTTTTATAGTTATAGGGAGCAAACGAGCAGACGGATTGCCTGATGGTAAGCAATACTCCGAAGGAGATACTCCGAACGTGCGACTATGCAGACGCGTTTTTTGCTAACGTTAAAATGAATTAAAATAAATACGAATACTAATTAATTTTACCAAATTGCAGTGTCAATAAATAAATTAAAGTGTGTCGCGAGTGATTTGTGCATACTTTTCATAAACTGCGAATATGAAATAGAAACATTTGTGTGGACGATTTATACTGAATAACAGATATGTCTGTGCCTGGATTTAGCCCTTTTGGCAAAAGCCGAATAACTACGCGAAGTCCTCCACCAACACCGAGTCAAGCAGCCCAAACTCTTGACCCAAACCCACCTGCTCCTGAGAATTATGACCTACCTGCTGAAGTTATACCAACTTCAGAGATCCCAAGATGGATGTCCACAATTGAGTCCTATTTGAACGAAATTAGCTCCATTACCTCAGAGAGCAAAATGAACTCTGACCAGAAGTTGCGTGTAGCTCACGAGTGCCGTAAAATAACATCAGTATCGGCACAAATGTTCACCCTGTACCAATCCCTCAAGCAGAAAACTATTTTAGCTCACGCAACTATTCAACACCTACAAGAAAAGCAAGACTTGACGAGTTCTTTGCAGCAGTTCAAAGAGGCTGTAGAAGAAAAGCTGAAACCAGTCGAGCACCACTCTTTTGCTGACATGGTGAAAAAGAGCGCAAACAATTTTGTCCGCCCAAACAATTTGAGCTCTCTTGCCATCTACCCTAACGACAAGAACAAAAGTAGTGACGAAACGAAGTCCCTCGTCCAAAAAATTATATCTCCTGAAGAGATGAAGTTACATGTTCGTGCTGTGAGGAAAGTGAAGAATGGGGGCGTTATAATTAGCACGGAGTCAAAAGGAGACATCGAAAAGCTTAGGAAGTCAGAGAAACTGGTCTCGTCTGGCCTCACCGTCGAAGAGCCTACTAAACGCCGCCCTAGAATAGCTGTAGTTGGAGTTCCCGATATTCTAACGGAAAAAAAAGTTTTTAAGTGTATTTACGAGCAGAATATAGCCGATAAGTTCCCGAACTCTACACGTGAGTCCTTTATGAAAGCTGTGAAACTAAGCCACAAAGCCGGTAAGAAAAATTTGCCAACCTGTACCTACGTCCTAGAAGTAGCCGCTAACATCCGAAAATGTCTCATTAACCAAGGTCGTATCTATATTAATTGGACATCATGATCGGTAAAAGACTTCACTTTTGTGACTAGGTGCTTTAATTGCCAACAGTTTGGTCACGCAGCTAAATATTGCCGTGAAACTAGTCCCACATGTCATCATTGCGGAGAGCTTGGTCACTCCTTTAAAGAATGTAACAGCAAAACATCACCTCCTAAGTGTGCTACTTGTAAACGCTTCAAGAGGAAATGTGATCACCAAACGGAAGAAATGGGTTGCCCGGCACGTAAGTATGCAGAGGACAATTATATTAATAGCATAGATTATGAGGGCGCCTAAGAGCGTCACCAGTAAAGTTTATTAATAGGCACTTAAAACTAGTTTGTATTTTCTTAATTATTTATAAGGTCTTTATTATAGTTATGGATAATCAAATACTTATTGATCTAAATAACTACTGTGTATCAAATAGTATGACTTGTAAAGTAGAAGAATGCAAAAGTTTATTACCCGAGTACGATAAAAACTTAGTTATAATGACATATAAGAATATACACGCACTAGAAGTACTCCTACAGACCATTAATATAAACTGTGAGATAATTGTCCTAACTGAATGCTGGCTGTCTAAGCGGGCTTTCTGCTTACCATCTTTAGATGGCTACAACTCAACTGCGAACATAATTAACCAAAATGATGGTGTAGTGGTCTATACAAAAGAACACTTAAATGTTATTGTTGCAAAGCCACAAATTCAGGACTGTAATTGTTTACTTATTACAATTAATTCTGACACTGCTATTTTAGGAGTGTACAGACCTCCTTCGCAAACTACTGAGACATTTTTGCGATCTCTCGATTTAGAATTAAGTAAGTTATCAGCATATAAGAATATTATAATTACGGGGGACATAAACATAAATATCCTGTCAGGAAATTGTAACCTTCAAGGAGACGACTATTTAAATATCTGCTCTTTCCATGGTCTTCTACCGGCGCATACCTTCCCTACACATCAAAGTGGATCATGCCTGGATCATTTTATTATTAAAACTAAACAGCCATCTACTACTTTAGTTACTAACTCAACTATCACAGACCATCAAGCCATCTTATTAACGTTAAAATTATCATGTGCGAAACTTAATTGCATACCTAGCTATACAAAAGCAAATATGAAAGGCCTTGAAAAAAGCATTCGCAATACAAATTTTGCCCCAGTTTACTTTTATGCCGACGTTAACGAATCAATATCTTACCTAATAACTTCCATACAGTACGCAATCAGAAAAAACACATACACAGTAACATTGTCGCGAAAATATAGGAATATAAAGCCATGGATTACTCCGGGTCTTCTTCACTGTATCAGACACAGAGATAATTTACATATAAAAATTAAAAAGGCACCTGAAAATGAGATTCTGGCTATAACATATAGGCGATATAAAAACTTTTGCAACAAACTTCTTAAAAAACTAAAGGTCGACTACGATAAATCTCAGTTGAATCAAGCAGGTAACAACACTAAACTAGTATGGAAATTCTTAAAAAGGCGTTCATTTACTGCAAAATCATTTGAGCAACCCTTAGATTTGCTCAAAAATCGATCAAATCCTACAGCAGCACTAGATGAAATCAACATATTCTTTTCCGACGTTGGCAAAAATCTAGCAGACAGAATCTCTTTTTCCGATCATTCATCTACTTACCATGCTTCGATCACCTTACCTATTTCTAGGTTTAAATCTTTTGTTATGCTGGATACCGATTTAGACGAAGTTATTCAAGTCATTACAAGGTTAAAAGATACTTGTGCGATGGGATGGAATAACATCCCCACAAACATAATTAAAAGGTTTAAGCACATTCTTGCACCGCCACTAACACACATATTCCAAATATGTATGTCTGAAGGAATATTTCCAAAATGCTTAAAAAAGGTTATTGTGATACCTGTGCACAAAGCAGGCGACAAGAGCAGTGTAAATAATTATCGGCCTATATCAATATTACCAGTGCTGTCTAAAATATTAGAGAAAATAATAAACAATAGACTAATAAAATATCTCGAAACCAACAACATTCTTTCAGACAGACAATTTGGTTTTCGACCTCACAGGTCAACAAGCCAGGCAGTTGAGCAACTGACTGACCACATTACATCTTATTTAGATAGTGGACAGCATGCTATTGGGATATTTCTAGACCTTGCTAAAGCTTTTGACTCTATATCGTCTTCTATACTGCTAAAGAAACTTGAATCTGTCGGTATACGAGGTAAGCAGTTAGCACTGTTTACTGATTACCTCTCTGACAGGTATCAATGTGTAAGAATAGGCAATAACATAAGTAACGATGTTCCTAACACTAAATTTGGTGTACCCCAAGGAAGTATATTAGGAGCTACTCTGTTCTTGATATATATAAACGACCTTTGCAACCTAAAACTTCGAAATGGTGTCATTATGTCGTATGCAGACGATACAGCACTTATTTTTACTGCAAAGTCACTTGATGAGGTATATGAACTGGCTCAACATGGCTTCAACACCGTCAACACTTAACTGTTAAAAAATTTACTGACCCTAAATGCACATAAAACAAAGTACATTAATTTTACAATGAAAAATGATAGCAGACACAACTCATCTAACTGTTTAGTGGCTCACAACACGTTTCATTCAAATGCTGACACTGAATGCGCTTGCCCTACTTTAGAAAAAACAGATTATATAAAATATCTAGGTATTACGCTTGATACTAATCTTAATTTCCGCAAACATAATCATTGTGTAAAAGAGTACGGAAACTAATTTCCATATTCAAATATGTACGCGACGTGATAAACTTTAAATTGTTAAGACAGGTTTACACTGCACTATGTGAATCAATCATCTCATACTGTACAGCACCTGCACCTGCGCCGCGACCGATTCCAAGAATTAACGCGTAATAAAATTATAAATTTCGTCTATTCTAAACACAGCTGTCCGCGATGGCTAGTAAATGTGGAGCTTGCTTGTCAAATATTGATAACGCCTCAGCTTTTATGACATGCTGTAAATGTAATACCATTTACTATTTACTGTGCGTGAATGTTCTGTCAGAGAAATACAAAGAACTTTCACACGAATACCTCATGAGCTGGACTTGTCCGAACTGTCAATGCAAGGAACGAAAGTCGGGTAAACTTAACTCACCTACCCGCCAAACCAAACCTATCCCCGATACACATGGTACAATATCCACACGATCCTCAAAACGCAAAGTCATCACATCTTCCCTGGACCCTAAGGACGATGGATTGCTGGCAAATGACATCAATTTCAGCCTCTCTTTATTGACTTCCGAGATACGCTGTCTGAGGGAAGAAGTATTTGATCTAAAAGATCTAGTGAAATCGTTATCACTTTCTCTTCAAAACTGCAATAGTAGAGTGGATACACTGGAAACAAATGTAGCAAAAAATGCTGAGAAAATCCAACAGATAGAACTTAAACAAGATGAGATAAATGCTTTAAAATCAGCCGTCTCTGAGTTACAAAACCAAATTCAGATACAAGCTCAATTCACAAAGCGAAATGACTTGGAAATTATGGGAATTACCGAAAATCCAGGGGAAAACCTGAACCATATAGTTCGAGTTACTGCGACAAAGATTGGAGTTGAAGTTAAAAATGAAGACATTGAATTAGTCTCGCGCCCTGGTATACGTAAAGACCCAGACTACCAATCTAACCTCATGCCGCGCCCAGTCATAGTTCGCTTTACACGATCTGCAAAACGTGATGAATTTCTAAAAGCAGCTAAAATCAGGAGTGGCATAACTACTTCGGATATAGACGTGCTAGGATCCAACAGAAAAATATACTTCAATGAACACCTAACAAAATTCTACAGACAGTTATTTCGTGATGCTAGATTACGTGCGAAGGAAGCTGGCTACAAATACTGTTGGGTCAAAAACGGTATCATCCAAGCACGTATGTATGAAGGGAAAACAGCTGTTACCATCCGTGCTTTTGGCGATCTGGATCTTCATTTTAAGCCGTCTGAACGACACGAAAGTTGCAGCTCACTCCTTCAAGCCCCGATCAGTAAGCAAATTAAATAATACACACATACGTGTTCCACATTATTACAAGAACTGTAAAAACATTTTTGTGGGAATAGCCAAAATCTCAATGTACAAAATCTGCTTTCGTCTGAACCATTTTATATTATGTTTGGTTCAAATTTTTATTCACATATATTGCTGTTATAACTCTTGTCTATTTTATTACTTTTATTTGTGCCATTGCAATATAAACGTTGATCTCATTATTAGCTCTAGTGTAGTACTAATAATTGATTGTAATAATTTAATTTTATTTGTAACGTTTTATTCCATATTTGTAAAAATTCTGTTTACCTACGAACCCTGTAAGTATAAAACACAAAACAGATACACAATATCACATACACACACACACAATCAACATAACGTGATACAAAAAAGCATGATAATTCAAAAGACACAAACTCACTGCTATGAACTCAAATATAGTCTCACCCACTCAGATCATCATTTAATTTTTCTATTGCGAGTGACAAGATTCCAACCTATACTTATTTATGTGCCCTACTGTTCTCCATGGATAACATAGACGTTCATGATAATATTGACCAAACTCTAGCTGTTACTTGTCACTCAATAGAAAAATTAGAACTCTGCCAGGACGTCTTAACATCGGATTATAACTTTAAAATTCTATCTTTTAATATCAGAAGCTACCAAAAGAATTTCGATAGCTTTACTTTAGTACTAAAACGTTTAAATATAGAATACGATGCTATCGTCCTAACTGAGTGTTGGTTAAATGAAAATACTTTAATCAGGTACATAGATGGATACAACACTTACAGAACTACCAAGTACCTAAACAAATCTGGCGGAGTAATCATTTATGCTAAGGAAATATACAACGCCGTCGTTTCAGAGCCTGACATCGACGATGCAAATTGCCTTTCAGTCGGTATAGGAAACTTAAATATCTTTGGTATCTACCGGTCCCCTGCTTTTACGAGATTAGGCAACTTTTTAGCTTCTCTAGATGTTACCTTAAATAAATTTAAATCTAAAACCGAAATAGTACTGACTGGCGATCTAAACATAGATATAATCGCTGATAATCCAAGTAGGGAAAACGAAGATTTTCAATGCCTAGTGGCACAACATGGACTACTGCCAGCAATCACTATCCCTACCCGAGAAAGTACATGTCTAGACCATGCTTTCGTATCTTTTAAGGCACAATTTGTCATTGGAATAGTTGCAAAATGTGCCTTGACTGATCACGACGCTGTTATGATTGGGATTAGAACCGGAAACACCTTCATTAAAAATAAAAGAATTTCAATACCCAAAATCGACTTAGAAGCCCTTAGACTAGACACCGACGCAACAGATTGGTCCCCTGTCTACTGTAACCAGAACGTAAATGATGCATTAAACGCATTCGAAGATATATTACGCGCCGCAGTTTTACGTAACACAAAGATAGTAAGATATAGCCGCAAAAAGTTTAATTTAAAACCTTGGATCACCCCTGGCTTATTACGATGTATGCGTTTCAGAGACAAACTTTATTTACAAGTAAAAAATGATCCTAGCAATGAGATGCTAAAGCTGTCTTACAAAAGATATCGAAATTTTTTCTCCGATCTGCTACAAAAGGTCAAAAATAACTATTACAGTTCCCTCCTTCAAAAGAACGAACACAACTCGAAAAAGCTATGGGAATCCTTAAAGGAAACATGTGAAATTCCAAGAAAATCAAATCATGCCTTACAATTATTAAAATCAAAAGAAACGCCCCAAATCTCTCTCAACCACTGTAATAATCACTTTGCTTCAGTAAGAAAGACATTAGCTGACCAAATACTTTCAAAACTAGCCACAACTGAAAATGATCTTGCCGATAAAATTGAAAACAGAAACCAATATAGCGACTCCATGTTTTTAGTTCCAACCGACACAATCGAAGTAGAGGCAATAATTCTCAACCTTAAGAATGACGGTGCTCCTGGATTGGACAGTTACAGATCCTACTTAATTAAGTATATCAGAAAATCTATCCTTGAACCTCTTACTTTTATTTGTAACCTGAGCATGACCACAGGAGTCTTTCCCGAAAATTGGAAGGTAGCTTCCGTTACGCCCATACACAAGGCTGGAAATAAAGACTGCCCGGATAATTACAGGCCCATTTCCCTACTCAGTATATTTTCGAAAATATTAGAAAAGCTTATTAATAATCGCCTGGTGAAGTATATTGAGAAAATATCTTGCTTATCCGAACGGCAGTTTGGCTTTAGACAGGGAAAATCCACAGAAGGCGCGGTCAATCTTCTAACAAACATGATTTCCGATCATGTCGATAAAGGGAAACGTTGTTTAGCAGTCTTTATTGACTTGGCTAAACCCTTCGACACTGTTTCGATACCAATTCTTCTAAAGAAAATGGATACACTGGGAATTCGAGGAACTGCCTCGGATTGGTTTAAAAGTTACCTCAGAAATAGACGGCAATGTGTTAAAATCGATAAATACATAAGTGATGAACAAAGCATTTATTTTGGTGTTCCGCAAGGTAGTATAATAGGCTCCACTTTATTTACAATCTACATTAACGACTTACTAAAAATAAACATTCCAAGTGCCGAACTGATCTGCTATGCCGATGACACAGTTATACTTTTTAACGGAATGGATTGGAAAGAAGTTTACGCTGAAGCTGAGTCAGGCATGACCAAAGTTGTAAACTGGCTCGACTCAAATTTGCTTACTATGAACGTCTGCAAAACTAAATACATAGCCTTCAATAAAATACAGACAACGATACCATCTAACTATTGCTTAAAACTGCACAAAGTATCATGTTTTACCAATATCACCTCCAATTCAAACTGTCACTGCCCAGAAATTGAACAAGTCGTACATCTAAAATATTTAGGTATAATCATAGATGAAAACCTCTCATTTAAATATCACATTTTAGGATTAGGGAAACGTGTTAGGAAAACAATATATATAATGAAACTTCTACGTGACTGTGCATCCATAAAGATAAGGAAGCTAGTGTATACAGCTCTATGCCAATCCCTTATACAGTACTGTCAAGTGGTCTGGGGCGGTGCCGCCAAAACTTACATGTTAGGACTAGAGAGGGACCAACGCGCTGTTCTCAAAGTCATGTTGCATAAACCGTTCCGCTTCCCAACTGACGACCTGTATGCAGAAGCTGCTGTTCTCGGGGTACGGAAACTCTATATTTGCAAAGTGGCATGTAGAATGCATTTAAAAATTTCAGGGAGACCCAATCCTTTATCGCAAAAGAACCGAAAACCCAGAATTCCCCCAGTAGCAGTAAGATCAACATTTGCACAACGTTTACCAGTATTTCTGCATACCCATATTTATAATAAAGTTATGTCCTTTCTCAACATCAAAAACTTTAATGTCCCAGTCAGTCAAATGAAAAAATCACTACTTATACGACTCTTAGATTTATCTTACGATGATACAGAAAACTATTTTCTAAAAATAGTCAGATAGTAAGGTACCTGTGTGAAACACACACACACACACACACACACACACACACGCACACTGCAACCCACACACGCGCTCATATGCAAACACAAATATTATTGTTAACTTTAATGTGTGCCAAATAGCCAAAATGTTACCATATTCTTATTTACTGAATTTATTATTATATTTGAGTTGATACCTACTTAGTTATTGTTACACATATTACTTTGTAATTTGTTACCAATAAATTTTTTTATAGTTTTAATGTTAAATGGTGCCCAAGATACAGGCATAGCCTAGTTTGGGACCATCAAATATGTAATTTGTAAATTTTTATTGGAAATAAATACTTACTTATTTACTTACTTACTGTATAACCTCATGGGGAGGGGCAGCTAAAACGATCCTACTGCCTTTGGAACGAGCCCAAAGAGCTATTTTAAAGGTAGCAACCCTTCGCCCTTTCATTTTTCCCACATATGAGTTATATCAGTCCACCGGAGTTCTAACTGTGCGCCAATTATTCATTCTACGCACTATACTAAAACAACACACCCTTCTTCCTTATACACCAATCCCATCAGGCAAAAGACGGAAATATCTAGTCTGCATCAAACCTCGAGGTAAACATGTTTATGTAAATAGATTCTTTGCTTTCCTCGGACCTTTCCTATATAATAAATTAAATAAAACCTTAGATTTATATAGCATAAGTTATAAGCAGTGTCACCTTATTGTTACAAAACACCTAATGACAATGACCTACTCTGATACAGTGAATTTGCTTACAGTTATAAAATCTTAATATATAAAATCCTTGCGTTACTGACTGATTGACAGACACGCTACAGCCGAAACTGTTGGGCGCAGGAAGCTGAAATTTGGCATGTATGTTCCTTGGGGACCGTAGAGGTGCAGTAAGAAGGGATTTCCCGAAATTCCCACGGGATCGGCCAAAACGGGTAAATTAAAAAAAAATGCAGGCGTAGCTGCTGGCGTCCTCTAGTAGTGTGTAAGTACCTACTTTAAGTTAGAATAAATCATAATTAAGTCTATTTCCTATTACATATTAGCAGTTCATGATTATTTTGTAAAAGCATAGCCCCATAATATTATTATTTACAATTTTTCCTGAAACACAGGTGTTACAGCCTAGTTCAGGTAAACATTAAAATAGCCATATTTACCAAATATAATGTATTACTGTTATAAATAAAGTAAATACGCATGAATGTACCACAATTTAACATAAGCAATTATCATAGACATTATACTTAATCATAAAAATTTATTATTTTTAATGTAATACTTTCCTATGTAACATGTGACGTTTATTTTATTGAATAAAGTTTATTATTATTTTTATTTTTTTATTTTTAATTACCGCCGCCCATGGACACAATCTACACCACAGGAGTCACAAGTGCGTTGCCGCCCCTTGGGGTTGGGAAAAAGGATAGGATGAGGAGTGGGATAAGGAAGAAAGAATAGGGGATAGGGCCTCCGGCACTCTCACTCACCGAACGGAACGCAACAGTTTAGTTACTGTTACTTTACGTCGATTTTGAGAGGGTACCCCGGTCGAGCCGGCCCATTCATGCTGAAATCCGCAAGGTTCAGGTATGAAAATTTATGAAATATATGTTTAACTATACGGTTTTGCTTGCCTTCTACGTTTCATTTGATGAATATTTTGGTTTATTTTATTTTACAGTTCCCTGGCTGCGCCTATGGTGGTTTGGTTGTAAAAGTCGCCATACTTTGTTAGTATTTCTTTGAAATAATACATGTTGACATTTTTTTTTTCATTTTCACATTTTTTTACATGCATTTCATTGAAAGATATGCCATTTAGACAAAAGAATTCCTCGTATTGATTTCTCAAATTGGCCTAATGAAGATATGCATGGAGGTCTCTGACTGATAGCTATTTACGGCATCTTATAATTAAGACAAATGTGAATTTACTTATTACGCACTCACCTTATCTGTTAAATCTTTCGCCATTATATTTTACATTTTCATCATTCATGACGCGAAAGCTAAATTTTTTAGCTTCCATATTTACTCATCCAGAAAATAGTTTTTGTTTATGATCGGTCTCATAGGTGCTGAGTAAATAAACAAGTTCAAAACAAACAAGTCTTCGTTTCCACAATAATAGTATAGACGACGCGGCGACGGTTTAACACATTAATCTTTGTAGGTTTTTCATTATTGCCGAACGCTAAAGTTTTTGTTAAATCTTTACGAAAAGTCTGTTAAAAATACACGTTGCGTGATATAAAGCGTAACGTGGAGATTAAAGAAAGTATTTGTATTCCTTCAGATTTTGGGGATCAGCAACATTTTTATATACCTATAGGCAGTATATATAACTTGTGAAATTTTTTTGAATATTCTACGAAATTGAATAAGGTTTTTATCGCTCCATTCTGGAAATAGCTTTTAAGTAGGTCGGTCTTTGGCAGTGTTTCGCTAAAATGAAATATTTGTACCTATTGGGTGTGGGCTCGCCCCCTATTACGTGAGACTAAAGTATATCTGGCGAAAAGTGGGTGTAGAAATACACCTCTGCCTACCTCTTCGGGGTTATAGGCATGGAAATATGTATGTATGTACCTATTGAGTGCCCCTTTAAATTATGATGTTTGCAGTAACATTTATTGGGTCTATCTTTTTAAGCAGAACTTTTTTCGTCATAATATTATTTTGCATTTGCTTCATTTCGCAGAAAGTTGTTTGGCATACACTTATCATAAATTTGAAACTCATAATTTTGTTAGTCCAAATCATCTTTAGGCATTAATTTCATGTCCATAATAATTGAAAAGCAGGCATACAGCATGCAGCAAGCAGCAAGCATCGTTCTGTTACGCTTCCAGCGCTGCGGGGTTTGGGCGGCCCCACACGAGCTTATCGTCGCAGATGGTTTCAACGCTCAGCGCTGCGGGCCTTCAAACCATCTGCTCCTCAGCTTGCGGGCCGCCTTACCTCTCCGCGCCTACGCGATTTTAAATTACATTCTATGGGTAGGGCAGACAAGACTACGTAAAGTCGGTTTTGCGGCGATTCGTTTCTGTCAAAAGTTCTGCCATGTTAAAAGTATGTCGTTGCCAATTTGGACATGTAAACATTCTGCCAACCAATAGTTATGCTAAATATTTTTTATGCCTTAAAATATTCGATTTAAGAAGATTATGCCAAGTGTGTTATGCCAAATAAAATTCGGAGTATCAAGATTCTGCCAAATAGAAGTAACCCACATTTATTATGAGTGCAGGGTTCTTTCTGTTTTTTTTTTTCTTTTGGAATAGTAAAATCATTATTATTGTATTTTTAGAGTTCCATACCTAAAAAGGAAAAACAATGGAACCTTTACAGGATCAATTTATTGTCCGTCTATCTGTCTGTATTTAATATAACGTACAGATTATAAAATGAAGTCCACTTATTTTCCTGTCTACCTGCGTTTGAACGCGATAAGTCAAAAAATAACGAACGGATTTTTTATACGGTTTTCACCAATCGATAGTGTGATTTGTGAGAAACGTTTAAGTGTAAAATACACACGGAGGAACCGAGGGCGAAATCTAGTACCTACCTGTATAATTAAGGCGACAATCGTCATGCAAGCAAAATTGTTCTCTTTTCTAACTTCGTTAAGACATGAGAATTATACAACCGGCCTGAATTAATCTTTACTGATTTAACGTGCATTTGTAAACTCCATAATAAATTGTGCAATTTTATCCTTATAAATGGTACTAATACCACCAGACAAGACTAGAAACCATTGTGCCATATTTTTTCTTTAAAGATGGTAGCGCAATGTTGTAAATGCCTCAGACGGTCACCCATACAAGTGGCGACCTATCCAAGCCGTGTTAACTACCAAACCAAAGAGCTCAGATATTTACATAGAGGCGCATTTCCTATGGGCGCTCTGAAGACAAACTTTCTGTGACCCAATTTGCCGCTTGGCGACGTGGCAGTCGCGCTGTGACAGCTGTCTCTACGAGAGCAAAAGAGACGAACGTTCCTCCTGTGTATCTTAACTACGAGAGCACGAGAGACGGATAACGACGCCAGCGCCGCCAACGGCGTCAACTACAAACTAAACTGGAGATAGTCTCCACTTGGAATCGGCACACGAAATCCTTAAGAACTGCGTTTCTACATTAATCTGTATTCATTGACCAAACCTATCTATAAGACTTCATTGTCACCACAGACCTTATCTTTGTCTTGTAAAATATATATACATTCGAAAAAGCGCATACTACTTCAGCACAATATAGACACGTATAGATAATTTACTTGGCTGCAAGATATTCTTAGCAATTGTGATCATAATAACGTACGTACCACGTCCCTAATTTACAAATAGTATGTAATTTACTTCGAGACTTAGTTGTTTATTTCATTATCTGTTTTGGTATACATAATTACATGAGATTCAACTTATCGAGAGATCACAATATAAGTGATTTCTAAGGTGTTCATATTTTAACGGCTGCGCATCATGAATGGCTTGAGAATACACCTACCTCCTATATGCTTTGCATTGCCTTGTCTATTGTATAATTGTTTACATTTCCAATTTCCCCCTACATACCAAAGACAAATGGAAAGTTTTGTTTATTTCTGGGGTTGTATTCTTAGGTGAAAAGTTTCATGATGATATCTAAATACGTCTGCCTTTATTCAAATCTTCTCTAACTTACCATAAAACGAATCCTGAACCATTTAGATTCTATAATTCATTGATCCCATTAGCCAACAAAGACACCAAATAAAAATACGAAATTGATGTAAGAAGATTAGAAAAAATATCTGCGAATATATTATATTATTGCTTAGAATCCTAAATTATAAAACCAAAAAACTGTACTGCATATGAGCACAAAAATATTGAGTACATAGTTTTAGTCATAAAAGCTAAAAAGAACCCAACACGATAAAAATCACAATAATAATTTAATATACGTAAATGACACGTTACGAATAAATTAAACACAGAGGCTATAGAAAGTCATGATGAATATGCGTACAAGTCACGCCACGACATAATACGTGATGTAATGTGATTAAATGGTCCGATATTCCCACAATGACCTGCCAGAATGCGTTGCAGAGAATTTGTGTGATATTCGCAAATAGTCGTTTGATTTTCATTGATAGCTTTGGGAATGGATTTACTGCTTAGCTGTTTCACACGTTTCATGTGAAAATGTGAGCTTGAATGACGTGGTTTATGACCAGATCTTTGAAAATGAGAATTGTATTGTAAGAGTAATGGCCAGAGTGGGGTAGTATGACGTAGAATTTTCTTTATATTTTTTACTTTACTAAAGACTACTTGCGATAGAGGCACTCCAGTACGAATAACTACTGCATCAAGAAACTTTAGAAACGTTCAGTCAACAAAGAACACCAAGAAGCGGAACAACAATTAATGAATAATTTGGGTATCAAACCAGCAACACTTGGCGCAATGTTAAACAACAAGCCGACAGCTTACCGCTGAATTCAATATTCGATCTATCTATTTTTTTGAGTTTTTAGATTAGTTTTTGACATAATACAAAATATTTATGTACGATAGATCAACTACTGAAACCGGCCGTTATAGAACAAGAGCCCACCTCTGCCAGACCTTCGTTATTTTATACAAGCTGAAAGTTTTGCATGCTCCCCATAAAGGTAAGGACGATCAGCGATTATAGAGTTTGGGTTGTGGTTACTTTGGCAGTTACCAGGTGGTAAAGATGTAAAAATAGTAAAAAACCAGTCCCCAGAATATTCAATATTTTGGCACTTGCATCAGAATTTCATCAAATATTTAAGCTAATAAATCCAAATTATGGTTATCTGCTAACTTCTAGGAGCCTTTTTTATACCAATCATTACATGCAATCCTCTGTTGCCCAGTAAAATCTTAAACTAGGGACAAGATCTCATATTAATTATATCCCAGCCAAATTATCTAAATTTTGGTTTTAATGTTCAGTTTTTACTCAGAAAGGTAATATAAAGTAATCCATCCCTACCTTTAGTCTTCATCTATTTCTACCTCAGTCTTACTATGACGGATGCCAGGAGTCGAACCTTAGCTGGTCCGCCACAGTGCACTGGTGGTGTGTAACTGTAGTGTTCTTACAAAAACTGTGTTCTATGTGTGCGTGGACTGTATGGCTTCTACCTATCGGGCCTTCAGAAATCAAACATCATCTTCAAGGAGAGCGATGCTGTTCAGGTGTTCGGTGCTGGATGGTTACATACGGTTACTGACGGTTACTCAGTTACAAATGATGGTGGTTGGGACGCCAACAACTTGATACAAAAATATTGTGCCACTTAGGTACCTCGGAACTTTATCTTAACGAGAACCACCGCACCGAACGAGTGCACAACAAAATCTTTATTTTGCAAAACACACATACATGTAAATATCTTAGCCTAGGGTACGTGTATACATATGTGTTATACATAGCTAGATAGGTCTCAAAATGTTACACATGGTAGTTCTATCTAATGGTATACAATACATAAACCTATCTGTTTGCATCATGAAGTTATTAGCGAAAAACTATCAAAATATTTCGTCACACTATTTAATATTCAAAACAAATAATTATGTAACTTTGATTGGCCCGTGTGTGCGTTTATATAGAGCATATAATAAAACAAAATTCACGAAAATATCTTTATCCATTACGAAGTTATTACAGTATAACCTATCATTCACAAATAAAATTAGAAACTATCTAAGATAAATACGAACCTAGATAAACAAAGTTTATGATAAACATGAAAATGTTTATTATTGCTAAGGAGTGCTCGGAGTGAGCAGCAGTCTGATACGGGCACTTGAATCCTTATATAGGGATTCAGTTGCTTGTGTTCTAATAAACGGGGCCTACACGGACTGGTTTAACATTGATCGTGTTGTTAGACAGGGATGTGTAGCGACTCCTTGGCTGTTCAATCTATTCATGGACAGTTGTTTGACTGATCTGAAAGGTTCTGAATGTGTATTAAGAATGGGTGAATCAGTGTTTAAGACTCTGCTATACGCTGACGATCAGGTTCTTTTTGCGTCGTCAGCGTCTGATTTACAGCAGATGGTCACCGTAATGAATGAGGCGTATAAGAAGAAGGGAAGTAACATACTGATAGGAGATGAAAAAGTGGAACAAGTGAATGACTTTGTGTATTTAGGCTCTTTGTTTACGAGAGATGGAAAATGTGAGGGAGATGTTGAAAGGAGAGTGAAAGCAGGAAATATTGTGAATGGCGCCTTACGGTCCATCATCAGCAACGAAATTAAAAAGTTTAACAATAAGCTAACTTATCAGTTTTATAATCAATTTTTTTTTTTGCGACAAATTTGACATTTCTTTTATTCTTATGATTTTTTTATAATCTTGATATACTTACGTAATAATTTAGTATCTTTATTTCAATATATTAATAATTCATTTGTTATTGACGTAAATTTTAAATATCTTACCGGTGGACGTTAAAATTTGCTGGAAAAGCTCTTTTCCGTTTAATAATATGAACCTAGCATCTGAGTATTTTATATGAAGTGAAATTATAGTATAAATAGCTGCCGAGACAAGTCCTTATATAATTATATTTTATTTTAACAGCGTATCGCAACGCCTGTATATAATATTTTGTGTATACCCACTATAACATTTTGTCTATACAAAATTAAACTATTTCTCTTTACCTCCGCTATACACGCTGATTTTTTATTGGTTTTGGAGCGAAAGCCATCTTATTACTTATCGTTAATAGAACCTAACCAGCTAATAATATTTGAAATATAAGCTAAAAAAATCTTGAGAAATTAATTAATTTAACAGTACGATAACACGATGTTTCACTTTGCCGCACACTGGCGAAGTACGAGCGTCCGAGCGATCGTGTCACACACTCACTGGCAATACTGGCATTATGCACTGTTATTCCCGCCCTCCCGCTTTCCGCCATGCGCGCGCGCCACCCTCCGCTGCAGGGCGCCAGCAGGGGGCGGGGGCACGGCGAGGTGCGACCGTGCGGCGCGGGCGCAAGCGCAAGTTGACCTTCAGTCTTAAGAAATTAGGTCAATGGGACAGTCGTATATCACGCTCCCGTCACTTTGTGTCCGTATAACGTAATTAAACTACAATCGTGGATCCTAACGGCCTTGCACACACAGGTTTACCACCTATCAAATTTTCAGTCGAATTGGTTTTGCCCATCTACACGACACAATCAAATCACTGATTTTCATTCTGTCCACCCCATTGGTTAAAATCTGGTGGTACCGCCCACCCGATGAACTTGAGTTAGACGACTGGCGTCTACACGTCACGATTTCATCAAATGATTTAGTCAAGTTGGACGTAAAATTGTACCGTGTGGCAAGGCCTTTACAATACTAATATGCTCGCTAGTGGATTGATAGGCCGCAACCTGACCCGACTCCATAGGGTTTTATTAGCGGATCGAGGTTATAAGATTTGTGTACAAAGAAGAAACGGAGTCGCGAGAACGCGAGAAACGTATGTGCAAATGTGTAAATTGATTGTGATTTAAGCAGAAGACTGTAAAGGTAAATTATTTGCATTACTGATAGTTGTGAATACCTACGTTGATAACATGTTTTAAACACGCCAGAAATAAGTAAATACCTAAATTTGGCTTTTACTAGGTGTTGAAAGTGATTATGTACCGACGATTAATACGTAAATAATAATAAGTTCTTCTTTTCGTCTACTAGTTTATTATGATTGCGTGAACCCACAGCTCATTTCTGTCGACTTACGAAGGAATAGGTAGGTACAGCTATTAAGTTACATGTGTTTATTATTTTAATCATTATTATGTGCTTAAAATTATTGAAGTTGTCATCGTAATTAATTTGCGTTTTGTAAGTACGTAAATTAGGTATCCCTATCCATCCGTACTTGCTGGGGCCTCACTGCCGTCTAACGTCAATGTCTGCTTGCGCAATAATTATTGCGATAATTTTCAACGCGCTAAAGTAGGTGGCTACACTTGAAACGTCAACGTAAATGCCCATCATTGGCGATAAAAAAGCTAAACGCTAATATTAATGCCGTTGTCAAATTATCGCGTTAAGTCGTGGCTACACCTACGGTTAACGTACATTATCGCAATAATTAATGGCATTTCTCGTTAGTATGGAAGCAGCAGAAGTGCTTTGCTGACTGATACGTGTTTTATGTGTAGGTAGTTACCTACTGAACGTTTCAAGCGCCTAAAACAGCTGTTGCCCTCGCCGCGCGACGTTAACAGCTGTCTTAGGTACCTATAGCGCGCCGACGAGTTGATCGACGATCGAGTCGCGCGTACTACGTATTTTCTAGAGTTATTGAATAAAATAACATAACATAACTCCGTTCTTATTGTTAGCACACGTATAATTTTAATGTTTATGCACTATACGACACTTCTTATATCGATCCGCGAAATTTCCCTGTTCTATTGTTATTTTTGCACGTTGACGCGACCGAGAATCGAACTCGGTACACCGCGCGACAGATCGGCACTATTTTTCACGATTTTCACTCGCGTTTTCGAATACACTATTCACTGACACTATTTTTTAATGTCTGTCGCGAACACTTACTAAACGCTGTCAGGTTGTTTTACAGAATCTACACCAACTATTTCAATTCCTACGTTATTCGAAATAATAGCAAATCCTACTGGATTCTGTTTGTGTATCGTAATATATCTACGTTTCCATGTTCTCTATGTTAACGGTTTATGTGTATATAAAGTTTCCTCTGGGCATCGGTTATCCGTAAGATAGAAATTGAATATTTCGAGCTGTCTTTACAATGTAATTTATTGTAACGATTAAAAGTTAAACGAATTATTCTTCTATTTTATTTTGGACTTTTAGGAGGTTCCAAATTCGATTCCCAGGTCGGGCAAAAGTGATACTGGGTTTTGCCGAATTCTCAGTAGCAGCACAGAGTCTGACAAAGTACCCGGTAACGGCAATACACTCGCTCCCTATTACGTGGGACCTAAATATTCATAACATGCCGAAATGTGGGTTATTTATTAAACCTTGTAAAATTTTACTGTGGGCGTAGTTTTAATACGTTTTAGATCGATTTTCTTAGGTAGTACTTTCTCTGTTACGCGTAGCCATCTTTCTAGTTTAACGCGTAAATAAATAACACCCAGTCATGAGATGTTTCTGAATTAGATAAGTTGTCATTTTCTATATTAAAGTGAAGTACAGTTAGCTAAGAATTGAACTTAGAATCAGACTTCTGCGATGTTTCCAGTTGACATTTCTTGAATTATTATAAGCCGTATCTTACTCCAACTAGTTGCTATCTAACATGGAAATGCGTAGATGTCAAATGGTGGGCGGACACCGAGCTTGATATATAGTACTTCTAAAGCTACGTATTAGCACAGTCTAATAGTCTTTACACTGTTGTATTAGCATACATTTAGGGCCAGTTTCACCACTGTCTGATGAGTTCTGGTTTAATTATTTGACAGATAACGTCATACAAATTTTGTTCTTATATTTTATTTATCTGACAGATAATGCGTCTTCAGAGCAGATGAAACTGGACCTGGACCACGCGTATTTACCAGAGGCATAAAGAGTTTTCTTTTTCTCTTTAATAATTACATTCTTCGTACAAGCTAGTGAAGTCAATAAGATATTTTGAACCTGTCTTTTTAACATTTGGAGATCGGCCTTTAAGTCCGAGTTGACAGTACTATGCAATCACGAATGTATTTCTAATTAACAAAATATGAGTAAAACATGCCATGGAAATACCTGATTTGCTACTCCCATCACAGCCTTTAAAGTTTTCTTAAATTATTCCCGGTCTAAATAGCATTCCACTTTGCTGTCTGTTATCTATTAAAAACCTGACCTTAATTATTCAGAGACTGTAATTCCCTAAGCCGAGACATATAAATCAACTCGTCACCCCAAAACATTTTTTATTCCTAAACGAACTAAGTAACATTTGACCAAAATTTTAGAACGTTAATTACCTTTTCGACTTCGTACATATTAATGTTGTCACGACATTTTTATTGCAAGGAATAACAAACAGTTTGATCTTGACAAAGACAAATTAAAGTTTCAAAGAAGGCTTTAAAGCGTGGAGCCATTAAATAAGCGATAATGCCAAAAAGTTTCAAAGTGGTTGTATAATTCTTTAGTTTTATTGTGAAATAATTATAATTATTTTAGCAGTTGTAATATTTATAGTGCCAATGCACGAAAGGACGAAAATATTGGAGTTTGCATTCACCTCACATATTATGATATGTACTCACTGCTACTCTTTTCGATGTGTAAGTCTAACGCCGAATCGCTAAGACGAGCCAGCGATTTCTCGAAGCGCTACGTCGTTTTTCAATTTTCATTTCTTTGGGCTACAAGAATTTTAAACAATTTAAATCCAAGCCAATATGTTACAACAAATTTAAATTATTTTTTTCGGTCATTGTACCTTTAACGCTCTAATTGGAAAATAAAAGAGCTCTAGAAATATGATAGACTACCTAAGTAAGCGATGATAAAAACAGCCTTTTTCATCTGTATATATAAAATTCTTGCCTTACAGACTGATAGACAAAGTATAGCAGAATCTACTAGGCCCAAGAAGCTGAAATTTGGCATTTATATTCCTTGAATAGTGAATGAAGTGAGAATTCCCACGGATAGACCCATGTAACATGATCTCCACCTTTCACCATTTCCGCTGGCTGTAAGGCCGAAGACATGATGGTGTTTGCTTAATTAAGTTCGCGTTGTAGTTCTAAGTGGACAGAGATGTAGGAAGCTCTGCCGCCGCTTGTTAGCTATGGGGTCAAGGGTCCATGTGACTTGTTTCGTTACGTTTCATCCCATATTCGGGTATTGTTTGGGTGAAATAACTGGACAAAGTTGCTAGATTTTAGTTTTGGGTATTTGATCAGGTGCGAAAGTGATGAGGAAAGGGAAGTTAGCTGTTTAAAGAATTTTGCAGATTTGTTTAATATAATTTTTAATAATATTAAATTTGTTAAATACTTAGTTTCATATTTTACGCGATTAATTTCATGTAGGTGGACAGAGGACCCGGGGCTCCAACGTCGAGGGTCTTGGACCACAACTGAGACGGCTACGAAGATGACCATGTTTAAAGGGAAACAAAATGTAGATTTACGCCAGGTCAAAATCGTCTTTTCCCAAGTCAAATATGACCTATTTGACCTTGGGAAGAGACCATTATACTGCCATGCAGTCGTGTAAATTATTTATTATGACTTGATACTTGCCCCAGAGATCAATTTAAGCTATCGATGCCGCCTGCCATGAAAATTATGAGAAAGCTCTTAAAATTGGGTCACAATTGGGATATCAACTTGATTTTGGTCTTAGTTGGACGATGCGGTGGAGAAGCGAGAGATTAAGCGACTGCCCCGCTGCAGTTCGCCTGTTAGATTTTCGCTCAAGTCAAACATTTGTATGCAATATGGATGCTCACAAGGCGATCATCCATGTTCATGTCTGGGTGTTTCTATGCATAAATATGTATTTACAAAAATAAAGTAAATTTTGCGTTCACTGATGCCGGTGTCGGTGTTGTGTTGCGCCGGCTAACGAAAGCCGGCTAAAAATAAAGGATCACATACTCATACAGACGTTAAACTAAATTGAGATATAATTTTGTTTAATATAGTTGTTAGAGTGGCGACCACGTACCGGACGACGCAGCAGGGGTAGCTTTCCGCAAGGCGGACCGACGATCTGGTTAAGATTGTGGAAAGCGGTAGGATGCGGGCGGCTCAAAATTGGTCTGTGTGCAGAACCTTAGGGGAGGCCTATGTCCAGCATTGGACGTCTGTAGGCTGGCGTGGTGATGATGAAGAAGTAATTTTACTTATTTTTTACACTTCACTGAATCTCAAGCCACTGTTTTCAACCAAACTCGCATTTGCATACGTAGTTAATTCGCACACAACTATTCGTTAATCAAGCACAAACAACATACCAAATGAGCATGATTATTGTTTAATAATGATTAATAATGTTAATCATTAATAAACAGCATTCGTAACCTTGACAAACAAACCGCCAGGCATACGTAAATACACTCGACGATTAACAACAGGATTAACGTTTAATTAATTATTGTTTAAACATGTATTTACGATGTGATCTACGGGTTAAGTAAACATGGCGATGACAGTTTAAGCAAGCTTCGGTGTATGTATGCTAGTATTATTTATTGTCTACAAAGCTATGGTTTCATAAGACACCCCAAAATTATTTCCTTACAGCGAGTGAAGGAATAGCATTCTAGGGTGGAAGTATCTTTTTTCTTTTATTTCTTATTTCAATCTCATGGATGAGCAATACGCTCAGGAAGCAGAAATATTTGCTGATGCTTAAAAAGTATGTTTTATTAAGGACACGATCATCATCATTACGGCATGAGCCCTGTGTTATGTATACATGCTGGGCACTGCCATCTACTCACTATGAGAAGGGTAAGGCCATAGTCCACCATGCTGGCCAAGTGTGAATTGGTAGACTTCACATTTTGTAATTTGAGAACATTATGAGGAACTATCAGTCATGCAGGTTGCGTCATGATTTTCCTTACCGTTTAGTTAGGCAAGCGATAATTAACAATTTAAAATGCATTTAACTTTAAAAAAGTGAATGGTGCGCGCCGTGGATTTGAACTCGAGGCATTCAGCGTAGCAGTTTGTCAGTATCTCCACTAGCCTGTCGCTAAACACATATAATTATGTATCTATATGAAGAAATATCGGTGTCCCTAATAAACCACTTTAAATAATTGAATGAATCTGTTTACAGCAGCATTCTCTAAAGCCCATGTCTTAACGACGTGTTCGTTGAAATCGCTGACTAATCTATGTTATGACAAATGAACTATATCGATATTATGACAAATGAACTATATCAAAATTTTATTACACTGTTTATAGAATCAATCGATCTCACGCATCATCGTCTCTGTATATAAACTGTCATATCAGAAAGGGCGGGTCGGCAGACTTCACATTTATTTGAACAAATTGTGGGGAGCCCTGAATCATGCGAGGTTTTCAACGTTGTTTTCCTTCGCCGCTAAGCAACCGATTATGAAATATTTAATAAAAGCTTAACGTCAAAATGTCAGTGGTGCCTGCCGTGGGTTTAAACTTGAGACATCGTCGTACGACATTTCATCGTTAACTTTAGGGATGAAGGCGTAAAAGCCATTAGAATTTTTAGAATTCAAACTGTTAAAGAAAGTTAAGAAGATACATACATACATAGACTCAAGCCTGTTACCCGGAGGGGTAGGCAGAGACTACGGAACGCCATTTGCAACGATGCTGACATAGCTCTTTTGCTTCATTCACTCCCATCAGATTCCTCATGCATGCTCTTCTATTCAGGGTACTTCTCACCTGTCCTGTTTTTAGGATGTCTCCAATCTGGTCAGAGAACGTCCGCCTAGGTCTTCCCCTTCGTCCTATCCCTTCCACACTTGCTTTATATATCTGTTGGTCAGTCTTTCGTCATCCATCCTCTCCACGTGCCCAAACCATCTAAGCATACCTTTCTCGATGCTTGTCACTACATCTTCTTTTACCCCACAACACTCTCTTATCACACTATTCTTTACTCTGTCAGTCAGAGAGACACCACACATACTTCTCAGTGCTCCCATTTCTACAGCATTTATTCTACTTTCATGACTCTTCTGCCATACCCAACTATCACTACCATACATAAGAGTAGGTATTAACACCCCTCTATGCACAGCCAAACGTGCCTTTTTAGACACGTTTTGGCTATTCATAAACGCCTTTAGAGCTCCATTCGCTCTATTACCTGCATTAACTCTTCTTTCAATATCTTCAACATTCTTACCATCTCTTGTAAACAGCGTACCTAAATATACAAACTCATTCACTTGCTCCACTTGCTGTCCATCGATCATAACATTACAAGCTGTAACGCATTCCTCCTTTTCAAAAACCATAACTTTCGTTTTACTTACATTCACTTTCATTCCTTTCCTCTCTAACGCACCATGCATGATTGTTACCATCTCCTGCAACTCCTCCGCTGAAGACGCAATTATAACCTTATCATCAGCATAAAGGAGGCATTTGACGAGTAACCCATTCATCCTTAATCCGCAGTCACTATGTTTTAAATCTTGCAAACAACTGTCCATAAAGGAGATATATCTTCTATAATATAAAAATAGATCGCTAAGCGCAAAACTCGAGATCAGCTGAACCGATATCGCTATTTTTTTTTAAATAATATTCCTTGAAGTACGATGATGGTTCTTACGGAGAGAAAAATTGAAAAAATAAAAAAAACAACTGTTAGGCGGTACGAAGTTCGCTGGGTCAGCTAGTTTATATATAATAAAATTCTTGCGTTACTAACAGACAATACGCAGTTAAAGCTATTGGGCGGAGGAAACTGAAATTTGACATGCATTTTCCTTGAGGACCGTAGGGATGTAATAAGAAGGCATTCTTGAAATTCCCACGGGATCGGGAAGAAACAACATTTAAAAAAGTAGCGTAGCTGCGGACATCTTCTAGATGAGAATTAATTAATTTAATTATATTCATACATACATACATACAAAGACACACGCCCTGTTTCCTGGAGGGGTAGGCAGAGACTACGGAACGCCATTTGCAACGATCAATCCTGACATATCTCTCTTGCTTCATTCACTCCCAGATTCCTCATGAATGCTCTGACAATGCTCTAATTATATTCCTTATCATTTAAATTTCAACAATGCGTATGACAACCCTGTTTTGAGCTTAGCTTTAATATAAAATGTTCAAACTTTTAGAATGCGTTCTTCTCAAGACGAAATCCAACGTGCTAGTAACAAAACTTGAACTAGTCACACTTGTAAAATGTGCGAGATTCAATGTAAAGCTTTATACATTGACCCAGGAATATGATCCGATTATTTTTCTTTTAAGAGTATATTTTAGCGTTGGTTTCATACTAAAGGCTAAAAGTACACGCGCTATATTTAGCAACAGTGAATCCTATGACCGCGGTTAGAATTTACGTAAGCGCGCTACCTTGCTTTGGAGGGCACGTAAAGCTGTCGGTCCCAGTTCTTGTCTCAGGACAAGGATCGTTAGGCCATTCGCTGAAGATATAAATCAAATTACCCGAATATGCCGATCTGCCAGCCTATCTAGAAGTTTAGTACATATTATATATTATTGTATTCCTTTTGTTTATATATATGCTGGTTATTTTACCACAACGTGTTTGAGTTTTATTTGGAGTAAATTAAAATCAACATGATATCAATTTTATTATTGTTGTCCCAGTTTTTATCTCGTAATAAGAATCATCGGGCCACGTTGAAGACCTCTGGGCGGTCTGAAAACTCCGACACCAAAGCTGGCCACACACTCACACGAAAAGAAAAAACTATAGCCAACTACAGATCTATGTCTAATCAGACATAACCATTACTTTCCATTCTATTATTTGTAAACGATAGCCCTGTTAATACATAAATATACACACAATCGCAATATCCTTTTAAGCTGTCACGTCAATGCGGCTTCGGTCCAGCTGTACTGGCTTAACCACTGCTCCAATTATTCTACATGAAAATGCGCTCTGCTAAGAGAGCGACGTTTAAACCTTGTACTGAATAGTAAAGTAAAGTATAAGTGAGGTATACAATTTTATAGTTGTAAATGTCTTACTTATAGATGAATTTTAGAAACACAATATCGAATTATGGGGACTGTCTATTTTCCTATATAAATGCTGGATTTTACCCATGACATCGCACGTGACAGACAAATATAAAAATTAAAATTATTTTTTGCTGCAATAATTGAAAAAGTAATTGGCATGTAGTACCTCGGACAATCTATTTAAACCCCTTCAAGTATTATTTTCGCTATAAAAGATAGCCTACATAATTATGTTCATCTCCAAAAGCTACATATAGAAGCACGTGCATATAAATTAAAATGATCACTTGTAATCGATTGTATTTTGGAATCTTATCAATGTTTGCTCGCTATTAGCGTAAACTCGTATTTATTATTCTATACAAATCAGAAGGCAAATTCCCATAACAAAATTATATATTCAAAATTCAGATTCGATCAGGTCTCGGTGTCATACTACTTAGGTATATCATAAATGGTATTCTCCTATATTAACTGATACTTGAATAATATCGCGGCTAGATCGTAATTTCAACAAAGTGTTGAACTATGTGTCAATTGAACTATAATTGTGTCAAAAACAGACGATAATGACCAAAGAAATATAACCTTAAATGACATTAAGCGTAGCAGAATCAGCAGAATACCAACTGCAGGTAAATTCAGAATCATATCGCGTTTCGTTCACAATACAATTTCGGTACAAATACACGAATCAGTGTTCTGGTTTTGTATACAATCTATGATTACAATACATAATAATAATATTTTACTCAGCACGTTCTCTTACAAGCAAACTGAATACGGTTGATACAACCTTCATTGTGTCACGCGACTTCGACATTACACGACAATCAATACTGATTTTTACATCTCATGTTTAGTTACATACGATTTTGAACTCTATTCCAAAGCCTCTAGAGTAACAAAATATAGTATTTTCAATAGGTAAATTCATTTTGTTAAATCGAAATCAGTTGTGTAATCAAAATAGAGCCTATTTCTGTTGTATGAGTTATTGGATCCGTGTTTTTGCAAAAAAGATTATGTGTACCGCGTGGCAGGTATTTGTGCCGTAATAACTCGTTACATAATAATTATGTTTACGTCAATTTCTTAGTAGTACTCTTTGGAAGGTTATTGTGAACTGATGTGTTAATAGTTATTTTTTAATCCTGTTCTTAAAATGCAAAGAGTATTTTACGAACCTCGACGCAGATTTACTTCAAAAATTTTTTACGGTGTCTGTTATACCACAAAGAAACAAAATCTCTATTTTTGCAATATAACTAATACACATAACTAATTTAATACGCCGAACAATTGTAAATAAATGAGGATTTGGCATTAGCTTTCTTGCATATTTCTTACATGCGCAAGATACTTTTAGTCTAATACACCCGCCGGTGACTAGACGTCTCAGTATTTTATTTTTAAACCTAAATTAATAGGAATACCTTTCATGTTTTTATCTTTTAGATTGCCAGATTTATCATCTGGACATTTGCTAGGCGAACAACACACTAGTGAAATTTCAAAGTTGAAAGAGGAATTAGAAATAGCACATGCCGAAATAGAAAATTTAATAATTGAGAATAATATTTTAAAACAACAATCTCAAGATCAAAGTAAACAAATTATGCAACTGAAAGAGATATGTTCCGGTTCACCACGCACTTCAGTACTTTCAAATAGCGTGCGAAAAACAAAAAAGCTGCGCCGTTTGTTCAAGGATCCTCAAAAACTAAATTTAAGCAGTGGAGATCTCAGCTTGCAATTGGATAACGGCATTGAGGAATTGGATGTCTTCGAAGACAATTCGAAACAAACCCTTACACCACCGAGACCTGAAGCACTTGATAAACCGTCGATAAATGATACTTCCAAGCCATTACTAATCAATGACGACTCAACTTGTATAGCTCATTCTCATACACGCACCAGTAATACATGTCCGAGAATACAAATATTCTCTGACGTACACTCCCGCATGAGGAACTTGCTACAGAATCACATCGGCTCCTCCTACTTCGTATCCTCGATCTGCAAGCCTGGAGCTTCAAGCGATAAACTTTTGGAATCATGCCTAGAGACATGCAAAGACTTTGGTAAATTGGACTACGTGGTAATTATGTGTGGTAGCAACGACAGAAATCCGTTAAAATTACAATCGGCATTATACTATAATCTGGATAGACTTGCACATACGAATGTTTTACTTTGTAATGTATATAAGAGTAGATTTTTAAGTGAATGGAAACTGCACGAAGCTTTTCAATTAATCTGTTCTCAATTTTCATACGCTTCTTATGTGCATGTGGAGTATTTAGCTTCATTTACACGTTATATTTTAGCAAACTGTAGGTTAGTATTGCGAAACATATTACATCTGAATTACAAATACAGTTATAATAAATATATAAACGAAATTACAAGGAATAACAATAACAACCATGTGTCTACAAGTACCCAGACAGATAATAACCAGGTAACAAGTGTATGTACTATTGAAACACAAACAGAAGAACAGTTTTTTCGAGACCAAGCGTTACCATATTGCACAACAATGTCCTTGTACATTGTTGTGCAATATGGTATGTGTCAGATCCAAAATAGGAGACCTAGAAATTTTAGTAGAGTCCAGAAGCATAGACGTTATGTGCTTAAGCGAAACTTTCTTGAAAAACGATTATTCAGAAATATTGCAATTATCGAATTATAAAACAGCAGCTTACTTTTCCAGGAAGAATAAAAGCAGAGGTGGAGTGTGCTTAAACGTGAAAAAATCCATTGACTTTAAAAAAATTAATTGGCTTTCTGATATCTCCGTTGAACGGCATTTTGAGTGCTGTGGCATAGAAATTCCGGAATTTAATTGGTACATTTTATGTGTTTACAGAGCGCCTAATAGTAATATCAACCTGTTTTTTGATAAATTAGAGTTATTGTTATTTAAACTTACCACTAGGTTAAGAGTTATGAACAAGAAAATATTTATATTGGGAGATTATAACATTAATACAATACATGTCGACAATAAAGTTAAATTATTTATAAATACTCTAAATACATATAATCTTTACTTAGCTTTTAACCAGCCTACAAGAATAACATCACACTCTGCCACATGTATTGATAATATAATAACGAACCATAAGAATTATAAAGCTGAAATATGGGACCTAGGCATTTCTGACCATACTGCCCAAGTTATAAAATTACCATGTAGCTTGAGTTTTCATGAGAAATACTGGTACAAATTGCAACGCAAAATAAACGATAATATTGAAATTTTTATTAAATATATAGCGCAAATTAATTTCTATGAGATTTATTTACAAACGGATGTAAATGCAGCGTATAATAAATTTATGGACTACTTCAACTTAATATTTAATTTGTGTATTCCTATACAGAAAATAAAATTACAAAACAAAAAGGTACAGTCATGGAAAACTAAAGGAATTATAGTGTCCAGCAAAAATAAAAGGAACATGTACTTACAGTCTGAAAATAAACATTGTCAGGTTTTTAAATCAAGATATTCCCAGTACTGTAAAATTATGAAGCGGGTTATAAAAAACTCTAAACAAATCGCCAATATTAAGTTTATCTCAAAAAGTGACAATAAGACAAAGGCAACTTTGGAGCTAATTAAGCAACAGACCCAAACAGTAAACCAGATCCAGCCGGGCATAGATTATATTAAACAGAATGATGTTGTTATAAACTCGCCTAAAGAAATTGTTAGTGTATTTAATCATGTGTATATCACTCAGAATTTTAAACAATCATCGAGTAGTACACCCATATCATTACCTGAAAATAATGCAAAAAGTATTTTTCTAAGTCCCGTTGATGAGTATGAAGTGAAAAAGATAGTAAATACGTTAAAAAACAAAACTAGCTGTGGTCATGACAATATACCCATCAGAGTTATCAAAGCCAGCATTGAGTATATTGTTAGGCCACTTGTATATATACTAAATTTAATGTTAGAAACGGGTAAATTTCCTAATAACCTAAAGAAAGCACTGGTTAAGCCTCTCTATAAAAAAGGTTCAAAACATGACATAAATAGTCATGTTTTGAACCTTTTTAAAATTCTTACATTAACTGCGATATATATATTGGAATTGTGTTTGTTTGTAAGAGGTAATATGGAATACTTCGATTTTAAGTGTAATACAAAAATAAATATTCGTAACAAATATAAATATAACATTAATTTACCCGTTATTAGAAACACAGTGTATTACAAGAGCACTTATATTACTGCTATAAGAGTATTTAATCATCTACCAGTAGCTATTAAAGAATTGCATGGGAAATTGTTCAAAACCCAACTAAAGAAATGGCTAACTCAAAATGTATTTTACAATCTGCGCGAGTATTTTGAGAAAAATCATGTGATGTTATGTTAATTATTATTATTATTTTCTATTTGTTACTTAACTATTGATAAATACAAGTTGCACATCCGAATCGGGTAAACTGTTGGAACTATAATATTATATTGTATACACTAACACCTTGTAGGTACACAGTTATGCAATAAATGAATATTTATCTTTATCTTTATATTTTTAGAAAATTATTAGCGTTCTAGCGGTAGTTGGAATACTAGCTGCCGCTAAAACGCCCATAATTTGCCAGTTGACTGTAACTACTAAGGAACAGTCAACCGATATCTTTATATAAAATCCTTGCGTTGCTGACTGACTGATAGACGCGCTACAGCCGAAACTACTGGGCGCAAGTAGGTGAAATTTGTCATGTATGTTCCTTGAGGAGTGCAGGAGAGCACTAATAGAGAATTTTTGGAAATTCCACCCCTAAGGGGGTAAAAGAGGTTGCACGAGTTTGTATGTAACTTTTTATGCCTTCAATGGATTAACTTCAAACTTTGTGTAGTGGTTCCTGAAATGTATGTTTCTTGAGTAGGGAAGTTTATAGAACACATTTTACCCAAGCGAAATTTACGCTTGCGAAGCAGTGGGCAAAAGCTAGTCATCTATATAATCATACAATTGAGAAGATATATGTAAAACTAATGCCATCAATAAACGATTGAAGATCCTGAATCGCGCTATTAAAGTTTCATACGCAGTCTTTATTATATAATACACAAGTTCCCGGTGGACCACAAGCCTGATAAAACGAGCTTACTTCATCTAGATCAAGAAACATCCCATTTCGTGTCGTTTCTTCGTTAAATCCAGGATGATAATTTTTCCTAATAATTTTGATGTTATTAAGGTAATCCGGTTTGACGATAGCCAAGATTATCATCTTATGGACCCTTTAGCTCCGGTTGATCGGTGAAATAATCCGAATTATATCTCTTTTGAATGTTTTGTATTTTATAAGCGTTTTTCAATATTAGATGATTGATGAGAATGATAGAATGAAGACGGTAGATTATTTGAGTGCATCAAAATGGAAAATTAATATTGAAGTTATCGGAACAGAGAGAATTTGATGAATGGGCATTTATCAAAAGGTAAATTTTGATTTTCATTACGATTTTATGGGAATGTCACGGCGATAATAAAATATTAATGTTATTTCAATCTATTACGTTCCTTTTTTAAAATTTTATTAGATTTTTCATAGATTACTTTCCTGGCACGCACGAGGTTCAATTATAAAGGTAAAGTAAAGTAACGTTGTAGACGTCGCCATTTTGATGGGTGACAATTTCTTGAGACATTAACGTCAAAACGCCACCGTGTTTCGGAAGGTACGTTAGGTCAATGGTCCAGGTTCTTGTCTCAGGGGAAAAATCATCAGGCTATATCGGTGGATTTCGAGCGGTCTTTAAACAATGACACCAGTATTGCCCACACATTCACATAAATACTAAGGAAGACTATAGTATTTACTGAGCATTTACATATATAGAATATTCTAAGACTAGCCACCATGACCAAAATTTAGTCTAGAAAACATTACTATTACTACAATTTCTTTAGCTGCAGAGGTCAGATAACCGACGAAATAACGTAAATTGATATGCACGTGCATCTCATTATGCTTATTGCCTGCATGGACGCAGTAGTAGTAGTTTAAGTAACCACTAAGCTATAATTGCCCAGCAAAATGCAAGTTGTTTATCTTTTTCAGACTTGGTGTAAGTTTTAGATAGCTGGTCTTAACCTACGTGGTTCTAAGGGATTGAATTTGATGTCTGTTTTAATTTTAATACAAGTTTTGAACGGACAGAATATCATACGACATTATTTAGCGGGTCTTACTCGCGATAATGAACTTATTTAAAGGTATAAATTCCTCTGTTTTTCTCTTACGTTAAAAGAACAGACAGAAAACGTCTTCTGGTAAAAAAATGTTTTTGCTGGCATGATTTAAGGCTTTTGCTATTTGTTTATGAATGATTGGAAAATGTGACATCCATACTTAAAGGTTAACCGTGAAACGACCGCCTAAAACACTACGCCATACGAGAAATAAACACATATAATTATCATTGCAAAAACACTTCAATTGCTTAACCCAATCAAAGACTCGATACTAAAATACGACCTATAGAAATGATTTTATTCATTCAACGTACTGACTGCCCGTTCTAAACAAAATAATATACCTATTTAAAACACTAAATAATGTCGATAAGTTCTACAAATTCAAATTGAATACAAATAAATATATATCAACAGTGCATGGACACTCATGAAGAAGCACTGCGACGTGTTGCTGAACTGGAACTTGAATTGAGTAAAGCTCATAACACCATCTCTAACATACAAATAAATAAGCACAGTCAACAGATTGCGAATACCTGCAGCCTATATCATAAGTTGGTTAGTAGTGAGTCTGATCATGTGTGCATTAGGGAGCCAGTTGTGACAATAGACCTGACCAGGGAGGATACCATTATTATGAGACCCAGCTTTTCTAGTCATAATAAACTTAAACGCTACATTAAAATTACTAAATTAATTAAAAAATGTCATAAATCTATTAGGAAATATAATGTGCATAGAGTTAATTTAAATCTTAGAAAGGAGCGAATAAACTTAGTTAAACAACTATCTGAATACTCTAGGAACTTGGAACAAAGTAGATCAGTGTATGATATGGATATTCATCGCTTAAAGGAAGAGATATTACTGAGGGAAAGAACCTTAAATGAGATTTTTAACAAATACCAAGCTTCTCAACAAGAACTGAGCAAGCGTATAGTGGAGGCAGGTGAGCTCATAGACTTGGTGAGGTGTAATGCGGAAATGTATGAGTCTCTGACCAATAAGCTCTCGTGTTTTTGTACTCACACTCTAATCCCAGCAGAGCCATTGAGTACCATACTACCTGAGAATTTTTCTAACAATCCACAAAACTCACACTCATTTCTAAAAAAATTAAATAAATCTAGGCTTCCAACATCAATTAATAAAACTTTTATTTTTTCTGATAGGCTAGGTCACAATTTTGGTAGTCTTCTCAGTGAGTACACAAATCAGTGTGTTATAAATTATTGTAGGCCAGGTGATACTTACAGTAGTTTAGTTAAACAGATTACGTTACACCCCTTAGATAAGAGTAGTACTGCCATATTATTGTTTGGTAACAGTTTAACTGTTAAGAGACAGGACATCATACAATGTGTTGAATTGTTATTAGAACTTAATTCTAAATTCAGTTGTAATTTTATTTTAGGTGCTTTGCCTTACTCAAATAACTTAACACATACACAATATATGCACATACACTCATTAAATATGTTATTGTATAACATAACTTGTCGTCATAGTGACGCAATATTGTTTTTTGACGCTAATAAATTTATTAGTAAATTTATTTTAACTAATAATTAGATACAATGTATCTGCCATTTTATATTAAGCGACAGATTGCTAAGTTATTAGCATACAATTTACAGCAAGGCAGAGAGCCTTGTGTTGACAATTTATTTGATAGGGTTAGTACATGTACTAACAATGCTTTTATTGACACATCTTGTGATTTAAACTCCAAGATAGGACAACAGTTAGGCTGCAGTATTTGAATATAGTACACCAAAACATGCAGAGCCTATCTGGCAAAGAATTAGAGTTAAGTTTATTTCTAGAAAAATATGACGTTAAGGTGTTGTGCTTGACTGAACATTGGTTAAAGACCCATGAGCCTATTGTTATAAATGAATATTATACAGTGCAGAGTTCCTATATAAGAAAGCAGGCTATTAAAGGAGGTTCTCTCATAATGACTTCAAATTTATTAAAATGCAAAGAACGTAAATATATTTTAAACTTATCTATTGAGCGCACTATTGAGTTGTCCTATGTGGAACTAGACTTATATATTGTAATTTGTGTATATCGACCCCCTTCTGGTGATTATAATGTATTTGAGACTGTTATGGAAGATGCTATTAATAAAATTAAATGTAGCAGTAAGAATATTATAGTATGTGGTGATTTTAATATTAATATTTTAGAGAATTCTTCACAGTGTACTAGATTTCTGATTTTTTTTAAGTCATTTAATTTAAGTAACTTATTCTGTGAACCTACTAGAGTCTCTGCAACATCATCTACTTGTTTGGATAACATATTTAGTTCTTGTGTTGCTAAAAACCCATTAGTTATTAGTGCTCTTCCTTCTGATCACCGTGGACTGATAGCTAGTTTTTCCTGTTCAACATATAATAAATCACATACAGTAGAATGTAGGCCTCAAACTACCAATCGTCTGACACGTTTTAAAAACAATATTATCGCTAAACTAAATCCCTCAATATTGAACTCGGAAAATCCAAACACAACTTATAATTCACTTTTTGGACTAGTAAATAATGAGTTTCAAAATATTTTCAGGACTAAAACTGTTACACTAAAGGGTACTACCGGATCTTTTAACCAGTGGGCCACTATAGGTATATACAGAAGTAGAGCCAAATTGTTTGAATTATATGGTATGAAACAACATAGATTTGACACACCTTTTCTAAATTATGTAAAAAAGTACTCAAAATTTTTTAATCAAGTTTGTATGTTGGCAAAATCAAAATTTATTAGTCGTAAAATTAAGCAATCGACAAATATAATTAAAGAAACATGGAGAATTATAAATAATGAGACTGGTAGAGCACGACAGCGGGAAAAACAATTTGAAATCCAAGATAACAATTTATTAATCACAGACACATCTCAAGTAGCGCATATCTTCAATAATTTCTTTGCGAACATACCTATAACAACTACTAGCTCTTTACAATCATCGTCTTTAGACGCTGGAAATTTTTTGCTTAGCAGTGTACCTGAATGCAAGAGCGTGTTTAGATTCGAGCACGTTACCCCGCGAGATATAATGATCGCATATAATTCAATTAATATCAAACATACCGGTGACTTTTGGGGCATTTCAATAAAAATTTTAGGTACTGTAGTTGAGACTGTTGCGCCTTACCTCTCTATAATTTTTAACCAATGTTTTGACCAAGGCGTATTTCCGGATTTGATGGAATTAAGTAAAATCATACCTTTATTCAAATCTGGCAGTAAAAATGACATAAATAACTTAAGCCCATCTCTATCTTGCCGGCATTTAGTAAAATATTTGAAAAGATTTTACTAAAGTAGCTATTAAGACACTTTAATTTAAATAGTCTGCTTCACAAAGATCAATACGGATTTACTAAAGGTAGATCCACTACTGATGCGGGTGTTGCTCTCATAAAACACGTTTATAATGCTTGGGAGTCGTCTAAAAATGCTCTCGGAGTATTCTGTGACCTCTCAAAAGCATTTGGTTGCGTTCATCACGACACACTATTGCGTAAGCTCCGCCACTACGGCGTAGAGGAAACCGCACTTTGTGTTGTCGAGTCGTACCTGCGGCAGAGATTTCAGTGCGTCGATGTAAATGGGACTACATCCTCTAAATTACCTATACAGTTAGGCGTTCCACAAAGTTCAATTTTAGGTCTTTTTCTATTCCTTGTATATATTAATGACTTACCTTTTTATTTAAAAAACATCTGTGATGTTGTACTTTTTGCAGACGATACGTCACTTATTTTTAAAGTAGACAGGAATAGGAATCAATTTGATGATGTAAATAACGCACTTATACAGGTTACACAAAGGTTTACAGCAAACAATCTGATACTTAATTCTAAAAAAACTAAATGCGTTAAATTTGTTTTACCTAACGTTAGACAACTGGGACCTTATGTTATGCTAGATAGGGAAGAACTTGACACAGTCGACTCGACAGTGTTGCTAGGCATTACATTAGATAGTAAGCCACAATGGGGTGCACATATAGCATGTCTTTCAGGAAAGCTCAGCTCTGCTGCATATGCTGTTAGAAAAGTTAGACAACTTACTGATGTCGACACGGCTCGTTTAGTGTATTTTAGCTATTTTCATAGTGTCATGTCCTACGGCATTTTGTTATGGGGCAAAGCTGCAGATATTCAGCATATTTTCGTTCTACAGAAACGAGCGGTACGAGCAATATACATGTTAGGTGCAAAAGATACTCTTAGGGAACGCTTTAAGACTATAGGGATTCTTACAGTAGCCTCGCAATTTTTATTTGCTAATATATTGTATATTAGGCAAAATATAGGTTTATTTACTACAAAAAGTGACATACATAACATAAATACTTGAAACAGGCATAAGTTATATGCCCCTTATCATCGTTTATATAAAGTTAATAATTCTTTTGTAGGGCTAGGTATTCGTATATACAATAAAATACTAATTAGTCTTTTAGAATTAACATTTAGTACCTTTAAAAGTAAAATAAAAGACTGCCTTATTAGGAAAGGTTATTATACCATTAATAATTATTTCTGTGATAAGGATAGATGGTCACTTACACTAGCCAACTCTTGATCTTTGTACTTATTCAGAATTTATATAGATACCTTGCCTTTTAGTTTTTTTTAGGGTTCCGTACCTCGAAAGGAAAAAAACGAAACCCTTATAGGATCACTTTGTTGTCCGTCCGTCTGTCAAGACCCTTTTTCTCAGGAATGCGTGGAGGTATCAAACTGAAATTTATACTAAATATTCGAATCTACGGTTCCATAGAGCTGTAAAACAATCAAACTTCTAACCCAACGCAATAAAAAGATACAGCCGTTTATGCTGCAAATTGCAGCATATTTTCAAACTCGCATTGGAATCAAAACCTACAGGGTACTTCTCGTAAACTCAGAATCTTGAAATTTGGTACGAAGTAACGTCTTATATCACATATAAAGGAAAAATTGTGAAAACCGTACATTTTTAGTTAGAGCATATAAAACAATATTTTTAATAAATTTAAAGTTACTACCCCTTTCTCTTGAACGCGTGGAGGTATTAAATTGAAATTCATATCAAATACTCAAATATATAATACCGTTAGGCTGCAACAAAATCAAGCTTCTATGTCAACGCAATCAAAAGAAAGAGGAATATAAGCATATTTTCAAACCCGCGCCTACTCGCAAGTGAATCAAAACCTACAGGGTACTTCCCGTGAACTCCGAATCTTGAAATTTGGTACGAAGCAACGCCTTATAGCACATATAAAGGAAAAATTTCGAAAACCGTAAATTTTTAGTTACATCATATAAGAAAAATATTTTTTATAAATTTAAAGTTACCACCCCTTTCTCTTGAACGCGTGGAGGTATTAAATTGAAATTCATATCAAATACTCAAGTATATAACACCGTTAGGCTGCAACAAAATCAAACTTCTATGTCAACGCAATCAAAAGAAAGAGCAATATAAGCATATTTTCAAACTCGCGACTACTCGCAAGGGAATCAAAACCTACAGGGTTCTTTCCGTGAACTCAAAATCTTGAAATTTGGTTCGAAGCAACGTCTTATATCACTTATAAAGGAAAAATTGCGAAAACAGTATTTTTTTAGTAACAGCAAATAAAAAAATATTTTTAATAAATTTAAAGTTATTACCCCTTTCTCTTGAACGCGTGGAGGTATTTAAGTAAAATTCATATCAAATACTCAAGTATATAACACCGTTAGGCTGTAACAAAATCAAACTTCTATGTCTACGCAATCAAAAGAAAGAGCAATATAATCAAATTTTCAAACTGGCGTCTACTCGCAAGGGAATCAAAACCTACAGGGTACTTTCCGTGAACTCAAAATCTTGAAATTTGGTACGAAGTAACGTCTTATAGCCCAGATAAAGGATGCGGAGGGCTGAGGACCGTGTACGGTGGTGCGTGTTGGGAGAGGCCTATGTCCAGCAGTGGACTGCGATAGGCTGATTGAGATTTTAAATAAGAAATAACCCAGACGCTGCAAACGACCATTGTGAATGCTTGCATTTCGAAATGTTTAATGTCAGAGTGATAACTGTATATAGGTCACCACAATGTCCAATTAATGTTGCAATAGAATGCATAAATACAACAATATACGGCAGCAACCTCAATAGGCATAATTCATGTTCTCGTCTGATTGTCGTGGGAGACTTCAATATTGATTTTAGAATGAATCCCCAAAATTGAATTTTCACATATTTTTCATCTATAAACATGTTTCCGTTAATAAACACTAGCACAACACGAAGTAGTACATTTATAGATAACGTTTTTTCGAACTTCAATGTTCAATGTGATACTTTCATACCTTTTTCAGTCTCCATTTACAGATCTGGTTCATATTTGATACTTAATTCCATACTTTAAAATTTTCATTTCCTGTATATGTTTTTTTTAATTTACATAACGTAACATAACTTCTCGCCTTTTTATCCCTGAAGGGGTAGGCAGAGGTGTATAACACACCCACACTTCGCCAGTTATGTTTCGGGCGCAATTTAATAGAGGGCGAGCCTATTGCCTTCTACCGGGCACATTACTAAGCGAGCGATAATTAACATTTTAAATACACACATATGTAACTCCGAAAAGTCAGTGATTTGTGCCTGGGGTACCTGGGGATCGAACCCGAGATCATCGTCTCGGCAGTCCGTTACCAACATCACTGGCCTATCGCCCCTTACTTATTTTTGTTATTTATTTAAGAATATTGATTATTGTTTTATTTTATCTGTAAATAGTCACCCTAGTTTAATTTTCATCGCAAATAAATACTATAATTATTAAAAATACTTAATTAGTATTTTTGTAACGGATTTCTAATAGTCACTAAAACTTTGTAAATCAATAACTTTGATAAAAAATCTTACCATCATGCATCAGCAGACTTTTGCAAGGCTGGTATAGGTATTTAAGTTACATTATAAAATAAGCGATAAAGTTAATATAAAATAAAGGATGACTGATAACAAACGACAAAGACACCTTTTTCTTTAATTTATGCTCCTCCAGCTTTCCATACTGTAATGTTATGGATTTCATTTTGCAATAAAAATACCATAACTATGACTGGTCAACTTTTACTTATATACCTACAGGTTTGTACGGAACCCTCGGTGCGCGAGTCTGACTCGCACTTGACCGGTTTTTTATTTTATATAATATCTCTAGTTCTTTTAAATAACTATCCATGGATTATTAGGTCATTCAACTTACTACATTTACATTTACATTGTTGTTCCTTTTAATTTTAAAAAATGCTACTGTGTTAGATGAAGATAACTCGTGATCATGGGCTGTACACTAACATCTTTGTAAATTTTGTGTATTCATATACCTACCGTCACTTTTTGTAACATACATTTCCATCATAGTTCTGAACATGATCGCGAGTTGCCTACATTATAAGATGTAAGTGGATGCTCCTGTTACACAAGATTCACAATGGAAGGCTACTACAGCACTTAATCTGCATTAATTATTTAAGTATTATGTAAGTTCCTAATTACTATTTACAAGTAATTAATTACAATGTGAAACAGTTGCAGCTCCTTACAAAAACAAAATATGTAACATAACACTGGCGATTAAAAAGAGTGGCCACGAGTTTTATTGCCCGTTCTTTCTCGTGGTTCTACCTATTGCTTTACGAATGGGCAGTAAATGTAAATGTATAAGCATTAAGTAATTTATTTTAAAATTTGACGTTCATAAGCGTCACCTTGTGACCTAGATGAATAAATGATTTTGACTTGACTTGACTATAAACATGCTATTTCATAATACCACACACTATGAAGATACAAAAATGTCATATTGTATCAGTCAGACAGAAAATGTATTAACATTAAACTGTTAACGGGTATCGTTACTAAACTCATTTGTTGTTACATAGTGTTTATATTTCGTATAAAATTCTAAAACATAAAGGGTCAGTTAAGCTGAAAAGTTATTAGCTACAAAAATATTAGTTACAGTACCTACCTAACGACTAGGGTTGACTACAGCCGTGAAATGAAAAGATTACACAATCAATCGAATATGTCTATGTTTTACTAAGAGCCAGATTAAACTGGGTTGGCATTTCATACCTAACACTAGTTTTATATATCGTGCAATGGCAAAAATAGTATCACTGGCGACATCTGAAGGATACTGACGGAACTACAAAGATTAGATTATTAACATTTTCACTTGTTATAGTCTTGAAAATATTAATTGTAGGGCCGCGGCCCAACATACATGATCAGTTTGATTAGTCAGAGGATCATCCTTCCACAACGCCGGATAAGAGCTTCACTATAGTTACGCCTTAATCTGTGTATCTGTAATCGAGAGCTACAAAGCAAAACTCGTGAAAGTATCACGTTCATTTATATCGAAATTCATCCTGGTACGGCCCTTTACATAGAATATATAGCTACCGTTTCGTGAATTGATTAGTACTTTACATGATCTAGTAAGACTAGAACGTGCATGTCGGATTCTAAGCTGAAATTCTTACTACTATGAACCATGTTTCATAATTGTTCTGTTTTTTGAATCAAAAACAACGCACTTCTGACTCATTTTACTCCAAAAAAACGAATAGTAAATTCATATTGCTATACATAAATACAGAAAAAGATTTACATCCTTTCACTTGTTAAAGTTAAATCTTTAATAATATATACCGAACCAGTTCTCAACACTACATGTCTTAATTTCAACATATATATTTTTTCTATCAATGTGATGAGAGGATCAAAATCTAAATCTAAGGCTAGCTTCATATGAAGTTTAGGTGATAAGTATATTCGTCAATTGCTCTATTTCTAGTAATAATACAAAATTATGAAGTAACAGACAGCCCTGATCACACACAGATCCCGTGTTGTCGTACACACATTGATACAGGTGAGACAAGGCAGCGAACAAACGTAATTATCTAAATGAATGTGAAATTTTATTACCATGTTACGTATTCTAGTATACAAAGTAATGGATACTTAGTAGGTAATCAGTTTGGCAATTTTGGCAAAATATTCGAGAGATAGACATTGCCTATCGTTCATGATGCATGAGTTTCTTCGCAAAGATTCGCTAAAGTAGTTATGTTAACATAGTTTCCGTGGCTCCGCGATTCAATGGCTTGGTAGGAGGTACAACGTTGTGGTATTGAAAAAGGATAAGCAAAAGTGTATGAATAATAGGACCCTGCTGGTTTCAAAGAAAGTGCACAATCTGAGCAATACTCGCCTGTCTTTAGTGTCTGTATTTCTACAATAAGCATCGTGAATGGGCGGCGAAATGTTAGATCGAACTCCTTAATGGTTAAAACTTTTAAGCAGTGGTGTTAAAAACCTGGCCTAGGTTAGGTGGCCCTATCCGCTTACGTTGCCTATGACTGGCATTGCATATGCATCTAGTCGAACCGGTATAATAATATGCTCAAGTTTAGTCAGATTCAAAACAATTATGGAGAACTCTCAGTCATGCAGGTTGCCTCATGATGTCTTCCTCACTGTTTAGTTAAGCAAGTGATTGATTGATTATAATTAACAATTTAAAACGCATTTAACCTTAAAAAAGTGAATGGTGCGCGCCGTGGATTTGAACTCGAGGCATTCAGCGTAGCAGTTTGTCAATATCTCCACTAGCCTGTCGCTAAATACATATAATTATGTATCTATATGAAGAGATATCGGTATCCCTAATAAACCACTTTAAATAATTGAATGAATTTGTTTATAGCAGCATTCTCTAAAGTCCATGTACTACAAGAAATCCAGTCTTAACGACGTGTTCGTTGAAATCGCTGACTAATATATCGCTGCGCGGTGGTTCTAAATTGTTCTATGCGACATGAACGTTCTGAAATACTTGTTTTATATCTACGCAAGGGTTTTCTTATTTGGAGTGACAAATGAACTATATCAAAATTTTATTACACTGTTTATAGAATCAATCGATCTCACGCATCATCGTCTCTGTATATAAACTGTCATATCAGAAAGGGCGGGTCAGCAGACTTCACATTTATTTTGAACAAATTGTGGAGAGCCCTGAATCATGCGAGGTTTTCAACGTTGTTTTCTTTCGCCGCTAAGCAAACGATAATGAAATATTTAATAAAAACTTAACGTCAAAATGTCAGTGGTGCCTGCCGTGGGTTTAAACATGAAACATCGTCGTACGACAGTTCATCAAATTTGTTAACTTTAGGGATGAAGTCTTAAAAGCCATTAGAATTTTTAGAATTCAAACTGTTAAAGAAAATTAAGAAGATATATCTTCTATAATATAAAAATGAATCGCTAAATGTGTTGCTTAGCGCAAAACTCGAGATCAGCTGAACCGATTTCGCTATTTTTTTTAATAATATTCCTTGAAGTACGATGATGGTTCTTACGGAGTGAAAAATTTTAAAAATAAAAAAAACAACTGTTAGGAGGTACAAAGTTCGCCGGGTCAGCTAGTTTATCATCATCATCCTCTTAGCGTTATCCCAGTTTCAATCTGGGGTCCGCTTACTAGTCTAAACGGATTTGGCTGAATATTAGCTTTACCACAGAGCGACTGCCTGTCTGACCTCCGCAACCCGAAGGGATAGCGATATTTCATGGTTTAGACTAGTGTCAGTTTATTTAGAAGGTACTGACGCCCTGTAACGACTATCAAAGATCTTCATGACAGCCGGGACCGACGGCTTAACGTGCTCTCCGAGGCACGGGACAAGCGATAATTAATAATTCAGGTCAGCCAGTTTATATATATTTTTTTTTAAATTTACCCGTTTTGGCCGATCCCGTGGGAATTTCGGGAAATCCCTTCTTAGTGCACCTCTACGGTCCCCAAGGATCATACATGCCAAATTTCAGCTTCTTGCGCCCAATAGTTTCGGCTGTAGCGTGTCTGTCAGTCAGTCAGTAACGCAAGGATTTTATATATTAAGATAAAATTCTTGCGTTACTGAGAGACAACGCGCAGTTAACTGAATTGTGACATGCATTTTTCTTAGGGACCGTAGGGATGTAATAAGAAGGCTTTGTTGAAATTCCCACGGGATCGAGAAGAAACGTCTACATTTAAAAAAGAAGCGTAGCTGCGGACATCTTCTAGATGAGAATTAATTAATTTAATTATATTCATACATACATACATACATACATAGACTCACGCCTGTTTCCCGGAGGGGTAGGCAGAGACTACGGAAAGCCATTTGCAATGATCCTGACATATCTCTCTTGCTTCATTCACTCCCAGATTCCTCAGGAATGCTCTGACAATGCTCTAATTATATTCCTTAGTATTTAAATTTCAACAATGCGTATGACAACCCTGTTTTGAGCTTAGCCTTAATATAAAATGTTCAAACTTTTAGAATGCGTTCTTCTCAAGACGAAATCCAACTTGCTAGTAACATAACTTGAACTAGTCACACTTGTAGAATACATTTTATGTCTTCTGTTTGTTTTATGATCTTCAGAATGGATTCAAATTATATGCGAGATTCAGTGTAAAGCTTTATACATTGACCCAGGAATATGACCCGATTATTTTTCTTTTAAGAGTATAGTTTAGCGTTGGTTTCATACTAAAGGCTAAAAGTACATGCGCTATATTTAGCACCAGTGAATCCTATGACAACGGTTAGCATTTACGTAAGTGCGCTACCTTGCTTTGGAGGGCACGTAAAACTGTCGGTCCCAGTTCTTGTCTCAGGACAAGGATCGTTAGGCCATTCCCTGAAGATATAAAGCAAATTACCCGAATATGCCGATCTGCCAGCCTATCTAGAAGTTTGGTACATATTATATATTATTGTATTCCTTTTGTTTATATATATGCTGGTTATTTTACCACAACGTGTTTGAGTTTTATTTGGAGTAAATTAAAATCAACATGATATCAATTTTATTATTGTTGTCCCAGTTTTTATCTCGTAATAAGAATCATCGGGCCACGTTGAAGACCTCTGGGCGGTCTGAAAACTCCGACACCAAAGCTGGCCACACACTCACACGAAAAGAAAAAACTATAGCCAACTACAGATTTATGTCTAATCAGACATTACCATTACTTTCCATTCTATTATTTGTAAACGATAGCCCTGTTAATACATAAATATACACACAATCGCAGTATCCTTTTAAGCTGTCACGTCAATTCGGCTTCGGTCCAGCTGTACTGGCTTAACCACTGCTCCAATTATTCTACATGAAAATGCGCTCTGCTAAGAGAGCGACGTTTAAACCTAGTACTGAATAGTAAAGTAAAGTATAAGTGAGGTATACAATTTTATAGTTGTAAATGTCTTACTTATAGATGAATTTTAGAAACACAATATCGAATTATGGAGACTGTCAATTTTCCTATATAAATGCTGGATTTTACCCATGACATCGCACGTGAAAGAAAGGTTACGCCAAAACACATAAGTTCCATTGATAATCAAACCAACAAATATAAAAATTAAAATTATTTTTTGCTGCAATAATTGAAAAAGTAATTGGCATGTAGTGCCTCGGACAATCTATTTAAACCCCTTCAAGTATTATTTTCGCTATAAAAGATAGCCGACATTTATTAATTTTTGCTGCAATCATTGAAAAAGTAATTGGCATGTAGTACCTCGGACAATCTATTTAAACCCCTTCAAGTATTATTTTCGCTATAAAAGATAGCCGACATATTATTATGTTCATCTATAAAGCTACATTGGTGCATAGGGTTCCCACCAAGAATTTAGGGTCCCAAGCCAACCTCACCTGCAAGTGGTGCACCTGCCGACCAACGGACGAGGCTCTGGCAAATAAAATATCCCGATAAGTGGCAATAGGCTCGCCACCTATTACGTGGGATCAAAACACTGGCGAAAAGTGGGCGTTTAATATGCCTCTGCCTACACCTTCGGGGAAGCAGGCATGAGTCTATGTATGTATGTATGTATGTATAAAAGCTACATATAGAAGCACGTGCATATAAATTAAAATGATCACTTGTAACCGATTGTGTTTTGGAGTCTTATCAATGTTTGCGCGCTATTAGCGTAAACTCGTATTTATTATTCTGTACAAATCAGGAGGCAAATTCCCATAATAAAATTATTTATTCAAAATGCAGATTCGATCTTGTCTCGGTGTCTTACCTTCTTATATCATAAATGGTATTCTCCTATATTATTCTAACTGATACTTGAATAAAATCGCGGCTAGATCGTAATTTCAACATAGTGTCGAACTACATATGTGTCAATTGAAATATAATTGTGTCAAAAACAGACGATAAAGACATTAAGCGTAGCAAAATATCAACTGCAGGTAAATTCAGAATCATATCGCGTTTCGTTCACAATACAATTTCGCTACAAATACACGAATCAGTGTTCTGGTTTTGTATACAATCCATGATTACAATACATAATAATAATATTTTACTCAGCACGCTCTCTTACAAGCAAACTGAATACGGTTGATCAACCTTCATTGCGTCACGCGACTTCGACATTACACGACAATCAATACTGATTTTTACATCTCATGTTTAGTTACATACGATTTTGAACTCTATTCCAAAGCCTCTAGAGTAACAAAATATAGTGTTTTCAATTGGTAAATTCATTTTGTTAAATCGAAATCAGTTGTGTAATCAAAATAGAGCCTATTTCTGTTGTATGAGTTATTGGATCCGTGTTTTTGCGAAAAACATCATGTGTACCGCGTGGCAGGTATTTGTGCCGTAATAACTCGTTACATAATAATTATGTTTACGTCAATTTCTTAGTAGTACTCTTTGAAAGGTTATTGTGAACTGATGGTTGTGTTAATAGTTATTTTTTAATCCTGTTCTTAAAATGCAAAGAGTATTTTACGAACCTCGACGCATATTTTCTCCAAAAAATTTTTACGGTGTCTGGTATACCACAAAGAAGCAAAATCTCTATTTTCTCAATATAAAATACACATAACTAATTGAATACGCCGAACAATTGTAAATAAATGAGGATTTGGCATTAGCTTTCTTGCATATTTCTTACACATGCAAGATACTTTTAGTCTAATACACCCGCCGGTGACTAGATGTCTCAGTATTTTTTTTTTAAACCTAAATTAATAGGAATTCCTTTCATGTTTTTATCTAAGCTTAATTAATTTTTATAACATTTTGCTCCTCGTGCCTGTTATAAAAGAGTTATAAATATAAAAAACAAAAAAGATATATTTTTAGGAAATTATTAGCGTTCTAGCGGTAGCTGGAATACTAGCTGCCGCTAAAACGCCCATAATTTGCCAGTTGACTGTAACTACTAAGGAACAGTCAACCGATATCTTTGTATAAAATCCTTGCGTTGCTGACTGACTGATAGACGCGCTACAGCCGAAACTACTGGGCGCAAGTAGGTGAAATTTGTCATGTATGTTCCTTGAGGAGTGCAGGAGAGCACTAATAGAGAATTTTTGGAAATTCCACCCCTAAGGGGGTAAAAGAGGTTGCACTAGTTTGTATGTAACTTTTTATGCCTTCAATGGATTAAGTTCAAACTTTGTGTAGTGGTTCCTGAAATGTATGTTTCTTGAGGAATGTAGGGGAGTTTGTACAACACATTTTACCCAAGCAAAATTTACGCTTGCGAAGCAGCGGGCAAAAGCTAGTCTTATAAAAAAATATTATCATACAATTGAGAAGACATATGTAAAACTAATGCCATCAATAAACGATTGAAGATCCTAAATCGCGCTATTAAAGTTTCACACGCAGTTCTTATTATATAATACACAAGTTCCCGGTGGACCACAAGCCTGATAAAACGAGGATACTCCATCTAGATCAAGAAACATTTCGTGTCGTTTCTTCGTTTAATCCAGGATGATCATTTTTCCTAATAATTTTGATGTTATTAAGGTAATCCGGTTTGACGATAGCCAAGATTGTCATCTTATGGACCCTTTAGCTCCGGTTGATCGGTGAAATAATCCGAATGATATCGCTTTTGAATGTTTTGTATTTTATAAGCGTCTTTCAATATTACATGATTGATGAGAATGATAGAATAAAGACGGTAGATTATTTGAGTGAATCAAAATGGAAAATTAATATTGAAGTTATCGGAACAGAGAGAATTTGGTGAGTGGGCATTTATCAAAAGGTACATTTTCATTACGATTTTATGGTAATGTCACGGCCATAATAAAGTTTTAAAGTTATTCCAATCTATTACGTTCCTTCTTTAAAATTTTATCTGATTTCTTGGATTACTAGGCTGGCAGCAACGTTGTAGAGGTCACCATTTTGATGGGTGACAACTTCTTGAGACATTAACGTCAAAACGCCACCGTGTTTCCCAAGGTACGTTAGGTCAATGATCCAGGTTCTTGTCTCAGGGGAAAAATCGTTAGCTATATCGGTGGATTTCGAGCGGTCTTTAAACAATGACACCAGAATTGCCCGCAAATTCACATAGATACTAAAGAAGACTATAGTATTAACTGAGCATTTATATAGTAAATTCTGAGACTAGCCACCATGACCAAAATTTAGTCCAAAAAACATAACTATTACTACAATTCCTTTAGCTGCAGAGGTCAGATAGCCGACGAAATAACGTAAATTGATATGCACGTGCATCTCGTATGCTTATTGCCTGCATGGACGCCATAGTAGTAGTTTAAGTAACCACTAAGCTATAATTACCCAGCAAAATGCAAGTTGTTTATCTATTTCAGACTTGCTGTAAGCTTTAGATAGCTGGTCTTAACCTACGTGGTTCTAAGGGATTGAATTTGATGTCTGTTTTAATTTAAATACAAGTTTTGAACGGACAGAAAATCATACAATATTATTTAGCGGGTCTTACTCGCGGTAATTAACTTATTTAAAGGTATTAATTCCTCTGTTTTTCTCTTACGTTAAAAGAACAGACAGAAAATGTCTTCTGGTAAAAAAATGTTTTTGCTGGCATGATTTAAGGCTTTTGCTATTTGTTTATGAATGTTTGGAAAATGTGACATCCATACTTAAAGGTTAACCGTGAAACGACCGCCTAAAACACTACGCCATACGAGAAATAAACACATATAATTATCATTGCAAAAACACTTCAATTGCTTAACCCAATCAAAGACTCGATACTAAAATACGACCTATAGAAATGGTTTTATTCATTCAACGTACTGACTGCTACGTTCCAAACAAAATAATATACCTATTTAAAACACAAAATAATGTCGATAAGTTCTACAAATTCAAATTGAATACAAATAAATATAAACATGCTATTACATAATACCACACACAATAAACATACAAATGTCATATTGTATCAGTCAGACAGAAAATGTATTAACATTAAACTGTTAACGGGTATCGTTACTTAACTCGTTTGTTGTTACATAGTGTTTATATTTCGTATAAAATACTAAAACATAGAGGGTCAGTTAAGCTGAAAAATTATTCGCTACAAAAATATTAGTTACAGTACCTAGTACCTGCCTAACGATTAAGGTTGACTACAGCGGTGAAATAAAAAGATTACAAAATCATTCGAATATGTCTATGTTTTACTAAGAGCCAGATTATACTGGGTTGGCATTTGATACCTAACAATGGTTTCATCTATCGTGCAATGGCAAAAACAGTAACACTGGCGACATCTGAAGGATACTACGAAGATTAGATTATTAACATTTTCACTTGTTATATTCTCGCAATATTAATTGTAGGGCCGCGGCCCAACATACATGATCAGTTTGATTAGTCAGAGGATCATCCTTCCACAACGCCGGAAAAGAGCTTCACTATAGTTACGCCTTAATCTGTGTATCTGTAATCGAGAGCTACAAAGCAAAAGTCGTGAAAGTATCACGTTCATTTATATCGAAATTCATCCTGGTACGGGCCTATACATAGAATATATAGCTACCGTTTAGTGAATTGATTAGTACTTTACATGATCTAGTAAGACTAAAACGTGCATTTCGGATTCTAAGGTGAAATTCTTACTACTATGAACCATGTTTCATGATTGCTCTGTTATATTCTGTTATGTTATGTTCTTTGAATCAAAAACAACGCACTCCTGACTCATTTTACTCCACAAAAAACGAATAGTAATTTCATATTGCTGTCAAAGCTATACATAAATACAGAAAAAGATTTACATCCTATCACTTGTTAAAATAAAATCTTTAATTATATTTACCGAACCAGTTGTCAACACTACATGTCTTAATTTCAACATAATATATTTTTTCTATCAATGTGATAAGAGGATAAAAATCTTAATCTAAGGCTAGCTTCATATTAAGTTTAGGTGATAAGTATATTCGTCAACTGCTCTATTTCTATTAATAATACAAAATTATGAAGTAACAGACAGCCCTGATCACACACAGATCCCGTGTTGTCGTACACACATTGATACAGGTGAGACAAGGCAGCGAACAAACGTAATTATCTAAATGAATGTGAAATTTTATTATCATGTTACGTATTCTAGTATACAAAGTAATGGATACTTAGTAGGTAATCAGTTTGGCAATTTTGGCGAAATATTCGAGAGATAGACATTGCGTATCGTTCATGATGCATGAGTATCTTCGCAAAGATTCGCTAAAGTAGTTATGTTAACATAGTTTCCGTGGCTCCGCGATTGAATGGCTTGGTAGGAGGTACAACGTTGTGGTTTTGAAAAAGAATAAGCAAAAGTGTATGAACAATAGGACCCTGCTGGTTTCAAAGAAAGTGGTAGCACAATCTGAGAAATACTCGCCTGTCTTTAGTGTCTGTATTTCTACAATAAGCATCGTGAATGGGCGGCGAAATGTTAGATCGAACTCCTTAATGGTTAAAACTTTTAAGCAGTGGTGTTAAAATCCTGGCCCAGGTACTATCCGCTTACGTTGCCTATGAATGGCATTGCATATGCGTCTAGTCGAACCGGTATAATAATATGCTCAAGTTTAGTCAGATTCAAAACAATATTAGCTTCAACACAGAGCGACTGCTGTAGGACCACCACAGCAGACTAGTGTCACGACTGTCATCTACCTTAAGTGCCGACTGTTTCATCAGTAAATCAGACGGCGGCAATAAATTCTATTCTAAGTTCGTGAATCAATAAATTCGTTCGTCATGACATTTTAATATTAGAAAAAGCTGCCAGAAGAATCGATATATTTATCACCAGTTTACACCTGCAATTTTCCAAATGTTATTGAAAGAAAGTAGGTCACCGGATTGTGAATTTAAATATTAACGTGCTGGTGTTTTGTAAATTAATGCATACGGTGGTTTATATCAAAGTATGTAAATATTGATAAGGTATTAGAGTAGGGCGTGGTATTGCTACAAGTAGAGAGGTAGTCCTCTGACCACGCTAGATAAACGTGCCTAGCAGACCGTGGGTCGACAGAAATTGCTGTGAACTTGTATGAATAGTTAGCCTCGGAGGCCCCATGTCCTATTCCTTCTCCCTCATCCAACTCCTGCTCCCTCATATTCCTCTGCCTCCTATCTCTTTTCGCAACCCAAATTGCGGCAAGGCACTTGTGACTCCTCTGATGTTGCTTGTGTCCATGGGTGGCGGTAAACCCAATACCATCAGGCGATCTATCTGCTCGTTTGCCACCTTTTAGATAAAAAAGCACTTGCGAGAACTTTAGAAGGGCCCTATTTCATTAGAACAGCAAAGTATGGAAGTTCTTATTTCGGTATTGTTATACTAGCAGTGTCCTGCGGTTTCACCTGCAACACCTCATACATTGAACTTTAAAATCCAACGGGTAAGATTATCGCGTTCTAAGAAGTAAACAGATAAATTCTTCAGCTTTATTACACTTCTAGCCGTGCCCCGCAGCTACACTCGCCACACCTCGTCCATTGAACCGTCGTATCGCTTCACTCACTCACCATACATATGTTCGTCTTTTTGTTCAGCTTTATATAGAGATACTTCATGGCCTGTAAGCCTTATTCATGAATTTAGCTATAATGTATAGGTAATTTCAAAAATATTACTTCAAAAATTGGTGGTTCTCAATTCAATGACAATTTTTTTTATGTTTGAACTTCGATTTCTGCTTCGTTTGTGAATAGATTTAGAAGATTTTTCTTTGTCAGGTTACCACTAAGAATAGATCTGATTATGGAAACTCAGAGAAATCGAGAGAAACTGTTACTCTCACTCACATGTGGGTCTTTGCGATGACCATATAGCAAGGTTCCTAACAATAATAATTAACAATCAAAGAACGTATAAAAAACATGTAATCATTGCAGTCGGGACCGTTGTTGTGTAGAATACTTTTAAAGCTAAGGAATCCCTGACTGTAGTAATAAGTAGTTTTTTAATTACCAAAAATCGAGTTTTTTTTTAATTAAATTGCCATTAATGCGCATAAATTCCAGCTGTTTCACATAGTTTAAAAATCCATTTTTATGAATATTGACAACAGCAGAACTCAGCAATTTCTTCATTTTTGTGAGTCTCCAGCCGTGTGTGGATGTAAATGCCACAACAGTAAAATGGTGACCCATCTATGTTGTACCTTTGCAAGCGATACTTAGGTGCTATTTTATGAACGGTAAGTCAAGTCATGTTGTGAGCGCTACTATTTACCTAAAGTGTGTTTTCATCATCTAAACTGGCTTTTTCATACTTATTTATTTTGTATTAAGGTAATAGTTGATCTACAACCATACTACATTGCCCAGATGAGTTGGCTAAAGGGTTGGATGTGAAGTTTTCCAGCTCTTGTACTATTATATGCTTCACGTATTTACCTATGTAAACTGTTACGACACCAACGAAATGAAATGTGGTGATGATACTTTGTATTTCCACACGGACTGCGCACTTTATACTTAAATTCAGACTCACGGCGTTTTCAACAAGACCTAAAACCTACTAATATTTATATAACGGGTCATTAGTATCTGAAATTATCGGTAAAATACCTTTATTTTTTCCTTTGACGTTTTCCCATGGGTTATACCAGCCATAGTCACGAGATGACTGATGACCTGCAGCGCGTTCTTCGAGAAGTGCGAGTATTTTCGTATAGGTAATTAAGCGATATAGATTCGTTTCTTAAATATTACTATGTGTGTAAACTGCAAAAGTTTAAAAGTATTCAAACCTTAAACCATTCATCTCGTTAGGGATAGAATTTGAAAAATTCCTTCCTTAGTACATACTAAGACACAATACATGACAAAAGTATGTCATAAAATTAACCCAATAACCATATCTTATGTTTTTAGAATGAGTAGTTTAGGTACTGTGATAATATTTCAGTCAGAAAAAGTCCCTTTGTTCAGATTCCGTTTGAAACAATACCGTAGTAGACATTAAATGTCAAACCAAAAAAATACTACATAATATAATATAATGTATCCTATATCAACAATATATAATTTAAAATTGCCTCAATGTTAGCTTTTATCTCCATCATCATATTTCCAGTTCAACCATAAAATAATAAGAGTAATCCTTTTGAAAGCAAAAAATTATTATCATCCGTGCCCAAAGCCCGGTCCCTTTTATGCCGTTAGTTAGTCAAAACTCGGTACATTAATCTACGTTCAACTCAGATTTTGTAAAGTTAGAAACGAATTTTCGGCACAAATTCGGCAACAATTTGGCAAATAACAACAAACCTCATAATTTTCGGCCTCACCTTAACATTTATTGTTTTACTCCAATCGTTGCTGTTCATTTATTATTTAATGTTTATGTAAAAATCTCGATCGACTTGTGATTGTTTCTAGTAATTGAATTTGAAAATGAAATTTAAAGGTCAGTTTGGTTAGGTTACGTTCTGGAATGTTCTGAAAACTTTACGAAGTGAATGGAAATACGCTTGTGAATGGGGTAATATGATTGTTAGCATATATCATCATCATCATCGCCCTAGCGATATCCTGGTTGCATTCAAAACTTACACGCCTTGAAATCTAGGATCCGCTTACTATTCTAACCAAATATGCAAAAATATTTGATGCTTGTGCTATAAAGGGACCGCCGTCTGACCTCCACAACCTAAAGAGATTGCGATATTCAATGACGTGACAACGCGTTTGTGACTCCCCTGGTGTTGCCAAGCAGTTTGTCTGCTCGTTTGCTGCCTACTATACAAAAGAAATATCTTTAGTATTCTTGGCTTGCAGAGTTCGGTACGATATTGTGTTTCGGTCCGAATGTAATAGGCGGCGAACCTATTTCCATCTACCAGGCACATTGATAAGCGATAATTAACATATTTATACAATCAATATCAATGCATTAAAAATAGGATCTTATATTCCACTGATTGCCGAGACATTAATTTCATTATGTTCAGAAAGGGCTAGGGCTTTGAAGGACGGCAGTTCAAGGATATGAATCGCAAGCTTTGATTAAAGTGAGTTTTTGACTTGTAGCCTAGTCAATACAAAAGTTAAGGTAATAAAGAAAATAGGTTTCCCTTTTTTCTTGGCATTAAACATATATTTGTGCTAAATTTAAGACTAGAGAATGTCCGCAGCTACGCTCGCATATTTAGTTTCTGCTCGATCCAGTGGAAATATTTTTTTTATTCAGAAAATCTTTTCTTGGTGCAGTCTTACGGTCCCCAAGTAACATTCATGGCAAAATTAGGCTTTTTGCGCCCGATAGTTTTTGCTGTGCGTTATCTGTGCGTGCCAGGAACGCATGAATCTCGTTTATATAGATGATTTTGTTCTTTATCTAGCAGTGGACAACGGCAGTTTGACGATGATGATGAGATGATTTTGAGATGCGGGCTGTTTTATTCTTAAAGTAAGTTGAGTGCACAAACGCATACTGTTAGAAGCAGAACCTTGCTGATTATAGCATAAATGGGCCGGCTCAACCCGGTAGGTACTACCCTCTCACTGAATATCGACTAAACGTATCTTTACCGTTGTGTCTCGTTATGTGGTGGAAACACCATTCTCCTTTCTCTCTCTCTCATCTTGCTCCTCCTACCTTTTCTTTTTCCCAAAAGGACACGAACGCACTTGTGTTGCAAGTGTCTATGCGCGGCAACCCCTCTTATCGTTTACCTCGTAATATAAAATACGGCTAGACACACAGATGGACAGACACGTCAAACTTATAACCCTCTGTTTGCATAAAAACGTAAAATTAAAAAAGAACCTCGGAGCAAAGCCTAGCCGGGCTGATGATGATTATTATAAATACGGTGACGTCACCATATTTATAATCAACATCATCAGCCCTTTACTGGCCCACTGCTGGGCACGGGCCTCTTATCAGTATTAGAAGGGTAAGGCCATAGTCCATCACGCTGGCTAAGTGCGGGTTGGCAGACTTCACATCGAGAACATTATGGAGAACTCGCCGACATGCAGATTTCCTCACGATGTTTTCTTTCACCGATTAGCAAGCGATAATTAACAATTTAAAACGCACTTAACTGCGAAAAGTCACTGGTGCGTGCCGTGGATTTGAACCCGAGACGCTCTGCGTAGCAGTCTGTCGGTCTCTCCACTCAGCTACCTTGGGTATTTATAATGTATATATAGTCAAAAATGATAGCGTGTTAGGTAGCACTACCCAATGACCTAGATAAACGATATAAAGCGATATAATGCTATATTAAGCAACGTATTAACACACGCGATATACGACGATATTGCACATCAAATTATAAGGCTAATTTTAATAGGATGAACGGAGTGGCAAATAATAATTAGCCTAACCTAGACGGACCTCATTCAGTCAGCATGATTCTGAAAACTTAAATATAGGTTATAAAAAAATTAAGAAAGCTAATTATGATAGATATGGGAATTTTATCTTAATTTTAGGTCAGCAACTGAGCTAAATCAAGATTCTGATTTGAACTTTATTATAAAACGAAAAAATGAACTATGTTAAAAATTACATCTAAAAAGATAATAAGAATTAACTAAATAATTTATTATTGGAAATGAAGCATAATTTGACACGATTAATGTTGTGACTAAATTTAGTAAATAGTTTACAAGGGTGCCTTCCATGACCCTTGAAGGCTTAAACATATTGTTACGGACGGGGTAACGGGATTGGAAGGAAACACCGAGTAGCACTTATAACACTTCATTCGATTTCACACACGACACGCCGTTTAATTTCGACGCAGACAGCACCAACACTAGCGTCTTTTGCACTGCACTTTTCACTGCACTTCACTGCACTTTACTGCACTATACTTTCACTTCACTTTTTTTACTACTTCTTCTTTCTTCCTTTTACTTCTTCTTTCTTCCTTTTACTTCTTCCTTCTTCTTCTTCACTTTACCACTTTTCAACTTAAAACTGGCGCTTAGCGTGTCTACACCGCCTTATATACCCCTAAGAATGTTCTAGATCTACTAATTTTGATTGTCTTTCCGTTATTCAATTGTTTTTCCATCTCCTGTCTCTTTTTAATCTTTCCATTCCTTCTTGAAGTTTCTAGAATTCGAAATATTTAAATTTGTGTTTCCATCTCCTGTCTCTTTTTAACCTTTCCATTCCTTCCTGAAGTTTCTAGAATTTTCTAATTTTTACTCGAAATATTTAAATAATCTTTTAAATATTTGCCAAATATTCATAAACATTTTCCAAATTTCATAAAAACCATAATCCACATAACAGTTAACACTGGGATTTGAACCCACGCCTTCAGAACGTGAACGGAATGTGTTATCCGCACGGCCATCGCCTTGTTGTCAATGGATACTAAATTTGGCGAACACTTGACAAAATGTATACGTCATCGAATTAAAAACTCATTTCCAAATAATAAAATAGTTTTCAAACCTCTTTGCTAATTATTGTGTTTCGTGACGACGGTTTGACGTGACATCGGCCGTCACAATATTATAGTTACAGGTTAAATACCTTCAAAACGCTTACCATTAATTCGCATGTTTTCAATAAAATTGTAAACTTTTCAACTTAAATCGTAACATGTAATTGCAACATCAAACGCAATTACTGTTATTCCAAAAAGTATTACTAAAATCATTATATAAATCAAACTAAACAAGTTGAAACTTAAAACAAACTTGATACAATAACCAATTAAATTTAAGCAACCAAATTACAGTAATAATAACGAAGATTCTAAGAATTTATATCAAAGTTGAAAGGCTTCACAACTCGAACTTAAACGCCTTCACAGACTGAAAACTTTCTATACGCCGATAGTTCAGTCCGTCATTTAATTAATTCATAGGTGAAAGCGTGAAAACTTACTTGCATATCTGATGTGGATAACGGATAAATTAGTCTAATACTATTTGCTTTAATAATAAGAACTACCGTGCATATTTTATTTTTTTATAGATGTGGCGGCTCACCCACTACTTAGGCAAGTTAACTCGCCCGTTTGAACGAGCCACAGGATCACACCACTACTACGTCACATCGTATGATGTTAGTGCCGCGTGCAAACGCTCAGGCCGTGTGCGTAACTTAGTGCCGCCCCTAACAAGATGGCGACAACCATTCTTTTGTTCACGCCACAGGTAAGCAAGATGGTCGCCTGCGCATCTTTTGTCTTCGCGTCGGCCACCATGTTGTGGGCGTTCTACTCCTGCGCAAAAGTGTCAAGCGCGAACACTATTTAGCGTTATTAGTATTAATTATATTTTTGTATAAATACTGCTTGTTTAGAAAATGTAATTACACTTCGCCTTACTTACTCCTTGCGCTAATCTAGCTTAGATCCTTGCTTACTGTTCTTGTTTAGCTTAATATTAATTGCTGTAATTTAATTTAATTTGATTTAATATAAATAGTTGTTAGTTGTTTTCTTGTTTATTTTATTTTTTTTTCCCTTGCTCAAGAAGTTCCTAGAGTAAATAATTAGTAATAGTTAGTTAGTTAGCTTAGGGTTAGGGAAACATATTGCAGCAAGAAGATAGGCAGCATTCTTGAAGCCTAAACTGGTGACCCCGAAAAGAACAGCAGATATGGAGTCAAGAGAACAACAGCAGTCCAGCACATACAAGGACGTGTGCCACGAAGCGTGCAAGGTTGCAGTGAAATCTCCGGTATTCAACCCAGACGACCCAGTACTATGGTTTGCCCAGCTTGAAGGTCAGTTCGTTTTATCCAATATTACAGTGGACAGTACGAAGTTCTACCACGTACTAGCACAACTGGAACCGCAGCATACAGCGGAAGTGAGAGACCTGATCATCACCCCTCCAGCTACTGGTAAATATGACAAGCTGAAGGCTGAGTTGATAAAGAGGTTGTCGGCGTCGCAGGAACGTAAAACTAAGCAACTCCTACAGCACGCAGAGCTAGGCGATAGCAAGCCGTCACAATTTTTACGGCACTTACAGAATTTAGCTGGCTCGAATATACCCGACGATTTCATCCGGACAATCTGGGCAAGCAGACTACCCACTAACCTGCAAACCATAGTCGCATCGCAGCCAAATATGTCATTGAACGACATAGCAGAGTTGGCTGATCGGATAAATGACATCGTTCCAGTGAACAGTCAAGTAGCTAGTACAAGCACTGGAACGCCAGCAACTTCTGCATCTACAGGTAACGCTTTGGATGTACTTACACAGACAGTGGCTGAATTAACCCGCAAATTAGAAGTGATGAGTACAGAGCTTCGTGAACACCAACGTTCCCGGTCCTAGGACAGAAAACGTTGGCCTCCCAAGCGTTATCGGTCCCGATATCGATCCCGACCCAAGGATCATCCGTACTGTTGGTACCATTACCGATTCGGCGATCGAGCTACGCGATGCACGCAACCATGTACGTACCAAAAGTCGGGAAACCCCAAAGGCAACCAGTAGTGGCGGAAAGTGGTTGCCCAGCTACAACGAGCCGCCTGTTCATTACGGATCGCAAATCGAAAGTGCAATATCTCGTCGATACGGGTTCAGACCTGTGCGTCTTTCCGCGATCCGCCGTTCGGGAACCTCGAGTGAAGACAAAGTACGAGTTGTTCGCAGCTAATGGGATAGTCATAGCTACCTACGGTGACCTCCCACTGACTTTGGACTTAGGCCTTCGTCGAGCATTCACATGGCGCTTCATTGTCGCCGATGTCTCGAAGCCCATCGTTGGCGTCGACTTTCTCGGCTATTACAACCTACTTGTCGACGTCCGAAACCAACGTTTAGTAGACGGTATTACAGCACTTACCGTCGCGGCAGTATGTCAGACCACTGCGGAGGACATATCATCAGTGCGCACCATCCACGATGATACACCATACCACCAGCTGCTGAAGAAATTTCCTGAAATAACACGACCAGCTGGCAAATCAGGTAGTCCCAAACATAGTACTGTTCATCATATACGTACTACTCCCGGTCCGCCCGTATCCAGTCGACCACGACGCCTTGATCCAAGACGGCTTAAGGCGGCTAAGCAGGAGTTTGAAGAGATGCTGCAAAACGGCACGGCACGTCGTTCTGAGAGCGCCTGGTCGTCTCCCCTTCACTTAGCTCGCAAGAAGAACGATGGATGGAGACCTTGCGGGGACTACAGGGCTTTAAACGCGCGTACCATTCCTGACCGGTACCCTGTCAGACACATACAGGACTTTGCGCAACAGCTGACAGGTAGCACCATCTACTCTACGGTCGATTTAGTTAAGGCCTATAACCAATTGCCAGTGGCGGAAGAAGACATACCGAAAACCGCAATTACGACACCTTTTGGCTTATATGAATTCCCGTTCATGACGTTCGGACTTCGTAATGCCGCGCAGACCTTCCAGCGCTTCATGGACGAGGTCTTACGAGGGTTGGACTTCTGCTACGGTTTTTTAGACGACATTCTAATCTTTAGCAGTAGTAGCAAACAACATCTGGAACACCTGCAGCAGTTATTTACAAGACTATCGGATTATGGAGTACTGATAAACACCAACAAATGTATATTTGGTCAATCACAGGTCAGTTTTTTGGGCTATACCGTTTCAGCAGCCGGCATCCAGCCTCTCGAATCCAAAGTACAAGCCATACAAGAGTTCCCGGTACCTAGGACCATAAAGGAACTCAGAAGATTCCTGGGAATGATAAATTTTTATCGCCGGTTTATTCCAGCTGCAGCATCTATGCAGGCACCTTTAAATGAACTGTTAGCAGGTCCTAAGGTCAAAGGCTCGCACCCTGTGGAGATGACTCCAGCAAGAATGGAGGCCTTCAATAACTGTAAGCTTAGTCTTTCGCAAGCAACTCTCTTAGTGCATCCAGATCCACAAGCTGAGTTGAGCATACAGACAGACGCTTCGGATTCAGCAATTGGCGCGGTACTCCAGCAAAGAAAGCAGGAAGAATGGGAACCACTCGCATTCTTTTCAAGAAAACTGAGTCCCTCTCAAACTAAGTACAGCCCTTACGACAGAGAACTCTTAGCGATATACGAGCCGATTAAATATTTCAGGTTCATGGTGGAGGCAAGGACATTCACGGTTATCACAGACCACAAGCCGTTGACATATGCCTTCACGTCACCTAGAGAAAACTGTTCTCCGCGTCAGTTTCGCTACCTGGATTACATCAGTCAGTTCACCTGCGATATCAAATTCGTAGCAGGCAAAGATAATGTGGTCGCAGATGCTTTATCACGTATTGATGAACTCACTTTGCCCATAGATTACCAGTGCTTGGCCAGTGAACAGCAAAACGACGCAGAGCTGTGAGACTTGATCGAGAACGGTTCTTCCCTGAAGTTGGAAAAAAGGAAGCTGTCTGAATCAGACGTGGAGGTCTACTGTGACGTGTCAGCAGGTCTTCGCCCATACATCACCAGGTCATATCGGAGACAGGTATTCGACACGCTACACAACCTGAGTCACCCGGGAGCCAAAGCAACGGTTCGTTTAGTGACCCAGCGGTATGTATGGCCTGGCATTAGACGGGACTGTCGACAATGGGCCAAGGAGTGTCAGCAATGTCAAAGGAGTAAAGTGTCACGACATACAAAAGCACCATTGACAACTTTTGAAACACCGTCAGCACGATTTCGCCACATCCACCTAGATTTAGAAGGTCCTTTACCAGTTTCCTCTGGCTTCAGGTACTGTCTCACTGTCGTCGACCGAACTACGCGATGGCCTGAGGCGTATCCACTACAGGATATAACAGCTGAGACCTGCGCAGCGGCCCTCACTTCAGGCTGGATCGCGAGGTTCGGCTGTCCCGAGCGCATCACTACAGATCGGGGCAGGCAGTTTGAGTCGCAAACCTTCAAAGAACTCACAGCCTTAGTGGGCGCTGAACACCATCTTACCACCTCTTACCATCCCGCAGCTAACGGCCTAGTGGAGCGACTACATCGCCAGCTCAAGGCCGCCATCACATGCCATGCCACCTCCAGCTGGACAGAAGTTCTGCCTTGGGTCCTCCTGGGCATCCGCAGCGCATGGAAGGAAGACCTGCAAGCATCAACAGCCGAACTGGTCTACGGTGAAACGCTCCGCCTTCCCGGGCAGTTTTTCACCTCAACACCGGACGAGCTGGTGAACCCGAGCAGCTTAGTCAGCAGGCTGCGCTCCCACATCAGCAAGCTAGCCCCGCAACCCACGTCGTGGCACACTGGTACAGGCCGCCAATTCTACGTGCCCAAAGATCTGGAAACTGCAACCCATGTCTTCCTACGTCAGGGTCCAGTCAAGAGGTCACTTCAATCACCTTACCTGGGTCCCTACAAGGTGTTACGTCGGGATAAGAAGACCTTCGATATCGAAATAAACGGGAAGCAGCAAAGGGTTACCATAGACCGATTAAAACCAGCCTACATGACGAGGGAGACTCCAGTGAATACCCAAGTACAGCAGACCGGAGAAGACCAGAATACCGTCAGAAAGACGAGGAGTGGACGTGTTGTCAGATTCCCAGACTACTTTCGCCCGTAGTCACGGTCTCACGGGGGGAGTGGTGTGGCGGCTCACCCACTACTTAGGCAAGTTAACTCGCCCGTTTGAACGAGCCACAGGATCACACCACTACTACGTCACATCGTATGATGTTAGTGCCGCGTGCAAACGCTCAGGCCGTGTGCGTAACTTAGTGCCGCCCCTAACAAGATGGCGACAACCATTCTTTTGTTCACGCCACAGGTAAGCAAGATGGTCGCCTGCGCATCTTTTGTCTTCGCGTCGGCCACCATGTTGTGGGCGTTCTACTCCTGCGCAAAAGTGTCAAGCGCGAACACTATTTAGCGTTATTAGTATTCATTATATTTTTGTATAAATACTGCTTGTTTAGAAAATGTAATTACACTTCGCCTTACTTACTCCTTGCGCTAATCTAGCTTGAACCTTGCTTACTGTTCTTGTTTAGCTTAATATTAATTGCTGTAATTTAATTTAATTTGATTTAATATAAATAGTTGTTAGTTGTTTTCTTGTTTATTTTATTTTTTTTCCCTTGCTCAAGAAGTTCCTAGAGTAAATAATTAGTAATAGTTAGTTAGTTAGCTTAGGGTTAGGGAAACATATTGCAGCAAGAAGATAGGCAGCATTCTTGAAGCCTACAATAGACTTACGCCTCTATCCTCTAAGGCGTAGGCAGATGTGTAATATTATACACACATTTTGCTTTGTTACGAATTTTTAGGACTCGCGTAATAAGGGGCCAACCAATTGTCTCCGTGTTGCTACAATTTTGCCAGACCCGGGAATCCAACCCGATCAGAAGACGCATACGTTATCTACTGCCACAGTTATATATTTTTCAGATTTGTGTCAGCCATCAAAATAACCAGCAGATTTTGAAATTAGTATGCCGTCTTTCTTCGTGCCCATATAACATATCAAACCGAATAAACTATCGGCCGACTATATGTCTGCTGTCTGCGCAGTCCCAAAAAACAGATGTTTCTAGAAAGTATGTTGAGATGGGCTCGGGGAGCTTTCGCCACTTGTATGTTAACGTCCACAAATGGGGGTTGGATATACCAACCCTTTTGCCCTAATAATGTCGATATGTCGACATATTTGAACACTCGGCCCGTTCATGATAAAACCGAACAACCCTGTTTTGGTAAATTTATTATAGGAATTTCACATGGAATGTTGTAATTTTGTCGGGATTGGATGAAATTTGTTAAGATTCTCGCCCGTGTAAGGAAAAATGTTTTGTTAAGACAAAATATCTTTGGAATCGACTCCTTGAAATTGGTGGTGCTCCTTTGATATTTAATCCTGAGCCAAGATACGCTTTAAGGTAAAGTCGTAAAGAGAAGTAAAAAGTAATGACAATTGAACGGCTTCAAATTATTGATATTATGATCACAAAAGTTTCGCATTTTAATTTGTTCGTATTTTGCTTTTGTATTTCTTCATAGTTCAAATACAAAGTAGTATCAAGTAAGCATATTTCTAACAAGCTTCCGATCGCATCACCGCCGCATGCATACCATACCATATGCTATCGACAAACGAGTGCTTAGCTGCATGCAAAACTGATGGCCATTTGCCCGATGTCTTATTCCATAATTAACCCTATCTTATGAACTTTATGATTCAATAACAAAATTACAATCAAAGGACTAAAAACCGTGTTTTCTATTTAATTCAAATCTTGCGTTTATTTTGGGACACCCATTATATCTGAAAAGTGCTATATTCCATCCAAGTCTATTCAGTCATTTTTGCGCGATTGAGTTTACAACGCGGCACCAATGTTAATATAATAATAATTACATTTAAATGAAGTCCAAGAAACTTGTATTGTAAGGACAAGAATAAATTGGCTCACTCCCATTTTTCATATCTTACAGCTAAAAAATTAGCCCACCATACTGATGTGGCTGAATACTCTTCCCTTGAGACATTCAGACATACAAAGATATAGACTGGAGTTCATGTTTGTACAACATAGAAGCTTCTTTGGAGTATATACTTAGAACAGATAATTCAATTCTGTGGTCTGATTCTTATCGCCTACATAAAATGCCAATTACAATGAATCATAGAATAATTATTTCGACTAGTGGCTCAGTAGGTAAAAAATACAAAGTAGTATCAAACTTTTCTTAGTCACTTGAAGTGATAGCTTATTGTTACCAGAGTCTGACCTAATGAAATAATTGTATGACTATCTAATGTAGTACTAGAATGTTCCTTAATGTAATGAAATTTTCCTAGTTGAATAGGACTGAATATAATTAGGTTGATTGGGATTGAACATAATAAGAATAAGAACTGTATGGCAGTTCTTTGTTTACATACCGCAATTTCGGTTATCTTGATGGTATCGTAAAAGCCATTTTGAAAATAGTTAGGGTGAATACCCGAGACATTTTTCAGTAGTTCCTTCTCATCTCATCATCATCAGTGTGCTCTAGTTCACTGCTGGATATAGGCCACTCCAATACGACGCTGCTGAGCCTGATTTTCGGTATTTCTGACCATTTACTGCCATCCACTTTGCGTATATCGTCACTCCACCTACATTCATACTCCACTACGTTTGCCAAGGCACGGTCTCCACTCTATAGGACGATTACTCAACGGTTATTGGTTCTGCGACACAATGTTCATACCACAAGGGTAGCAAACTGTTATAGTATTGAAAACCCTTACTTAAGGTCGTATGCATCAGTAATTGCCGATTACCGCTCGTAGAAGTCTTAACCTTTAAGTATGGACGTGTAGCCTCACAGGCTCAAGACGAATGTTGGTTTCTAAGTTTTGTGAACTTCCCCGTACTCCCTATACCTGCGCTGCTCAGTAGCTTCAGTTTTAGTAACGAAACGATCAGTAAAGAACGAGATTGCGTCATTCGATGGGAAACATGTGAGTAACCTTTATTTAATCCTATACTTGACATTGTGAACATAAATATGGACAGTCAGTTCAGATTTTTCTGGAAAATATTATCATTGAATTGTTTTTATTTTAATGCAAAGTGAGTACGTAAACAGTTCTAAACGTAAAGAAGACAAAACTATAACTGGCTCGCTTACGTACTGTCAGTGATGAACAAAATGTCAAACCGTCGGTTAGCGCCCATGCAACTCACTGTAAGTATCTTATTTTATCTTAATTAAATTAGGTGATTTTTATGAAGGTGGCATAATCTGACTATCTGCAAGCTTTACGCAATAGTCATAGGTAGTATTATTTTTGTGATATATGTTTTTAATATCTAATAATACACGATTTTTGTTACGTGTGCATTTAAATTTACATTGCTTGCTTCAGTGTGAATAACGCAATTTGTTTTGTGTATTTAAATGCACACTGCCTGCTTTGCTAGACCTTAACAACTTAATTGTCATGTACATATAAAACTGCGAACGTCAGAGATTATTCCAATTTGTGAATGATGGTATATATTTTTTGAGAGCAGGCCTTAGTTTACATTAAGTATTTTATCATAAAGCATGACAGTAATCAACTCATATAACCCAAATCCTCTTCCTTAGCTTTCAAGTGATTAGCTTTCAGATTACTAGAGTTCGAAGAAGAATCCTTGCTTTGGTGAGTACCTAAATCCGGTGCTAAGGCTGGTGGTGATTCCAGCGACTATTCAGGAGATGAAATCTAGACGTGTAGGCCTCATCAAGATGTCTCTGACGACAATTCTATATTTTTCTCTGACGACATTCCGAGTTGAAGAAGAAGTGTAGGGGTGCTTTTGCAAAAGTCGTGTCTAACGAACACAACATCGCTGTTGTGATTAGTTAGACAATAATTTTGTCTTAGCCGCAAGTACATATGTCGGTGCCCATCCCGTACAGAATATAATAATATAATATAAGGTGCATCTGCATATGTACTTTATAACCTTAGGAAAAAAGTAAATATCAAAACAGTATTACTGGCATATCATCGTCTTGTTGTTTCCATTTTAAGGTTTGGAATTATTTTCTGAGGAAATTTTACCGAAAGGGAGAGTATTTTAAAGCCCACAAACGCTGTCTGCGAGCATTATTTGGTTTAAAAGTTAGCTGTGTTCCAATTTTTATCTATATCGAAAAACAGACATCGAGATGTATCTTTAAGATCTCAATACCGAAACTTGTTACACCCTGAGAGATATAGAACTGATTTATTGAGGAAAAGTGTTTTTGGTATGGTACCTGCTATTTTTAATCACATTCCTGATTCTATAAAAGAGGAACCAGTAACAAGTTTCAAAAAGAAACTAATTTTACATTTACTGAATAATTGTTACTACTCCATATCGGACTTTCTAGCTGATACATTTTAGTTCATCATTTATGTGTATACCTAATGATGAGCTGCATTAATGTTTGCATGCCAAAATGGTAGAATGTACAAGGATTCTTCAACATTTCTGTAACCACCTTATTGTAAATACCTACATTCTGAGCAAATAAATGAATATTATTATTATTACAAGAAAGAAGAAAAGAAGAAAAGTCCCCTTAGATGCCCAAATTTAACTAAGCACTTCTATTTAAATATGGGTCGAGTTGATTTGGCCGTCATGTAAGTTGCAAAGAAAAACAGTTGCAGAGAGGCCTGGCAATGCTACTCGTTATGACTTGACAGAACATCTTCCTACTTTCACAACAAAAAGTAGGTGTAGAAATTGTACCAAAAATCAACAATCAGGGTCACATAGGTCATACGCTCTGTTTACTAACGAAGACACAACGGAATCCAAGTGCCGCCGATGGTGGTATGAACGAACAATGAATAGTGAGCTGTCACATGTTCGGGAGGTACTAAGGCGTAAAGGATAAAAGAAGAACATACTCCGTCGGAAGAGCAACGATCGTAAACCTGAAGTAAGCAGAGTGCCGGCTTACATACCATATCTTAAGGGAGTGACGGACAAGGTTGGAACAGTAGGTACTCAAGAAATACTCCATCAAGACTGTATACAGTTTGGTAGCGCCATCTATCTTTTCCATTGCTAGTTAATTATGTTAACACCTAGCTAATAAATTCCTTTGCATACTGCAGTGTCAAACGAGCGATCTTTTATCCCTTTCTATCCCATTCCCTCCCAAAGGCACGCCTCGCTCTAATTGGTCGCAGAATTCAATGACGCTGCGACGAAGTCGAAAATCAACCGTCCCGCTGACCGGCTGCGTCCTGGTCCGGCTCCGCGCCGCGATGAATACATGCAGCACCGCAATATTTTACCGCTATTTTATACTATAAACGAGACCTAAACCGCCCGCGGGTGTAGTGGAGTGATCCCTGCAGCTTCGGGCTGGATCCATCTGGAGTGATCAGCTTGTGGCCCGACTCTCGGAAGACGCCGACAAGCCGCCATTTTATCAAGGTAAGGCGTGCTCTGCTCCCATACTTCCGCCTCCTATGCCTCCCTATAACCCACTCTACTGGGCGATTTACCAGCCATTCTTAATACAGTCCACTATATTAATAATTTTTCCATATCACCAAATCGCCTAGTACATACTTTCGGTGCAACGCCGAACCATTTTTTGGTCCGTACGAAGCCGGATTCATTCACGTTTATACGTAACCTCTCGTTTATATCGTGTAGGTATCTTCTAGAAGTACCTACCTAGGTAGTTATAGCACCTAGCTATACTCCTAGTCCATTTACATACCCATTACGTAGTTACTTCCGCACGCTTCCGTAGGTAATATACTTTTATGTAGCTACCTACTAATCTGATATATCTACCCAATTATTATTACTGGAACTATCATAGTTGTCTTGTAAATTCCATATTTCAAGCACCTTTTAATTCCACCGCCTTAAAGTTGTTGCCTACTTACGAATAACTACCGCATAAACACCTACTTAGTTAAAAGAATAGGTACTTTAGGTATTCTTATTTTGATTCGTTCTCATAAGCTTATACTTACGTAAACATGGCGCAACAAAAGAAGCCATGCATGTCGGAAGAAAAAGAGCTGCTAATCTTGGAAGCTAAACGTAATATTTTATTTGAGCGTATTCAAAACATTTACGAGCGCTCAAAAACTGCCGCTACTTCCGATATTAATAGGGAACCATTTCTTAGTTATTGTATGACAGTAGATAGTATTCGAATAGATTTTCATAAGTTGTTAGACGATTATAACGCAAGATTGCTTTCTATTAATCCTGATGAACAGCCGAATTATCAGGCGTACACCTCATTCAAAGATCTTTATTGTATCATCAAGCGCATACAATCACAATTGGAGGGTAGGTGTTCCGCGCAGCCCGTTTCTGCCTCACCGGCGATTCGAGCGCCGAGATTACCGCCAATTGAGCTTATGTCATTTGATGGAGATATACGAAATTGGCCGTTATTCTATGCGAGTTTTAAGTCTACAGTGCACGATAATGGTTCTCTGACAGATGCTGACAGGTACTATATAATAGGTAAACTGTCACCGAAGGCCCAATCCGTATTCGCAGGTGTCACACCCAGTGCTGAGAACTATCAGGTCATATTCCAGTCACTACTTGATAGGTATCAAGATACTCGTGTTCTAGCGTCTACTTACTTTGATCAAGCTTTAAATCTTAAATTGTCCGGTGCCGCGTCTGTTTCGAATTTCCAGCTGTTTATAGACAACTTTGTTACCGCAGTAAGTTCCCTTAAAAAATTAAAATTAAAAGATCTTTCCGACTTTATGTTTCTTCAACTTGCTTTAAAAAAGTTTGACACTGAAACAATTCGTGCTTTCGAGATGACGGAACGTAATCATAAAATACCTACACTAGATAGTTTTATTTCTTTCATCAAAGATCAGTATTGAATATTTCATAATACGCAGTTCATCTAGCTCGTCTAATAATAATAATAGCAAACAAAGGTCGAATAAATCGCGAAATAGCAATAATAACTCGGTCTCTAATCCGCAATCTTACGTAGCATGCTCGGAATCTAATAATAATAATTCACAGAAGTGTCTGTGCAGTAATATAGTACACGACCATTTTTATAAATGTCCCGCTTTTAATAATTTAAATCCGACTGCTCGTTTCAAATGTGTAACAGAACACAAAGCTTTCGTTAATTGTTTAAGTATAAAACATAAAACGAGTGATTGTTCTAGTAAGACGAAGTGTCGTTCATGTAATCAACGACATCACTCATTATTATATTTTGATAAAAGTTATCCGTTGTCGGGCCAATCCGGTAACCTTGACCCGATATCTAGCGCGCCGACGTCGCAGGTGCAGGCCGCCACGGTGGCTGCCCCCTCCGCGTCTCAGTGCGAAGTATCGTTGTGTACGACGTCCATTGCGCTGGCGGCGCACACACGCGGACAACCCTCGCGCGCTTGTCATGCTCAGCGCGATGCTAAACCGCAGTGTACGACGTCCAAAACGGTTCTATTAGCAACAGCGCAAGTTATCGTTTATGATATTAATAACGAACCGCACATAGTTCGTTGTTTACTCGATAGCGCCTCACAGAGTAACTTTATTACTTCTGATTGTTTCAAACTCCTCGGACTGTGGGATAACTTTAAAAATACTAAATTAGTAGTCAAGGGGATCGGAGGGTCAGAAAAACGTTGCAAGGGTTCCGTAGATATTAAAATACATTTGCGTTTTGATAGGAATATTAATTTTAACATTTCTTCGCTTATAGTGGAGCGTAGTATGGACACATTGCCGAACGCTAATGTGGACGTATCACTACTCACACATCTCGAGACATTACCGCTAGCAGACGCGGAATTTGCGAATCCAGCAAACATTGATGTTTTCATCGGAGCTTCAATATTTCCGCACTAGTTACTACCTAAAGTTGTACGTAGTGAGCAACATAATTTACCGCCCACTATTGAGACGGTATTTGGGTATGTGATTATGGGTAACGTACCTACGTTACATACTTCTCATTATTTTACGTCTTGTTGTTGTTCTGTTCTTCAAGAAAATAATATTGATTCTCTTCTCAAGCGATTTTGGGAGCTCGAAGAGATTACCGCACCGCCCTCGATGAGCCGTAAGGATCTCGAGTGTGAACAACATTTCCGCGCTACCACTGTTTGTGACGACAGTGGCAGATACGTAGTGGTGTTGCCATTCTATGTTGACCCTTATTCGTTAGTGCATCACTTAAGTTACCCGGCGCCTATAATGACGTCATTCGTGACTACCTAAATAAAGGTTTTTTGAGTGTAGTTGTAAACAACGAGGGCAATTCTCTTCCCTTATATTATATCCCGCATCACTGCGTAGTTTGCGAAGAAAAAACCTCTACCAATCTTCGTGTGGTTTTAGATGCTAGTTGTAGGACTACATCGGGTCATTCGATCGTCGATTAATGACATTTTGCATGCCGGCCCTAATCTACAGGATGATTTATTTAACATCATAATAAAGTTTCGTCTTTTTCAAATCGCTCTGTCAGCTGATTGCCGCCAAATGTTTCTCAGTATCGGCGTTTGCGAATTTGACCGTAGATTTCAACGGATTTTTTATCGTTTTGACAATAAGGAACCTTAATCCGTGTATCAGTTCAATCGTGTTTGTTTTGGACTCAAGTCTAGCCCATATCACGCGTTACGAGTTGTTGGCCAGTTGATCGCTGATGAAGGCGATCACTTTCCCGCCGCAGCAGCTGTTGCTACTTCCGCTTTGTATATGGATGACATTGCATGTAGTGTCGTATCCGTTCCGCTAGCAATTTCGCTTTGTGAAGAGCTTATTCAGCTTTTCAAGCGAGGCCAGTTTGAACTTGTCAAATGGACAAGCAACTCTAAGGAGGTTCTCGCACGCATACCAGATTCTCATAAAGTTTCTCCAGACATTGAGTTTGAGAAGTCTGTACCGCATAAAGTTCTCGGTTTACGCTGGGACAAATCCTGTGATAGTTTTCGGTTTGACATCTCACCGCCAGATGATAAGTGCACCAAACGCACTATGCTGTCCACAGTGGCTCGACTATGGGACATAATGGGTTTTGTGGCTCCCACAATTTTGTACGCCAAGCTCTTGATCAAAGAACTTTGGCTATCAAAGTGTGAGTGGGATGAAACACCCCCTGACCATATTGTCGCCGCTTGGGGCCAGTTTTGTATTGAGCTTACCGCGCTCAATCAAATTACTATTCCGCGTCATCTTGGGTTGGTAGATGGGTCATCAACTTAATAGGTTTCGCTGACGCCAGCGAGCGTGCTTACGGCGGAGTCGTATATCTGCATGTCCGCATTGGTTCTAACTACTCGGTGCAGTTAGTTTATGCCAAGTCCAAGGTCTCGCCTATTAAAACCATTTCGGTTGCGAGACTGGAGTTGTGCGCGGACCTTCTGCTGTCCCAGTTGCTCCGCAAGGTTCAAGACACAGTTTTGCCCCACTACCCTATCAATAAAATATACGCGTTTTCTGACTCCAAAATAGTGCTCGCTTGGATTTATTCATCTCCTCACCGCTGGCAGACTTTTGTCGCCAACCGCGTTAGTAAATTAATTGAACTTGTTCCTGCTACTTGTTTCAATCACGTCGCGGGTATTGAGAACCCCGCTGATTGCCTGACTCGTGATGTTACTCCACTTAGTCTTCTGCATCATCCATTGTGGCATCGTGGACCTTCTTGAATTTCCCATGATCTGTCAGAGTGGCCCATGCAACCCTTTGCAACCACAGTGCAGAGGACGAGGATGTACCCGAACGGAAGTCTGTTTCTCATACCGTGATTGTTGAGGTTGCTGAATCTCCGATCTATGCACTCGCACTACGCATGTCATCGTGGTCTAAGTTACTCCGTGCCATCGTTTATGTCTGTAGGTTTCTTAGGCACCTACCTAATGGGACTTTTGTTTCAAGTACTGACCTTGAATTTGCAGAATATAAGTTACTACGAGCTGTACAGACTGTTCATTTTTGTAACGACATTCAAAATTTGAAAAATGATGTACCTTGTTCTCCCGCTATTCTTAGGCTCAAGCCGTTTCTCGATGAGCACGACGTCATACGCGTTGGTGGTCGTCTGTCAAATTCGGACGAACCTTATAACTACAAGCATCCTTGCATTCTACCGCGTCATGATCATGTTGTCGACCTTCTTGTTGATTTTTATCACAAGAAACATCTCCATGCTGGTCCAGAGTTGCTTATGTCCTTACTTAGGCATAAATATTGGGTTTTAGCTGCTCGACGAATAATTCGTCACAGAATACATAAATGTGACGTCTGTTTCAAATTTCGTCCGCGTCCGATTTTCCCTCCCATGACAGATCTTCCTAGCCAGCACGTCAATCAGGTTGATAAAGCGTTTACACATACCGGTTGTGATTACGCAGGACCACTGCAGTATACGCCAGTGCGTGGTCGAGGTGTTAAAAGCCGTAAAGCTTGGCTATGTATATTTACATGCTTAACGACGCGCGCTACGCACATTGAAGTTGCGACGGATTTAAGCACGGTGTCATTCCTGGCAGCTCTTAAACGATTTCTTTCACGACGCGGCCCTATACAGTGTTTGTACACGGATAACGGCACTTGTTTCGTGGGCGCAAGCTCTTATTTACGCGACCTTTATAAGTTTCTCAAGGAAGAATATCGTACTCGTCTTTAGGAGGAACTTTCCATAAATCATATTGACTGGAAGTTTATTCCACCAGCATCACCACATTTCGGTGGATGTTGAGAAAGCATGGTCAAAGTAATTAAAACGCATCTCTTTAAAGTTATAGGTCAACAGATCCTCTCTTACGAAGAGCTTTTAACTGTCCTTGCACAAGTCGAGGCACTGATCAACTCGCGTCCGCTCACGGCATTGAGTAGTGACCCTGCAGAACCATCCGCGTTAAGCCCTGCACATTTTCTGAACACAGTGCTATTATCGTCATTTCCGGCTCCTGAAGCAGACTCTTCAAGCTTGCTCCAGAGACATACTCTGCTGGATAAACTCGTGCAGTCGTTCTGGCGGCGCTGGCGTGCGGAATATCTCCACCAGCTTCAGGCTAGATCCAAATCGAATAGTCCTGCATCCCCTATACAGGAGGGTACGTTGGTCGTCATAATACATGATAATGCTCCGCCGCTTTCATGGCCGTTAGCCATCGTGGAGAAACTGCATACTTCCAAAGACGGTACAACCCGCGTTGTTATCGTGAAAACCGCGAAGGGGAGCTACGTGCGCCCTGTTGTACGTCTCTGTCCGCTTCCAACTCAGTGAGATCTAGACTGAAGTTAGATCCACCTCTTAGTTTAAGTATTTAGTTTGTAGTTTTCGTTATAATTGTTTCCCTGAAGTTAATTTAGATTAATTTTAATATCATATCGCTGTCTTAGTCTATTGATGGGTTATGCGGTAGTACATCCAACATAGCTAAGCTCAATTTTTTTTTAGAGGCAACCCTTTAGGGCCGGGAGGATATGGTAGCGACATCTATCTTTTCCATTGCTAGTTAATTATGTTAACACATAGCTAATAAATTCTTTTGCATACCGCAGTGTCAAACGAGCGATCTTTTATCCCTTTCTATCCCATTCCCTTTCAAAGGCACGCCTCGCTCTAATTGGTCGCAGAAGTCAATGACGCTGCGACGAAGTCGAAAATCAACCGTCCCGCTGACCGACTGCGTTCTGGTGCAGCTCCGCACCGCGACGAATACGCTTCGGGCTGGATCCAGGTGGAGTGATCAGCTTGTGGCCCGACTCTCGGAAGACGCCGACAAGCCACCATTTTATCAAGGTAAGGCGTGCTCTGCTCCCGTACCTCCGCCTCCTATTCCTCCCTATAACCCACTCTACTGGGCGATTTACCAGCCATTCTTAATACAGTCCACTATATTAATAATTTTTCCATATCACCAAATCGCCTAGTACATACTTTCGGTGCAACGCCGAACCACAGTTCGTTCTCTAAGATATCACACAATCTGCCTACCCCAAAGGATGTCATTCCTCTCCAAACACCAGGCGTCTACAAAGTCGATTGCAGCTGTGGTAGTTCATATATCGGGCAGACTAAGCGTACAATCGATGAATAGAGTAAGAGTAAAAGAACATATCGCGGCTGTAAATAACCGACATACTAATAAGTCTGCTATAGCTGAGCATTTGTCGGAGTCTGGACCAAACCACTGGATAGAACTGCATCAAACACAAGTCTTATCCATCGATCGTCACTATTACTCCAGGATAGTACGTGAAGCGGTAGAAATCAAGAAAGATAACAATTTCAACCGGGAGGATGGATATAGATTATCGACTACTTGGAATCCAGTCATCAGCAAATGTAAACACCGCCGCAGTGATAAATCTCAACAGTGTGTAGACGTCATTAGTGTAGGGTGTCGGAGTACCGACATTGCGAACTTAAATAAAGACCAAGTGACGGTAGTTATCGAAACCCGCACTTCCACCAGACGATGCTGAGCTCTCATCAGTCTCTCCGCGACCACGCTCAGTGCAAGACGAGCGAAACGTAGGAAACAAATAGGTATTTATATCTTACATGAGTTAAGTTTTACGCGATTAAGACCCGCTAAATTATTTTGTATGATGTATACAAATCGCCGTGTGGTGACGTATTAAGAATACGAATTGTCACCACCCGATATCATCTCATAGGTGTCGCAAGAGCCGACAGAGGGAGCATATTATGCATAGAACAGCAATGTAAGAGAAAACTTGATACAAACCCTATACCAACCCGTTTGGCCAGTGTGGTATAGTAGGCCAATTCCTCATTTCAAAGGAGAGGCGTAGTCCAGCAGTGGACTGTTAAAGGCTGATGATGATGATACAAATCGTGAGAGTTTAAAATCGATTATTTAATAACAAACGTAGATTATATTTCTCGTATTTTCATTATAACTAACCCATACTTCAAGGTAAATATAATTTTGAAGCTCTTTTGCATTATCATGTTAAAAGAACAACACTAGGAAGTGTAGGAACCTGTGAGACTACACGTCCACGGTAATGTTATAAAAATGTGACGTCCATACTTACAGGTTAAGAAAGCCTAGCCCCACGCCTCTCTAAATCTTATTAATACATAGCTTAGACATTATGCCTAAATATGCGTATTGAGCATTTTTGTTCTAGTTCTCACACAATTATAGCCTCTTTTATCAAAAGAAAATACTATACATTGATACCAAATCTGTACAAAATGTATTAACATGACTTATTTCTTCAACCATTCTTCACGTTGAAAAGACTTTTACGCCCGCTTTTATTATACAAAGACTTTGTATTTCCTTTCGAGATAGAAGTAACAAGGGTATCCTTCAGAGGTACGCAACCAGATTGGGCAGAAATGCACTGATATATTGGGGTTCACAGGTCATGGGAAATGGTGCCTTTGGACAGTGTCCTTCACAGAGTAAGATGAATGTTGGTTACGTCACCTTATGACTCTTTACGTTAAATTTATTTGAGGGAACTTGGGCGTCTTTAGTTTGTTTACGTTTGGTTGCATTGATGTTTCTTTTAGTTTTGATGTCTTTAGCATTTTTTTTTGTGATAAGGCATTCTATTGCTCCAATTTTAACCGTTTTATGTTAATTTCTTGCAAGACAAGGATACCTTTACGTCTGCTAGAATATAACATGAACATCTTTGGCTAAAAGGTTTAATATATTTAAATACTGAAATAAAAAGTAACCCAGTCGTTTGAACGTAAAAGATAACTTTAATATGTATACATACACGTTATATACACACTTTTTATTTATATACTTTTCATTACACAAGAAACATGCATGCAATGATAGAAGGAGTATAAATAACAAATTTTATTTTTAACACGTTGTAAGGAATTATACACATTCCTTACGCAGGAATTAACCAGCTTCAACTCAAAAAAGATGTGGCAATACATTAATGCTGTAAGGTAGACCATTCCTATATTTGGATTAGTTTATGGGTTCACTTAAGTCGTAAACTGTGAAATGGGTCAGAGTGACATAATGCGTCGCAACTTATTGTCAGCGAACGACCATTATTAATATTGACATATTTGGGACAAAAGTTATTTAGGAACTGCGGTAGGTCCTTTACTATATTTTTATTTGATTTATTTGGGGAACCTAACGCCTTGGAATATTAAGCAGGCATTTTTGTCAAAATCGAAATCATGTATTTACTATGCTCAAGATGCTTATGCTTACGAACGACAAATAAATTACGTAATGATTCAACACACATTACATTGACATGGAATGGGTATGGCCATGTCTGTTTTAACTAACAATTTATGTGTTTTAAAACATGGGTATACAATGTATTATCTACAATTTCTTATTTAATTTGAATTCATTGTTGCTCGTTTATATTTAGTATAATTAAAATTATATAATTATATTATACGTATGATATAATTTCTGTGACTGCCTCATCGGTCTCGCGGCATAAATGTGCGCGTGGGATTGGGAGGTCTCGGGTTCGATTCCCGGGCCGGGCAAAGTGTTATTGAGATTTTCCGTTAGGAAATTCTCGGTAGCAGCACGGAGTCTGGTAATGTGCGCGGTACGGCAATAGGCTCGCCCCCTATTACGTGTGACCTAAAAATTCATGGCGAAATGTGGGTGTAATATAAACACCTCTGCCTACCCCTTCGGGGATACAGGCGTGAGTCTATAAATAAAAATATAATTTCTGTCAGCATTTTTTTATTAATTCTTAATGATATATTATGCAAATAATACGTGATGCCTTTACTTCGGGTCTTAAACAATCGTACGAGTATTAAGAGAGATTAACTTTTCGACATTTATTCATATAAATGAATATAAATTCCCACTTTCTAAATTATGAACTGAGAAAAGGCATTTACTAGCATGGTAGATAAAACCGCGCTGACGTAATCTCAAAGAGAATACATCAGGATTATTCCAAGTTATTATAATTTCCCTTCACCGCATATCTCATTGACCTCCCCGTCTAATCTATTATTACGCCACATGGAAAAGAAATATGAACCATCACATCTTTATCCCCTATTATAAGTAAAATTTTCCCGGCAAGTTTTACCATCAGTTATTGATGGTGCAAGTTTTGTCCAACTTTGTCCATTATGCCCAGGACTGCTTGACAAGACCTTCTGATCGTTATTAAACACGCCCATTATTACTTGACACACCAACCCCCCTGTTCCCTCCAAATATCGCGTAATAAAGAACAATTTCATCTTCTACAAAGACGGAGTTCTTTCAAAATTGGCTCCCATTACCCTCTCAAGTGTAAAATCTGTTAAACTACGAGTGAACATTTGGTTTGAACGACTTTTTTTCTGTGTTGTCATTGTTAATGAAATATGAACGAAGTAAAATAAAAATTAACTTAGTGGAACTATATACAGGGCAATGTATGTACTGTGATAATTTAACGGTATTTATACGAATATATGTACCTTCCCAGAACACTAAAATGACTGATTTATTCGGTCAAATCCATTTAATCAAAGGTAATTTAGCTTTCTTATACATTCTATAATATTTTTTTTGACCAAATTTACAAAAATCAAATAAGGATCCAACAAGGATCAAATCCGCAATAATTGGCGCATAACTAAGCGACGGCGACGAGGTGGTCACTTAAACCACTAAATCATACCAGCAGTCAACAGTTTTCATTAGAAACTATTAAGAGGTGGATATACGCGTTGACCTTTCTCGTACTACTGGTTAGTTGTCCACGCGCGATTTGCGAGTATCTTTAGAAAATAATAAGTAAAGTTATTTGCAAAAATGAGCTGAAGGTTCCCTTGGTGTTCTAATATATAAGAGGCTGATTCAATTTAAACAATCTTATGATTGATAGATTAGGAGAAAAAAGGTAATAACTACAAAAACAGAGGTTACTTTGCATATTTTATTCAGATATTTAAAATACTTTTTTTTAGTATTTGGTACCGAAGAGAAAATGCTTTATAAGATGTAGATTAAGACAAATTTTTTTGGATTTTTTTTCTATAACAATTACGGAGAAAAACGGTTTTAATTTACCCCTATTGACGCCAAATTCACATATGTCCCCGCCTTAAGTAGAAGTCAGTTATCAGCTATAAGTTGTATTTTGCAGCTGCGTTTCTTCGTCAAGCCACCCATACTTTTTACCTGACCATACCATGCTACATTTGACGTTAATAAACCACTGCCAGCAAAGTTTCTTATCTACCTTAAATTGTCAAATACGATAAGAGACTATGTAACATTTTATTAGAGTAATAAATATATTATTAGCTATAAAATTTAATAATAGCATTACATAAAATAGTTTAATATGATTTCCTGTCTAACAACTGCCATATTTTTCAACAAATTACTTATTTGTAATTTCACTGAAATGAACAACAAATTCACAGGCTTTATTGCTTTGAAATACCATGAATCTCTTCAGTGTTTCTTCAAAGTGAAAATCGTGATATTAAGCTAGAAATGAATAGAATTAATTTGTCGAGTCCTTTGTCGTAGAACAATAGGTACATCTTATACTAATATGTAAAGCTGAAGCGTTTGTTTGTTTGTTTGTTTGTTTGGTTGAACGCGCTATTCTCAGGAACTACTGGTCCGGTTTGAAAAATTATTTCAGTGTTAGATAGCCCATTTATTGAGGAAGGGTATAGGCTATATAACATCACGCTACGAGCCACGGGAGCAGAGCAGTAGCCTTAAATAACGCGAGTGTAACCGCGGGCATCGTCTAGTTAGATTTATATAAATCAAAATGTCGGCAATTTTAAAATATATGTATATAACCTCCTACAATTTGAGGCAGGGGAGCAAAATCATATGTGTGTATTGATTGCTGTATTATTAAGGATGTGTGCGGCAAACTGCTCTCACCAAGAATTTATCTACTTTGGTTTAAAAAAAAAACGTGTGTTTTCTACTTACTCAAAACTTAATCAAAGTAAAAGTGGTTAACACCGCAACTGAACCTCTATTCTAGAAGAGAAGAAGTAGACCAAATTAGGACATTTTATTTTGAGACATACGAGTATTTCTAAAAATAGTGGCGATAGCCTGGTGGTGTACTTAACGGACTACCGCGACGATGGTCTCAGGTTCGATCTCCAGTTACCCCGGGCACACACATCTGACTTTTCGAAGTTATGTGTATTAAAAATGTTAATTATTGCTCGCTTAATAATTTGCCCGGTAGATAGCTCGCCCCCTATTACATTGTGACTGAAACATAACAGGCGAAGTGTGGGCGTATATTACTCCTCTGCCCAATCCTTCGGGGATAAAAGGCGTGAAGTAATGTTATGTTTCCAAAGTCAGTTCTTCAAAATTACGTCAGCATAGCCGCATCACTGGTAGGTAGACAGAATGTGTTCTATTTCATTAACCTACTTGAATATTACAGGAGCACGTGTACCGTCTAAACCCAAAGTTCCCAAATGTAGTAAAACCTGGCCTTGGGCATTACATAACTTACGAGGGGAATAAAACTGCTAACCCCTCGGTAGGTCAATCTAATTGAAGATTTTGATTAATTTAGGTGTGTCTGTGCCGCATTCATGTTAAACAAATGTGGACTTACTCGTCACTTAGACGTACGTAGAACTTTGTAGTAGTGATTTTTGAAAAGTGATTGAAGCTACTTGTTCAATCTAGATAAGACGTAAATGCTCATTTTCCGTGTTTGAGTCTTCGCTTTTTGTCAAAATTCAAAATTCAAAATCGTTTATTCATTTGGGTCACAATGTGACGCTTATGAACGTCAAAATAATAAATTTATAAAATAATTACTTAAAAACTCTACATTTACATTTACTGCCACGTTCGCAAAGCAATAGGTAGAACCATGAGAAAGAACGGGCAATAAAACTCACGGTCACTCTTTTTCTTCGCCAGGTTTTGCATAATACACATAATTTACATTTTGTAAGGTGCTGCAACTGTTACACCTTCTATATCACTTGTATATATTTACTGTACATAATAATACTCAAGCATAATACTTTTGATGTTCATTTGGTTAGACTCCTCAGAATAGACATGGTGAAACAGGAGCATCCACTTACATTATATATACCTAACAATGCAGGCAATCCGCGAAAGTGATCAGACCCATGATGGAAATGATGCAGTTAAATATTAAAATCTAATACCAGCCCGCAAGACCGTCATCGACCAGTCATCGCAAGTAGCACCCGTTCACGAGTATGACGCATGTGCCAGCCATCATCCCTCTCGTGTCAGTTTCCAGAACACCAGCTAGTTATTTATGAGACATTGCAATAGTAAGAGAAATACTCATCTGAGAACCGTTCCTGCAACGTAGGTAATTACATTTTCTACTTTATGATTAATTTCCGTAACATAATGAATAATTTCAAATACTAGTGAGTCCTTAATAAGGTGGCGATAGCCTAGTGGAGATACCAACCGACTGCCATGCAGAGGGTATCGGTTTCGAATCCACGGCGCGCACCAATGACTTTTCGGAGTTATGTGCGTATTGAAATGTTAATTATCGCTTGTCCCGTGCCTCGGAGAGCACTTTAAGCCGTAATCTGTTTAGAAACATAGTATAATGCAGTCAGTTAAAGTCATGATAAGGAAACAATGTAACGCTGAAGAGATTATTAGTAAATTATTTAAGTAAATTTATTAACACTTGAAATGCACAAATGCGTTGGATAGCTTACAAATTTCGTTTAAATAAGCAAATATTCAGTCAATATACTAATTTCTAGAAACATTTTGAAAACAATATTTAAAATAAATGCCACCTTTGTATTCTCCCTCTTCTTGAACACAGGTATCTCATTATTACGGACGGCGTAACGGGATTGGAAGGAAACACCTAGTAGCACTGATGACATTTTATTCAACTTCACAAACACGACGCGTCGTTCGATTTCGACGCGGACAGCACCAACACTAACGTATTTGCACTGCACTTCACTGCACTATACTTTCACTTCACTTTATTTCACTACTACTTCTTTCTTCCTTTTCTTCTCCACTTTACCACTTCTCAACTTAAACTGGCACTCAGCGCATCTACACCGCCTTATATACCCCTAGGAATGTTCTAGATCCACTAATTTCGATTGTCATTTCATTATTCAATTGTTTTTTTCCATCTCCTGTCTCTTTTTAACCTCTCCATTCCTTCCTGAAGTTTCTATAATTTTCTTATTTTTACTATAAATATTTAAATAATCTTTTTTAAATATTTGCCAAATATTCATGAAGATTTTCCAAATTTCATAAAAACCAAAATCCACATATAACTGTTATGACTCCCGTCATCACTACGGTCCTCAAGGACTACTGACGTCTACACGACAAACTAGCCGGTCGTCAAACACAATGCTTAGCAAAGAGGTTTGAAGAGTATTTTATTATTTGGAAATGACAGTTTTTAGTTTGATGACGTATACACTCTGTCAAGTGTTCGCCAAATTCACCAGTTATTGACAACAAGGCAATGGCCGTGCGGATAACACATCCCGTTCACGTTCTGAGGGCGTGGGTTCAAATCCCAGTCATGCAGTTATGTGGATTTTGGTTTTTATGAAATTTGGAAAATGTTTATGAATATTTGGCAAATATTTAAAATAAGATTATTTATATATATTTCGCGTAAAAATTATAAAATTCTAGAAACTTCAGGAAGGAATCTTGACCTTTTTATAAAATCAATGGGTATCATACCCATTGACTTTATAAAAAGTCGTTTAATTTGTATGAAATGGCAACAGGTATCTTTTCTTAATTAGTATCGCTGAAAAGTATGAAATTGGCGCTGGTATTGATTTTAATCAAAAGGTTTAGTCCACCATTGCAAATCATGAAAGTTGTATTATTTTTATTATTGGTTACTGCCCGATCTCGTAAGGATTTCGAGAAATCGCCCTCCAAGTAACATACAGGCCAACAGCTTCTTGCGTCCAAAACTTTTGGCTGTGCGTCGTCTGTCGGTCAGTCAGTAACAAGATTTTTTTTTTGTATAGATAATAAATTGTGACAATTTTGATTTGTTCGAATGACTGAAATTACATGAAATATTGTTCAGTAAGATATCATTATTATAACTGAACGATCCAGTACCTAATGAGCTCCATACACAAAGGCAATCCTATGCGTACTTATAATCGTCAGAGAATTACACGAATAAAAAAATGGATATGACAGAGAAAATTTTGCGTTACGTAGCCGGTTTCCTATTAAAATAAGCTCAGATCGACGAATTACGAATAAAATAGATATGATGACAAACATGCATCATCTTTTTTAACCTTTTTTTTAATAGCGGAATAACATTTAAACTTTGAGTAAATAAAAGCTTTTCTAAGCACAAGAACAGTTACATTTATTTAAGATTAAAGTGATAAAAGAACAGTATGCTTGTCACAAAGTGAGCTAATTAATCATAAAATTTAAGGTTGACCCCTCTAAGGCACTAGACAACTGCAATTTGATTAAAATGAATAGTGGCATGTTGGAATTGAATTTTAATCAATATTAATTGATGGACTAAGTGCCCGAAGACTGCTAACATATCAGTACTACGGGTTTGTTCTATTACTATTATAGTTTAGCATTTCAGCCCAGCTACGGAAAACCATTACCGGCCGACAATACTACCATTTATTTTCGCCGCGGACGATGTCACGTCAGAATTGCGCGTCATGGACATTTCTCGAAATCACTCACCGCGTCGCCCGTCGCTGCTTTCCGCGGCTGGGCCTGTACAATTTTTGCTTTCTATTCTGTTTCCTCGAGTGATTGTGGTATGCCTAGGTAGGTGAAGTTGTAGGTCACTTAGAATCATATTGGTATTTAACGCGGCCTTCATAGCATACCATACGCGTTCACCTATAATTACAAATGAAAACCACTGCAAGTGTTGCCCTATTTAGGCGACGTTTAATTTCGTTAAACCACAAAACATGGGACGTACCATTAAACAATTGTTTAAACGTGTCGTCCGGGTAAAAGCAGGTTGGATACATGTGCCTTTCTGTAAATATTATGGTAGGTAGAGCCTTAAGCACACAGTTAATAAATTTCAAACCACGTGGCGCTTCGATAACTTCATATGAGTTTAAAATTATAAAACGTTCAGTAGTTATTTTATTCCAAGAAAAATAATCGCAAGTTTAACCTTTTCTTTGGTAAGAAACTTCTTAAATAAAAATAAAATAGCTTATTTATATTACAACTACTGTAGTAAACGATTCTAAAACATATAGTAGAATATGAGAGAAAATTAAATTTGCTCCTCTGATGGCCAGTGGAATCAAATTTAATATAAAATATAATTTATGCGCATTCAGTTTTGTGTATGTGTCTAGACGTAGTAGTGATGTCAGGTAAAATTCAATACATATATTAGCATGTTGTAAAGGTACTTGATATGAAATTTAAATGGCCACTCAGGCTACAGATTTGATTTGAGTGTGAATTTGAAATCTTTTACTGTATTTTGTTATCTCTACAATATACACTACTACTGTAAAAAAAATTTGTACCCAATTGGTGCCAATAAATACTAATGTTGATTATTATTGTGAGTTTTAGATACCATCGAATATAAGCTGTTGGCCTCTTTGCTTAGCCATAATTATGGTTAGTATAGTCTTGCATTAGAACAAGCGCAATAAAATAAGATAAGATAAGATAATTCTTTATTGTACACCACAAATCACATTACAGAGTTAGAAGAGAAAAAGAAGAAGTTTACAAATAAAAAATGAAGATGTTTACAAATATGAAATAATGCTGTTAACCTAAAATTGTTTGCGATGGAAGTTTTCGAACTGAAATTCAATCATTTTTGCAAGTCAACAAGGCAAAAGATAGGCAGTTTGATGTATAATTGCTCATGATATGCATTTAAAAAATATGTATTTTATGAAGTTATTTAGCCCTACCACCAAAAATAAATTGCTGCGCGGGCTTCGGTTACGTTAGTAGCTATTTCTAGCTTCAGGTCGGCATTCACTAGACGGACAGCCAAAATGAACATGATTTACAGCTTGAGTATGATAACAGTAGTTATTAACTTTTCTACAAGCAAGTAACTTACAATGTGGAACAGTTGCAGCTCCTACAAACAATAACTTATTGGCGATTGAAACAATGGAAATGAGTTTTATTGTTCGTTCTTTCTCGTGGTTCTACCTATTGCATTGCGGACGTGGCAGTTTGGGAAATTAAAATGTAGATTCAATAAGTAATTAAGTAAAATTTTGACGTTCATAACTGTCACATTGTGTCCTAAGTTAATAAATGATTTTGACTTTGTCACATCCGTGGGCAAGTCTGCAGACACATCCGCCGAATCTCGTTACTGTACAATAGCACTGTGCCATATGCAACTTTGCGCAGCCCAAATAAACAAGATCCATCATTTTGGAGGTATCCTGCCAAAGATATCCTTTTGCGTCGGTGGTTACTAAAACAAAGAGTGAAAATGCGACTGTAATAAGCTTCTGATGACGCATTGGAGATAAACAGACACGTATACGTACGTGTGTGCTTAATTATGATTTGATCTTTGCCTGTTAAGTTCAAATATCTTTTGATACTGACATTATCGTGAAAACATCAACATTATTTTTTATTTAAACGTGTCGGCTGATCGGCAGTAATTGGACACGTCGACTGGCAATTCACTTTATAATGCAATCAAAATACTTAATTACTTCAGTGTTTTATCACACGGCTTTATTTATCATGAAAGTCATGTTTCTCATTTCATACTCTATGAATAAATAACCTTTTTTTTTAAAGACTTCTCCCGCACTTGGTAGAAATCCTGTGTCGCGGGGGACTTTACAAACATACAACCAACGGACACAAAGTTCACCCAGACTCGAAACAACAATTTATGAACTGATTATCATCTGATGTAAATGCAACAACAGTAAAACAGTGACCCATCTATGTAGTGATCTTTGCAAGTGTCACTTTACCCAGTCGGTCTTTTTATCAAGTCATGTTGTGAGCGCTACTACCTATTTACCTATGGTGTGTTTTTATCATGAAAAAAGGCTTTTTCATACTTATTCAGTTTTGTGCTTGTTTAATAGTTGTATACGCAAAGGAAAAAAGTTGTTTTATCTCGCTTGATTAAATACCTTCCCCTGGAAGCTTTTAATCTTTGCCATGGGGTACATATCCAACTGAATTAATGCCATTGAAACGAACTTATCTACAAGATCATGGACTGATATGCAAGAATTTGGTGGTACAACAAAGATAAGTTTTCGGCAGATAAGACATGCCTCACAAAATGGTACGATATTTTATTTTCTTACCCTTTATATAAATATACCAACTTAGCTGCTGTCCGCATTTTCACACTCAACATACAGCTTTTTACAGTACAGTGTGTGATTTTTTTGCGTCACAATGGTGTTAGAAGTGAAAACAGAAATTGTTCTACAACAACTACACTACACTGGCCAGATGAGTTGGCTAATCGGTTGGATGTGAAGTTTTCCAACTCTTTTACTACTATATGCTTCACGTATTTATCTATGTCACCGGTTACGACACCCACGGAACGAAATATAGTGGAGACACTTAGTATTCTTAATCCAACACCACATGAACTACGCACTTAAAACTTCAAAACCAGCGAATTTTCAAAGAAGACTAAAACCCAGGAATATTTATGTAACGGGTTTATATTGTATCTTTATTTTTATAAATAATATAATAATAAAATCATTTATTGCATCAAATATGGTATAGTACATAGGAGTTACAAAATTATATAGTGCCACATATTTAGCCGCTACACAGCATGCAACAATTGTTTAAAAATCATGAAGAATGTCATAATCATAATAGACACAATCATTATAAATTAAAATAATACACATTTATCAATAGACATATTCCAACAAGTAGTGAATAATCAAAATCTATACCTCACTGAACGCTCCAAGTTATAATGAAATGAAATGAAATTAAATGATTTATTTTCGCAGAAAACACTGTTACAATGATGTTAACAAGTACATATATATATCTCAAGTGTTTCGGCCTGGTGGCATGCAAAATTCTCATAGATTTTATATGTACTAAGAATATAAAATAAATTTAATTAATTACATATTTAGAAATAACACTTGATTAAAACAAATTCATTACATATTTAAAAACACAATACTAAAATAAATTCGTTGCATATTTAAAGACACATTATTAACATAAATTTATTGCATATTTAATCATTAATTAAAGTCAAACCTAGACAAATACAATTAATTATTGTAATTAAGACCATCATTCAAATAATCATCTAAATCATAATAACATTTATTTAGTAATAAGACTAAACTTTTTCTTGAATAATTTAACATTCATTGCTTTTATGTTAGTTGGTAATTTATTATATATTACAGGTGCCATATGAAATATGCTTTTGTGGCGATATATGTCACGTGGCTTTCTGTTATAAGTTGTTGACGCTAAATTATATAAGTTTGGGTTCGCTTTAACAAAATTAGATGCTTCATAAATATATAGCCATGGCATTGTAAGTAACTTATATTTTAGGAAAAATGGCTTACAAGAGTCAGTTGCCTGTAGCCCAAACATAGCTCTGATGCACCTTTACTGTGCCTTAAATATTATGCCCTTGACCGTCGAGTTTCCCCAGAAAACTATCCCATACCTTAGGACTGAAGCTACCAACCCATGATAATCCACTAGGAGAGTGTTAATACTTGATATTTTTGCTAATTCGTGAAGAGCATATACTAATTTATTAATCTTTTTGCACAAGGTTTCAATGTAAGCCTTCCATGTTATTTTGTCATCTACAATAAGTCCAAGAAATTTTGTCGATTCGGTTATGCTAACTTGTTCAACTTTATACTTGACCATATTCATAGCAGGGCTTACACGTTGACTAAAGTGAATTAGTTTGGTTTTGCGTACGTTGGCCTTTAAGTTGTTAGCGTCTAAGCATTTAATTATGTCACTTAATGTTCTATTTATATCACGTTCATATGTTACTTTATCATTGCATTTAATTGCAACGGTGCTGTCATCAGCAAAGAGTGTAATAGGATTAGAAGTCGCATTAGGAAGGTCATTAATATACATTATGAATAGTAAGGGACCCAATACAGTCCCCTGCGGTACACCATAATGTACTTTGCGCTCTTTCGATAAATAAATGTCCTCCATCTTGGTTTTAATATTGACTTTAGTAAGTTTGATATATTGGGTGTAATTTTTTAGATAGCTTTCGATAAGTTTTAGGATATTTCCCCTTATACCGTACCTGTCGAGCTTGTGCAACAAAATATCCAAATCGAACGCCTTATAAAAATACATCTGTTTTTTTGTAGAAACTCTTCAATAGAGTAATAGCATTCCTCGAGTAACCAATTACGCATTGCCGTACAAAATTCGTTGTATGGAAGTGATGTTATAGCACACGGTAAACAGTTGTAAATTAATGGAGCCATGTGAACACAGCTTTTCCTGAAGACTTCCAACTTAGGAACCGGGATGTCATAGTAAAATTGATTAATCTACTGTTTATTTACATTATTCCTGTAAATTAACATTCGGTACAGAGGAAAAATGGCATTATTGCAGTTTTTGTAACTGTTACACGAAATGTACACTATAATCAAAGTGTACACTATTGTTCGGAGACTGGCAGAGTTGGGAGCCATGGCGCCGCAGCGCCTTCCAGGCGTTGGCCCGTGGAACAAGATTCTTGTCCTGGAGAATCGGCAGGACAACCACGACCTTGGACAGAGGTGTGAAGAGAAGTGACTGTGATGTGAGGTGACGTTCTTTCTTTTTATTTTTAATTATTGCCGCGAACGATACAAGTTTTAATAGGTACCTATATTTTAGTTACTACCTTTTCCATTTATCGATGATATGAAAATATTATATAATTATTTTATGTAACCTTGTTTAGATAATACATAATATGCCTGTTGACTATTTAAGAATCTAATTATTTTTGAAAGATTGAAGTAGATTTTTTTATATGCCATGGTGTGTAATAAAATATGACCTTGTAAAAGTAACTACAATATTAATATTAAAATGGTTGTACATAAGCCGCAGTAGAAATGTTCAAACTTTCGAGTTTTTGGACTAATGCTTAAAAGGCGTTAACATAAAATATTATTTTATAATATTATTTCATTGTTTTATTGTTATTATTTTTATTTATATATGACAATTTAATAGTAAATCATGTTAGAGTTGTTTTATATAGGGATAACATTGGTATGTCGCCTAAGGTATCAAATTGTAGACGTGTTATCTGAACCTTTTCTTACACTATAATTATGTTGCGCGTGGCTTTACCTTATAATTTTATTAATTATTATGTGTCTCAAGCCATAACAATAGTTATGTTAGACTCAGTAGTTTTCAGATAGATTAATGTAATTTTGTACCTATAGCAAATCTTTCAGTTAAATAAATTTACACTTACTACTCTCTATACTCACTTTACACTCTATTATTTTTGAAACAGAGACGAATATTTTTGGTCACAATATTTTTCAGTTAACTTATAATGTGTCATATGTATTCTAAATTATATTTCTTCTATTTATAATAATTATAACCTATTTGGCACGTATATAGCTTATGGCAACAAAAGTGTTATCGATTTATATTTACACGATATGCCACGCTATGCCACGCTATGCCACGCTATGCCACGCTATGCCACGCTATGCCACGCTATGCCACGCTATGCCACGCTATGCCACGCTATGCCACGCTATGCCACGCTATGCCACACTATGCCACGCTATGTCACTCTATGCCACGCTATGCCACGCTATGCCACGCTATGCCACGCTATGCCACGCTATGCCACGCTATGCCACGCTATGCCACGCTATGCCACGCTATGCCTCGCTATGCTACGCTATTCCACGCTATGCTACGCTATGCTACGCTATGCCACGCTATGCTACGCTATGCTACGCTATGCTACGCTACGCCATGCTACGCCATGCTACGCTATGCTACGCTATGCTACGCTATGCTACGCTATGCTACGCTATGCTACGCTATGCTACGCTATGCTACGCTATGCTACGCTATGCTACGCTATGCTACGCTATGCTACGCTATGCTACGCTATGCTACGCTATGCTACGCTATGCAACGCTATGCTACGCTATGCTACGCTATGCTACGCTATGCTACGCTATGCTACGCTATGCTACGCTATGCCACGCTATGCCACGCTATGCCACGCTATGCCACGCTATGCCACGCTATGCTACGCTATTCCACGCTATGCTACGCTATGCCACGCTATGCCACGCTATGCTACGCTATGCCACGCTATGCTACGCTATGCTACGCTCTGCTACGCTATGCTACGCTGTGCTACGCTGTGCTACGCTGTGCTACGCTGTGCTACGCTGTGCTACGCTGTGCTACGCTGTGCTATGCTGTGCTACGCTGTGCTAAGCTGTGCTAAGCTGTGCTACGCTGTGCTATGCTGTGCTACGCTGTGCTACGCTGTGCTACGCTGTGCTACGCTGTGCTACGCTGTGCTACGCTGTGCTACGCTGTGCTACGCTGTGCTACGCTATGCTACGCTATGCTACGCTATGCTACGCTATGCTACGCTATGCTACGCTATGCTACGATATGCTACGCTATGTTATGCTATGCTACGCTATGCTACGCTATGCTACGCTATGCTACGCTATGCTACGCTATGCTACGCTATGCTACGCTATGCTACGCTATGCTACGCTATGCTACGCTATGCTACGCTATGCTACGCTATGCTACGCTATGCTACGCTATGCTACGCTATGCTACGCTATGCTACGCTATGCTACGATATGCTACGCTATGTTATGCTATGCCACGCTATGCCACGCTATGCCACGCTATGCCACGCTATGCCACGCTATGCCACACTATGCCACGCTATGTCACTCTATGCCACGCTATGCCACGCTATGCCACGCTATGCCACGCTATGCCACGCTATGCCACGCTATGCCACGCTATGCCACGCTATGCCTCGCTATGCTACGCTATTCCACGCTATGCTACGCTATGCTACGCTATGCCACGCTATGCTACGCTATGCTACGCTATGCTACGCTACGCCATGCTACGCCATGCTACGCTATGCTACGCTATGCTACGCTATGCTACGCTATGCTACGCTATGCTACGCTATGCTACGCTATGCTACGCTATGCTACGCTATGCTACGCTATGCTACGCTATGCTACGCTATGCAACGCTATGCTACGCTATGCTACGCTATGCTACGCTATGCTACGCTATGCTACGCTATGCTACGCTATGCCACGCTATGCCACGCTATGCCACGCTATGCCACGCTATGCCACGCTATGCCACGCTATGCTACGCTATTCCACGCTATGCTACGCTATGCCACGCTATGCCACGCTATGCTACGCTATGCCACGCTATGCTACGCTATGCTACGCTCTGCTACGCTATGCTACGCTGTGCTACGCTGTGCTACGCTGTGCTACGCTGTGCTACGCTGTGCTACGCTGTGCTACGCTGTGCTACGCTGTGCTACGCTGTGCTAAGCTGTGCTAAGCTGTGCTACGCTGTGCTATGCTGTGCTACGCTGTGCTACGCTGTGCTACGCTGTGCTACGCTGTGCTACGCTGTGCTACGCTGTGCTACGCTGTGCTACGCTGTGCTACGCTATGCTACGCTATGCTACGCTATGCTACGCTATGCTACGCTATGCTACGCTATGCTACGATATGCTACGCTATGTTATGCTATGCTACGCTATGCTACGCTATGCTACGCTATGCTACGCTATGCTACGCTATGCTACGCTATGCTACGCTATGCTACGCTATGCTACGCTATGCTACGCTATGCTACGCTATGCTACGCTATGCTACGCTATGCTACGCTATGCTACGCTATGCTACGCTATGCTACGCTATGCTACGCTATGCTACGCTATGCTACGCTATGCTAGGCTATGCTACGCTATGCTAGGCTATGCTACGCTATGCTACGCTATGCTACGCTATGCTACGCTATGCTACGCTATGCTACGCTATGCTACGCTATGCTACGCTATGCTACGTTATGCTACGCTATGCTACGCTATGCTATGCTAAGCTATGCCATGCTATGCTATGCTACGCTATGCTATACTATGCTATGCTACGCTATGCCACTCTATAATACGCTTTGCTATGCTATGCTATGCTACGCTATGCTACTCTATGCTACGCTATGCTATGCTATGCTAAGCTACGCTACGCTACGCTATACTATACTACACTTCCGCTTTGTATATGGATGACATTGCCTGTAGTGTCATATCCGCTCCGCTAGCAATTTCGCTTTGTGAAGAGCTTATTCAGCTTTTCAAGCGAGGCCAGTTTGATCTTGTCAAATGGACAAGCAACTCTAAGGAGGTCCTCGCATGCATACCAGATTCTCATAAAGCTTCTCCAGACATTGAGTTTGAGAAGTCTGTACCGCATAAGGTTCTCGGTTTACGCTGGGACAAATCCTGCGATAGTTTTCGGTTTGACGTCTCGCCACCAGATGATAAGTGCACCAAACGCACTATGCTGTTCACAGTGGCTCGACTATGGGACATAATGGGTTTTGTGGCTCCCACAATTTTGTACGCCAAGCTTTTGATCAAAGAGCTTTGGCTATCAAAGTGTGAGTGGGATGAAACACCCCCTGCCCATATTGTCGCTGCTTGGGGCCAGTTTTGTATTGAGCTTACCGCGCTCAATCAAATTACTATTCCGCGTCATCTTGGGTTGGTAGATGGATGTACCATCAACTTAATAGGTTTCGCTGACGCCAGCGAGCGTGCTTACGGCGGAGTCGTATATCTGCAAGTCCGCATTGGTTCTAACTACTCGTTGCAGTTAGTTTGTGCCAAGTCTAAGGTCTCGCCTGTTAAAACCATTTCGGTTGCGAGGCTGGAGTTGTGCGCGGCCCTTCTGCTGTCTCAGTTGCTCCACAAGGTTCAAGACACAATTTTGCCCCACTACCCCATTAATAAAATATACGCTTTTTCCGACTCCAAAGTAGTGCTCGCTTGGATTCATTCTTCTCCTCATCGCTGGCAGACTTTTGTCGCCAACCGCGTTAGCAAATTGATTGAACTGGTTCCTGCTACTTGTTTCAATCACGTCGCGGGTATTGAGAACCCCGCAGATTGCTTGTCTCGTGGTGTCACTCCACTTAATCTTCTGCATCATCCATTGTGGCATCGTGGACCTTCTTGGATTTCCCAAGATCCGTCAGAATGGCCCATGCAACCCTTTGACCACAGTGCAGAAGACGAAGATGTACCTGAACGGAAGTCTGTTTCTTATCCCGTGATTGCTGAGGTTGCGGAGTCTCCCATCTATGCACTCGCACTACGCATGTCATCGTGGTCTAAGTTACTCCGCGCCATCGTTTATGTCTATAGGTTTCTTAAGCACCTACCTAATGGGTCTTTTGTATCAAGTACTGATATCAAATTCGCAGAATGTAAGTTACTACGAGCTGTACAGGCTGTTCATTTTAGTAACGACATTCAAAATTTAAAAGACAATGTACCTTGTTCTCCCGCTATCCTTAGACTCAAGCCGTTTCTTGATGAACACGGCGTCATACGCGTTGGGGGTCGTCTGTCAAATTCGGATGAAACTTATAACTACAAACATCCTTGTATTCTGCCGCGACATGATCATGTTGTCGACCTTCTTATTGATTTTTATCACAAGAAGCACCTCCATGCCGGTCCGGAGTTGCTTATGTCCTTACTTAGGCATAAGTATTGGATTTTAGCCGCTCGACGAATAATTCGTCACAGAATACATAAATGTAACGTCTGTTTCAAATTTCGACCGCGTCCGACTTTCCTTCCCATGGCCGATCTCCCTAGCCAGCGCGTCAACCAGGTTGCTAAAGCGTTTACACACACCGGTTGTGATTACGCAGGACCACTGCAGTATACGCCAGTGCGTGGTCGAGGTGTTAAAAGCCGTTAAGCCTGGCTATGTATTTTTACATGCTTAACGACGCGCGCTACGCATATTGAAGTTGCGACAGATTTAAGCACGGCATCATTCTTGGCAGTCCTTAAACGATTTCTCTCACGGCGCGGCCCTATACAGTGTTTGTACACGGATAACGGCACTTGTTTTGTGGGCGCAAGCTCTTATTTACGCGACCTTTATAAGTTTCTCAGGGAAGAATATCGTACTCGTCTTCAGGAAGAACTTTCCATAAATCATATTGACTGGAAGTTTATTCCACCAGCATCACCACATTTCGGTGGATGTTGGGAAAGCATGGTCAAAGTAATTAAAACGCATCTCTTCAAGGTTATAGGTCAACAGATCCTTTCTTACGAAGAGCTTTTAACTGTCCTTGCACAAGTCGAGGCACTGATCAACTCGCGTGCGCTCACGGCATTGAGTAGTGACCCTGCAGAACCATCCGCGTTAAGCCCTGCACATTTTCTGAACACAGTGCCATTATCGTCATTTCCGACTCCTGAAGCAGACTCTTCAAGCTTGCTCCAGAGACATACTCTGCTGGATAAACTCGTGCAGTCGTTCTGGCGGCGCTGGCGTGCGGAATATCTACACCAGCTTCAGGCTAGATCCAAGTGGAATAGTCCTGCATCCCCTATACAGGAGGGTACGTTAGTCGTCATAATACATGATAATACTCCGCCGCTTTCATGGCCGTTAGCCATCGTAGAGAAATTGCATACTTCCAAGGACGGTACAACCTACGTTGTTACCGTGAAAACCGCTAAGGGGAGCTATGTGCGCCCTGTTGTACGTCTCTGTCCGCTTCCAACTCAGTGAGATCTAGCCTGAAGTTGGATCTACCTCTTAGTTTAAGTATTTAGTTAGTAGTTTTCGCTATTATTGCGTTTGTAGTTTTCGCTAAAGTTAATTTAGATTAATTTTATTATCATATCGCTGTCTTAGCCTATTGATGGATTATGCGGTAGTACACCCAACATAGCTAAGTTCAATTCTATTTCTTTAAAGGCAACCCTTTAGGGCCGGGGGGATATGGTAGCGCCATCTACCTTTCCATCTAAAAGTAATCACATCAACGTCAATCGTTCCGCGATTGCTTGTCCAATGCGAGCGATGCCTTTTGTTTCCATCCCTGTCTATCCCATTCCCTAGAAGGGGCACGCCTTCGCGGATTGGTCGCCGTGTTATCAACGCGAGAGACAGTCTAGAATAATCCGCGACGCGACGAACTGTACCGCACCGCCATAATTTTACCGCTCCCGCTTTATACTTAAAAACCCAACAAAACCGCTCGCTAGTGAAAGAGATTTGTGTAGTGGAGTGAATCAAGCAGCTTAATTCCGAAAACATCAGGAGGCTGCCATTTGCAAGGAAGGAGGACTGACGTACAAGGTAAGTGCCCCTCATCATTAGAACATCCTATACCCACTCACAATCCTTTTCCACATCCTCTTCCCTTATCCAATCCTAGGCGACTAAATCCCGCCATCCTTTATATACAGTCCATTCCTTCTCCAAGTCGCCTAGAACCCTACGGTTTCGGTGTAACGCCGAACCAACACCAACTCCAGAACGTATTCACGGTTAAGTGATGTCACCTGCATTCATCAACATCTGACATCAGCAATAAGTGCAATAACTTGTGGGAACTTAATTTAATTTGTAATGCAGTAATATTTTAAATGATACGACTGAATATTATTATTATGCATGTATCTAATGAGTGCTTTGTCGAAGTAACGAATTGAAATATTTTTGATAGTAAATCTATCGTGGAAGTGGAAGGTCAAAGAAATGTATGAACGGTATTAAAAATCTTTTGCCACTTTAAGATGTAATTAGGTACCGTCGTCTTGAATATGATAAGATGGGAATATTGAAAGGTTGCATATAAAAGATAATGTATGGTATTAGAATAAGTACATATTGTGTTGTGATGGTTTTATTGTGTAGAGAGTTATAAGTATTAGATGGGAATAATTTGGTAAATATGTTTTTGGTAGCATTATGGACTGATCACCCAAAAGCGACGTTCAATTCATATTATATACCAGAATATTCATGTAGCTTGTGGAAAGTGTAAATGATTTGATATTGTTTGGAATGATATAGTAAGAGATGATATATTAGTAGGTACACCGAGGCAAAGATACATTGATGGGTTCTGTGCCTTCAATTTGATCATGATGCAAACGAGATTACTCTGTGAAAATTGTTGGTGGCCAAAGAAGTCTTAAAAGAAAGACCCTTATAAAATGATAAAAGAATGTCCGGCCGGACCGATGCGAAAAAATATGTGTACCTCGAACCAATGTGATGATTGAGATGAAAATATATGTGTACCTACGTTGGAAAATGTATGTCTTATGGATAAATAAAGATATTGTATTTGAAAAGAAAAACGATGTGTTGGTTTTTGTATTTGTATATTTAAAGATATGATTCTGTGTAGCACAAAGATTATTAAATAATTTTATAGTAAAGGTAAATTTAATGTTTTATAGAAAATGTCAGAAAAACTAGATAGATAGATAGATAGATAATTCTTTATTGTGCAAATGTTGGTACAAATTCGGTGTAGATGACAAGTGTACTACATACATATCAAATGCACAAGGGCGGCCTAGATAAGTCTTCTTTCTCTTAGCGTTATCCCAGTTTCAATCTGGGCTCCGCTTACTAGCCTAACCGTGTCTGTCTGACCTCCGGAACCCGAAGGGATAGCGATATTCTATGGTTTAGACTAGTGTCAAATTATTTAGAAGGTGCTGACGCCCTGTAACGACTGTCAAAGATCTTCATGACAACCGGAACCCACGGCTTAACGTGCTCTCCGAGGCACGGGACAAGCGATAATTAACATTTCAATACGCACATAAATCCGAAAAGTCATTGGTGAGCGCCGTGGATTCGAACCCGATACCCTCTGCAAGGCTTTTCAGAAAAACTAGATAAGTGATTTAATTAAATAAAGATTATAATAATATTCAGTCAGTTCTGTAATGAGATTATTTGATTTGTAAATTAAGCAAAATAATATGATATTACTTGATATATTTTTCGTCATTTGCGTCTTTAAATAAAGATTATTAAAAAATATGTGTGCACTTATACAACAATTTTATGAATATTATTTTTTGTAAATTTTTATGTTTCGTTTTGTTTTGTATTATGATGTTTGTGTGATGTTTTTCTTTTGTGTCCGAATTATGTATGTACCGTTTCAAACCTATTAATTGTCATTATAATGTTAAAATGTCAACAGTGCAATGTCAACAGTGCATTGTAGAGTGTAATTTCATTTATTTTTGTTATTTTTAATATTAGGAATGGCTTTATATATGAAAGACCACATTATGTAACAGTGTTTATTAAAAACTTCTTATGGTATAAAAAAAATATGTTAACATTTTATTTTTATTTTTATAAAAGGGGAGGTGTATGACGCGCCATAAAATACACAGTTACATGTTTATTTAAAGGATAAATGAACATGTAACTGTGTATTTTATGGCATTACACCTTTGTATTAAGACCAAATAACATCCTTCATTTCACCTCCCAAGTACTCCCAAAACACAACATTGCAATAGGATCTTATATTTCACTGACTGCCTAGTCATTAATTTCATTATATTCAGAAAGGGCTCGCAGTTTGAAGGACGGCAGGTCAAGGTTAAGAACAGAAGCTTTGATTGAAGTGAGGTTTTGACTTGTAGACTAGTCAATACAAATGTTAAGGTAATATAAAAAACTCTTTGCTTATTTTCTTAAAAACGGGCAATCATTTGTGCTTATTTATAGACTAGAGAATGTCCGAGGCTACGCTTGCATATTTAGTTTCTGTTCGATCCCGTAGGAATATTTTTTTTCATTGTATTGGTCAGCAGCTGAGCTAAATTAAGATTCTGGTTAGAACTATATCAAAAGACAGATGTGATCAAAAATACTCTGAGCTAACATTATACGGAAGAATGAACCATGTAAAAAATTATAATCTAAAAAGATAATGAGAAGAGAATTACCAAAATAATTGATTATTGGCAATAGGGTATTTGACTAATAAAATCGAATTAGTCCGTCAGATAGATTTCCAAAAAATATTGGACACGTATATTTTCTTTAGTCACGTAAACAAAAAATGAAGACGACAAACTTCGCTGTAAACTCGTGTGACGTCACTTGCCAGTACACTTTTTACTGGCGAGTGACGTTACAAGCCCCCACTCTTAGGCGTTTCTCCATCTTTGATGCGTTTTATCTTCGTAATTATTTACTGATTTGATAAAACAAAAAATACGTATCCAATATTTTTCGATAATCTAACTGACGGACTAATGCGATTTTTTAGTCAAATACCCTATTGGTTGACACAATGAAATTTTTGACTGAATTTAGTTAGCAGTTTACAAGGGGGCGTTTCACGATCCTGGAAGGTTTGAACCTATTATAGTACAAGGTTTAAACGGCGATAGCCGAACCAATTTCAAGATCAAACGCTATTAATCTACTCCAAAAAGAATTACAATGATCATTATATAAATCAAACTAAACAAGATAAAATTTAAAGCAAACTCGATACAATAACCAATAAACTTAAGCAAGGAAATTACTGTAATAATAACGAATATTCTAAGAATTTGTATCAAAGTTGAAAGAGTTGAACGGCTTCAAAGCTCGAACTTAAACGCCTTCACAGACTACTAACTTTCTATACCTCGTATAGTTCAGTCCGTCCATAATTAATACATAGGGAAAAGCGTGATAACTTCATGCGTGTATGATGTTAATAATGGATAAATTAGTATAATACTATTTGCTTTAATAATAAGAAGTACCGTGCATATTTATTTTTTTATATAGACTTACACCTTTATCCTCTAAGGCGTAGGCACATGAGTAATAATATACCCCCATTTCGCTATGTTACGAATTTTCAGGTCTCACGTAATAATGGGCGAACCAATAAAATTGTCTTTACCAGACTCAGTGTTGCTACAATTTTGCCAGACCCAGGAATCGAACCCGATCAGAAGACGCATACGTTATCTATTGCGCCACAGTTATTGCATACAAATATCTTTTTCTGCATAAGATGTGTGTCAGCCATCAAAATAACCAGCGAATTTTGAAATTAGTAGGCACGAAGAAAAACAGCATGTCTTTCTTGGTGCCCATATAAAATATCAAACCGATTAACCTATCGACCGACTATAAGTCTGCTGTCTGCGTAAGCTCAAAAACCAGATGTTCCTAGACAGTATGTTGAGATGGGCTCGGGGAGCTTTCGCCACTTGTATGTAAACGGCAACAAATGGGGGTTGGATATACCAACCCTTTCGCCCTAATAATGTCGATATGTCGACATATTTGAACACTCGGCCCGTTCATGATAAAACCGATAAGATTCCCTGTTTTGGAGAATTTATTATAGGAATTTCACATGGAATGTTGTAATTTTGTCGGGATTGGATGAAATTTGTTAAGATTCTCGCCCGTTTAAGGAAAAATGTTTTGTTAAGACAAATATCTTTTGGATCAACTCCTTGAAATTGGTGGTCCTTTGATATTTAATCGTGAGCCGAGTTACTCTTTAAGGTAAAGCCGTAAAGAGAAGTTAAAAGTAACGACAACTAAACGGCTTAAAATTATTGATATTATGAACACAAAAGTTTCACATTTTAATTTGTTCGTATTTTGCTTTGGTATTTCTTCAACATTCAAAAAAAGTATTATCAAGTAAGCAAATTTCTAACAAGCTTCCGATTACATCACCGCTGTATGTTAACGCTACCGTGTGCTAAATGTGATATGAGCATAATTTCGTCCAAGTCCATTCTTTCGCAATTGAGTTCATTACTCAGCACGTAAAATTATCTTCAAAATCTATACATATAATAAAATTTATAATAATTATTATGATGATATGAGGTCTAAAATCATTATAAAATAGTCAATCGGTTCACCGTCTATTTCTTGTATGTTACAGGTAAAAACAGCCTGCCATACTGATGTGACTGCAATAACCTTTCTGTTTGGCAATAAGGCATATATAGACCGGGGTTCATTATGTTTATACACCATAGAAGATTCCTTCTAATATATGATTATACTAACAAGATAATTCTATTTTGAGATCCGATTCTGATCGCATACATAAAATGCCAATTACAAAGAGTCATAGAATATCCCGGCTAGTGGCTCAGTAGGTAATGAAAAAACTGTTCTTAGTTACTTGAAGTGATAGCTTATTGTTACCAGAGTTTGACCTAATGAAATAGTTTGAGCATTATGTAGTACTAGAATATTCCTTAGTGTAATGATATTTACTAGTTAAATAGGACCAGATATATAATAAGTTGGTTGGGATTGAACATAGTAAGAATGAGAACTGTAAGATAATTTTTCGTTTACGTATTGCAGTCTTTTTATATTTTATTATAAAAACCAATTGTAAAATGTGTTAGGGTGAATATCCGGAACTTTATTTCAGAAGTTCCTTATCACGTCATAAGGTTAGCAAACTATAATTGCAGTATGGAAATGCCTTACTTATGCTCGTATGCATTTTAGTAACTCGTCCGCTCGTAGAAGTCTTAAGAAAGCCTAGCAAGGCGCTTCTCTTAAATTTAGTCAAACATAGCTTGGATATGGTGTGCGTTGAGTGAATACAATTTTTGAACATATTTTCAGTTTTTCCTGTACAATATAGCCTCATTGTTAAAAGAAAACAACCTACACATTGATACCAAATCTATTTACAGTTTATTGATGTAACTTCTTTTTCAACCATTCATCACGTTGCAAAGACTTTTACACTCGCTTTTATTATACAAAAAGACTTTGTATTTCCTTTCGAGATAAAAGTAATAAGGGTATCCTTCAGAGGTACGGAACCAGATTGGGCGGTAATGCACTGATATATTGGGGTTCACAGGTCATGGGAAATGGTGCCTTTGGACAGTGTCCTTCGCAGAGTAAGATGAATGTTGGTTAGGACGCCTCATGACCTTTTACGTTAAATTTATTTGAGGGAACTTGACCGTCTTTAGTTTGTTAGTTTGTTTTCGTTTGGTTGGTTGTTGTTTCTTTTAGTATCGATGTCTTTATTCAGAGGAATTTTATGAAATGGTCGATGATAGGACCATCCTAAAATAGCATTTTTTTGCGATAAGGCTTCTACTTCTATAGCTTCCTCGTAGTAACATTCATCCCCAATTTTAACCGTTTCATGTTAATTTCATGCAAGAAAAGGATACCTGTACGTCTGCTAGATTAAAACATGAACATCTCTGGCTCCAAGGTTTAATATATTTAAATACTGAAATAAAAAGTGGCCCAGCCGTTAGAACGTAAAAAATAGCTTAAACTTTTTATTTATATACTTTTCATTGCAATGGCACTCTATGTATAATATGAATAGAATAGAATTAGGTTTATTAGTACACACAAAAAACATTGATGCAATGATAGAAGGAGTATAAATAACAAACTTTATTTTTAACACTGTATCATTCCTTACGCAGGAATTAACCAGCTTCAACTCAAAAATGATGTGGCAATACAATAATGCTGTAAGGTAGACCATTCCCATATTTGGATTAGTTAATGGGTTCACTTAAATCATAAACTGTGACATAATGCGTCGCAACTTATTGTCAGCGAACGACCATTATTGATATTGACATATTGGGGATAAAAGTTATTTAGGAACAAGCGTGGGCGCCTTTATATGAGGGGCCCTGATGTCTTGGAGTATTAAGCTGTATATTTGGATTTAGATATCAGTGCGCTTAATTTTATGTAAAAATCGAAATCATTTATTCACTATGGTCAAGATGCTTATGCTTACGAACGTCCAATTGACAGATGAATTACGTAATGATTGTACACACATTACATTTACGTATGGACTGGACATGGCCATGTCTGTTTTACCTATCAATATATCTGTTTCGAAACATGGGTATACATTGTATTACCTATAATTTCTTCTTTAATTAGAATTTATTGTTGTTCGTTTATATAGTAACCATAAATAAATGTAGTTTCCGGCTGTTCGCGTCTTGCTAACGGCGAGTACTTGCACAGGCATAACCAAGTAGCCAGGATCATTCACCAGCAACTTGCTCTGAAATACAGGCTTGTAGATGTTGAGGTGCCGTACTACAGGTATGTGGCGGAACCTGTTCTGGAAAGTGGTCATATCACATTGTACTGGGATCGATCTATCATCACAGACAGGACTGTTGTAGCCAACAAACCTGATATTGTGGTGGTAGATCGATCAGAGCGCCGCGCAATAATTGTTGATGTCGCCATCCCTCATGACGAGAATCTCGTGAAGGCTGAGAAAGATAAGCAGATTAAATATCTGGACTTGGCGCACGAGATTGTCGACATGTGGGATGTCGATTCAGCAATTATTGTGCCGATAATCGTCACAGTGAATGCTCTTATAGCCAAGAGCCTCGACCACCATCTTAACAGGCTCGCGTTGGATCCTTGGGTCAAGGGTCTGATACAGAAGGCGGTACTTTTGGACACGGCACGCATAGTGAGGCGGTTCCTGTCTCTGGAGCCCTAACCACCAGTAGCTTGGACCCTGTTCCCGATACTGGTGGATCCCCATAATCATTTTTATATTTTTAAATGTATTTTTATAATTAATATATTTAAAAATGTACTTATTTATTATGAGAATATATTAAAGATGTATGTGAATAATAATAAATAATTTATTTCAGGTTATTTACACCCATACAAGAAATGAACATACAGACAATGAAAATAGTGATAGTAATAACACACAAACAACATACAAAATTATAAGCAAACGATATTAAATAAATACATTAAGTCAGTCAGAATTGAAATATTAGTAATAATCATAAATAATTGTAATAATCAATTTTAATTAGATGAAAATGCGATGAAAAATATATGTCAATTATTGTAAGTAAGTCCAATCTAGTCCAATAGCAATTTAAACTGTAATAAATAATAATTAATATTTTAATGTTCATTGAAATTGGTAATATTAGAATCTGCGTTTTGAGTGTGTTACTGGTATATGTCTATCACAGCAATGTTTAATAATATAGCAGTCCAACCTTTGCGCGAACATCGACAGAACGGTGTTGGAGCTGGCCCGCACTCTGCGCACCAGGGATGCAGCGCACTTTCACATTATAGCGTTGAAGCAGTCGGTTCGTGCCTCCGTGAACATGCCCGTGGCGCTACAATATCGGGGCAGCCCCATCACCGCTCTGAATGCATTATTATATTGCACGCGTAGGGCGCTATATGTATTTTTGTTATAGTCAGCCCATAGGCTACATGAGTAGAACGATGTACAGTACGCTTTGAAAAGCGTAACTTTAACCTCTCTAGAACATCGCGAGAATCTACGAGCTATCATGTTCGCTCTAACAGACAGCGCCCTACGCTCCGGCTCGATGTCCGCATGATCCCTGAGGTCTGCGGCGACTAAATGTCCCAGATACTTAAATTGTTCAACCCTTTCTAAGGGAACTCCATTAAGTTTAATTTGAGGGATGTTACTGGGTCATCTTGCACCATCGGCCTCAAAGATCATATATTGACTCTTCTTGACATAATGTAATAAGCCGTGGCCACACGCGTATTCCTCACATGTCTGTATCAGCTTCCTCAAGCCACAGACCGATGCTGACAGGAGTACTATGTCATCAGCATAGCTTAAATTGTTGACACAGACGTCATCAATGTGGCATCCGACGTGTTGATTACTGAGCGCCTCGATCAGCTCATTAATGTACAAATTAAATAAGGTTGGGGACGTTAGGCAACCCTGCCCTACTCCACACTCCAGCTGATACTGATCTAACATTGCCCCCGCCCACCTGACGGTATTGGACTGGTGTGCATACCAGTACTGAAACAGTCTTATTATTTCGTGTGGCAAGTCTTTTCTTTTCAGCTTCTCCCAAAGCAGGTTATATTCTACAAGGTCAAAGGCCTTAGATAAATCGAGGAAGCACGCATACACAGGTGTCTTACGAGTTATGTAGTATCTGACGGTTTGCTTTAGACACAGTATGGCACTTTCAGTGGATAACTGGGGACGAAAACCGAACTGGTTATCGTGTATTTTAACGTAATTGTTGAGATGTGTATTAAGCAAACCGTCAAAAACTTTTGCTATGATGGTAGCAAGTGATATAGGCCTATAGTTACTCTTATCGGTAAGATCGCCACTTTTATTTTTCACTATAGGTACCACCACCGTTTTCATGAAATCGTCAGGTAAGTACGAATGGCTTACGCACAGCGAGTAAAATGTAGCCAAGATCCTAGCGATGTGAGGGCCCGCATGTTGCAAGTGCTCAATGCTAAGTCCATCATGGCCTGGGGACCTGCCCCTTGACATATCTTTTATAAATTTGAACAATGAGTTCAATATTTTCCTTTCTTGGTCAAAAATACTTAACAAAATATATATCATGCAATGTAAGTTCTGTGAATACCAGCTGTAGTAAAATTTATAAGTTATTGAAAAGAAAACATCACCAGGCAACTAATTGATCTATCGCTGGAATTTTTTTTTCTTTACATACTGTATCATATGTGCGTATTAATTGCTGTATTGTTAAGGATCTGTGAAGCAAAGCGCTCTCACCAAGCATTCATCAACTTTTAAAAAAACGTGAGTTTTCTACTAACTCAAAACTTAATCAAAGTAAAACTGGTAAACATCGCAACTGAACCTCTCTTCTAGAACAGAAGAAGAAGACCAAATTAGGACTTTTTATCTTGAGACATACGAGTATGTCTAAAAATAGTGTCGATAGTCTAATGGTGTACTTAACGAACTGCTGCGACGATGGTATCATGTTCGATCCCCAGTTACCCCGGGCACACACCTCTGATTTTTCGAAGTTAGGTGTGTATTAAAATTGTTAATTATTGCTCGCTTAATAATGTGCCCGGTAGATAGCTCGCCTCCTATTACATTGGGACCGAAACATAACTGACGAAGTGTGCTTGTATAAAACTCCTTTGCCAACCCCTTCGAGGAAAAAAGGCGTGAAGTAACGTTATGTTTCCAAAGTCAGGCCCGAGCACGAAACACTCTCGAGAAAGTATTCGTATCGTAAATGTCAAAATTTGTATGACAATTGTACCGCTCTATCGTGAGTAAAATGCAACTAATATTGGCAGCACAAAGTACTTTCAACGACTATCCTGCGGTAAATGTCATGCAAATGTATCGAGTTTTCTAACAAATAAGCAAGAAACGGCAGCACGAACTCTGATTTGACATAAACAAAGTAAAGTTAATGTCAATCTAATGTCATTTTGTCGAAACAATTTTCACCTAGAATTTGTTGGTGAGAAAAGATTCGAAACATATAATTGATTCATATTTATACGTTTTAAGCCTTTTTATGATGAATATTTATGTAGTTTCATATTTGATGTGTTCCTTTTAAATGTAGGCTATAATTATTGACACAATAAAGAAGTAAACACGCAAATTTCGCCACTTTAAATATGTAGTAAATGACCCATATTTTGGTTGCGAGCATGTAAAAATATAAGTGAAAATTATCTATAGGTATGCAAAAAACAAAGTACCAATCGACATCGCCATCATATCAATTTTCTAAGATGAACATAGGATGTTCTTTAGAGACTCTTTTAACACTCCTGCGTACTCTACAATTAAATAGGTACTCTACTCTACAAGTATAAAATAACTTATCCTGACTGACATATAATCATACGGTTGAAGATAGAAACATACAATTTGGACCGCGGATTAATTTTATAATACTTAGGAAGGATATTCATATTGTATCTTCAAGAGAGTAAAATTGGGTTTGTATGATTGTTTTAAAACCCTCTTATTTTGAAGTAGGTACCATAATATGCGGGCACAGCGAGTATAATAATAAAGTTTAGGTAATGTACGAGTATCTGCCGTAAATAATTTGTGAGTCTTATATCAGCGTCTTACTTAGCCCTCTCGGATATGACTGTCTGAATATCAATAAAAACGAACGCTTTAGTCAGAAGACATGTGATAAGGTAGCTGTCTATTAATCTTATTAAGCTGTAGTAATAAATGAAAGATACCAATACAACAATAACTATTATTTTATTTTAAACCAAATATTCTTATAAAAATAGGCTTTGAATGTCAGGTACATAACACTGGTTCACTTTATTAGCTTCTGTATAAAACTTCATGCTTCTTAGCTATACAAATAACCGAAATCTTCTTTAGACATCATACATTGAAAGTGATCCAACAACAATGAAACTTGTTAATTTATATTATATTATTATAAACTTCTCGTTGAACACATTATAATGTAGTATTCACGCAGTTTCAACCAAAACAAAATAATGTATCACGAAAACCTTCCATAATAGAATTTTATTCTTTATATAACAATGTGCCAATGATTTAATTACTCGTATTTTGATTTACTAGATTTTTATTTAATGATACAAGTCCGTCATCTGACAATGACAAGAAAGGACATTCGGAAACCATAAAATATTTTTTTGTTTTCTACAAAAGGGTTTTTACAATATAAATATTATAAATATTAACTATTTCACCTAGTTTGGAACGTACCATTCAGTCAATAAGGCGGTCAGCTCACATGGCCACATCTATATGTACGTTACTAATATAAAGTCATCGAGTAAACGATATAATTATGTCAAAATTGGTTGATGCTGGCTGCTGTGATTTTTGAAAAGTGTTTGAAGTAACTTGTTCAATCTAGATAGGACGTAGATGCTCGTTTTCCGTGTTTGAGTCTTCGCTTTTTGTCAGTTTCTAGAACACCAGCTAGTTATTTATAAGAAATGACAATAGTAAAAGAAATACTCATCTGTGAACTGTTCCTACAACGTAGGTATAAATAACATTTTCTACTACATTATTCATTTCCGTACCATAATGAATAATTTTACACTTTAAAATATGTCTGTGTCCTTAATATAACGGAAAAAATTAATGGAGCTCTCCTTGCTGTTAAAAGACTTTTTATAAATGATTTTCATATAATAAATTTAACTGAAATATGGAATGTCCATCATGACCTTTAGATACTCTTATTGCAATTTATGGAGATACATTTTAGTCTCAATACGACGTGGCGCCTTGTAATCAGTGTCACAGATTGAAAAATACGACCAGGCAAAAAAAAAAAATATATTAAATGCATCCGAAACTGTTCCAGTAGTTATTTAGAAGTTACGGTGCAATTAAAAACTCCTATTTATCTAGGCACCCTGAAGATAAGACTTTTCTTTGAGAACTCGTAGAAAATTTGCAAGAGGTTTGCAATATTCATAAACTTAGATACATAAGGCACAATACATAGCACAGTTTGCATCGGAATGTATTATTTATTTAAAAAATAAATAAATAATCATGATGAAACTTTATACACATAAATAGTATAGAGGCGGACTTAATGCCGAAGTCAATACCTACCTACCACTACCAGTCACCTTTGGGTGATGTAGAGATACAAATAATAGGTGCAATTCATAAATTTTCAATTTACCCAAGACAGAAACGTAGAATTTAACAAAATATGCACCAAATACATCTTCTTAAATACAAGAAATAGTCTTTTACATAATGATCGTCATTACAGAAGTAAGTTAATGCGCCGCACGTTCATTAGCACACATAGCTATCATAAAAACTGCTCTACACAAGCTGGTATGAAATGAGAGGGTAATTTTACATCATATATGTAGGCGACTACGTATTATGTCCACGTGTACACCACTTTAATCATGAGATGGTGTTTACAAGACATTGTAATAATGTCAGATTTTATCTTCTTGTGAAACAAGGGAAGATGTATTTAAGCGAAAAATACGCGGGCTTAAAGTAGACTTATGTCTTATTACAAATCTTGTTTGATAGAAATTGGGATTGAAAACAATCATGTTTAATGGACATTGGGCTACAAACAACTTGCAAACAATTAATCATCAAAAATAGCATAATAATAGTGTCCACAAAAGTAGTTTTTTATGTTTTAGACGGACACAAAACTTATTAATTAAGTTTTGCCGTCCGAAACTGTTTATAAAAAAAAAAATTTACTCGCACATTTCGTCGAATTTGTAAAATCCACATTATAGGAGGCGAGACTATTGGCGTTACCGGGCACTTTGCCAGACTCCGTGCTACCACTGAGAAATCGGAAAAACCCAGTAACTCTTTTGATCAGGAAGTCCCAGGCATTGAACCCGGGATGTCCTTATCAGCAGACGCATACGCTATCCACTGGATCACGCGGACAGACAAAAATTTCGTTAAAATAATCTAGTACTCAACCAATTGACTGTTGCAATGATAATGCCAAATCAGTCAGCAAACTTATTTCTAGAAACATTTCGAAAACAATATTAAATAATCAAACGCTCTCTTCATAAACATAGGTAGCTTATTATAATACGACAACATGATACCCATTTATTTTATAAAAAGTCACGTCTCCTTATTTGGATAAAAGGGCAACAAACATCTTTTATTAATTAGTATCGCTGAAAAGTTTCAAACCCACTCTGGTATTGATTTCATTCAAAGGTCTTGTCTACCATTGCAGGTCACATGAAATTTATATTATTTTATGAATGGTATCAGCGAAGTTTGTATAATAATATAATTTTACTAAGACACATCTTTAAAGTGAATCATGATATGCATATCAGATGCTAGGTAATCCGGCAGTTACCACTCCTGTTGTTTTAATTGGAAGAAAATTATCCAAAAAGTCGCTTTTTTGGATAATTTTCAGTTCACCACTTTCGCTCTCGGAAAAAAAGTTTTTGACCATAATAAGTGCTATGGTGAAGCGTTCAAATTGTTATGCCAGATTATATCCAGCTTTTAGAGCAACCAACATATCAGTGAAAGTCTTATGAAAATTTGTTGACGAGCTTAAGCATGTGTAACAAACGAACACTTGAAAGAAAATCTGTTCATTGGCATAATTTTGCGGGCTTGACGTGTCTTCCAAGAATATTTTATTAATTGTAGAACTCTCAGATATTCAGCTTTCCTTATGATGTTTTCATTCACCGATAGGCAAGCAATAATTAACAATTGAATACTTTGAAAAATCATTGACGCGTGCCGTTGATTAGAGCCCTCTGCAATGCAGTAGGCTATGGCTTATATATAAATAGTAAAAAGTAAACTAGACTGAGCCAGTGGCTCCGTCCCTGTGGAACATGCCGGCCTATGAAGTTTCTGTTGTCAGTGAGGAAGTAACGCAAGAATAGTATAATACAGATTCTGAAAATAAATTTTAAAAATGTTTGAATGTCTGAAATTACACGAAATATAGTTCAGCACGATATTATTATTATAACTGAAGGACCCAATACCTAATCAGCTTCATACACAAAGGCCGTTCCTAAAATCAAAAGCTTCGTTCAATGGTATTCAAACCATTTGATTTTAATGAATTTATGTATGAATTATGTTGGAGCAGCTTATAATGTAATACGCGGTGAAAAATTTCGTATTACTACGTGGAATAGTATTATCTGAATTGAAAGCACGTGTGTTTAAATAAATCAATAATAGGAAAGCAAGTAACAAATGAAACTGTTCTATGCCAATACACATAAGAGTTTTGTTTGTTTCAATTTCATCAAAATTAAAATGAGTAATTTCATAAAATATAATTATTATGCAATTGATACATTCATTTATTCATTATAAAATTAATTTGCGTCGAACATTGTTATAAGCCTACAAAAAATATTTATTTATTACAAATTGATGGTGAGTAAGCAAGTAAATAACTGCACTTTTGCTACAAGTAACAACTAATATAAAAGGTAATACTAAGGCCGCTTTCATATTAGTCCTTAGACTATTTTTAGCATCTTTTTTTAAACCTTTTTGTTACTAGCTGGATAATATTAACATTTTTCCAAATAAAAGCTTTGCTAAACACAAATACCCCCATTTATTTATCACTAAACGAATAAAATAACAGTATTAATGGCTGTGCTTATCATAATGTACGCTGACTAATATTAATTTCTAAACTTGACCTCTCAAAGGCACTAAACAACTGCAATTTGATTCAAGTGAATAGTGGCATGTTGGAATTGAATTTTATTCAATATTAATTAATGGTGTAAGTGCTTGAAGACTGCTCAAGATATCAGTACTTCGAGTTTGTACTATTACCATTATAGTTTAGTTTTACGACCCATCCACTAAAAGCGGAGAAGGGCGACGCGATTAGTGATTTTGATTTCCATGCCGCGCTCTATTGCGCTGCAGTCAATGTGTCGTCAGAGTAGGACACGTCATGGACATTGAAATCGCTGCGCCCGCATTCTTTCCGTGGCTGGTTCTATTCGCTATGTGCGAAGTACATGGTGGGGGTATAGTAAAGGAATCGCAGCGCTTGCCGTGGCAGAAATACGCAAAAATCCGGGAAAGTAAAGTTAATTTGGACGGAGTTCGTTAAAAAGAAAATGCTTAATAATAGATGTTGTTGTGTTGTGAACTGCAAAAACAACGGCAAAAACAGTAATAAGTTCTATTTATTTCTTTGATTTAATTCCAGTCCAATGTATTCAAATCGCGAAAGTTCGCGAAAACTTTCGCGATTTGTATACATCAGAAGTACTGCTAAATTATTTTGTATACATCATACAAAATAATTTAGCGGTACATTAGCGGTTATTATTATACAAATAGGTATTTATACCATATTAAATAAGTTAAGTTTACGCGACTAAAACCCGCTCAATTGTTTTGTATGACAAATAAAGGTTGTATCTCTTAATTTCGATTCAGAAAACATATTGACTTGACATCCTTGATCGACCACAAGAAGTTGAGTTTGATTTAATTCACTTCCTTCTTCAATTATTATTTGACTTGATTTAGTATCAGAGACTGTTGTGGTTCTTCGTTTTGTCAAGCTTGTATATCTAGCTAGGTCCTATGAATCATTAACCTTCGTTTTTCGATATATTTCAGGGAATATCGTGGGAGCATAACTTCGGACTTCCTTCCTCGTCTGATTTTTTGTTTTCCTTAAAATGTTCACTACAAATTATGTCGTCAGGTTTGGAATACCATGGCGACCCATCAACACTAAAATAATAAAGACAATAATAAATATTACATAAAATATAGCCCTAATAAAATTGATGATAATAAAAGGTTACTTCGCATTTATTTTGTTTTTTTATAGCATCACATTTATTTTATAGCATCTATCAATTTATTTCTTTGATTTAATTTCCAGTCCGATGTAGGAAACACATATGTGTTTCCTACATCGGACTGGAAATTAAATCAAAGAAATAAATAGAACTTATTACTGTTTTTGCCGTTGTTTTTGCAGTTCACAACACAACAACATCTATTATTAAGCATTTTCTTTTTAACGAACTCCGTCCAAATTGACTTTACTTTCCCGGATTTTTGCGTATTTCTGCCACGGCAAGCGCTGCGATTCCTTTACTATACCCCCACCATGTACTTCGCACATAGCGAATAGAACCAGCCACGGAAAGAATGCGGGCGCAGCGATTTCAATGTCCATGACGTGTCCTACTCTGACGACACATTGACTGCAGCGCAATAGAGCGCGGCATGGAAATCAAAATCACTAATCGCGTCGCCCTTCTCCGCTTTTAGTGGATGGGCTGTAAAACTAAACTATAATGGTAATAGTACAAACTCATAGTACTAATATCTTGAGCAGTCTTCAAGCACTTACACCATTAATTAATATTGAATAAAATTCAATTCCAACATGCCACTATTCACTTGAATCAAATTGCAGTTGTTTAGTGCCTTTGAGAGGTCAAGTTTAGAAATTAATATTAGTCAGCGTACATTATGATAAGCACAGCCATTAATACTGTTATTTTATTCGTTTAGTGATAAATAAATGGGGGTATTTGTGTTTAGCAAAGCTTTTATTTGGAAAAATGTTAATATTATCCAGCTAGTAACAAAAAGGTTTAAAAAAAGATGCTAAAAATAGTCTAAGGACTAATATGAAAGCGGCCTTAGTATTACCTTTTATATTAGTTGTTACTTGTAGCAAAAGTGCAGTTATTTACTTGATTACTCACCATCAATTTGTAATAAATAAATATATTTTTAGGTTTGTAGCAATATTCGACACAAATTAATTTTATAATGAATAAATGAATAAATCAAATGCATAATAATTATATTTTATGAAATCACTCATTTTAATTTTGATGAAATTGAAACAAACAAAACTCTTCTGTGTATTGGCACAGAACAGTTTCATTTGTTACTTGCTTTCCTATACACACGTACTTTCAATTCACATAATACTATTCCACGTAGTAATACGAAATTTGTCACCGCGTATTACATTATAAGCTGCTCCAACATAATCTTAATATATAAAATCCTTGCGTTACTGACTGACTGACAGACACGCTACAGCCGAAACTATTGGGCGCAGGAAGCTGAAATTTGGCATGTATGTTCCTTGGGGACCGTAGGGGTGCACTAAGAAGGGATTTCCCGAAATTCCCACGGGATCGGCCAAAACGGGTAAATTTAAAAAAAATGCAGGCGTAGCTGCTGGCGTCCTCTAGTTCATACATAAATTCATTAAGTAATAAATTACACTTTATTGCACACTTAAATAAAATTTTACAGTGTAGGTAGTAGTGTTTTCTCTTGAGCGGGCCTTCTCTTCTTTCAAGCTGATTTCAGCATGAAAGGGCCGGCTCAACCGGAAACAACTTCTGTTCATATAACTTTAATTCAATAGCTTTATTATCTTCACCAATCATGACGACCAGCGATAATTCAATCAGAAAGTTCACGAAACTTTGTTTTCATCCACCCTTGGCGATGCCGCGATATTCAAACGGCTAAATATTTTATAACTTGGCTGTTAATTGAATTAGATCCGGTGCCAAAGTTTTGTCTATAAAAGTTATAGATTTTTGGTTGTTTTCACAAGAGTTTCCTAACTTGCTACAGATGGTACATACATTTATTATGAGCTGAGTATGTAGTTAAAATTACGTGAACTTTGCTGAATAGAGTCTATGATTCAATGGTCATTGACTTACATTATCATCTTCATACAGCTATTTCATAGGCCACTGCTGGACTTGTGACCTAATGTGTGTCGTAGTAACATTGTAATACAATAGGTGGATATGGCTTTCTATACCGTGCTAACCAAAAGGGTTGATAAAAGATTTATTGTCGAATTTTTGATCTCTTTGCTAAGATACTATTTACAATTGTTTGTAATTTATTCTACTTTTCACCCGGCTAAGCACCGACACCAATTTATTTTTATTATGATCACTACTTTTATTATTCTGCGCAGAAATAAAGAATCCTTTTTTGGTCGGACACTTACAATTCTATTGTGACGAAAATTTGGAGAGGCCTTTGTCTAGTAGTGAACTACAAAAGGATGATAATGATAAACTGTGAGCTTTACTTAATATTTATATTTACCAATAAAATAATGTCGATATAGTTGATTGAATCAGGCGTTACTTGGCGGAACTCCATTGTAACCTAATGGAAGGAAAGAGGAACCCACCACGCACCCTCGGATTGACTACCCCAACTATTGCAACAGAAAAAGGTTGACAATACCGAACTCCTCTAAAAGGATAAGGGAAACCTGGAACCCATACCATTCCTATATCCCTTTAAATAATGTCGAATCATTTACTATAGGAGCACCGCAGCTACGCCCATACATCTATTTTAATTTAACCGTTCTTTTGTAATCTCACGGGATTTTTTGGGAAATCCCTTCTTAGTGCGGGGTGACTACAGTCCTCAAGGAACATACTTATGTCTGTTATTTTTTGCTGTGATTTGTCTGTCAGTCAGTGACACAAGAATTTTATATGTACAGATTGTTGGTAATGGATAAGTATACTCTTATTGAATCACCTGTGGCTGTTCATGCGACCTTTATATGTCGGCTTTTCAATTTTGCATCTAAACCAAAATAACTTTACTGCATTAAATAGTTTTATAAGTATATAAGTAGATAAAGCCATCACTCTTATACAGAGCATGCATATTTGATTGCATCGTTGCAGTTTGAAATTGTAACTAAATTTCCCTTAACTTTCCTATACTATACATCATTGTAATAGAATACGATTGTGAGCCTGAAAACTAATGTAAACTTCCACAAGCTGAATATGTCATCGGTACATTTGTTATAAAATTCGCGGCATATCCGTGTTTTATGACTGTAGGTCACGCACGACACGTCGAGGCAATCTACAGCTGTTGCGACCGCGGTGATATTGATACACACTGGGTGACAATAGTGGCAGCTTGTTGGGAATGGTTACACATTTATTTTTTCTTTGGTGTCGGGTTGGAAAATCCTCGTGGAGTCCCTCCGCCCTGGGAGAAGGGCGAAGGGGACTGTCAGAATCTTACTGACTAAAGACCAACCCGTGTTCCTCATGCACCCGTGTATCGGAGGGTCGGGTATCGCCGAAGCATTCCTCGCTACCCCCCGACGGGTATTGCCCCGCCAGATGGTCAGGCGGGCCCCGAACAAAACCCCTTTGGCGGCGGATGAAGGTGTTGGGCTCCGCCGCCAAAACACCCAGCGGCCGCAGAGGATAGGGAGGACGGCAACGCAACACCACATCTCCTCTTCCTCCGCGGCCGCACCGCGACGCAAAAATGGTGCGCCCCCATTTGGTCGCTGGAGATGAGGCGCGCGGCAACGCGACACCGACACGCCTCTCCTCCCGCGATCGCACCCGACTGCACCATTGGACGCAACCTGCGCAGGCTTCGTCAAGCCCACGCGGAGAGTCCACACTCGGGATCTCGCTTAGCTTCACCGTGGGTGACTTAACCACGGTTACTGAGCCCCACCACCACGACAAGGTGGAGATCCCACGGGGGGGTGGGAATGGTTAGCCTTTTTTTTTTTTTGGTGTCGGGTTGGAAAATCCTCATGGAGTCCCTCCGCCCTGGGGGGGAAGGGCGAAGGGGACTGTCAGACTCTTACTGACTAAAAATCAACCCGTGTTCCTCGTGTACCCGTGTGTTGGAGGGTAGGGTATCGCATAAGCATTCCTCGCCACTCCCTGACGGGCATTGGCCCGCCAGATGGTCAGGCGAGCCCCGAACAAAACCCCCTTGGCGGCGGATGAAGGTGTTGGGCTCCACCGCCAAAACACCCAGCGGCCGCAGAGGATAGGGAGGACGGCAACGTAACACCTCATCTCCTCTTCCTCTGCGGCCCCACTGCGACGCAACGATGGTGCGCCCCCATGGCGCGCGGCAACGCAACACCGACACGTCTCTCCTCCCGCGACCGCGCCCGACTGCGAGGGACAGAACAGCTGTCCCTCGCACCCGCACCATTGGACGCATCCTGCGCAGGCCTCCGTCAAGCCCACGCGGAGCGTCCCCTCCTGGATCCCTCTTAGCTTCACCGCGGGTGACCAATCCACGGTTACTGAGCCCCCCCACCACGACAAGGTGGAGATCCCACGGGGGGGGGGGGAGAATGGTTAGCCTTAGACTATACCGAAAACTGTACTTATTAGAATTCTTATTAGGTTACGCTTTATTAAATGTTTTGATCACTATTTTAATTTTTCTTTTTTGCATTTCGTACCTTAAACCGAGAAAAATGCGGTTTGTTGTCCGTCTATCTGTCTGTCTGTCAGTAAAGAACCTTTATTTCGGGGACGTGTAAAGATATTTTGTTTAAGATAACTCTCGCGCTGAGAATAAATCTTAGTCCATTCAATTTAGGGTTTGTCCTCGGAAAATCGACATACCCAGTATATTAAAAAACTGACTGAAACTAAAACTGTTCTCAAAAGTCACATGGAATTGGATGTCCGCAAGTTTTAAATTCAGGGGTCAAAGGTCACGAAAATCGCTTTATTTTACATTTTTGGAAAATATATCCTTTCACGCTATTTGTATTTCGCATCAATATTGTAGAAAATTAAATTCTCTAAAACTATTTTATTTCATAATTTTTCATACCTTGAACTGTTTTCGAGATAGAGAGCGTAGAGCGCGCGGTCAGAGAATTATCTGAGGTCAACTGGTAGTCTCGATCAAAAACTCGTAATATTAAGGTTATAATTTATTGCTAAGCATATACTTAATTTTTTATTAACTTTTAGTTATTCTAAAATTTATCAATTCAATAACACTCAAAATCTCTTTCGGTTATTGAAAAATGTGGAATGTATGTGACAAATATATGTGACTTGAGAACATTTTTAGGATGTAAAAATACAAGTTTTAACATGGTAATATACTGGGTATGTCGATATTCCGAGATTTGCACCTAATTTGACCTAAATTGACTGGACTATCTTGTGTCGTGGGAACTATACAAAATAAATGGACAATCAACGGGCGCAAAATACACCCAAACTCGAAACAATACATTGTGACCGCGTGTGGCATTTCCATCAGAGCGTTTGTAACCATGCATGTGAGGCAACGCAAAGCTGTTGATCACGGTTCTTGTCTCAGACAAGTATTGTTAGGCCATGTCGGAGGGCTCCTGGCGGTCTGAAAACTACAATTCCAGAGTTAGCCACACACTCACATGAGAAAGAAGGATTTGATATCTTATTTGATTCATGTTCTTAAAAGCCGTGTGTCAGCTATGAAATTCTATCCAGGCATAGCATGCTTGTAATTTAACTTCGAATTGTTCTTTTTGATATTTTGCGCTGTAAACTAACCTAGTGCCCTAATATGAAAGCGAAGGGTAATTTATATACGAGTAGAATTGAAAAATATTTTCAGTTATTTATTTATTTATAGACTCACGCCTGTATTCCCGAAGGGGTAGGCAGAGGTGTAATATTACACCCACATTTCGCCAAGAATTTTTAGGTCCCACGTAATAGAGGGCGAGCCTATTGCCGTTGCTGGGCACACCACCAGACTCCATGCTGCTACTGAGAATTTGGGAAAACCCAGTAACACTTTGCCCGACCCGGGAATCGAACCCGAGACCCCCGATCAGCAGTCGCATACGCTATCCACTGGACCACGGAGGCAGTCTGAAAAATAAAACCTAGCAATAATGTGTCATTACAAGGTTTTATTTTTTTATTTCACTACTATATTGTATGTTGTACGTGGCTTGGTCAACCCACATCCAAACATTATATTATTATCTTGTTTGTATTTTAAATAAGTAGTTACATTCATCATCATCAGCCTTTAACAGTCCACTGCTGGACTAGGCCTCTCCTTTGAAAGGAGGAATTGGCCTACTAAACCACGCTGGCCAAACGGGTTGGTATAGGGTTTGTATCAAGTTTTCCTTCTCTTACAGTGCTGTTCTCTGCATAATATGCTCCCTCTGTCGGCTCTTACGACACCCATGGGATGATATGGGGTGGTGAAATTCCGTATTCTTAATCCGTCACCACACAGACTAGTAGTTACATTATTATAATTTATTTTATAAATATTTTAGAATTCATCTCGATATTATTCACACTGGCTTACACATACGCTTATGATAATGGCCAATTACCAGTATATACGAATATTGTCAGATATTTTCAGTTATATTTATTGGTATGGTATGGAAATTTTAGCTGTCACGGCACAATTTATGGAACTACTCATTCCGACCGATTCCGGTCACGGCGGCTTGACTTTATATGAGACTTCCCAACTGCGCGGGACATAATTATTATAATAATCGATTTTAAACTTTATAAGCGAAAGCGAGGCGAAACACTAAGCAAGGTACCACAACCGTTAGTAGGCAAGACGCACTCTTTCGTGAAGGACTCCCGCCACTTTATCCCTAGAGTTCTAATCTTATTTTTTTACTGCTTAATACTAATGATCGCTCGGGAGGCTACTTCATAAATGATACAAGATTTTAGAAAGACTTTTCTAAACTAAAAAGAACTTTTTTTTTAATGTTTTATATTTAGCAAAATAATGAAGAAAGACCTTGTTTCTTTAAATGCAACGGCACATTTTCTTCAAAATTATAATTTCAGTCCTAAAATCAACCTTAAGTCTAACATAACCCTTGTTTAAACAGTCTTTAGAATAATAATAATAAAAAATAAAAAGTCACATATAGCCTCTAATTAAGTATTTTTTAAATGTTATATCACATAAAAGTAAAATTACCATGTGATTGTAAATATAATATATTTGGCTTGACAGTAAATTAAAATCAGACTATATTTTCTATCAAAATTACAGCAGTTTGGATCGAGATTGGGTTTGTAGAGCGGCTTGTAACTCAGCGCTTGTGCTTGCTTGTATTTGAGATGTTTGAGGAGGTAAATCCAGATTGTTCGGAGTAATATATTGAAGATCATCTTCAAGCTGGCACGAAGGATCAGCCACACTGTCGTCTGAATCGTAATCCTCAACGTAATCTTCAGTTTCACTGTCCGATTCTTCATTTTCCAAATATTTTTTTATTTAGTTCTCATTGAGATTCATCTATGAAACAAAATAACTAACTCTCAGTTAAATCAAACAAATAAATAAAGAGATAATTACATAAAAATAAAAAACGAGATTGGTAAAAAACTTACATTTAATACTAATGATCGCCTCCCAAGCGAACGTGAAGTCAATCACTCGATACCTGCGTATTCCCCGCTGAACCCGTGACCACTCTCCATTGCGTTACAGGGTGCACTGTATTGGCGCGAACGCAACCCGCAATACATAGACGTAATTTAAAAGTAATCTTTAAAAATCAACCGAGCGCGGCCTCTCAGGCGATGATTAGTATTCTAGGGTTATAGAAATTATCAAGAGCACGAAAAAGGAACCAGACGACGTGATGGTGAGTTTTGATTTTGAGTCACCATTCACCATTTTTCCTGTTCAAGATTGCCTTGAGGTCGTAGAGAGGAAGTTAAGGGATAACTGTCTGTCTGACAAATACACTGTTCTACTTTAGAATTGCTTGGATGGAAACTACTTCTTATATCGTGGACCTACCTCTAGATCGATGGAGGGACTATGGGTAGCCCTATAGCACCGGTAATCGCTAACATCTGGATGGAGCACTTCGAAGAATCCATAGACATGCAGGCACCAAATGTGAAACTATGGAAGAGGTATGTCAACGATATCTTCTGCATCGTGAAGGGGAACCAGCAAGACGTGGAACAATTCGCAGACAAATTGAACTCGATACATCCGATTCACATACAAAATGGAGTTAGACGGATCTTTACCCTTTCTCGACGTTAAAGTGACAGTGAAAGATAATGGTACCCTTGGACACACTGTTTATAGGAAACTGACACACACCGACAGGAATCTTAACGCGAACTCGCACCACCATACGCAGCATTTGGATTCCTGACCGCGTATGACCTGTGTGACCCTGAACAGTTAAATAGTGAGTTCTTACGTATTCAGGAGGTACTTAGGCGCAACGGATACAAGAAAAGGATACTCCGGCTGAAGAGGAAAGCTCGTAGACCTGAAGTAAGCTGAGTGCCGGCTTACATGCCGTATCTAAAGGTAGTGACGGTCGATTGCAGCTGTGGTAGTTCATATATCCCTCATACTAAGCGTACAATCGCTGAAAGAGTAAAGGAACATATCGCAGCTGTAAGAAACGGATATATTATAAGTCGGCGATAGCTGAGCATTTGTTGGAGTCTGGACCAAACCACTGGATAGAACTGCATCAACCACAAGTCTTATCCACCGATCGTCACTATTACTCCAGAATAGTACGTTAAGCGGTAGAAATCAAGAAATATAACAATTTCAACCGAGAGGATGGATATAGATTATCGGCTTCTTGGAATCCAGTCATCAGCAAATGTAAACACCGCCGCAGTGATACATCTCAACAGTGTGTAGACGTCATTAGTGTAGTGTGTCGGAGTACTGACATTGCGAACTTAAATAAAGACCAAGTGAGGGTAGGTGCTGAAACCCACACATCTGATCTCTCATCAGTCTCTCCACGACCACGCTCAGTGCAAGACGAGAAACTTCGGGAACAAATAGGTATTTATACCTTAAATAAGTTAATTGTACTCCATTAAGACCCGTTTATTTATTTTGTATAATAATTATTACAGTGCACAAGCGTGTGCGCCAACACAAGTGTACTCTCTATTCCCTCACTCTCGTAATCCAATGGGTCGCCACAAGCGACACGACCGAAGAAAGATTTGGCGCAGGACCAACGGCTTAGCGTGCTTTCCGAGGCGCGGGGGTGTGACACTGCCAACTCCCTGAACCCAAACTTTTACTGGATAATTCCTAGCAGGAAAACCATAGGGAATTATCTATCTATATCGTCTATGAGAGACTATGGAACGCTACATCAGCTTCGGATCAAACATACCTCTTTTGCATCGATATTCATTAATCTCATCAGTTATGGGTACTGGCCCTTTTTCAGTGCGTCACCTACTTGGTCGGCGTACGTCCGCCTTGGGCGTCCTTTATCGGCGTTTCTATTCATTCACGCACGATACATTTCTTCAACTCGGTCAACCACGGCTTAAGGTTAAATAAAAAAATTATATAGATATAAAATGGTCCAAACTGTTTCTTGAATACTTTTGACAGGATAGAATATCATCCAAATTAAGTGAAAGATTTCTTTGAATCAATTTATCGTTGAATAGGACAAAATACAAAATAAGGAAGTTTTACGTCGAGAAAAAAATACGTGTGTTGTTATCTGACAGATTCTGGTCCTTTATTTGTAAAGAGATTTCAAGAGCATTTGCCCTCTAGGGCGTAATACCGTGATCGTGTCGTGTACTATGCTGCCATCCTTTAACTAAAACCACGTTAACCCCAAAAAGTGATATTGGAGAAAAACTTAAAAAAACGGAAATCGTTGTTTCTAGAAAACTATTATACGAAAATCAGTGATTGTTAAATATTATTTAAACAAATATTTGCCAGCGTCATTTAGGATATTTTCTGCTCAGTAATACACATTTTTTTGACATTGATTGCCGCGCTAAAGCCTCTTTTACCTACACTTAGAGATCTCTTAGTTAAGCATTTTCTTTAAGTTTATGAGGTTTTTAATTTTCAATAAATTTACCCTAAGATGCTTAACTATAAACGTGCTGGGTCGATTGACTGTTTTGTAGCTAAGACCTTTCTTAATATTTATACATTAGTAGCTTACGTAAGAAGAGGCTAAAGCACCTATGACTCTTTTAAGCTAAGTTTTAGCGAAAAATAAAAAAGGTATGAAAAAATATATGCTTGCTTGCTAAGCTAAAATCAGGTATTTCTTACTTCAATTGTTACTAACGTATTTATAGCTAAGCATCACATATAAAAAAACTGGATAGTTAATTAAATGCAGTATGAAAATTGCATCAACTAAATTAAAAAGTTTTAACTAAATAAATTTCCTTATCATCAACATATACAGCAATTTGTAAAAATGTATATGCACAGCTTTGATTATTTTTCTAATCTTATTAAGCAATTTATAGCTTTAAAAATATATATTTTAAGGCACTATTTCCATAGTGGCTATTTTATATATTATATTTGCGTATAATAGACAGTAATAATATTTTCAATCACAAAGTCATCATCATGTCAGCCTAGAGTCGTCGACGAAGGTTCTCCACACAGACTCGATTTCGAGCCGCCCGCATCCAACTGCTTCTCGCAATCTTATCCAGATCGTCGGCTCACCTTGTGGGAGGCCTACCCCTACTGCTCGTCCTGTGCGTGGTCGCCACTCCATAACCCTCCTGCCCCAACGGTCATCGGTTCTTCGAGCTATGTGCCCTGATCATAGCCACTTTAGCCTGGCTATTCGGAGCGCTATGTCAGTGACTTTGGTTCTCCTGTGGATCTCCTAATTTCTTATTTGATCTCGCAAGGAAACACCGAGCATAGCTCTTTCCATTGCCTTCTGAGTCATTCTGACCTTCCGGATAAGGCCCATAGTTACTGACCACGTCTCGGCTCCATAGATCATCACTCGCAACATACCAGTGTATGTTGTGTTGTATGTCATCACCCAGTGCCTTGTTGGTTTTGAGTTGATTTAGGGCCACACTTATTTATTTATTTATTTAACTTTTTGCACAGCACAAATAACTTAATGCCTTAGGCATTTTTTACCAGTCAACCTAGGGTGATGCAGAGATAGTAGATAGTAGGTGCGTGATTATAAGAACATAATTATTTGGTATTTGATATATGAAAATTGTTACTTAAATTTTACTTAAATCCCGGACATGTTATCCCGTGCATGCTGACGGGATGTCATGTCCGGGATATCTTCGGTATAGTGTCGGGTCAATCCAGCTCTGGGTCAGTGACTAAAGTAGTAACAGGTGGTCGTGTAGTCGTGTATAGCTATTCAAAGAACAGTTCAATCTCTTCCAGGAACTGAGGTCTGGACGAGATAATTCTGTCACCATTTGTCTTCAGCCTTGTCAGCTGACCTGCCCAATAGACAGATCCCTTTTGAAAACTTTGGAAACGTAATCTGCTCGATAGCCTCTTGAACACATTTAGTATTGTATTGGCGGAGACCGCGAGTCAGAGACTAAGGGCCATTTTCAATATTCGAACTATAGACAGATCTGTAGATTTTAGATTCGTGTTTGATATATTTTGTATGGAACTTATGTCAAAAACCATCAAAAACTGTCAAAAACGAATCTAAAATCTACAGATCTATCAATAATTTGAATATTGAATTCCATAGTTTCTAAATCTACATATCTAAACAACATTTATTTCAATAAGCTAAAAAAATATAGGTCTGAGATCTGTCTATTAAGCCGTCGATACTTTGGCATATCGTCGAAGGCATGCAGAAGCATCTTACGCCTTTCCTGTATAAGCTCGAAGATCGGACCAGAGATTTTATAATCAGCCTTTAACAGTCCATTGTTGGACTAGGCCTTTTCTTTGAAAGGAGGAATTGGCCTACTAAGTATACCACGCTGACCAAACGGGTTGGTATAGGGTTTGTATCTAGATTTCCTTCTCTTACAGTGTTGTTCTCTGCATAATATGCTCCTCTGTCGGCTCTTACGACACCCGTGGGATGTTATGGGGTGGTGACATTTCGTATTCTTAATCCGTCACCACACAGACCAGAGAGATTTTATGGGCTCTTTTATTCGTCATGGGCTCTTTTAATCGTCATGGGCTTTAAGAACTTTACGCCCGTTGTGTGGACAGCATTCACTAACCTGTCACTAAAGTCGTCCACATCTATGCATTTTCACAGGCATTCGAAGCGGTTTCGCAGTTCAAGCTGAAAGCTCTCTAGGTTTTAGATTTGAAACGGCACTGAAGACTTTGATACTTAATGCTGCTGACTATATAGTATCTTGCTTTTTACTTTCGCCTTACTTTGGGTGGTTTGACCGCCATCTTCCGGTTGACTGACTGCAATGGTGGATCCGAAGCTACTCTCATCCAGTTCCTGCCCGTCAAAGGTAGTCACTCCACCTAGTTTGAGGGATAATAGCAAACCAACAAGGCAGTCATAACAATTTTATAAATATGACTAATTTGTTGGTCTGTTATTCTTCCCTCAAACTCGGTGGAGATATTAAGGAATATAATGTTAATTATTACACAAAAATTTCAAATTTCACCTCTTAATGTTCCCCGACATATTTGAGTTATTGCGGGAACACGATGCGATGACACGATTGCGCACGCTTGCACGCTATAAGCTCTCCGAGCGGAATGGCAAATCTCCCTGCGCGCATATCCAATCCTCGCGCGCATATGGCATCCCCGCACACTCCCAGAATTAATGAAGCGCGACAAACGGATAACGTGTTTCTAGTTAAGGAACGTGGGCTAGCCGTTATTAAGTTAAGAATGACTAATATTCTTTTGAACAAATTCCATGTTAGAAGTAAATAACGCTTTTTTTACGAATTGTTTTGAGCAAATCTCAATATTGTTTACTTGGTAAAAATACCGATATGGTCGTCTAACCAGAATTAAGATAAGGTTTTCATCATAAATAATGTATAGTATTGTTTTTATTCCCGTTTTATCAAAACTAATTCTTAACTATAAACAATTTATACGCTCTTAGTGTATTTGTAGTCAAGAATATTCAATTAACGTAGTCTAAGCTTATAAAACATTTAAAAATATAAGGTGAATTTCGAAACTAAGGTACTCAAACTTGCTTTAAGCTAAGAAGCGTGGTATAGTCACTTTTTAGTCAAGAATTCGTTGCATATTTTGTCATTTAACGGTAAATCATGTTTTAATATCTCTGTAACCATAAGTGATAGAGATATGTTTCTTAGACAGAAAGATAGAGAATTTAAAACTGTAATACTTTGCATTCAAAACTCAAAATCTACCATTTGAGGGTTAACAGGGTTCAAGTTAAAGGACGGCAGTATGGTAATTTTATAGTTATAGTAGATTTTGTTCTGTATAGTGTAAAAATGTATAGACAGTATTTGCTTGTAATTGTGCAAATGTCAAAAGAACGATGTATATCTTACTAAGTACTATATAAACTAATACAATCAAGCTATTACTGACTTGTTAAGGAACTCAGAGATATATTATTATCGTCAAGAAACTTTGTGATTGTACTCTACAAAATTACTGTCTTACAGTTAAATCTAGTCTTACAATTAAATTCACTCATTAATAGTTACCACAAGTAGGCAGCTCAAGGTAGCGATAGCCTAGTGAAGATACCAACAGACTGCTATGCAGAGGGTTCATGTACGGGTAATGAGGTATTTATTTGATGTAAAATCTATCATATAATAATATATCTGTAATTAAATATGTAACACCATTATTATTATTTTTATAGACTCACGCCTGTATCTCCGAAGGGGAAAGCAGAGGTGTAATATTACACTTTATTAACGAATAAGATTATTATAAACTGTATAATTCTTAATACTAAAGCATTATTATAGTTGAACAAAATAATATTTTTACTTTAAGCGACGCTCACTAAGAAACAAGTGAACCCATATTTCCTTCAGGTCGGCGCAGAATGTCTTTCTCTTGCATACTCTCCTATCAGACGTAATCTGATTATTCACTCCCTTTCATGTCATCCTTCACACGAAGCCATAACCAAATGTGTGACTTTTATATTGTTTAATAGCCAATTATTAGGTACTAGATGAGCCCCCGGTTGCACCCGCGTTATTTAAGGCTACTGTTCCGCTTCCGTGGCTCTTAGCATGATGTTATAATCTAACCTATAGCCTTCCTCGATAAATGGGCTATCTAACACTGAAAGAATTTTCTAATCGGACCAGTAGTTCCTGAGATTAGCGCGTACAAGAAAACAAATAAACTCTTCATGATCATATCAGCCAAACGACGCCCACTGCTGGACATAGGCCTCCCCCAAGGTTCTCCACACAGACCGGTCTTGAGCCGCCCGCATCCAACCGTCTCCCGCGATCTTGACGAGATCGTCGGTCCACCTTGCGGGGGGCCTACCTCTGCTGCGTCGTCCGGTACGTAGCCGCCACTCCAGAACCTTTCTGCCCCAACGGCCATCGGTTCTTCGAGCTATGTGCCCTGCCCACTGCCATTTCAGCTTGGCTATCCGGAGAGCTATGTCGGCGACTTTGGTTCTACTGCGGATCTCCTCATTTCTGATTCGATCTCGCATAAACTCTTCAGCTTTATATATTACTAATAAATTATGTACTTGTTATTTCAACGGCTTTTATTTTGTTTTAAAATTTTAGTCATACACAAAGCTATAGACAAATTACACTATAACTACTCGTAAAAATGTTGTATAAGCGGGTAAAGCCCAGGCGTTAAGATTTGTTGCGAGTTATAGATTATTCAAACGATATAATCAAGGTAAATCCTTTACAAACACGAAGAACACTAGTATACGGAGCTACCGGCTATTGATTGCATAAAGTAATATACTGTTTCGATACAAATTCGGCAGTTCTATCCGAATACTAAAAGCGACAGCTCCAACCAATACGCCATCATTATAGCCAATAAAGTTATCATACAAAAATATTTTAGTCAGAAAAAGTCATGGTACGTTACGGGTTGATGGGCAACCACCTTTATTGTACTAAAGATATCGACGGTAGTAAAGTTGACAGGGCATACTTCGAAGGGTTTGGGGTTACGATGGGATGGTATAAAACAGAAACATGTACCGACGTTTAATTAATGAGAAGGGATTGTTTGAAAACATACCTACTGCTGTTTAGACAAAAACTTATTCGTATTGTCCTTTCCATATTATGTTTTGTTAGCGTTTGTTGTTTCAAATAATTTTGCTTTGATTTATTTTCGTTTTACGAAACTACGTGTATGTTTAAAATATTATACGAAAAATAGGTATGTTAAAATTTTACTAGGAATTACGAGACTTGATACACATAGGTGCCACCACCATATAATATTACTAGAATTATATTTTCAAGGTACTGTATATGTAGAGGAATTATTTACATTGTTTAGCTGAAACAGCGATATCCTAGTGGAGATAGCAACAGATTGCCAAAGGATATTGAGTTTAAACCCACGACACGATTTGTACTACTGAATTACCGAAGTAATGTACGTATTATTTTATTTAATTATCGCTTGCCCCGTGACTCGGAGAGCAGACTAAACCATCGGTCCCGGCTGTCCTGAATAGTTTAGATAGGCGTTATGAGTTACACGTACCTACTCGAATATTCACTGACACTGGTTTAGGACTTGGAACATCGCGCTGCGGTGCTCAGACGACAGCCGGTCTATGGAATTTAGCCATACGAGTAAGCGGACCCCGGACTTCAAATTCCCGGAATAACATGTATAATGTATTACGAATTTTACTGCTATGGGCTAAAACTAAAAGGCATTGTGGTGACTTAACTAAAGAGCTTACTGATTTTCTTGAAAATAATTGTAGTCTCAACGTAAGTCTGTCCGAAAAACTATTACTGGTCCCCTTTTCTTTCTCTATTACCTCTAACCGAGTTAACAGTTTCGAAGTTGTTCCAATTTTCTTACAAGGCTTTCGAGTTCAAACCACATCAAAGTTTGTCCGTAATCAATGAAGATAAAGGTATGTTTTAAAAGTATGCTTACTATTTTAAAAAAGCTTATTATTTTCCAAGTGACTAATTACTTAAAAGATGACTAAATGTTTGCAACTAATAAAATAAGTTGCTAGCAATTAAATATTTTCGCGACTATTATATTAAATAAGATTCAAAACTAAGGGTGTTATAAAAACTTAAAACTAGTAGCTGCGTTTAGGTAGCAAATAAACTATACAAGTCAATTGAAATAATAGCCGAGGAGCTATAAATAATGACTTGGCGACTAATAATGTTAGTAGGTAGGCTATGTTAGGTTTTCTTGTGACCCTGTACCCAAAAATAGGAGCCCTATGAAGCAGGGCTCCGTCAACTTGGTTTAAAAGACTGAAGCGTCTTATTTACTTATACGAAACACTTCATTTAAGACAAAATCATTTGCCAAACATTGAAATTTGTATTATTTATGAATGTCCATTTACAACTTTTTATTCATCATCAAGTTTCCGCTTAGATACTAATTCAGTTCCCAAAAAAATAAAATGCTGCTAGTTTAAATTAAAACGAAGCTTATTACTGACATATTAATATGCTACATTTTACTTACTACGATACTCCTTATTAGCTGCCAACCCATTCTATATGGTACCCATTCTAATTATTTTTGAAACTTGTATTCGCTTTACTTAGTCGCCGCATTAAATACATGCCTTTTAAAAAGAGAAAGGTAGTATTCTGTTACATCCGGTTGGATAAAAAGCGGACGTCACCCTCCAATGCGCAAGTCTTGCCAGCGACTGAGATAACGGTAGGCGGCAGGAGACTTTTTTAAATTTTCCGAACATACTTATGACTTTTAAATTTCTCGTCGCAAAAGATGCATATGAATCACTTTTGCACTTATAAATTGTTCTTAATTTCAGTTCAATTCAGTCGATCAAATTAAATAATCTTATTGGAGACCGAGGTATGTAAAATAAGTAAAGAAACGTTGAAACTCCATTTATATCTTGTACTCAACTCAGACTGAGCAAATCGTTGAACCTTTATATTTTTACGACCAAATTGAAACAGTTTTGTAGAAATGTTTGCACGAATAACGTTTACATCAAAAGATATTTTTATAAATTTACAATTACAATGTTAGTCCCATTTCTGAATTGGAAGAATTTTTGTGATTTTCAATTCTGATTAATAGTTAAGTGGATTTGCAAGCAAAGTGAAAAAAATAGGTGTAAACAAATTTTACACAAATTGTTTTCGCTACTGTCTGAAGATGATATTTCCAAAATATAATCAGCCGTGTACTGTCTGAGGTAGTGAGCGGTCGTCAAATCGATCGCAGTACATGATGTGGCAGAAATGTGACCCAACTCAAGACTGTAATGTATCAAATTGCTATACTTCATTGAATTTGTGCTTTAGCTTGAGCATTTTATCTTTATTGAAATTAGCCACAATATGTATGTTACCAAATTGTGTTGTAAATTCTAAAAACAATGAAAATTTTCATTGATCTGAAATTTGTTTAAAGTTTACTAAAAATACAATTTTTATTGAAAACTTAAAAATCAAACATTTCTTGCAGGGAGTTTTTGACACGTAGGTACGTTTTCCTTTTAATACGATTTTGATAAAATTTCGCTCGTTTTAAGTTACATATTTAATTTCTCTCACATTTTCTGCAAATTCCAATTTCGACCCTTTTCTTAAATTTTACCTAATTTATTATGTTTTATGAATTTAAATTTCGTACGTAGAATTTTTTTTTCAAACTCCTTTGTACATGAGTTGATGACGATCAAAGTACCTGTTTATGTCAATTTGTACCTATATATTAAACCTAGACACGTCTTAGAAATGACAGGACCAAAGTAATAAGCTATTTATATGATAATTTCTTTTTAAGGGCGGATATTGGAGATTAGACCGACTTTTTTATTAAACACGGTAGAAAAATTCTAATTGAAACAAAACGTTTAGTGAAATAGCACCTTATTCGTTGGAGTTAAGGTAGAATTTTGTTTGGCAATTTGTAAAGGTTTCTTGTATGCGACATTTATTTTAATGATTCTGTAAGGTACCGCCATGTTATGTATTGCACGAATAATTTTGCTGAAGGTTTAATATTCTTAAAAATATCACCTATGTGTATCAATATTTATTTCGTTTGAGTTTGCAGAAATTGGAAACTTCGGGTCTTTTTTATTATTTCAGTTTTGGTGAAATTGGTATTGACTTAAAAATTAAGGTAACCGATGACTGAGTAAGGCAAATGGTCCTTAATACTTATTGTATTGTAGAATTTATAAATATTAGCCTTAAAATTCCTTATGGTGACGGATTAAGAATACGAAATGTCACCACTCTGTATCATCCCATGGGCGTCGTAAGAGCCGACAGAGGGAGCATATTATGCAGAGAACAGCACTGTAAGAGAAGGAAAACTTGAATCAAACCCTATACCAACCCGTTTGGCCAGCGTGGAATAGTAGGCCAATTCCTCCTTTCAAAGGTGAGGCCTAGTCCCGCATTGGACTGTTAAAGGCTGATGATTAATAATTAACAATTCTATAGGTATAGCTGTTTGCCTTGCTGTTTTTAGGATGAATGATGATGATGAAAATATTGAAATACTACCCTTTCACAGACGATCGACGTAAAGTAAGAGTACGTATACCGTTGTATTGTTCGATGAGTGCGAGTGCCGGAGGCCCGATCACCTATTTCTTCTTCCACATCCCATTCCTCAATTTTTTTCTTTTTTTTTTGGTATCAGGTTGGAAAATCCTAATGGAGTCCCTCCGCCCTGGGGGGGAAGGACGAAGGGTACTGTCAGACTCTTACTGACTAAAAATCAACCCGTGCTCCTCATTTACCTATGTGTCGGAGGGTAGGGTTTCACCGAAGCATTCCTCGCTACTCCCCGACGGGTATTGGCCCGCCAGATGGTCAGGCGGACCCCGAACGAAACCCCCTTGGCGGCGGATGAAGGTGTTGGGCTCCGCCGCAAAAACACCCAGCGGTCGCAGAAGATAAGGAGGACGGCAACGCAACACCGCATCTCCTCTTCCTCTGCGGCCCCACCGCGACGCAGCGATGTTGCGCCCCCATTTGGTCGCGGGAGATAGGGCGCGCGGCAACGCAACACCGATACGCCTCCTGCGACCGCACCTGACTGCGAGGGACAGACAGAACTGTCCCCCGCACCCGCACCTTGGGACGCATCCTACGCAGGCCTCACGCAAGCCCACGTGGAGCGTCCCCTCCCGGGATCCCGCTTAGCTTCACCGTGGGTGTACCTCAAGCCCACGGTTACTGAGCCCCCCCCACCACGACAAGGTGGAGATCCCTCGGGGGGGGGGGGACATCCCATTCCTCCTCCTAATATTAACTAAATATTTTCAAAAACACCGCGTGTCTGATGCGATTTTTGTATATTACAAAATAACCTTACGATAAATTATAATAATATCAGGAATGTTTATTGCATGGCAATACGCATTTACAATTAATTACCCGATACTTTTAAAACATATAACCAAACTACATTTAAAACATTTAAAAATAAATTATTTTGCTTCTTGCTGGACAAATGCTATTACTCGACGAATGACTTCTTATGTGAAAAATTTGACACTAAAGGACAATGGCAGATCTCCATACATCAAAATGTCTGAAATTAAATTGAAGCGACCAGTAATAAAAAATATATCATAAAATTTGGCGTAAGTAACAGAGTCTAGAAATGATTCTATTTTCACTCAGGAAAGGTGGAAAAAGAAGATATCGGTGTTTGAAGTTTTAGTTAAGAATGAACAATGTAGGTACAAGGAAAGTTATAGTATGAAAGTTAAACAATGTAGGTAGATGCGTGTGAATTATCAAATGACATATGTCAGATTGACATCAAAACACGGAAGTATTTTGTAGCATCTAACTGTCACAGCCATAGACAAAAGCAGAGCTGCACATTTTAAATCGATTTTATGTGAAATCGATACAACTTTAAAACGATGCTGTGACGTTTTTATTTGATTTAAACGTTGTTTTGCTTCAAAAATATTAGCTTAATGATATAATGTTGATTAAATGTTAAATAACTGCATTTTAAACCAAACCAACTCTATAAAGGTCGATCGTATCGATTACTTATTTAATAATCGATACGGTTATAGCACTCACGTCTATTCCTGTCACACCATTGTCTATGGCATCAATCAAATAAAAAAGTATTCGTAATCAATTGGAATGCTTTTAATCATCATAAAATACTCCAGCTTTAACGAGACAAAGTGAAAATGTTAAAAATCGTAGAAAAATAAACAATTTGTTTTGTTCATATGCAGTTTAAGGTCGCCACAACAAACCCAGACCAAATTCTGCCATTGTTCTTTAAATTGTAACTTAACATTATAATAATATTTGACAATATATATTTATTACTAATAATTATACTACTTATAATAATATCAGGCTTGTTTACAAATTGTTACATTGCTGGGTTTGACCTTAATTTGTTCCTTATACTGGCCTCATGTGTCTGATCTATCGTTATCCCTACCGCAAAACCCAAAACCTTAAAGCAAATGTCTTCAACGCGTGCGTCCTACCCGTTATGACTTACGGAGACATGGACACTGACGGTGCAACAGGTCCTCCAATTTAAGATCGCTCAGCGAGCTATGAAGAGGTCTATGCTCGGGGTTTTTCTTAAGGATCGAATTCGTAATGAAGTGATCTGACTTCTGTCAGATCACTTCGCTTCGTACTTCGTTCGCTATGTCGATTACCTAACTTGGTTCTCTAACTAAGTTAGGTAATCGACATAGCCTAAAGAATTAGCGGGCTGAAGTGCCAGTGGGCCGGTCACATTTGTCGCAGAACCAATAACTATTGGAATAGTAGTGAAAGTCTAAAGTGGAGAGCGCGCCTCGGCAAACGTAGTGTAGGACGCCCTTAGGGCCTGGTCACGAGATCGGTCTAAGCGGCGAGCGGCGCGGCGGCGGGCGGCGCGGCAGACCGTCGTGCACGCCACGAACACACCGCAGCGGTAAACGCAGCGGCAAATGTGGACGTATTTGGGCGACGGAGTTACCCATAAATATGGCGATAACCAAAATATCTTTGTGTATACGGTATACCTACAATATTGCCGACATTGGATCTTCATTTCTTATAAGTATTTTATATCAAAGAAATAATGCATATTTGCAATTTAATGAGGCGTTGAATAGGTACCTTATAATAATAATCCATTTATTTGTTAGAATATTGTTGTTACAGTGGTGTTACAAATAATATATGTCCATAATATTCTGCCGTTTCCGGCATATAAATCTTAAACTTAACCACATAGTCAGCTTTAAAATTAAGAATTCAATTAAAATCGATTTTAATAATAAGTTTGAAATAATTAGTAATAAATATATAATATCAAATATTATTATAATGTTAAGTTACAATTTAAATTTAGTGTCAAATTTTTCACATAAGAAGTCATTCGTCGAGTAATAGCATTTGTCCAGCAAGAAGCAAAATAATTTATTTTTAAATGTTTTAAATGTAGTTTGGTTATATGTTTTAAAAGTATCGGGTAATTTATTGTAAATGCGTATTGCCATGCAATAAACATTCCTAGAAAAAAGTTCTTTTCTTTGCTGGGGTACATATAATTTACGCATTTTTCGACTTTTTCTAATTACAGCTTCATTATGTGTCTCAAACAGGCTTATATTTTTGTGTACAAAGATACAGATTTCAAATATATATAAAGCTGGGAGAGGTAATATTTTATTACGTTTAAAAAGAGCAACACAACTTTCTATCGTTTGAGTTTTATTTATTGCTCTAATACACTTTTTTTGCGCTCTGTAAACATTGATGATATCAACCGAGTTTCCCTTTATTATAATACCATAGCGCAAAATTGATGAGACATATCCATGATATGCATATAACGCGGCTTCAATACCAGCCATGAACAAAAACAAATCCTTGTACTTTACTACACAATTCACTTATGTGTACTTTCCAATTACAACATTTATCTATCGTTCTTTCAATATAACATTATATTTCTTTAAATATTTCTATTAAGTATATTTAAGTGGGTGTATATATATGTAAATATTAGTTATGAAATATATTGATATAGTTTATATATTATTATTTACTAGAATGCTTTATATTTTATTGACCTTCATCCAATTTCTTTGTCCTATATATATAATGTATCAAATGTGTGTATTATTTAAGTGTATTATTTTATATTTAGGTGTATTATTTAATATTCATGTGTACTATTTTATTTTATTTTCTCGGCCTGCGAGAATACCAGCGTTGTAGTTATACTGCAACATTAGCTGACGCAGCGCCTTATTTGCCCTCCATGTAAGGCCACCAGATTCCAGAAATAATGTACCTTATTTTCCTAGTGTAAAAACACTTAACAAACAAATAAACTTAAAACTACAAGTTAAGTTTATTTGTTTGTTAAGTGTTTTTTTAAGTTTGTGTGGAGGTGCAAATAAAACATTTTGGCCACAGACTCCAACTGTTGCGAAAAGGACTTAAGTGTCTGGATTATGAAGTCCTTGAAAGCCACAAATTCTTCTGCCAAGCCGCCCGTACCAGTAGAGCTCTTCTTGAGGAGATCCGCTTCGAACTTGGCCATCCTTTCCTCAAAATATTGTTGAATATTATGGATAGAGGATTCCATGCTGCAGCGTGTGATTGTGTTAGTGCTATTAATGTTGTGTATATGTGGAGATAACACTAGACTGGCAGGTATTCAACCTCAGCTATGTTTATATGTCATTAAATATATTAAAACTATATTTAAACTATTTTATTTAAAATAACTTTAACAGCTGTTTTAAACCAGATGTTTACTCAACTACCCACCAAAAATTTTTGATGATACCGCCACAAAATATTTAACAAATAGATTCACCGTCTAGTTCATCCCTCGCGCACCGCTGTCTGTGCCGCCTCGGAGTCGTGGCGTCGGACTCGGTCGCAGTACGTTTGTTCTCGCCGCACCGCCCGCCGCACCACTTTTATTCGTTTTATTGTATTGATATAGTTAATTAATTATATATTATAGATATATTGTTATTTAATATAGTCGATGTATTATGTTAGATACAAATAGTGACGATGTCAGCTTTTTAACTGCTAGTAGTCTCAATGACAGTTTTACTAGTTTGCCTTCACTTGCAGACATTCTTCAGTCTCAGTTCTCTGACGTTCACCGTTTTACAATATATTTTTATTTAAGTATTCTATATAATATAAATATATAACGTTTTATTGTATTGATATAGTTAATTAATTATATATTATAGATATATTGTTATTTAATATAGTCGATGTATTATGTTAGATGCAAATAGTGACGATGACAGCTTTTTAACTGCTAGTAGTCTCAATGACAGTTTTACTAGTTTGCCTTCACTTGCAGACATTCTTCAGTCCTCAGTTCTCTGACGTGACTGTCGGAACTTTAATGTAGTCCATATAAATGCCCAAAGTATTCAGCTCATTTCCCTGATATGCTGGCAACCTTTGGACTGTAGGAACATTCATGCTATTCCTCGTTTCAGAATCATGGCTCAAACCATGTCTCCCATCAACTTCATATTCACTCCGGGGTACCACATAATAAGAAATGATCGCGCGGTTGGTGGTGGTGGCGGTGTTGCTATTTACCTACGTGCTAGCATCTCGCCGCAACCACCACCCTCGAATGCCGGCGAGCATCTATTCTTAGAAGTGGAACTAAATCGTGCTAAAGTTTTTCTAGGTGTTCATTATCCCCTTCGTTACGTATAAATTTTTTCCCTTCTTTTGAACACATCCTAGAAACTTTGGTACCTTCTTACAGTCACACAATTATAATGGGTGATTTTAACACCTGCCTCTTAAATAGGATAGTCGTTCCACCACATTTAGGCGTATTTTAAATTCTTGCAATTTATCTATTCTTCCTCTTCATGCTACACACCATTTCCCAAACTCTGTACCTTCTCTTCTTGACCTCATTTTGTTTCTTTCCCTACTTTTTTATTCAAACATGATCAGTGCTCTGCAGACAGTTACTCTTACCATGATTTAATCTATCTTTCATATAAATACGTCCACCAAAGGCACAACCAAGAATTATTATGCAACGCAACTTCGGTGGGATGGACATTGTAAAGCTCTGCGCAGATGCCCGTAGTATAGATTGGTCTCCTTTGTACACATCAGACTGTGTAGATATCAAAGTCAATATGTTTACAGACAAATTAACTCAGCTCTACGATGTGCATGCACCAATCCGTGCCATTAAATTAAAACACTTACCTGCACCTTGGCTTACTGACGAAATCAAAATACTTATGTCAAAGAAAGGCGGCTGCCAAGGCGAAGTACAAATGCCGTCCAAACCCTGTGAATTTGGAAAAATACATACGTGCAGAAATTTCTGCAATAAGGTGTGTAGGAAAGCACAACGCCGGCATATTCACAACTCGGTTGAAAACGGAGATCCAGTTAAAATTTGGAAATTTCTTAGAACACTGGGAGTTGGTAGTCGCGCAATGACGCAATCCCCAAAGATATAAATATAGATTCGCTTAACGCACATTTCTCTGCTTCGTCCAACTTTGATGGAACAAGAAAAACTTACACGTTACAAGATCTTTCACGTATCCCAACTCCCAGCTACTCACCTTTTGTTTTTCGTGCAATTTTCCGGTTGTGATGTTAAAAAGAGCATAATTTCTATCTCATCCAATGCTGTTGGTAATCACTGTATCAGTCGAAAATATGATCCTGCCTATCCTAGATGAAATCCTCTCTGTCCTTTGCCATATCCTGAACTACTCAATTACCAGCGGTGTCTTTCCATCCGCGTGGAAAGATGCATAAGTAGTAACCGATCCCTAAAAATCCAAACCCTGTTCCTTTACTGATTTCCGTCCTATATCCATACTTCCATTCCTCTCCAAAGTTCTTGAGGCGTCTTGTACATACACAACTCTGTACTTTCCTTTCCAAGAATGCTCTCCTGAATCCATTCCAATCTGGTTTTCGTCCTGGTCATAGTACTACTACAGCATTGGTTCATATCACTGATGAGATAAGGCTAGGCATGGATGGTGGAAAACTCACGGCTTTTGGTCCCTACTTGATTTTAGCAACGCATTTAACCGTGGATTTCCACATCCTGCTTGCCATACTCCGCTCTATTAACATATCTCCAACGGTAATTGACTGGTTTCATAGTTACCTGTTTGGACGCCGACAGCGTATACGCGTTGATGAGTCGTACTCGTCATGGTGTAGCACAACTGTCGGTGTACCGCAGGGGTGGCGTGCTATCTCCATTACTATTCGCAATTTTCATAAATTCTATCTCTAAGCACTTACTTTCGTCCTACCACCTTTACGCAGATGATTTACAGATATACTCACAGGCACCACTAGAAGCGATTTCAGAGGCGTTCTCTAATATAAACTTTGACCTGGCGCAAATTTGTACGTGGAGTAAAAATTATGGCCTTAAGTAAACCCATCTAAAACACAAATTATTCTGATTGGCAGTTCCAGAATGATCTCCAAGGTCAACTGGCCGCAGTTACCTGAGATTCAGTTCGACGGTAAAATATTAACAATCTCAGATAACGTAAAAAACCTGGGGATCTATCTAGATAAAACTTTATCTTGGGGATGTCAAATACAGGAGACAAGTCGAAAGCTGTTTGCCTCAGCTGGGTCATTACGTAGGCTACGGAACTTTCTTCCCACAACCACCAAGATTGCGCTTGCACAATCCTTGCTTCTCCCAATACTCGATTATACCGATGTCAGCTATCTTGATCTTAATGAGGACCAACTTGACAAACTTGAGCGTCTCCAAAACTTCTGTATAAGATTCATTTTTGGTTTACGCAAATATGATCATGTATCTGAATTTCGATCCAGACTCAAGTGGCTCCCAATTCGTCTTCGCCGGAATACTCATATTCTTATGCTACTGTATAATGTGCTGTTTAATCCTAATAGCCCCATGTATCTCAAAGAACGTTTTAAGTTCCTTCATGACACACATTCAAGGACCTTGAGGTCGTCAGTGGATCTGAGACTGCAGATGCCGACACATTCTACAAACTTCTACGATAAATCCTTTGCTGTTCAGGCTGTACGTTTGTGGAATGCACTGCCAATTGAGATTAAGCAAGCAAAATCACTTAAAATATTTAAAGACGCATTAAAGAAGCACTACTTGTCTATATAATCGAAATTGATATCATTATATGTATATGTATGGATTATATAGCTATGTATTATATGTATTGTATGTATGTATAGTTATATATGTATTATATGTATAGTTAGTATGTATATTACGTATTATTTGTACCTATGTATAAGTAATATATACCTACTCATCTATGTACATTATATTTAAATAACTATTAGTGTCCATATATACATATATGATCACTCTCATCCATCAAACTTCTCTTTTTCAGTCTGTCCATCCTAGGTTGCCTGGAAGAGATCGCACTTTGCGATACAGGCCGCCTTTGTGCATTTACTATTTGTTATACCTACATATAAGTTATTATACCTAATTTGTACCAACTGTATTTGCACAATAAAGATTTATCTATCTATCTATCTAATACGGAGACTTTTAAAGTCGAAATTTTAAAACGGTTGCGTGTATGGATAGCACACATCCGCTGTATAAATATAAAAATGTTAATAAAACATTGCGAGATGTAATGAAACAATGTTTTACAGAATATAATGGTAGGTTTTAATATACATCCAAGCATTAAAACATTGTGTAATGTATGTACCTATCTAGGTACAGACACAGCTACACTATGGAAGTTAAAAAGTGTTTACCTACGTAACTTAATCTACGTTGTGTTCAAACTCAATCGTTATGGAATTCGAGGCAATGCAAATGAAAATGTTTTATTTGCACCTCCACACAAACTTAAAAAAACACTTAACAAACAAATAAACTTAACTTGTAGTTTTAAGTTTATTTGTTTGTTAAGTGTTTTACACTAGGAAAATAAGGTACATTATTTCTGGAATCTGGTGGCCTTACATGGAGGGCAAATAAGGCGCTGCGTCAGCTAATGTTGCAGTATAACTACAACGCTGGTATTCTCGCAGGCCGAGAAAATAAAATAAAATAGTACACATGAATATTAAATAATACACCTAAATATAAAAATAATACACTTAAATAATACACACATTTGATACATTATATATATAGGACAAAGAAATTGGATGAAGGTCAATAAAATATATAGCATTCTAGTAAATAATAATATATAAACTATATCAATATATTTCATAACTAATATTTACATATATATACACCCACTTAAATATACTTAATAGAAATATTTAAAGAAATATAATGTTATATTGAAAGAACGATAGATAAATGTTGTAATTGGAAAGTACACATAAGTGAATTGTGTAGTAAAGTACAAGGATTTGTTTTTGTTCATGGCTGGTATTGAAGCCGCGTTATATGCATATCATGGATATGTCTATCAATTTGCGCTATGGTATTATAATAAAGGGAAACTCGGTTGATATCATCAATGTTTACAGAGCGCAAAAAAAGTGTATTAGAGCAATAAATAAAACTCAAACGATAGAAAGTTGTGTTGCTCTTTTTAAACGTAATAAAATATTACCTCATCCCAGCTTTATATATATTTGAAATCTGTATCTTTGTACACAAAAATATAAGCCTGTTTGAGACACATAATGAAGCTGTAATTAGAAAAAGTCGAAAAATGCGTAAATTATATGTACCCCAGCAAAGAAAAGAACTTTTTTCTAGGAATGTTTATTGCATGGCAATACGCATTACAATAAATTACCCGATACTTTTAAAACATATAACCAAACTACATTTAAAACATTTAAAAATAAATTATTTTGCTTCTTGCGGACAAATGCTATTACTCGACGAATGACTTCTTATGTGAAAAATTTGACACTAAATTTAAATTGTACTTAACATTATAATAATATTTGATATTATATATTTATTACTAATTATTTCAAACTTATTATTAAAATCGATTTTAATTGAATTCTTAATTTTAAAGCTGGACTATGTGGTTAAGTTTAAGATTTATATGCCGGAAACGGCAGAATATTATGGACATATATTATTTGTAACACCACTGTAACAACAATATTCTAACAAATAAATGGATTATTATTATTAGGTACCTATTCAACGCCTCATTAAATTGCAAATATGCATTATTTCTTTGATATAAAATACTTATAAGAAATGAAGATCCAATGTCGGCAATAATGTAGGTATACCGTATACACAAAGATATTTTGGTATCGTCATATTTATGGGTAACTCCGTCGCCCAAATACGTCCACATTTGCCGCTGCGTTTACCGCTACGGTGTGTTCGTGGCGTGCACGACGGTCTGCCCGCGCCGCCCGCCGCCGCGCCGCTCGCCGCTTAGACCATCTCGTGACCAGGCCCTAAGGCGTCCTACACTACGTTTGCCGAGGCGCGCTCTCCACTTAGACTTTCACTACTATTCCAATAGTTATTGGTTCTGCGACAAATGTGACCGGCCCACTGGCACTTCAGCCCGCTAATTCTTTAGGCTATGTCGTTTACCTAACTTAGTTAGAGAACCAAGTTAGGTAATCGACATAGCGAACGAAGTACGAAGCGAAGTGATCTGACAGAAGTCAGATCACTTCATTACGAATTCGATCCTAAGAGAAACCCCGAGCATAGACCTCTTCATAGCTCGCTGAGCGATCTTAAATTGGAGGACCTGTTGCACCGTCAGTGTCCATGTCTCCGTAAGTCATAACGGTAGGACGCACGCGTTGAAGACATTTGCTTAAGGTTTTGGGTTTTGCGGTAGGGATAACGATAGATCAGACACATGAGGCCAGATTGAACGATT